>CAWUFW010000379.1:0-1200000 GCA_963921515.1 Calotriton arnoldi
AAATAAGCACTCGGATGAACATCCTCACCATAGGCTATTTAAAGGAGTCAGGATCACATGCCTTGCTCGTATAAAAATCCCTCAGCATGAACTAATTAGGAGGTATCAGATTTTAGCCCCCGAAACGAGCACTCGGATGAACATCCTCACCGTAGGCTAATTTAGAGGAGTCAGAGTCAAAGTCTAGACCGATAAGAATCCTCAGCGTGAACTAATTGGAGGTATCAGAGTCAGAGTCTTACTCCGGGTTTGACCTCAATAATATTTAAATGCACTCTGTTTTGTAGCCAACCCTTAAACTCCTGTTACAAGAAAACGGACCAATCGATGATACATCGCTAAATGTTGACGTTCGAGTTGGCGCCTACTTACTATGTTTGATGGCATTGAAATCCCGGATGGTGGGAGCACTCTGTACCGCCACGATCTCCGCGTGAAGACTGCACTAAGGTATGTTCACTTCCGCATAAAATATACACGGAGTCCATCACGTGGTGTTCACGGGCCAATCATGATCAAAGTCATGTGACGACAGATGGCAATTCGGATAAAAAGCGAAAGGGACTATGTTTGTTACGTAAACATCAGACTCGATGTATCATTACTCTGATGTTTAACCGTGTGGTTTATAATCCAGCTGTGTAGTGCTTACTGGAGGTACCTGGTGGGCTAGTTGGACCCCAGGACCCTCAGTATTCAAGGGGACTTAACCCCCAACTTAGAACGCTGGAGTCAGAGGTATGAGCAGGGCCACTGGAATTATGTGACTGGCTGCACCGACTATCGCACAATTATACATTTTCTGCATTAGCCACATAATTCATTATCTGCACCCCCTAATCTGAAGATTTGAACAAGAAAGCCTTAGTTTCTAGCTGAAACTGGTCAACGTTACCAAAAATGCAGCGACAAGTGTTACAGCATGGTGGAAGGTCGTTTGCAAACCTAGAATGGTCACCTGTTACTTATTGCTAAATGTGGGTGTTAAATTGGTACTAATGGTGTGCAAACCACTCCTGCTTCCTCTGCGCCTCTATTTGCCTCTTTCTGCATTTCTGTTGCTTCTTTCTGCATGTTTCTTTCTTTTTCTGCACTTCTCTTGACCTCATTCTGCAAATCTCTTGTACTTTCAACACTCTCTTCCCTCTTTCTGCACGTCTGTTGCCTCTTTCTGCAGCTCATTTGCTTCTTTCTGCACCTCTGTTTTCTTTCTGCACTCGTCTTCCCTCTTTCTGTACCCTTTCCTGCCTGTTTTTGCATCTCACATGCCTCTTTCTGCACTTCTTCTTGCTTCTTTCTACACCTCTGTTGCTTCTTTCAGCAATTCTCTTGCCTCTTTGTGCACTTCTTGCCTGTTTCTCCACCTCTCTTGCCTCTTTTTGCACCTCTGTTGCTTCTTTCTTCACTTCTCTTGCCTCTTTCTGCACCCCTGTTGCTTCATTCTGCACTTTCCATGCTTCTTTCTGCACCTGTCTTGCTTCTTTCCTGAACCCCTGTTGTCTCTCTATGTACCTCTTTGTCTCTTAATGCACTTTTCTTGCCTTTTCTGTACTCTCTCTTCCCTCTTTGCAGGTCTGTTGCCTCTTTCTGCACCTCATTTGCCTCCCTGCTGCACCCCTGTTCTCTTTCTGCACTCGTCTTCCCTCTTTCTGTACCTTTCCTGCCTGTTTTTGCATCTCACTTGCCTCTTTCTGCACTTTTCTTGCTTCTTTCTACACCTCTGTTGCATCTTTCAGCAATTCTCTTGCCTCTTTGTGCACTTCTCTTGCCTGTTTCTGCACCTCTCTTGCCTCATTTGCACCTCTGCTGGCTATTTCTGCACCTCACTTGCTCCTTTCTACACTTCTCTTGCCTCTTTCTGCACCCCTGTTGCTTCATTCTGTACTTTCCATGCTTCTTTCTGTACCTGTCTTGCTTCTTTCTGCACCCCTGTGTCTCTTTATGTACCTCTTTTGCCTCTTTCTGCACTTTTCTTGCCTTTTTCTGCACCTCTCTTCCCTCTTTCTGCACGTCTGTTACATCTTTCTCTGCACCTCATTTGCTTCTTTCTGCACCCCTGTTGTCTCTCTCTGCACTTGTCTTCCCTCTCTCTGTACGTTTCCTTGCCTGTTTCTGCATCTCACTTGCCTCTTTCTGCACCTCTTTTGCCTCTTTCTGCAGTTCTATTGCCTCCTTCTGCACTTCACTTGCCTCTTTCTGTAACTCTCTCGCCTCTTTGTGCACTTCACTTGCCTCTTTCTGTAACTCTCTTCGCCTCTTTGTGCACTTCTCTTTGCCTCTTTCTGCACCCCTGCTGCTTCATTCTGCACTTTCCATGCTTCTTTATGCACCTGTCTTGCTTCTTTCTGCACCCCTGTTGCCTCTTTATGTACCTCTTTTGCCTCTTTCTGCACTTTTCTTGCCTTTTTCTGCAGTTCTCTTCCATCTTTCTGCAAGTCTGTTGCCTCTTTCTGCACCTCATTTGCTTCTGTCTGCACCCTGTTGTCTCTTTCTGCACTCATCTTCCCTCTTTCTGTACCTTTCCTGCCTGTTTTTGCATCTCACTTGCCTCTTTCTGCACTTTTCTTTCTTCTTTCTACACCTCTGTTGCTCTTTTCAGCAATTTTCTTGCCTCTTTGTGCACTTCTCTTGCCTGTTTCTGCACCTCTCTTCCTCTTTTTGCACCTCTGTTGGCTCTTTCTGCACCTCACTTGCTCCTTCTACACTTCTCTTGCATCTTTCTGCACCCCTGTTGCTTCATTCTTCACTTTCCATGCTTCTTTCTGCACCTGTCTTGCTTCTTTCTGCACCCCTGGTGTCTCATTATGTACCTCTTTTGCCTCTTTCTGCACTTTTCTTTGCCTTTTTCTGCAGTTCTCTTCCATCTTTCTGCACGTCTGTTGCCTCTTTCTGCACCTCATTTGCTTCTTTCTGCACCCTCTGTTGTCTCTTTCTGCACTCGTCTTCCCTCTTTCTGTACCTTTCCTGCATGTTTTTGCATCTCACTTGCCTATTTCTGCACTTTTTCTTGCTTCTTTCTACACCTCTGTTTCTTCTTTCAGCAATTCTCTTGCCTCTTTGTGTACTTCTCTTGCCTCTATTTGCACTTTTGTTGGCTCTTTCTGCACCTCACTTGCTCCTTTCTACACTTCTCTTCCCTCTTTCTGTACCCCTGTTGCTTCATTCTGCACTTTCCATGCTTCTTTCTGCACTTTCTTGCTTCTCTCTGAACCCCTGTTGTCTCTTTATGTACCTCTTTTGTCTCTTTCTGCACTTTTCTTGCCTTTTTCTGCACCTCTCTTCCCTCTTTCTGCACGTCTGTTGCCTCTTTATGCACCTCGTCTTCCCTCTTTCTGTACCTTTCCTGTCTGTTTTTGCATCTCACTTGCCTCTTTCTGCACCTCTATTGCCTCTTTCTGCAGTTCTCTTGCCTCCTTCTGCACTTCACTTGCCTCTTTCTGTAACTCTCTTCGCCTCTTTGTGCACCTCTTTTGCCTCTTTCTGCACCTCTGTTGCTTCATTCTGCACTTTCCATGCTTCTTTATGCACCCCTGTTGCCTCTTTATGCACCTCTTTTGCCTCTTTCTGCACTCTTTCTTGCCTTTTTCTGAAGTTCTCTTCCATCTTTCTGCACGTCTGTTGCCTCCTTTCTGCATCTCACTCTGCCTCTTTATGCACTTTTCTTGCTTCTTTCTACACCTCTGTTGCTTCTTTCAGCAATTCTCTTGCCTCTTTGTGCACTTCTCTTGCCTGTTTCTGCACCTCTCTTGCCTCTTTTTGCACCTCTGTTGGCTCTTTGTACACCTCACTTGCTCCTTTCTACACTTCTCTTGCCTCTTTCTGCACCCCTGTTGCTTCATTCTGCACTTTCCATGCTTCTTTCTGCCCCTGTCTTGCTTCTTTCTGCACCCTGTTGTCTCTTTATGTACCTCTTTGCCTCTTTCTGCACTCTTCTTGCCTTTTTCTGCAGTTCTCATTCCCTCTTTCCGCACGTCTGTTGCCTCTTTCTGCACCTCATTTGCTTCTTTCTGCACACTTGTTGTCTCGTTCTATACTCGTCTTCCCTCTTTCTGTACCGTTCCTGCCTGTTTTTACATCTCACTTGCCTCTTTTCTGCAACTCTACTGCCTCTTTCTGCACTACTCTTGCCTTCTTCTGCATGTCACTTGCCTCTTTCTGTAACTCTCTCGCCTCTTTTGTGCACCTCTCTTGCCTCTTTCTGCACCGCTGTTGCTACATTCTGCACTTTCCATGCTTCTTTCTGCACCTGTCTTGCTTCTTTCTGCACCCCTGTTGCCTCTTTATGTACCTCTTTTGCCTCTTTCTGTACTTTTATTGCCTTTTTCTGCAGTTCTCTTCCATCTTTCTGCACGTCTGTTGCCTCTTTCTGCACCTCATTCTGCTTCTTTCTGCACCCCTGTTGTCTCTCTCTGCACTCGTCTTCCCTCTTTCTGTACCTTTCCTGCCTGTTTTTGCATCTCACTTGCCTCTTTCTGCACTTTTCTTGCTTCTTTCTACACATCTGTTTCTTCTTTCAGCAATCTCTCTTTCCTCTTTGTGCACCTCTCTTGCCTGTTTCTGCACCTCTCTTGCCTCTTTTTGCACCTCTGTTGCTTCTTTCTGCACTTCTCTTGCCTCTTTCTGCACCCCTGTTGCTTCATTCTGCACGTTCCATGCTTCTTTCTGCACCTGTCTTGCTTCTCTCTGAACCCCTGGTGTCTCTTTATGTACCTCTTTTGTCTCTTTCTGCACTTTTCTTGCCTTTTTCTGTACCTCTCTTCCCTCTTTTCTGCACGTCTGTTGCCTCTTTCCGCACCTCATTTGCTTCTTTCTGCACCCCTGTTGTCTCTTTCTGAACTCGACTTCCCTCTTTCTGTACCTATCCAGCCTGTTTTTGCATCTCACTTGCCTCTTTCTGTACTTTTCTTGCTTTTTTCTACGCCTCTGTTGCTTCTTTCAGCAATTCTCTTGCCTCTTTGTGCACTTCTCTTGCCTGTTTATGCACCTCTCTTGCCTCTTTTGCACCTCTGTTGTATCTTTCTGCACCTCACTTGCTCCTTTCTACACTTCTCTTGCCTCTTTCTGCACCGCTGTTGCTTCATTCTGCACTTTCCATGCTTCTTTCTGTACCTGTCTTGCTTCTTTATGCACCCCTGGTGTCTCTTTATGTACCTCTTTTGCCTCTTTCTGCACTTTTCTTGCCTTTTTCTGCAGTTCTCTTCTATCTTTCTGCACGTCTGTTGCCTCTTTCTGCAACTCATTTGCTTCTTTCTACACCCCTGTTGTCACTTTCTGCTCTCGTCTTCCCTCTTTCTGTACCTTTCCTGCCTGTTTTTGCATCTCACTTGCTTCTTTCTGCACTTTTCTTGCTTCTTTCTACACCTCTGTTGCTTCTTTCAGCAATTCTCTTGCCTCTTTGTGCACTTCTCTTGCCTGTTTCTGCACCTCTCTTGCCTCTTTTTGCACCTCTGTTGGCTCTTTCTGCACCTCAATTGCTCCTTTCTACACTTCTCTTGCCTCTTTCTGCACCCCTGTTGCTTCATTCTGCACTTTCCATGCTTCTTTCTGCACCTGTCTGGCTTCTTCCTTCACCCCTGGTGTCTCTTTATGTACCTCTTTTGCCTCTTTCTGCACTTGTCTTGCCTTTTTCTGCACTCTCTTCCCTTTTTCTGCACGTCTGTTGCATCTTTCTGCACCTCATTTGCTTCTTTATGCACCCCTGTTGTCTCTCTCTGCACTCGTCTTCCCTCTTTCTGTACCTTCTCCTGCCTGTTTTTGCATCTCACTTGCCTCTTTCTGCACCTCTCTTGCCTCTTTTCTGCAGTTCTCATGCCTCCTTCTGCACTTCACTCTGCCTCTTTCTGTAACTCTCTCGCCCTCTTTGTGCACCTCTCTTGCCTCTTTCTGCATCCATGTTGCTTCATTCTGTACTTTCCATGCTTCTTTCTGCACCTGTCTTGCTTCTTTCTGAACCCCTGTTGTCTCTTTATGTACCTCTTTTGTCTCTTTCTGCACTTTTCTCGCCTTTTTCTGTATCTCTCTTCCCTCTTTCTGCACGTCTGTTGCCTCTTTCTGCACCTCATAATGAGAAGTTGGCCTGGCATATGCTGTCCACTAATTATAGTGGGCACCTTGACCCAGTCCAAACAACCCCTTATTGGAGATAGGTTAAAGACAACATTATTGAAAGCTATCCTAGTGGTAGCTATGGAGAGCAGCCTTCAGGCTAAGTCTTGAAGGAATGTAAAGCAGCTTGTTTTACCAGTCTATAATCTCTTGAGTGACCAAATGAAAGAGCACCACACCAGGTATATATTCAAAATATATGTATTTATTTCAAAACACACCCGTCTAGTCTCTTTATGAGGCTAGAGTTCGAAGTACACAAGTTATAAGTCATTTAAACACAGTAATAGCACAAATACACGTTTGGGCCCTAGGGGCGTACCAAACCATATACCAATAAAGTGGTATAAGAATCACGACTGAACTAGACACTAGGCCTAGAGCCTCTAGAAGTGCTTGGACCACAAGGAACCACCCAAGGTAGTGACACAGGGACCCACGGGGGACGCGTGCAGTGTAAATACACAACCGCGATACGCCGTTAACTTCTATGGAGAAAGTCGCGATCAGGAAATTAAAGAAAAGGGACACTTAAGGAGAGGACTTGGAGCAAACCCTTTGAGAACTAGTACTTTGAGAGTCTCTACCTCACGGGAGCACCGGAGTACTCGTGTTACCTCACCCAGGGAAGCCGGGTGCATAGGTGCCTTCGGGGTCGGGTTTCGTCGTCGATTTGAATGGCGATCTGCTGCAAAGTGCTGCTGGCGACCAAGTGGAAAGTGTCCGGGTGGATCCAAGAGTGGATCAGAGATCTGAAGAACCTGAAAGCAGAGGGGACAGAGTCTGGGTCACTAGCCAGTGACCAGGAAGGCGATGGACAGATGCCCACCGATGTCGAGTGCTTCAGGTGCGTTGACGGTCATCTTGACTCTTCAGCCACGAGGTCCAGGAGGCGTTGTCGGCAACCAGGAGCAGGATTCAGGCTGGTACACGATGTCTGTCGAGTGCTGAGGTGTCGGCGACCGGATTGGACCCAACAAGCCTTGGCAACGGCAAGTCTCGGTGAAGATGAAGATTGTCGATGTTGCAGACCAGCAAGGTCTGGGGAACTCCCCAGCGAGGGTAAGTGAGGGCTGTCCTGGAGCAACCAGGGTGCCCAAGAAGAAAAGGATTGGCCTTCGTGAAGGGCTACTAGCCAACGGGCTAGCGACTGCAAAGGAGCCTCGAGACATCGCACGTGGATCTGGCTCACAGGACACTCGTGGAGTGGAGGCCAGTGATCTTCGGTGCAGTTGGTGCTGGAGGCTAGGGCTACTCGGAGCCCAAAGCACGACTTCGTGGGGAGACCCAGAAGAGGATGCACTTGCAAATGTGCTCGGTGTCCAGGGGTAACGGTCTCACGTTACCCACGATAGCTACAGGCCTCAGCTTTGCTGGGGACTCAGGGTAGCCTTAGGGAAGTCTGAGAATCCACCTCTGGTGATGCGAAGACTTCGGCGTCCGACGGGAGCTTCAGAAATGCAGACCGGACAGATGCGTCTTTGGTGCCTGCCAAGCAGGGAGTCACTCCTTGACCCCAAGGGAGATTCTTCTGTCCTCTAATCTTGAGTAGAGCGTCGAAGGTCCAGGATTCTGTTTCAGAGTTTCGTCCAGGGATAATCTAAAGTCCTAAGGACTGGGTTCCTATACTTATACCAAGTTTAGGGGTTGGACTACTCTGTGGCCCCACCTATGGGTGGGTCAGGGCAGAGGGGTGGCTACACCCCTTTCCCTTTGTCCAGTTCACGCCAAAGCAGGGGCTGCAAGCCCTGATCCGGTTTGAACTGGGGTATGCACAGGGACACCAAATGTGCCCCCAGTGCAGGACTTCAAAGCACCCGAAAGTGCTCCCGCCCAGCCCCAATACACATTATCCTGTCTGGCGAGGTGGTCACACCTCCCTGGAACAGGAAACCTATTGTCCAGGCCTCCCCTGCCGGAGTTTCGTCCAGCAGCAGGAGGCCAGACTCGTAGTCTGTGGCAGCAGCATCCATTTTGTGATGCCAGGGCTTTAGAAAGAAGTTACCGGGCTAGCCAGAGTTAACATGTCTTTCCCTCTAGAAGGGTGGAATGCTACCCCCGCCGCCAGAATTGGCAGGGGGTAGTATTCCAAGATGTTTGACACCAAACACGACATGTTTAGGTGCAGCCATTCTAAAGTTAGCATTTAACGCGAGGTTATAATGCGCTTAAGAGTATATGGTCAGGCTGCACTACAAACAGCATCAGAGAAGGGTCTCCGAACGCTGCAGAGGGCCCTGCTCATGCAGGTAGGCACCCTCTCACATAGGAACCATGCACTCTGCCTTCAGGATTGATAAGGCCTGCCTTAGGAGTGACTTATAGGTTTATATGTGTGTATGTATTTAGTGATATAGGTAACCTATATCACAGTAAGAGGTGCATGCACCACCTTACCCAGGCTGCAGTAGCAGACCTGTGGTGTCAGTTTGGATGGCCTTCCAGGGGTGGCATAATACATGCTGCAGCCCCTGGTAGGCCTCTGAGGTACCTATGCCCTTGGTACATAGTATACCATATACTAGGGACTTATAAGGGCACTCCAGATTCCAATCAGTGATGTGCCTAAGGCACATGGAAACCATTTTAGAGAGGAAGCAGCTAGGCTGGGGTTCTGATTAGCAGGGCCCCAGCCAGACTAATGTCGAAAAACAGTGAAGCATCAGCAAAAAGTGGGGGTACCCATGTGAAGCAGATCCTACTCTCCTACACTCATTTGCTTCTTTCTGCACCCCTGTTGTCTGTTTCTGCACTCGTCTTCCCTCTTTCTGTACCTTTCCTGCCTGTTTTTGCATCTCACTTGCCTCTTTCTGCACCTCTCTTCCCTTTTTCTGCACGTCTGTTGCATCTTTCTGCACCTCATTTGCTTCTTTCTGCACCCCTGTTGTCTCTCTCTGCACTCGTCTTCCCTCTTTCTGCACCTTTTCCTGCCTGATTTTGCATCTCACTTGCCTCTTTCTTCACCTCTTTGCCTCTTTCTGCAGTTCTCTTGCCTCCTTCTGCACTTCACTTGCCTCTTTCTGTAACTCTCTCGCCTCTTTGTGCACCTCTCTTGCTTCTTTCTGCATCCATGTTGCTTCATTCTGTACTTTCCATGCTTCTTTCTGCACCTGTCTTGCTTCTTTCTACACCTCTGTTGCTTCTTTCAGCAATTCTCTTAGCTCTTTGTGTACTTGTCTTGCCTGTTTCTGCACCTCTCTTTCCTCTTTTTGCACCTCTGTTGGCTCTTTCTGCAGCTCACTTGCTCCTTTCTACACTTCTCTTGCCTCTTTCTGCACCCCTGTTGCTTCATTCTGCACTTTCCATCCTCCTTTCTGCACCTGTCTTGCTTCTTTCTCTGCACCCTGTTGCCTCTTTATGTACCTCTTTGGCCTCTTTCTGTACTTTTCTTGCCTTTTTCTGCAGTTCTCTTCCATCTTTCTGCACGTCTCTTGCTTCGTTCCGCACCTCATTTGCTTCTTTCTGCACCCCTGTTGTCTCTTTCTGCACTCGTCTTCCTCTTTGTGTACCTTTCCTGCCTGTTTTTGCATCTCTCTTGCCTCTTTCTGCACTTTTCTTGCTTCTTTCTACAACTCTGTTGCTTCTTTCAGCAATTCTCTTGCCTCTTTTCTGCACTTGTCTTGATTGTTTCTGCACCTCTCTTGCCTCTTTTGCACCTCTGTTGGCTCTTTCTGCACCTCACTTGCTCCCTTTCTACACTTCTCTTGCCTTCTTTCTGCACCCCTGTTTCTTCATTCTGCACTTTCCATGCTTCTTTCTGCACCTGTCTTGCTTCTTTCTGCACCCCTGGTGTCTCTTTATGTACCTCTTTTGCCTCTTTCTGCACTTTTCTTGCCTTTTTCTGCACCTCTCTTCCCTCTTTCTGCACGTCTGTTGCCTCTTTCTGCACCTCAGTTGCTTCTTTCTGCACCCCTGTTGTCTCTTTATACACTCGTCTTCCCTCTTTCTGTACCTTTCCTGCCTGTTTTTGCATCTCACTTGCCTCTTTCTGCACCTCTATTGCCTCTTTCTGCAGTTCTCTTGCCTCCTTCTGCACTTCACTTGCCTATTTCTGTATCCCTGTTGCTTCGTTCTGCACTTTCCATGCTTCTTTCTGCACCTGTCTTGCTCCTTTCTGCACCCCTGTTGTCTCTTTATGTACCTCTTTTGCCTCTTTCTGCACTTTTCTTGCCTTTTTCTGCAGTTCTCTTCCAACTTTCTGCAAGTCTGTTGGCCTCTTTCTGCACTTCATTTGCTTCTTTCTGCACCCCTGTTGTCTCTTTCTGCGCTCGTCTTCTCCTCTTTCTGTACCTTTCCTGCCTGTTTTTGCATCTCACTTGCCTCTTTCTGCACTTCTCTTTCTTCTTTCTACACCTCTGTTGCTTTTTTCAGCAATTATCCTGCCTCTTTGTGCACTTCTCTTGCCTGTTTATGCACCTCTCTTGCCTGTTTATGCACCTCTCTTGCCTCTTTTTGCACCTCTGTTGGCTCTTTCTGCACCTCACTTGCTCCTTTCTACACTTCTCTTGCATCTTTCTGCACCCTGTTGCTTCATTCTGCACTTTCCATGCTTCTTTCTGCACCTGTCTTGCTTCTTTCTGCACCCCTGGTGTCTCTTTATGTACCTCTTTTGCCTCTTTCTGCACTTTTCTTGCCTTTTTTCTGCAGTTCTCTTCCATCTTTCTGCACGTCTGTTGCCTCTTTCTGCACCTCATTTGCTTCTTTCTGCACCCTTGTTGTCTCTCTCTGCAGTCGTCTTCCTCTTTCTTTACCTTTCCTGCCTGTTTTTCCATCTCACTTGCCTATTTCTGCACTTTTCTTGCTTCTTTCTACACCTCTGTTTCTTCTTTCAGCAATTCTCTTGCCTCCTTGTGCACTTCTATTGCCTCTATTTGCACTACTGTTGGCTCTTTCTGCACCTCACTTGCTCCTTTCTACACTTCTCTTCCCTCGTTCTGTACCCCTGTTGCTTCTTTTTGCACTTTCCATGCTTCTTTCTGCACCTGTCTTGCTTCTTTCTGCACCCCTGGTGTCTCTTTATGTACCTCTTTTGCCTCTTTCTGCACTTTTCTTGCCTTTTTCTGCACCTCTCCTCCCTCTTTCTGCACATCTGTTGCCTCTTTCTGCACCTCATTTGCTTCTTTCTGCACCCCTGTTGTCTCTCTCTGCATTCGTCTGTGAGAAGTTGGCCTGGCATATGCTGTCCACTAATTATAGTGGGCACCTTGCACCAGTCCAAACAACCCCTTATTGGAGATAGGTTAAAGACAACCTTATTGAAAGCTATCCTAGTGGTAGCTATGGAGAGCAGCCTTCAGGCTAAGTCTTGAAGGAATGTAAAGCAGCTTGTTTTACCAGTCTATAATCTCTTGAGTGACCAAATGAAAGAGCACCACACCAGGTATATATTCAAAATATATGTATTTATTGCTAAACACACCCCTCTAGTCTCTTTATGAGGCTAGAGTTCGAAGTACACAAGTTATAAGTTATTTAAACACAGTAATAGCACAAATACACGTTTGGGCCCTAGGGGCGTACCAAACCATATACCAATAAAGTGGTATAAGAACCACGACTGAACTAGACACTAGGCCTAGAGCCTCTAGAAGTGCTTGGACCACAAGGAACCACCCAAGGTAGTGACACAGGGGACCCACGGGGACGCGTGCAGTGTAAATACACAACCGCGATACGCCGTTAACTTCTATGGAGAAAGTCGCGATCAGGAAATTAAAGAAAAGGGACACTTAAAGGAGGACTTGGAGCAAACCCTTTGAGAACTAGGTCGTTCTAGAGTCTCTACCCACGGGAGCACCGGAGTACTCTGTGTTACCTCACCCAGGGAAGCCGGGTGCATAGGTGCCTTTCGGGGTCGGGTTTCGTCGTCGATTTGAATCGCGATCTGCTGCAAAGTGCTGCTGGCGACCAAGTGGAAAGTGTCCGGGTGGATCCAAGAGTGGATCGGAGATCTGAAGAACCTGAAAGCAGAGGGGACAGAGTCTGGGTCACTAGCCAGTGACCAGGAAGGCGATGGACAGATGCCCACCGATGTTGCGTGCTTCAAGTGCGTTGATGGTCTTCTTGACGCTTCAGCCACGAGGTCCAGGAGGCGTTGTTGGCGACCAGGAGCAGGATTCGGGCTGGTACACGATGTCTGTCGAGTGCTGAGGTGTCGGCGACCGGATTGAACCCAACAAACCTTGGCAACGGCAAGTCTCGGTGAAGATGAAGATCGTCGATGGTGCAGACCAGCAAGGTCTGAGGAACTCACCCAGCAAGGGTAAGTAAGGGCAAGCCTGGCGCAAACAGGGTGCCCAAGAAGAAAAGGATTGGCCTTCGTGAAGGGCTACTAGCCAACGGGCTAGCGACTGCAAAGGAGCCTCGAGACATCGCACGTGGATCTGGCTCACAGGACACTCGTGGAGTGGAGGCCAGTGATCTTCGGTGCAGTTGGTGCTGGAGGCTAGGGCTACTCGGAGCCCAAAGCACGACTTTGTGGGAGACCCAGAAGAGGATGCACTAGCAAATGCGCTGAGGTGTCCAGGGGTCACAGTTCCACGTTACCCACAACAGCTACGGGCCTCAGCTTTGCTGGGGACTCAGGGCAGCCTCGGGAAGTCTGGAAATCTACCTCTGGTGATGCAAAGACTTCGGCATCCGACGGGAGCTTCAGGCGATGCAGACCGGACAGATTGCTTCTTTGGTGCCTGCCAAGCAGGGAGTCACTCCTTGACCCCAAGGGAGATTCTTCTGTCCTCTAGTCTTTAGTAGAGCATCGAAGGTCCAGGATTCTGTTTCAGAGTTTCGTCCAGGGATAATCTAAAGTCCTAAGGACTGGGTTCCTATACTTATACCAAGTTTAGGGGTTGGACTACTCTGTGGCCCCACCTATGGGTGGGTCAGGGCAGAGGGGTGGCTACACCCTTTCCCTTTGTCCAGTTCGAGCCAAAGCAGGGGCTGCAAGCCCCTGATCCGGTTTGAACTGGGGTATGCACAGGGACACCAAGTGTGCCCCCAGTGCAGGACTTCAAAGCACCCGAAAGTGCTCCCGCCCAGCCCCAATACACATTATCCTGTCTGGGGAGGTGGTCACACCTCCCTGGGACAGGAAACCTATTGTCCAGGCCTCCCCTGCCGGAGTTTCGTCCAGCAGCAGGAGGCCAGACTCGTGTCTGTGGCAGCAGCATCCATTTTGTGATGCCAGGGCTTTGGAAAGAAGTTACCGGCCAGGCCAGGGTTAACATGTCTCTCCTCTAGAAGGGTGGAATGCTACCCCGCCGCCAGAATTGGCAGGGGGTAGTATTCCAAGATGTTTGACACCAAACACGACATGTTTAGGTGCAGCCATTCCAAAGTTAGCATTTAACGCGAGGTTATAATGCGCTTAAGAGTATGTGGTCAGGCTGCACTACAAACAGCATCAGAGAAGGGCCTCCAAACGCTGCAGAGGGGCCCTGCTCATGCAGGGGCACCCTCTCACATAGGAACCACGCACTCTGCCTTCAGGATTGATAAGGCCTGCCATAGGAGTGACTTATAGGTTTATATGTGTGTATGTATATAGTGATATAGGTAACCTATATCACAGTAAGGGGTGCATGCACCACCTTACCCAGGCTGCAGTAGCAGACCTGTGGTGTCAGTTTGGATGGCCTTCCAGGGGTGGCATAATACATGCTGCAGCCCCTGGTAGGCCTCTGAGGTACCTAGGCCCTTGGTACATAGTATACCATATACTAGGGACTTATAAGGGCACTCCAGATTCCAATCAGAGATGTACCTAAGGCACATGGAAACCTTTTTACAGAGAAAGCAGATAGACTGGGGCCCTGAATAGCAGGATCCCAGTCCAACTAAGTCATAAACCAGCAAAACACCATAAAAAAGTGGGGGCAACCATATAGTCAGATTCCACCTTCCTACATCGTCTTCCCTCTTTCTGTACCTTTCCTGCCTGTTTTTGCATCTCACTTGCCTCTTTCTGCACTTTCTCTTGCTTCTTTCTACACATCTGTTTCTTCTTTCAGCAATTCTCTTGCCTCTTTGTGCACTTCTCTTGCCTGTTTCTGCACCTCTCTTGCCTCTTTTTGCACCTCTGTTGCTTCTTTCTGGACTTCTCTTGCCTCTTTCTGCACCCCTGTTGCTTCATTCTGCACTTTCCATGACTCTTTCTGCACCTGTCTTGCTTCTTTCTGAACCCCTGTTGTCTCTTTATGTACCTCTTTTGCCTCTTTCTGCACTTTTCTTGCCTCTTTCTACACCTCTGTTGCTTCTTTCAGCAATTCGCTTGCCTCTTTGTGCACTTCTCTTGCCTGTTTCTGCACCTCTCTTGCCTCTTTTTGCACCTCTGTTGGCTCTTTCTACACCTCACTTGCTCCTTTCTACACTTCTCTTGCCTCTTTCTGCACCCCTGTTACTTCATTCTGCACTTTCCATGCTTCTTTCTGCACCTGTCTTGCTTCTTTCAGCACCCCTGTTGTCTCTTTATGTACCTCTTTGCCTCTTTCTGCACTCTTCTTGCCTTTTTCTGCAGTTCTCTTCCCTCTTTCTGCACGTCTGTTGCCTCTTTCTGCACCTCATTTGCTTCTTTCTGCACCCTTGTTGTCTCTTTCTGCACACGTCTTCCCTCTTTCTGTACCTTTCCTGTCTGTTTTTGCATCTCACTTGCCTCTTTCTGCAACTCTATTGCCTCTTTCTGCAGTTCTCTTGCCTTCTTCTGCATGTCACTTGCCTCTTTTGTAACTCTCTCGCCTCTTTGTGCACCTCTCTTGCCTCTTTCTGCACCGTTGTTGCTACATTCTGCACTTTCCATGCTTCTTTCTGCACCTCTCTTGCTTCTTTCTGCACCCCTGTTGCCTCTTTATGTACCTCTTTTGCCTCTTTCTGTACTTTTCTTGCCTTTTTCTGCAGTTCTCTTCCATCTTTCTGCACGTCTGTTGCCTCTTTCTGCACCTCATTTGCTTCTTTCTGCACCCCTCTTGTCTCTTTCTGCACTCGTCTTCCCTCTTTCTGTACCTTTCCTGCCTGTTTTTGCATTTCACTTGCCTCTTTCTGCACTTTTCTTGCTTCTTTCTACACCTCTGTTGCTTCTTTCAGCAATTCTCTTGCCTCTTTGTGCACTTGTCTTGCCTGTTTCTGCACCTCTCTTGCCTCTTTTTGCACCTCTGTTGGCTCTTTCTGCACCTCACTTGCTCCTTTCTACACTTCTCTTGCCTCTTTTCTGCACCCCTGTTGCTTCATTCTGCACTTTCCATGCTTCTTTCTGCACCTGTCTTGCTTCTTTCTGCACCCCTGTTGTCTCTTTATGTACCTCTTTGCCTCTTTCTGCACTTTTCTTGCCTTTTTCTGCACCTCTCTTCCCTCTTTCTGCACGTCTGTTGCCTCTTTCTGCACCTCATTTGCTTCTTTCTGCACCCCTGTTGTCTCTTTCTGCACTCGTCTTCCCTCTTTCTGTACCTTTCCTGCCTGTTTTTGCATCTCACTTGCCTCTTTCTGCACCTCTATTGCCTCGTTTCTGCAGTTCTCTTGCCTCCTTCTGCACTTCACTCTGCCTCTTTCTGTAACTCTCTCGCCTCTTTCTGCACCTCTCTTGCCTCTTTCTGCACCTCTCTTGCCTCTTTTTGCACCTCTGTTGGCTCTTTCTGCACCTCACTTGCTCTTTCTACACTTCTCTTGCATCTTTCTGCACCCCTGTTGCTTCATTCTGCACTTTCCATGCTTCTTTCTGCACCTGTCTTGCTTCTTTCTGCACCCCTGTTGTCTCTTTATGTACCTCTTTTGCCTCTTTCTGCACTTTTCTTGCCTTTTCTGCAGTTCTCTTCCATCTTTCTGCACATCTGTTGCCTCTTTCTGTACCTCATTTGCTTCTTTCTGCACCCCTGTTGTCTCTCTCTGCACTCGTCTTCCCTCTTTCTGTACCTTTCCTGCCTGTTTTTGCATCTCACTTGCCTCTTTCTGCACTTTTCTTGCTTCTTTCTACACCTCTGTTTCTTCTTTCAGCAATGCTCTTGCCTCTTTGTGCACTTCTCTTGCCTGTTTCTGCACCTCTCTTGCCTCTTTCTGCACCTCTGTTGCTTCTTTCTGCACCTATCTTGCTTCTTTCTGCACCCCTGTTGTCTCTTTGTGTACCTCTTTTGCCTCTTTCTGCACTTTACTTGCCTTTTTCTGCACCTCTCTTCCCTATTTCTGCACGTCTGTTGCCTCTTTCTGCACCTCATTTGCTTCTTTCTGCACCCCTGTTCTCTCTTTCTGCACTCGTCTTCCCTCTTTCTGTACCTATCCTGCCTGTTTTTGCATCTCACTTGCCTCTTTCTGCACTTTTCTTGCTTCTTTCTACACCTCTGTTGCTTCTTTCAGCAATTCTCTTGCCTCTTTGTGCACTTCTCTTGCCTGTTTCTGCACCTCTCTTGCCTCTTTTTGCACCTCTGTTGGCTCTTTCTGCACCTCACTTGCTCCTTTCTACACTTCTCTTGCCTCTTTCTGCACTGCTGTTGCTTCATTCTGCACTTTCCATGCTTCTTTCTGCACCTGTCTTGCTTCTTTCTGCACCCCTGTTGTCTCTTTATGTACCTCATTTGCCTCTTTCTGCACTTTTCTTGCCTTTTTCTGCACCTCTCTTCCATCTTTCTGCACATCTGTTGCCTCTTTCTGCAC
The DNA here is from genome assembly GCA_963921515.1 of Calotriton arnoldi. Lineage (NCBI taxonomy): Eukaryota > Metazoa > Chordata > Amphibia > Caudata > Salamandridae > Calotriton > Calotriton arnoldi. The sequence continues at coordinate 16,741 of CAWUFW010000379.1, forward strand.
CTCATTTGCTTCTTTCTGCACCCCTGTTGTCTCTTTCTGCACTCGTCTTCCCTCTTTCTGTACCTTTCCTGCCTGTTTTTGCATCTCACTTGCCTCTTTCTGCACTCTCTATTGCCTCTTTCTGCAGTTCTCTTGCCTCTTTCTGCACTTCTCTTGCCTCTTTCTGTAACTCTCTTGCCTCTTTCTGTGCACCTCTCTTGCCTCTTTTCTGCATCCCTGTTGCTTCATTCTGCACTTTCCATGCTTCTTTCTGCACCTGTCTTGCTTCTTTCTGCACCCCTGTTGTCTCTTTATGTACCTCTTTGCCTCTTTCTGCACTTTTCTTGCCTTTTTCTGCACCTCTCTTCCCTCTTTCTGCACGTCTGTTGCCTCTTTCTGCACCTCATTTGCTTCTTTCTGCACCCCTGTTGTCTCTTTCTGCACTCGTCTTCCCTCTTTCTGTACCTTTCCTGCCTGTTTTTGCATCTCACTTGCCTCTTTCTGCACTTTTCTTGCTTCTTTCTACACCTCTGTTGCTTCTTTCAGCAATTCTCTTGCCTCTTTGTGCACTTCTCTTGCCTGTTTCTGCACCTCTCTTGCCTCTTTTTGCCCCATCCCTTTGGCTCTTTCTGCACCTCACTTGCTCCTTTCTACACTTCTCTTGCCTCTTTCTGCACCCCTGTTGCTTCATTCTGCACTTTCCATCCTTCTTTCTGCACCTGTCTTGCTTCTTTCTGCACCCCTGTTGTCTATTTATGTACCTCTTTTGCCTCTTTTTGCACTTTTCTTGCGTTTTTCTGCACCTCTCTTCCCTCTTTCTGCACGTCTGTTGCCTCTTTCTGCACCTCATTTGCTTCTTTCTGCACCCCTGTTGTCTCTTTCTGCACTCGTCTTCCCTCTTTCTGTACCTTTCCTGCCTGTTTTTGCATCTCACTTGCCTCTTTCTGCACCTCTATTGCTTCTTTCTGCAGTTCTCTTGCCTTCCTTCTGCACTTCACTTGCCTCTTTCTGCAACTCTCTTGCCTCTTTCTGCACCTCTCTTGCCTCTTTCTGCATCTCTGTTGCTTCATTCTGCACTTTCCATGCTTCTTTCTGCACCTGTCTTGCTTCTTTCTGCACCCCTGTTGTCTCTTTATGTACCTCTTTTGCCTCTTTCTGCACTTTTCTTGCCTTTTTCTGCAGCTCTCTTCCCTCTTTCTGCACGTCTGTTGCCTCTTTCTGCACCTCATTTGCTTCTTTCTGCACCCCTGTCTCTTTCTGCACTCGTCTTCCCTCTTTCTGTACCTTTCCTGCCTGTTTTTGCATCTCACTTGCCTCTTTCTGCACTTTTCTTGCTTCTTTCTACCCCTCTGTTGCTTCTTTCAGCAATTCTCTTGCCTCTTTGTGCACTTCTCTTGCCTGTTTCTGCACCTCTCTTGCTTCTTTTTGCACCTCTGTTGGCTCTTTCTGCACCTCACTTGCTCCTTTCTACACTTCTCTTGCCTCTTTCTGCACCCCTGTTGCTTCATTCTGAACTCTCCATGCTTCTTTCTGCACCTGTCTTGCTTCTTTCTGCACCCCTGTTGTCTCTTTATGTACCTCTTTTGCCTCTTTCTGCACTTTTCTTGCCTTTTTCTGCACCTCTCTTCCCTCTTTCTGCACGTCTGTTGCCTCTTTCTGCACCTCATTTGCTTCTTTCTGCACCCCTGTTGTCTCTTTCTGCACTCGTCTTCCCTCTTTCTGTACCTTTCCTGCCTGTTTTTGCATCTCACTTGCCTCTTTCTGCACTTTTCTTGCTTCTTTCTACACCTCTGTTGCTTCTTTCAGCAATTCTCTTGCCTCTTTGTGCACTTCTCTTGCCTGTTTCTGTACCTCTCTTGCCTCTTTTGCACCTCTGTTGGCTCTTTCTGCACCTCACTTGCTCCTTTCTATATTTCTCTTGCCTCTTTCTGTACCCTGTTGCTTCATTCTGCACTTTCCATGCTTCTTTCTGCACCTGTCTTGCTTCTTTCTGCACCCCTGTTGTCTCTTTATGTACCTCTTTGCCTCTTTCTGCACTTTTCTTGGCTTTTTCTGCACCTCTCTTCCCTCTTTCTGCACGTCTGTTGCCTCTTTCTGCACCTCATTTGCTTCTTTCTGCACCCCTGTTGTCTCTTTCTGCACTCGTCTTCCCTCTTTCTGTACCTTTCCTGCCTGTTTTTGCATCTCACTTGCCTCTTTCTGCACTTTTCTTGCTTCTTTCTACACCTCTGTTGCTTCTTTCAGCAATTCTCTTGCCTCTTTGTGCACTTGTCTTGCCTGTTTCTGCACCTCTCTTGCCTCTTTCTGCACCCCTGTTGTCTCTTTCTGTACCTCTCTTGACTTCTTTCTGCACTTTTCGTGGCTTTTTCTGCACTTCTCTTCCTTCTTTCTGCACCCCTCCTGCCTTTTTCTGTACCTCTCTTGCCTCTTTGTGCACCCATCCTACCTTTTTCTGTACCCCTCTTGCCTCTCTCTCCACCTCTTCCCTCTTTGCACCTCTTTCTGCACCTCTGTTGGATTCTTTCTGCACTGCTCTTGCTTCTATCTGCACCTTACTTGCCTCTTTCTGCACTTCTCTTGCTTCTTCACCTCTGTTGCTTCTTTCAGCAATTCTCTTGCCTCTTTCTGCACTTCTCTTCCTTCTTTCTGCACCCCTCCTGCCTCTTTCTGTACCTCTCTTGCCTCTTTGTGCACCTCTCCTACCCCTTTGTGCACCCTTTTGCCTCTTTTTACACCTCTGTTGGTTCTTTCTGCACTGCTCTTGCTTCTTTCTGCACCTCACTTGTCTCTTTCTGCACTTCACTTGCTTTTTTCTGCACCTCTCTTGCCTCTTTCGGCACCTGTGTTGCTTCTTTCTGCACTTCTCTTGCCTCCTTCTGCACCTCTTAGTTAGAGGTAGTTTTAATCCTCCTGCCCTATTATGTACTAGGGCCATACAGTGGAGGTCATGCCAATCTACTAGGGGTACCCCAACCCATAGTGTACCCTTGTGTATGTAGGTGTTCTTCACTGTATTCTAAGTGTCTTTCAGCATAGCACTGGCTCCTGACCTGGTTAGTCAGAGTCTGTTACCACCAGTACCCCTCAGCAAAAAGTTGTGGCACAGGATGACTTTGCAACAAGGCCTCTTTCTGCTCCTCTGTTGGGTCTTTGTGCACATCTCTTGCTTCTTTCTGTACCTTTCTTCTGTCTTTCTGGACTTCTGTTGCCTCTTTCTGCATTTCTCTTGCTTCTTTCTGCGCCTTTCTTTCTCTCTTTCTGCACATGTCCTGCCTTTGTAGGCATAGTTAGAAATTAGCATTTAAAAAACCTTTGAAATGTACTGAAAACCTACAGGTTTCAGGGACGTTATAGTTAGAAATTAGCATTTAAAAACCTTAGAAATTCACTGAATGTGAGAAGTTGGCCTGGTATATGCTGTACACTAATTAAAGTGGACACCTTGCACCAGAACAATTCGACTCTTATGGTTGGTAGGTTTAAGACAACCTTTATAGAAAGCTATCCTAGTGGTAGCTGAGGAGAGCAGCCTTCAGGCTAAGTCTTGGAGGAATGTAAAGCAGCTTGTTTTACCACACAATCTCTTGAATCACCAAATGAAAAGACACCACACAGGTATATATATCAAATATATATGTATTTATTAATAAACAACTCTCTACTAATCTCTTTATGAGATTAGAAGTCAGGAACATAGGTACAAATCAAATGTTATCAAAATAAGTTAGCACAATCAAATATCACAATCTTAGTTTGGCTAGACCTAGGTCTAGAGCAGTTAGAATCGAGGGACCCCCAAGAACCACCCCAGGTAGTTGTAGGAGACCCACAGGGGACGGACGCTGTGTCCTGGCACCGGTGCGAGTCCTGTACGAGTCTATGCGAACAGACGCGATTGAGATTTCAATGTTAAAGGTCCCTTGCGTGTTCGAGGCGAACACACCGATCGGTCCTTGTACGAGTCGAAGGACGCGGTTACAGATAGAGTTGCAAGGGAGATGGACGCGCTGTGTCTAACACAGACGCGAACCTTGTACGAGTCAGCGCAATGGATATTTCAATGTTACAGGCCCCTTGTGTGTTCGAGGCGAACACAGATCGGACTCAGTACGAGTCGCAGGACACGGTTATAGATAGTGTTTCAAGGGAGATGGACGCGATGTGTCTAACACAGACGCGAACCCTGTATGAGTCAGCGCAATTGTCGTACTTAGAAAATAAGAGTTTTAGGGCACTTCTAGCGTAGCTACAAGCAAGCCACTTACAGGGTAAGTAGCTCTAGGGCCCACACCCACGGGAGCACCGTAATGCTAAAGTTACCTCACCCAGGGGAGCCGGGTGCATAGGTGTCCTTTGGTGTCGGGTCGCGGCGTCGTTTTCAATGGGAGCCAGTGAAGACTTGCTGCTTGCGGCGACAGAAGAAGTGTCCATTGGAATCCAAGCCTGGATTCGGGAGGAGGAAGACCAGAAAGCAGAGGGGACAGTGTTCACAGTCACTTGGCAGTGACTCTGGGCAAGGCATATGAATGCCCACCGTCGTCGACAGCTTCAGGTCGCTCACGGGTGTCTTGACTCTTCGACCACGTGGTCCAGGCAGCGTTGATGATGACCAGGAGCTGGATTCGGTATGTCCCATGACGTCTGCAGCTTACTGAGGTGTTGGCGACTCGATTGGAGCCAACAAGCCTTTGTAGCCGCAAGTCTCGTGGTGGAAAGGAAAAGTCAATGGTGCAGACCAGCAAGGTCTGGGGGACTTACCCTCCGAGGGTAGGTCAGGGCTGGCCTGGAGCAACCAGGGGAGCCCTTTGGTTTCTTTGGAAAGTCTTCTGGGGACCCACAAGCCGGCTGGCAAGGGATTGCAAAGACGCCTCAGGAGGATTCACTCAACAGGGGCCCACGGTCACTCGAGACGGTGTAGGCCTCTGATTTTGGGAGGGATCTTTGCTGGAGACTGAGACCACACGTGGTCCAAGGCACAAGTTCGTAGAACATCGTGAAGGGGTTGCACTCGACAATAGTGCACGGTACCCATGGTCTGCGGTTCCTCGTTGCTCGTGGGGTCCACTTGCCTCAGCTTCGCTGGGAACTCACGATGGCCTTGGAGGGGTCAGGAAATCCTCTTCCTGGGCTGCAGGGACTTCGGGCTCCGGCGGGAGCGGCGTAATCTGCGACCGTCGTTGTCGTTTTTGGTGCCTGCCAAGCAGGGGAGTCACTCCTTGACTCCAAGGGAGATTCTTCCGTCTTCCAAAGGTAGTGGAACGTCGAAGGTCCGGGATTCTTCTTGTAGAGCGTCATCCAGGGGTATCTAGTTTGCAATGCACAGGTTCCCCTCTTATACTAAAAGAAAGGGAGGGACTAGCTCTATGACCCCACCTATGGGAGGGTCAGGGAGTGGGTGGCTACACCCACTTCCCTTTGTCCAGTTTCGCGCCAGAGCAGGGGCAGGTAGCCCCTGAGCTGGTTTGAACTGGCATATGCACAGAGGAGCCTTCTGCTCCCCAGTGTAGGACTTCAAAGCCCTCTAAGAGTGCACCCACCCAGCCCCAATACACTAAACCCTGTCTGGAAGGTGGTCACACCCTCCTGTGACAGGATACCTATTGTTGGGCTTCCTCCACTGCGAGTTTCGGTCATCAGCAGGAGGGCAGCCCAGTGTCTGTGACTGGTGGCATCCATTTTGTGATGCCAGGGCTCTGCAGGATTCTACCGCGTTTCCACAGTAGGTACATGTCTATCCCTCTAGAAGGGTGGAATGCTACCCCCGCCGCCAGAACTGGCAGCGAGGGTAGTATTCCAAGATGTTTGACACCAAACACGACATGTTTTGATGCAGCCATTCCAAAGTTAGCATTCTACCGCGAGGATATAATGCACTTAGGAGTATATGGTTTAACCGCATCCACAAACAGCCCCAGAGAATGGACTCTGAGAGCTGCAGAGGGGCCCTGCTCAGGCAGAGGCACCCTTTCACATAGGAACCAAGCACCCTGCCCTCAGGATTGATAGGGCCTGCCTTAGGGGTGACTGATAGGTTTGAATGTGTGTGCAGGAGAGATATAGGAAACCTATATCTCAGTGAGGGTGCTAGCACCACCTCACCCAGGCTGCAGTAGCAGGCCTGTGGTGTCAGATTTAGTCTGCTTCCCAGGGGTGGCATAATACATGCTTCAGCCCCTGGTAGGCCTGTTAAGTACCTATGCCCTTGGTACCTAAGGTACCATATACTAGGGCCTCATAAGGTACCACAGTATCCAATCACTAGTGCACCTAGAGTGCACTCCAAGTCATTTAGAGAGAAAAGAGAGGCTGGTGCCCTGATTGGCAGGGACCCAGCCAGACTATAGCCAGAAACCAGTGTAAACATCAGAAAAAAAGTAGGGGCAACATAAGAGGCAGATCCTACTCTCCTACACAACCCCCCCAAACGCAGGGACACTAAACTAACCTTGACCAGTTGAGTCTTCGTGTTCTAAGTGGAAATACCTTGAGAGTCCATCTGCATTGGCATGTTGGGTCCCAGGTCTATGTTCCACTGTATAGTCCATCCCCTGTAGGGAAATGGACCACCTCAAAAGTTTTGGGTTTTCATCTTTCATCTGTTTAAGCCATAGGAGGGGCTTGTGGTCAGTCTGAACTATGAAGTGAGTGCCAAACAAGTATGGCCTCAGCTTCTTCAGGGCCCAAACCACAGCAAAGGCCTCCCTCTCTATAGCTGACCAACGTTTCTCTCTAGGGGTCAGCCTTCTGCTAATAAAAGCTACTGGCTGGTCTTGACCTTCATCATTCAGTTGAGACAGTACAGCTCCCACACCCAGCTCAGAAGCATCTGTTTGGACAATGAACTTTTTGGTGTAGTCTGGACTCTGTAAGATGGGGGCAGTGCACATGGCCTGCTTTAGGTCTTCAAATGCCTTCTGACAGCTAGCTGTCCACTGAACCTTTTTGGCATTTTCTTTGAGGTCAGATCATTCAAGGGGTCACTATAGATCCATATCCCTTGACAAACCTCCTATAGTACCCAGTCAGGCCTAAGAAGGCTCTCACCTGTGTCTGGGTGGTTGGAGCAACCCATTCCATTATGGTTTGGATTTTGCTCTGTAAAGGCTGAACCTGGCCTCCACCTACAAGGTGGCCCAGGTACACAACCTGACTCTGCCCTATCTGGCACTTAGTGGCCTTGATAGTGAGGCCTGCTTTCTGCAGAGCCTCCAAAACATTTCTGAGGTGGACCAGGTGATCCTGCCAGGAGGAACTAAAGACAGCAATATCATCTAGATAAGCTGAGCAATAAGTTTCCATCCCTGCCAGAACTTTATTCACCAACCTCTGAAAAGTGGCAGGTGCATTTTTCAATCCAAAGGGCATCACCACAAAGTGGTAGTGCCCACTAGGGGTCGAAAATGCTGTTGTGGCTTTTGCCTCATCAGCTAATCTGATCTGCCAGTAGCCAGCTGTTAGGTCAAATGTACTCAGATACTTGGCTGAGGCCAAAGTATCAATCAGCTCATCTGCCCTTGGTATGGGGTAGGCATCAGTCCTAGTGACTGCATTGAGGCCTCTGTAGTCTACACAAAACCTCATTTCTTTCTTACCACCCTGGGTATGAGGCTTGGGTACCAGGACTACTGGGCTAGCCCAAGGGCTATCTGAAGGCTCAATTACACCTAGCTCCAACATTTTCTGGACTTCAGTCCTGATACAGTCCCTGACATGGTCAGGTTGCCTGTAGATTTTACTCGTGACAGGCAGACTGTCTCCAGTGTCCACCTCATGGGTGCACCAGGTAGTCTGACTAGGGGTCAGGCTAAACATATGTCTATACTGTTGCAGAACTTGTCTGCACTCAGTTTGCTGATGGTCAGTGAGGCTGCTTGCCAAAGCAACACCATCTACTGATCCATCATCAGGGTTCTGAGAGAGCAGGTCAGGGAGAGGGTCACTCTCCTCCTCCTGGTCCTCATCAGTTGCCATGAGCAAGCCCATGTCAGCCCTGTCAACATATGGCTTTAATCTGTTGACATGGAGCACCCTCAGGGGGCTCCTGGGAGTTCCAAGATTCACCAGATAGGTGACTTCTCCCTTCTGTTCAACTATTGTATGGGGGCCACTCCACTTGTCCTGGAGGGCTGCTGGGGCCACAGGCTCCAACACCCACACTTTCTGTCCTGGCTGGTACACAGTCAGCACAGCCTTTTGGTCATGCCAAGCTTTTTGCAATTCTTGGCTGGCCTCCAGGTTTTTGGTTGCCTTTTTCATGTATTCGGCCATCCGGGAGCGGAGACCAAGTACATAGTCCATCACATCCTGTTTGGGGGGTTTGAGAGGTAACTCCCAGCCCTCTTTAACCAAACACAATGGACCTCTTACAGGGTGCCCAAACAGAAGCTCAAATGGGCTGTAACCAACCCCCTTCTGTGGAACCTCTCTGTATGCAAACAACAGGCAGGGAAGAAGAAGGTCCCATTTCCGCCTAAGCTTCTCTGGGAGTCCTTTAATCATTCCCTTCAGGGTTTTGTTGAAGCGTTCAACCAACCCATTGCATTGTGGGTGATAGGGGGTGGTGAACTTATAAGTTACACCACACTCCTTCCACATTGCCTTCAAGTATCCTGACATGAAGTTGGTACCTCTGTCAGAAATGACCTCCTTTGGGAAACCCACTCTGGAGAAGACTCCAATGAGGGCTCTTGCCACCACAGGGGCTGTGGTGGTCCTCAGAGGAATTGCCTCTGGGTACCTGGTGGCATGATCCACTACCACCAGGATAAATCTGTGCCCAGATGCAGTTTGAGGGTCAAGGGGACCAACAATGTCAATCCCTACCCTTTCAAAGGGTACCCCCACCACAGGTAGTGGTATCAGGGGGCCTTTGTTGTGCCACCTGCCTTGCCACTGGCTTGGCATGTGACACAGGAGCGACAAAACTCCTTTGTGTCCTCTGACATATGTGGCCAATGAAAATGTGGAACAAGCCTGTCCCAGGTCTTGTTTTGGCCCAAGTGACCTGCCAAAGGGATGTCATGTGCTAGGGTCAAGAGGAACCCCTAAACTTCTGAGGTATTACCAACCTCCTGGTGGCTCCAGGGGCTGGGTCTCTACCCTCAGAATATAGGAGTCCCTCATCCCAATAAACTTTATGGGACCCACTAGCACTCCCAGCAGCCTCAGCAGCAGCCTGCTGTCTGAGGGGTTCAAGAGAGGGGCAGCACTGTTGCTCCTTACTCAGATCTTCCCTAGAAGGGCCCCCTGCCCCCAAGAACTCAACCTGATCAGGCTCAAGTCCCTCTGGGGCAGTTCCTTCTTCAGGATCTGCTTCACCTCCCTCTGGAGGTGAATCTGTGATCTGAGACAGAGGGGAAGGCACTGCCTTTACCCTACTGCTCCGCCTCTTGGGAAGCATCTGGTCCATTGTTCCAGGATCCAGAGCTGGTTCAGTGTTATGCATTCTTGCTTGTGACCTGGTCACAGCAAATACCTCTGCAGGGATGCCCAACATCTCAGCGTGAGTCCATAACTCTACTTCAGACCAGGCTGAAGTCTCTAGATCATTGCCCAATAGACATTCTACAGGGAGGTCTGCACTGACTACAACCTTCTTGAGGCCAGTTACCCCTCCCCAGGAGAAATTCACAACTGCCAGACTATGGTTGGTCCTGACATTGCTTGCATTGGTCACCTGGTACATTTCGCCCAGGATGATCTGTCCAGGGTCCACAAGATCCTCTGCCACCATGGTGACACTAGCACCTGTGTCCCTAAATGCCAAAGCCTGTTTGCCATTTATTACAGGCTGCTGTTTGTATTTGCCCAGATTACTGGGGCTTACTAGGAAGGACATATCAAGGTCTCCATCACAAATCAGCATTGCCTGAGTGGGTACTCTGACTAGGTCAGAGTCCACTTCAGAACCCAGGGTCAACCCTACTACACCCTTATTCTGAGTACCACCTCCACCAGTAGCTGAGCTAGGGGGAACAGTTGCCTTAGGGGCAGGAGTGGTGGTGGTTTGGTCTTTGGACTTGTTACAATCAGAAGTCCAGTGCCCTTTCTGTTTACAGAATTTGCACCAGGGCTTCTTTTGGCCTTTTCCCTTGTTGGATTGTGACTCCCCACCAGATGCAGATTTTTGGGGCCCTTGTGAAGACTTCTGGTCTTTTGCCTTATCCCCACCTTTCTCAGAGCCCTTAGGATCCTGCTTCTTGGTGTCACCCCCTTGGTTCTGGGTTTTCTGCCTCACCCTGGTTCTGACCCACTTGTCTGCCTTCTTTCCCAATTCTTGGGGAGAGGTCAGATCTGAGTCCACCAGGTATTGATGCAACAACTGGTTCTGGCAATTATTAAGGATCTGTTCTCTCATCATTAGATTATACAATCCCTTGAAATCAGTAACCCTACTGCCAACCAGCCAACCCTCCAGAGCCTTGGTTGCACAATCTACAAAGTCAGTCCAGTCCTGAGTCTGTGCCTTCTGGGTGTCTCTGAACTTCAACCTGTACTGCTCAGTGGTTAAGCCAAACCCATCTATCAGTGCACTCTTCAGGACTTCATAGTCATCAGCATCCTCTTCTCTAACAGTGAGGAGCTTGTCTCTACCTTTATCTGAAAAGGAGAGCCACAAGATTGCTGCCCACTGCTTTTGGGGGACCTGTTGTACTCTACAGGCCCTTTCCATAGCAGTTATCCACTTTTGGATATCATCCCCACTCTGGTAGGGAGGAACAACCTTGCTCAGGTTCCTATGGTCTGGAATATTTTCTCTGCCTCTAGGGACACTGTTGCTGCCACCAGGGGGTTCTAACCCCTCTCTTCTAGAAGCTTTTTGGAACTCAAAGGCTTCATTGTCTAATGCCAACTGCTTGGTTTTGAGGGCAAATCTTGCTTCCTCATACTGCAGCAGTTTGTACATCCTTTCAGAGGAGGTCTCTCTTCTTGGGAAGAAGGAGTTCCTCTGGTAGACAGTTTCTCTGCCAGAGTGAAAGGAGTGCTCAGATTCCCTGGAAAGGGACCTGTGCCTGTCTTCCACTATGTCAGTTCTCTTAGGGAGAATTCCTCTGTCTTGTTCAGACCCCTTTGGGCCTGGCCCTACAATCACAGAGTCCTGGTCATCCTGATGTTCATCATCTGACCCAGACACTATAACTGACCCACCCACTGATCCAGACCCCTTAGCTCCTAGAGCTAATCTAAGGTCATCTGCTGTTAGCAGATCTATCAAGTGTAGTGTGGAGGGACTCTGTCCTATCTTCAGGTGCCTCTCAGCACACATGGCTTTCAAGTCACAGAAAGTCATGTCCTTATACTGAAGCTGGGTGGATCCACTGGGTCCATCCCTTGAGGACATTCTAGTGTTGTGCAGTGTTGTACTACCTACACTAGTTTGTGGCCTACTGATACTAGCTTGAGCTGTAGAAAGGGTGTGCTATTCCTTTTGCACACAGCTCTAAGTTCAGTAGAACTTATTGATACTAAGCTTGATTTTATATGTACCTTGAGTACCTATAGTGGTTTTCAGTTAGTAATTCAAATAGAGATTTTCTGGTAAAACAATAGCAAGCTGGAATCCCACACGCTGCCACCAATGTGAGAAGTTGGCCTGGTATATGCTGTTCACTAATTAAAGTGGACACCTTGCACCAGAACAATTCGACTCTTATGGTTGGTAGGTTTAAGACAACCTTTATAGAAAGCTATCCTAGTGGTAGCTGTGGAGAGCAGCCTTCAGGCTAAGTCTTGGAGGAATGTAAAGCAGCTTGTTTTACCACACAATCTCTTGAATCACCAAATGAAAAGACACCACACAGGTATATATATCAAATATATATGTATTTATTAATAAACAACTCTCTACTAATCTCTTTATGAGATTAGAAGTCAGGAACATATGTACAAATCAAATGTTATCAAAATAAGTTAGCACAATCAAATATCACAATCTTAGTTTGGCTAGACCTAGGTCTAGAGCAGTTAGAATCGAGGGACCCCCAAGAACCACCCCAGGTAGTTGTAGGAGACCCACAGGGGACGGACGCGGTGTCCTGGCACCGGTGCGAGTCCTGTACGAGTCTATGCGAACAGACGCGATTGAGATTTCAATGTTAAAGGTCCCTTGCGTGTTCGAGGCGAACACACCGATCGGTCCTTGTACGAGTCGAAGGACGCGGTTACAGATAGAGTTGCAAGGGAGATGGACGCGCTGTGTCTAACACAGACGCGAACCTTGTACGAGTCAGCGCAATGGATATTTCAATGTTACAGGCCCCTTGTGTGTTCGAGGCGAACACCGATCGGACTCAGTACGAGTCGCAGGACACGGTTATAGATAGTGTTTCAAGGGAGATGGACGCGATGTGTCTAACACAGACGCGAACCCTGTACGAGTCAGCGCAATTGTCGCACTTAGAAAATAAGAGTTTTAGGGCACTTCTAGGGTAGCTACAAGCAAGCCACTTACAGGGTAAGTAGCTCTAGGGCCCACACCCACGGGAGCACCGTAATGCTAAAGTTACCTCACCCAGGGGAGCCGGGTGCATAGGTGTCCTTTGGTGTCGGGTCGCGGCATCGTTTTCAATGGGAGCCAGTGAAGACTTGCTGCTTGTGGCGACAGAAGAAGTGTCCGTTGGAATCCAAGCCTGGATTCGGGAGGAGGAAGACCTGAAAGCAGAGGGGACAGTGTTCACAGTCACTTGGCAGTGACTCTGGGCAAGGCAGATGAATGCCCACCGTCGTCGACAGCTTCGGGTCGTTCACGGGTGTCTTGACTCTTCGACCACGTGGTCCAGGCAGCGTCGATGATGACCAGGAGCTGGATTCGGTGTGTCCCACAACGTCTGCAGCTTACTGAGGTGTCGGCGACTCGATTGGAGCCAACAAGCCTTGGTAGCCGCAAGTCTCGTGGTGGAAAGGAAAAGTCAATGGTGCAGACCAGCAAGGTCTGGGGGACTTACCCCGCGAGGGTAGGTCAGGGCAGGCCTGGAGCAACCAGGGGAGCCCTTTGGTTTCTTTGGAAAGTCTTCTGGGGACCCACAAGCCGGCTGGCAAGGGATCGCGAAGACGCCTCAGGAGGATTCACTCAACAGGGGCCCACGGTCACTCGGAATGGTATAGGCCTCTGATTGTGGGAGGGATCTCTGCTGGAGGCTGGGACCACACGTGGTCCAAAGCACAAGTTCGTAGAACGTCGTGAAAGGGTTGCACTCGACAATAGTGCACGGTACACAGGGTCTGCGGTTCCTCGTTGCTCGTGGGGTCCACTTGCCTCAGCTTCGCTGGGGACTCACGATGGCCTTGGAGGGGTCAGGAAATCCTCTTCCTGGGCTGCAGGGACTTCGGGCTCCGGCGGGAGCGGCGTAGTCTGTGACCGCCGTTGTTGTTTTTGGTGCCTGCCAAGCAGGGGAGTCACTCCTTGACTCCAAGGGAGATTCTTCCGTCTTCCAAAGGTAGTGGAACGTCGAAGGTCCGGGATTCTTCTTGTAGAGCGTCGTCCAGGGGTATCTAGTTTGCAATGCACAGGTTCCCCCTCTTATACTAAAAGAAAGGGAGGGACTAGCTCAATGACCCCACCTATGGGAGGGTCAGGGGAGTGGGTGGCTACACCCACTTCCCTTTGTCCAGTTTCGCACCAGAGCAGGGGCAGGTAGCCCCTGAGCTGGTTTGAACTGGCATATGCACAGAGGAGCCTTCTGCTCCCCCAGTGCAGGACTTCAAAGCCCTCTAAGAGTGCACCCACCCATCCCCAATACACTAAACCCTGTCTGGAAGGTGGTCACACCCTCCTGTGACAGGATACCTATTGTTGGGCTTCCTCCACTGCGAGTTTCGGTCATCAGCAGGAGGGCAGCCCAGTGTCTGTGACTGGTGGCATCCATTTTGTGATGCCATGGCTCTGCAGGATTCTACCGCGTTTCCACAGTAGGTACATGTCTATCCCTCTAGAAGGGTGGAATGCTACCCTCGCCACCAGAACTGGCGGGGGGGTAGTATTCCAAGATGTTTGACACCAAACACGACATGTTTTGATGCAGCCATTCCAAAGTTAGCATTCTACCGCGAGGATATAATGCACTTAAGCGTATATGGTTTAACCGCATCCACAAACAGCCCCAGAGAATGGACTCTGAGAGCTGCAGAGGGGCCCTGCTCAGGCAGAGGCACCCTTTCACATTGGAACCAAGCACCCTGCCCTCAGGATTGATAGGGCCTGTCTTAGGGGTGACTGATAGGTTTGAATGTGTGTGCAGGAGAGATATAGGAAACCTATATCTCAGTGAGGGGTGCTAGCACCACCTCACCCAGGCTGCAGTAGCAGGCCTGTGGTGTCAGATTTAGTCTGCTTCCCAGGGGTGGCATAATACATGCTTCAGCCCCTGGTAGGCCTGTGAAGTACCTATGCCCTTGGTACCTAAGGTACCATATACTAGGGACTCATAAGGTACCACAGTATCCAATCACTAGTGCACCTAGAGTGCACTCCAAGTCATTTAGAGAGAACAGAGAGGCTGGGGCCCTGATTGGCAGGGACCCAGCCAGACTATAGCCAGAAACCAGTGTAAACATCAGAAAAAAAGTGGGGGCAACATAAGAGGCAGATCCTACTCTCCTACAGGTAGTTTTAATCCCCCTGCCCTATTATGTACTAGGGCCATACATTGGAGGTCATGCCAATCACAGGGGTACCCCAACCCATAGTGTACCCTAGTGTATGTAGGTGTTTTCACTGTATTCTAAGTGTCTTTCAGCATAGCACTGGCTCCAGGCCTGGTTAGTCAGAGTCAGTTACCACCAGTACCCTTCAGCAAAAAGTTGGGGGCACAGGATGACTTTGCAACAAGGCCTCTTTCTGCTCCTCTGTTGGTTCTTTGTACACATCTCTTGCTTCTTTCTGCACCTTTCTTCGTCTTTCTGGACTTCTGTTGCCTCTTTCTGCATTTCTCTTGCTTCTTTCTGCGCCTTTCTTCCTCTTTCTGCACATGTCCTACCTTTGTAGGCATAGTTAGAAATTAGCATTTAAAAAACCTTTGAAATTCACTGAAAAAACCACAGGTTTCAGGGACGTTATAGTTAGAAATTAGCATTTAAAAAACCTTTGAAATTCACTGAAAAAACTATAGGTTTCAGGGACGTTATAGTTTGAAATTAGCATTTAAAAAACCTTAGAAATTCACTGAAAAAACCACAGGTTTCAGGGACGTTGTAGTTAGTTGTACCTTTCACTCGTACAAAACCAGAGAAATTCGGCCGTTATAGTTAGTTCAGCGAACTATAACTCGCGCCCCCGCAATGCACTGCTGATGACTTCACATATTACATCATTCATGACATGGTTAGTGACATCACTGATGACATCACTGATGACATCTCAAATGACATCACTAATGACATCACTGACGACATCATCCACGTGATAATCTGATGCACCTCCTCATACCCTAATATAACCTTTGATACACCCACCCTAAAATACAGACTACCATTTTCGAAACCATGGACACACCAATACCAGTTAGTACATACCCACTCACTAATCCCTAGGTCTACACACAAATCCACTCATTCACCCATACAGTCACTCATACATGCAGTCAACCATCAATACCGCACTATCATATGCACTCACATATCTATACAGACACTCACACACCGCCACTCATCCATAGAGTCACTCACACACCTAGTCAGTCATGCAAAGAATCAATCACACTCCCATTTACTCACCTATACAGTTATACACACTCCACCTCACTTATTCAAACATATACTAACACATACTTACACTCTTATACAATAACTAATACAAGCACACACTCATCCATACAGCCACTCTCACAATCACTCACTCTCACATATAGTAATTTATATACTCCAACACTCACATATACTGCCTTTCACATATGCAGTTACTCACACATGTACCACTGAGGCATCCATTCACTCACCAACACACCCATACACACACTCACCCACCCATACAATCCTTCACAGATGCACTCTTGAACCCATACACCCAGTGAATCACCCACTCAGACATCTATGCACAGAGTCACACCCCCCACCCACCCACACAGACACTCAGGCACCCATACAGATACTCAGACAACCAATCAATAACCCATATAGACCCTCATTTAGCTACTCATCAACCCATGCAACCGCTTACACACCAACTGACAAACTAAACTGTGTGAATGTCTGCATCATTCACTAACCCATGCATTCAGTAAGACACATTTATTCACTCACTTATACAGTCAGTCACGCACCTACTAAATCATCCATTCTGACACTTATACACCCACTCATTCTTCAATACACCTTGGCCTATATATATATAAAACATATTTAAACTTTACAGAAACACACAGTCACTGGATGATGTCATCAGTGATGTCATTTGAGATGTCATCAGTGATGTCATCAGAGATGTCACTGACCATGTCATGAGTGATGTAATATGTGACGTCATCAGCAGTGCATTGCGGGGCACGAGTCATAGTTAGCTGAACTAACTATAACGGCCGAATTTCTCTGGTTTTGTACGACTGAAATGTCCAACTAACTATAACGTCCCTGAAACCTGTGGTTTTTCAGTGAATATATATAGATGATAAGATCGATGTTCCTCAACATTTGTTTATCATTGTTATACAGCCTTCAAAAAGTCACTGTGTGATGCAACACGTGTCGGCTGTCATCAGTGTATTGAAAACTGGATGGAAATGACCTGTGGAACAAGATTTTACTTGGAAACACTCAAATTATGTTTTTCTATATTAAAGAAAACTTCTTGCTTCAAGAGAAATCCTTACCGTTTGGATCTTATTTGTTTTGTGTATACTCTAAGTGGAGTGCTGTGGTATTCCTCTCTGCTATATTGGCACATTGGGCCTTGGTAGTAAGGTGTGGGACTACTTTTTAAGCTCCATGTCTTTGAATAATGTATCATATATACTTAGCGTTTAATTATATGCCCACTGAATAGCATATCTTGAGTACGAGGTACGATTTCTTTCCACTACTACCCACTATCTTTAACAATATACTGGTGAACTTTATTTCCCTCTGTTTTTTAACACCGAACATTTGAGATTTAATCAGAATAACCACACCCCTTACTTAAATGCTACCTTTCAAGACTAATTTGGTGTAAATGCATTTTTGACCTCCGGAACCGACACGTTGGTTAGTATAATGTTACAAATACTGGAATTACCCACATCTGGCTTTGCTATAACTACTATTACATTTGCATATGTTGTATTTTCCCTTGCTTGAGTCATGTTTTTTCCCCATATGTCGCTTTTACATTTTGTGACACCTTTGTTAGGAATTTGGCATCATATAATAGCTGCCATGAATACATCGTTTACAGTGTGGACACAGGGCACCATATTGATGCATTTGTAAGTATAACTATGCTTTTTCAATACCTATTTTGCGTGAATACATAACTAGTCGAACCAACATGAAGGTTTTTCATTTTGTTTTCGCCATACTGCAATAAGGGATGAAACACTTAATGACGTATGATAACTAGATTTATTTAGAGTTTGTTTTCCTTGATGTAAAAAAAAGATGATCTGGATCTTAATTCCATACATTTTAGAGCTGCCATAGCTAGCATTTCAAGCTACTTGGTATCTGTGAAGTGAGATGGGAGAGTATCTTGGCAAGCTGTATAATGTATATTTGTCAAAATTAATAATTTTGTGTAATGGATTGAATTTATAACAGGGGAGTTTCCTGACAAAGCTGCTGTGGTAATCCATCTTAATAATAACTAATGCATCAATTAAGGACTTAGCTGGAGTTTAATAGGATACTTAGGGGCATATTAGCAAGACCCACGTTAAAATTATCGCCGTTTTAGCGGCAGGAAACTGCCGCTAAAACGGCGATAATGGGCTTGCTAATATGCGTTATAGAATTCAATGAAGCCCAGGTTAGATGTGCAGGACATCTAACCTGGGCTTCTATTGGAATTCCATAACGCATATTAGCAAGCCCATTATCGCCGTTTTAGCGGCAGTTTCCTGCCGCTAAAACGGCGATAATTTTAACGTGGGTCTTGCTAATATGCCCCCAAGTTCCCTGGCTGTATGGAAGGGAGACAAAGTGTCTAGGAAAAGGTAATGGAGAAGAGAGAGATAGTAGATGCAGTCGACAGAATGTATATTATGTCAGTCTTAAAAGTTAGCATCAAGGAGTCAAGAGCAATCCATTGTCTAATGGCAGTGAGGTAGTTAAATTCAATATGTGCGGAAGAAGATTAGAGTGATGTCATCAGAAAAGCCAAAGTCACCACATTAGCCAAAGGCAGAGGTGATTTCACCAAGAGAAGCCATGTTGAAGGAAAGAGAAACTGCCCTAGTCCTTGACTTTATGGTACACCAGTTGGTAGAAAGTTTGGTGGTAAATAAAGTGCAAGATGTGGTGAATGGAATGAGTCATTAGAATGCTAGAAAGAAAACCATTTCAAAGTTTTCCTTGAAATACCAAGGAGAATAAGGGCATATGCATTGTTTAAATGCTGAAGGGAAATGAAGTAAAATAGGAGAGAAAAGGCGATTGTGATAGTCAGAGGTGAGAAAATTAGAGATGTGTTGAACTGTTTGCTTGTAGTGTAATAGCCAGAATCCAGAATGTAATGGGTTAAAAAAATTGCAGGAGGTGAGTGATGACAATTTTTGGAGAAAGAGTAGATAAAAAAGGAGGACAGTTATTTGTATGGATAGCAATCTCAGTAGCTTTTCAAGGGAGGTCAAACCCAAATGATCGAGCCGGGCAGAAGATTTGATGGTGAGTAATGGGTATGAACCTAGGGAGGAGGTGGTGATGACAATATTGAGGACATATCTTAATAAAAATCTTTGTAAAGGTGTGATGAAATTGTACTACTACCAGTAAGGGTATTCTTGGAGGTGAGAGGATAGTTGAAGATACAATATTGTTTCTTTGGGAAATGCACTTCAAAAATGCATATTGGGCCAGGACAGTGAAAAACAGGACCTCAGTGTCGCTGGCAGAGGGCTATCCTGCCCACTAGGTAGGGGGGAGATACTCCCTGCCCCACTTTCATTTCAAAGGAACTGCCGCACGAAACTCACAAAGAACTTTGACACCAGGCTTTTGTCACCCCAGATATCTGGGGACCTGGGCAGGGGGGCAGGAAATTCCATATACGTCTGTGGGGGTAGACTCCAGAAGTTTCTTCCACTTCAAGCAGGCATCAGGTATAAAGCTATGACCCTCAGGCCCACTCTTCATTAGACTCCTGGACCTGTTTGCACTACAGAAGAAGGACTTCCCTGCTGCTTGAGTCCTGTCCTGCTATCTGAGAAGGAAGACTGGTCCTGCTCCCTTCATCCCAGGCTACCTGAGCGACTCCAAGGGCTAGTTAGCTGGCCTCCTGTTCTAAGCTACAGGGACACAACCAGTTTCAGAGGCCTCTCTGCAACTGCAAGAGGACTGGCAGGATTGCATTTGCCTGGACCTGCAACTGGACCTGTCTGAGCCCTCCTGGCCTCTGCTTGAGGGAGTTCCTGGTCACCAAGAGTTGCCTCCCAGGTCCTGAACCCATGGTATGGCATCAGTTTATCTCCTCCTGGAAGGAAGTGAGAAATCCTGATGTTTTGGACTATTTGCGACTGCAAACAGGCCCGTACGGGTCAAGATCTTGAAACCCATGCCGGCTACCAATGCAAGGCTTCGGTGCACCCTACTCTTTGCGCTACAGAGACTGCCAGCAATTATGGCAACGCAAGATCAGCACTTCGCACTACAGCATCGACAGCCCGTAGGGACCGCCAATGCGAACCATCTGTGGCACCCGTTGGGATCTTTACGCTACATCAATGACCATCAACGATGCCTGGCCTGATCTTTGCACTACAGCGATGACCATCTGTGATGCTCTCCCTGCTCTTCGCGGCCTTCTGCACCACAAACTTGACTCTTGAGAAGGTAACTTTTTCAGTAAGACTAATGTGGTCCCTGTACCTGGCCCACACTCTACACTTTACTTTCCCCCGGTCTAGCACTATAAAGTAACCATGAGTGGTACTTTGTGCTTTTAGGCGTTATACTTAACTATATCTTCAAAATTGCATATCTCTGGTTCTACTGATTGGATTTTTGTTGTTTTGGTGTCAAATAATGTATTAAATTTTACTCTGTTTTCCTAAACTGGTGTGGGATTTTTTTTGTGTTGTGTTTTCACTTTAGTACTATTTTGAGTGCTGCATTAATACTTTAAACATTTCCTCTAAATTAAGCCTGACTGCTTTGTGTCAAGTTACCAGACTTAAGCACAGGTTAATTTAGTGACTTTTTATGGTTCACCCTGACAAGGGATTGTGGTTGTTGGGCCAGTCTCTGGGGCAGTGGCGGCTGGTGAACTTTGAAAGTTGTGAGGCATAACTGCTAGCCTAACTTTCACTAAGGGAGAAAGTCAAGCGAGCAACTTCCACTTACCCCAGGGATAATTCTTACTCTCCAACAAAGTTTTCTTGGGCTCAGTAATATCTCTATACCAAGTGGCATCTTTGGGCTCGAACCTCATGCTCTTCAGACAAAAAGTAGCTCATTTTTAAAGCACTAAAACATACAAACACACACACGCACCGCTAAAGAAACACACATTAATGTTCACAAACAATATATTTAGGCCCTGGTAGACAAACAGAAGAACAACCGCAAAAGGACCTTGTCTCTAGCAAACCTGCATAATGGTGGCTTCACAGTGATCCTCCCGACTTTCTTTTCCTTATTCTCTCTCCTCTGTTTTTCCCTCTCTTGCTCATTGTGGGCTCCAGTGGTTCAAATTAAGCACTGCCTCCATTAAGCCACAGACACATGTGGACAAGACAGGTGGCGCTCTCTAAGTGGGTGTGAGCAAAACAAGACCTGCCAGGTGCCCTTTTTGCCAACTGGAGAGCATATTTATATTGCCACCCAGGTAGATGTGCCCACAAACCCCCTGTGTTGCCTGTAAAGCCATGTTGTGCCTACATCTGCAGGCTTAGAACTGCCAATGACACAAAGGATGGCAAGTGCCAGCTGCCACCAAAGAGGCACTCATCTCACCACTGGTGGCACACACGAGTCTCTGGGAGATTATATTCTCTTAAACCTAGACTGTAAATGCCCTTTGTTGTTAAACATTGAGGCTTGGACAGATAATAAAGCCACATACTAGCAAGCACATGCAAGGAGTGCGGGGAATGGTCCTCCTCAGTTTCCCCCAGATTACAATTAGTCCCATGAAGGCCCTGCCAAAACCTACCTTTCATGGACCTTTTTTTTGCAGTTTTATAGGTAGCCTCATCCTGTGTGTGCACCCACGCAGAGGAAGTTAGAGGCAGCAGCAGGCCATTTTTAATAACTATGGCTCTGTGTTGCTTACTCCTTGTTTGCTCAATGCAGCACAGAAACTTTGTTTGCTGCTCTGCATTGTGTGAAAATATAATAACTCCAACCCTTTGTGCTAAAATGGGAGATATGTGCAACACAATTTGCTAACCTTTCCGTAAAACACCCCACTTCTCCGATGTTCTTGACCGTTCCTAAGAATAAGGCAGAACTCTAAAAAAGATGAGTGGCTCACATCATTGTAAATAAATGAAGGGAACTGTGCTAGACCCCTTTTGATTTCTGTTAAATTTGTAAGCCATCTTGGAGTGTGTGACTCTTTCTTTAACTCTTGAGGTAACTTCCGTTAAAAAAAAAACGTTTGCCACTCAAAGGTTCTGTAACAGTGCAAGATTTTACATCAATCTTTTAAAATACTACAATCTTATTTTATTATGCCTTTATATTGCAGTTTCAGGCAAGCCATTGCTCTAATAAGACAAATGTAATGGCTGGGACTTGAGACACAAGAAAATTTTAGAAACATCTCAAAGACTAAACTGCTCTATGGTGGCAGACAAATAGTTACATTTCTAGTAGTTTCAGCAAACATGGCCTGCCCTGTTATAACTGTAATACTGCTCTAGCTGACCGGGAAATGGCCGTAGCCATTGACACAATACTCCATTAAATGTACAGTTATACGCACAGATTGGTTTTATGTGGTACTTCTAAGCGGACGATGCTGTCTCATACATTTTGCAGTGCCACTGTCTTTAAATGTGCAATAACCTCTTCTATCGTCCACCCTCTACGCTTTTACATGAGCCCCAGTTTCATTACAGACAGACACATTCATTTTCTATGCAAGGAAAGATGTGTGATTTCCGATAATAAATCACAGGATGTTGTGCCTCCCTACCGAGACTGGAACCCAGTTCTCCAACTTCAAAGTTGGCCGCTCTAGCAGGGCAACGTGAAGCAGAGAGGTATCTAGAAAGGGCGCTTGGTGGTGGGCTGCAACGGTTAATGCTTTTCGAGTGGCCACGAGTCAACTCGAGACCTTGTGGGGGCTGGGATCGTAAGGTAACCCCACCCTTCCCTAACTTGTCATAGGGTGGGGTGGGGCCTGTGATGCTTCCTGACGCCACTCCACCCTATGATGACTTAGGAAAGGGTGGAGTCAGGGTGGGGAGGCATTTCTAATTAGCATGCAGCCACGCCCGGGCTGATGCTCATGCCGCCCGAGGCTGCTGCAAAAAGAGACGCTAGTTTGCGGTGGACCTTAAAGATAACAGATATGTGTGGCCAGGGCTGCACTGAAATAAGCCCTAGAGCAGGCACGATGTCTGGCACATGCGTGTGCGCATGTGTCAGGGGAAATGCCTGCCTGGTTGCCTGACCCTCAAATAACACGAGGGTCAGTGTCTGACACCAATGCTACGGAAGACACCTCTGATAATATGACGCCAGCTGTCTGCCAGGTAAGTTTTCCTGTTTAATATGCTAGCCACGCTGATAAATAAATAATCATAATACACAGAGTGTAATGTGATTATTTAATTATGAATGTGGGTGGCACACAAGGCTGGTGGCACCATGGCCAATAAAGTAAGGGGGCGGCGCTCCACCGCCCAAAGAGAGCAGCCACCACTGCTCTGGAGGCACATTCCTAACAAAGGGAGGGATGCACTATTAGCCCTAGGGAAAAGGGACAGGATGAGGTATCCACTCATGAGGGACACACTTATCAAGACATATGGTCTCACACCTGAAAAGTACAGCCCAAGGTTTAGGGAGAGCCAGCAGACCTAGGTGGATTTTGTGGAATACTTTTGTAAGGCATTGGATGGTTGGGTGAAGGGTACTGAGTTATACACTTATGAGCGGCTATGCCATTTAGTTGCAAGAGAGCACATATTCAGTCACTGTTTTCCAAAGCTACACCAACACCTGATTGACCATAAGCTGACACCAAGGTTTACTTTGCCAGGTCGAATTGGCAGGTTAAAAACTGAACTGCAGGCTTCAATGGCAAGCCTGAGACATGTTTTAAAGGGCTACTTAAGTGGGTGACACAATAAGCACTGCGCCCCCCCCCCCTAGTAGTATTTAGTTTACAGGCCCTGGTACATGTAGTACCACTTTACTATGGACCTACAAGTAAATTAAATATGCCAGTTGGGTATAAGTCAATGTTACCATGTTTAAAGGAGAGATCACATGCACTTTAGCCCTGGTTAGCAGTAGTAAAGTGCAGAGAGTCCTAAAGCCAACAAATCAAGATCAGCAAAAATGGAGGCTTAAGGCAAAATGTTTGAGGGAAATCCACCCTAAGACTGTCAGGCCTAACACCTAATAACTCGCAAACATTTCTATACACATATGAAATATATGTAGCATAACAGATTTATAAATATCCTGATAACAAGTGATGATAATTCTGTTAAATTAGATTTCCACCATCTGATCATTAATTGGGATTATACCAAAAGCCGGGTGGAGTTTTAATCATGCCTGCTGTGGTGGGCTAATTCAGGAATTTCTCCTTTAGCTTGTAACATATCCAGAGTTTGTCCCACTAGGCAGCTTAATTAAACCTAACAAAATTGCAGTCTGTCTGGTCTAACAGGAAAGGACATAATGCTGCGGGCATTTGTTGGCCATGCTGCACCAACTTCCTGTTCTCCAACACTGTGGGACTACTCTTATCCCTGAAATCCAATGCAATAGAGGTTGCTCCAGGACCAGGCAAAAGAAAAAAGGCACAGTGAACAAACAAAAGTAGCAGCTGCTAACATGGCCATACACAGAAGAAAGAAGGTTTTTGCTTCCATTGCATTGTAATTTCAAACCCTCTATAATGGTAAAGTTGGATTTTAAATCACCGCTCTGAAAATGCCACTTTTAAAAAGTTGCAGTTTTCTTGTCCTAATGATTTGGCGGCTGCTGCCTGTATCCTGGGTCATACGACTAGGTGTAGCTGGTAGTTGGTCTTTGTGTATTGCTCTCATACAGTGAGACAAAGGGCAATAGCTGTTGGCAGGATGGGCCATCTCTGACAAGATGAGGGAGAGGATCTGTTACCTACAAGATTTGCACATCACAAAGGCTCTGCCTGGGCACACTCACAAAGGGGTTGAGACTAGTCTTTTGAGACCCCAGACAAGCTGGGACCAGGGCAGGGAGGCAGGAAATTCCAAACACCGCTGTGTATGAATAGTGGACCCTCAGACTCAACTCTCCAGTACACCTCTGGACTTGTGGAAGCTTTTGAAGGACTGCTGTGTCCTGCTGCCTTGCTGCTCTACTGCCTTAGTGAAAGGGCTGTACCTGCCTCTTGATCCCAGGGCCACTAGATTGACTCTAAGGGCTAGATGACTGGCCTCCTGATGAGAGCCTCTAGGACAGAAAAGGCTCCAACCACCTCCAACCCAGCACCTGTACTCTGTCTGCTGCGAGTCCTACCCCCCCCAAGTGGTGCCTCCCCATTCCTGGACCCTTGGAAGTGGGCCTGAAAGTGCTCTGCCAGCCCAGCTGTGCTCCTGTGAGCACAAACGATGCAGTGCAACGCATCTCCTCATAGCTCCTCTTCAGAACCTCCTCAGCATGACGTATATTTGATGTCAGACTTCACGTTGCAGCCCGCGGTCTCCTCGGAACCGCCGCTGTGCGATGCTTCCTTGATGCAGGTATTCACATCGCAAAACCCTCGCCAATGTCATCCTTGATCACGATACAGGACTCCACAACGCAGCCTTGCAGCTTCTCTCGAACCGCGGCTGCGTGATGCTTAATTGATTTAGGATCTTGCAACGCTCTACAACTTGGAGTTAAGATACTTTGTTCAGTGGGCCTAACCTGGTCCCTGTATCTGGCCCACACTCCCTCGCGGTTGGCCTGAACTTGTGATTTTGTCCCGGCCCTGCACGACCAGATGACCACAGTTGGCGCTTTGTGCTTCATTCATTATTTTTACTTCAATCTTTGAACTTGCATATCTTCAGTTCTACTGATTGGATTTTTGTCATTTTGGTCTCAAATAATTTATTCAATTTTACTATATTTTTCTATATTGGTGTGGGATTTCAAATACAATTGAAAAAGCATAGTGATGTGGTTTCATACGTCATAGATCTTATATTATAGTATTTTAAAATCACAGTGGACCAAAATACAAAAGGACACGTTACAGCTTTCTGTACCGCACCATCTAAAGTGGTCCCTAATTAATTATTGTTGTCTCCACCTCCAAAGACTGGTTGCCCTCAGCCCAGAGCTTCAAATTGATGTGCAGTCACCAAACACTTTTGAAGACGGCATCTATAACTCTCAAACGGACTCTCAAGCTATTGGTGACCAATAACTCTTGCCATAACCATTATGGGAATCACAGAATTGCTAGTAACATAATCAAGCTATGAAAAATAAACGTTTAGCCCGGAAGAAACTTTTCCTTGTAAGAGTGAAACAGGCTGACTGTAATTTGTTGAGTGTTAATGAATGTAATATGTAAACAGTAGCGGCCGGCATGGATCGTGAGTGGTGAGGCGGCTGCTGGGGGTGGGGTCGGGCGAATCGGGGGATGTACATTTTTTTTTAAAAAGTACCTGCTCGCCGCTCTCCCACTCTCTCCCGTGTCACCTCAGTCTCTCCTCTCCCGGGCCGGAATAGGAAGCAGCCAGGCTCCCTCCCCTAAGCCAATCACAATGCTGCAATGCAGCGTTTTGCTTGGTCTGAGTGCCGTGGATCGGCGCTCAGCCAGGGTATGGGGGCCAGGACATGTTCTCTTTGCAGGCTGTAATGCAGCCTGCATGGAGAACATGCGAAATGGACATGACTATTTGACCGACACGAGAGGGCTGGCCAAACAGTCATGTGCACTTAGGAGTGGGCAAACCACTCCTCCCCTGCTGTAAACCACTCCCCCTGCTCTGAGAGCAGAGCAGCCCCACCCACCCCGCAAAACTGTGCAGCAGGAACAAATAAAATGATAATAACATCAAGTTATTATCATTGTATTTGTTCTTTCTTTCACTGCTTTGCAGCAATGGGGCGATGCTCCTCCACCTTAGAGGAGGAGCCGTCACTGTATGTAAATAAAAAACAACTTTGACTATCGCATCAGGGGCATTCTTTGCGTCTACATGAATTTTCATGAAAAAATCCAGGTGAACTTTGCTACTAGTAGTTGGCGCATCTCCTTAGTATATGTATTTAAAAATCACAAAACGTTAGTCGGTGTTGTGCAAAGACTTCTAATGATGTAAATTATAATTCCATCACTTGCATTTTCAGATGTGCTAATGAGGGCTACAACAATATTTAGTCCTAGAGATGAATTGTCAGCGTGTTGACCCTTTAAGGGTTATTTAGATATTAAAGAACTCTTGGGAGGTAGGTAGACCTGTATAGTGGCCCTTCAATGAAATTGAAAGCTATGTCAGGACATTTCATATTCATACCATTGAAATTTAGTTATGTGCAGGCCTCTGAAGTAGGTACATTAATTTAAACTCTCTTGTCATTAGTTAAACCTGTATTCTGCAAACAAATTAAAGGTCACCGCAACAGGTACATTTACCCACCAGGATATATTTCACAATACGCCAGAGTTCCTGGAAATCCCGTAGGCTGGAGCAGTGTCAGTCATATGTACATGGTACGTGAATTGTGACTCTGCCCCCGGACTGCACTAATTAAGTGACTACACCAAATGGATAATGCAGATTTCCTGATTGGATATTGCAAGCACAATTATTCAAGGCCAACTTTGAAGTATTGGTTATTTCCTCTTAAAACTTACAGCAGCCCTGCTGAGAAGTGAAGTTAGCTTGCACCTATGGCTGTCAGTGTGATCACACCTATTCAGGAGCGCAAAGCAAGGGGGAATGCCTTAACCATATAATCCTTGGCCTCTGACGCTGTTTGCAAGTAATATAAATGTTCAGTTATGCATGTAGCTCTTCATCCTAGCTTGTTTCTGAGCACCTCAGAGACCCCATTCTCAAAGTTGCACATGTAGGTTAACTTACGTGTGCCAATGGCTTAATTCATTCGTTCAAAATGGTCACAAAATATGACCTTGCACTGGTAGATCCATTTATTCGTGTGATATCTCTCCACAATGGCATAAACTTCTGCATGAGTAAATCCTGTGATAGGACAGTAATTGGGCGTTTAAGGGCAGGGATGCCCAGGAATGTTTTTAACTGAAAAAATTGCCAATATTTATAAACTTTTTTCTAACCCTTTCCCACTCATGAAACAGTAAGGGACTAACTTGTAAAGCACAAGTGAAAATCCCTTTAAAGATGGGAATGGACCTGGAATATCCCTAAATTGTAGGTGGGTTATAGGAAGAGGATTCTCCACCAGGTAAAAAGATATTGTCTCGGTGAAGAAATAAGGACAACAAAAAGTGTATTTGCAAATAATCATTATAACAAAGGCTGACTCATTTTGTGTCAGTGCATTTTATTTTAATGAGTGCCTATATTGTCACTCCCTGGTCCCAGTTCTAATCTGACCCAGATATTTATTAGTGGAGCTCTTAAAATTATCTCTACTGGGGGAAAATGATAACAAATGAAGAAGCAATAGTTAAGAACAGCTCTTGCGGTTTCTGGGTGTACTTGATATGCATTCAAAGGTGAATGCAATTCGTTTAAACAAACAGCTTTCGAGGGGCGTGGCCAAGATGGCGGCGCGGTAGGACGCGAATCCGTGTCTCTCCGGCGCCGCCGTTCTAAAACCTTGTTACATCGCCCATCCTGGAGCCCTTCTGCCCGCGAAACGAGGTGGCGGACCACTGGAGGCACCCCGCAGATCGTTTGCGGCGCTCGGAATCGCCTGGAGCTGCTGTAGCTGAGCCCGACGGAGACTGGCGCTCTGAGGCCTGCGCACGCCCGCGGGGCCCTGAGGGAGATTTGGAGCCTTTTGTGGACGGGACCTAACGGTGAGGGGGCGCGGAGCCTTCCCCATCCTCCCCTCCCCGATCACAGATCACCTGCTGCCGGCGGCGGCCTCTGCCGAGGGACGTGTCTCCGAGCGGAGGGCGGAGCAGCCGGGCATCCTGAAGCGGTGTGACGCGGGCGCCTGTGGCCCGGAGTGGGCCGGACCAGGAGCGACTGCCGGGCCTGGTGGGGCCTACCCTGACTGGTGCGGGAGTTCATCTGGGAGTCGCGGGACCCAAGAGGCGACCCAGGGGGAATGAGGTAGCATCAGGGCCTGGGGGTCGCACTAACGGTCCGCGCATCGGCGGACGGTGCACGGCGCGTTGGGGGAGGAGCGACCGGAGACCCTGTAGGCCTCCCCCGCGACTCCTGATCTGCAAGCAAGAGCGGCGAGGCCCCTAGGAGGTGGTGACAGGGGCCCTGACAATAGCGGCTTGAGGATATTGGCGCAGTTGGGCCTGGACGCGGAGGGGGTAGAGTGGGACTCCCCCGATCAAGCACAGCGAGTGACCCCCAGGCTGGGGCCTGTTTCATTGAATCCCCTGACGGGGTTGCGTCCACGCCGCACCTGTGAGGCTGCTGCCTCGACAAGAGGGCCTGAAGTGGGGGCTCTAGTGGTCCGTGAGTCGGCGGACGGAGCGCCTCTTCGGAGGCGGGGGGAGTGCAATTAGGCGCAGCACCATCTGTGGCCCAGCACGCAAGTGGAGCACCGTGCAGCCATCAGTGCACGTCGCGAGGCCGGTCTGGTGGGAGGAGCCTGCCGGCTCTGCTTTGGAGCGTCTAGGTACAGCTGGGCCTGGGTAGTGGACGGAGCCGACAACAGGGGCATTGTCTGACCGGAGGATCTCTGACACTTAGGGGCCCAGTGCTTTGAGACCGTCCAGAGCACAACGGCTCGGTCCATTGGCAACGGAGAGGGTCGACATGGCCGCAGGGCGCACTCGGAAGGAGAAACCCCTGAAAGATCTTCTCCTCAAACAATCAGGGCAATCAACTTCGGCTGCTGAAAAGGCGACAAACATGTCAGAGGCCGATGAGACCTCAGCGACCAAAGCCTTTATGCTGGAACTGTTCACGGCTATGAAAGCTGACCTCCAGGAATTCCAATCTCAGCTAATGGCCGATCTGAAGGAGGTGCGGCGGGACGTGGATGACATCGGGGAGCGCGTAGCCACCCTCGAGGAGCACGACATTAGTAGAGCCGAGGAGATTCACCACCTACAGCAAGATGTGCTGCGCCTCAGAGAGCAGAATGTTGACCTCCAGGCCCATGCTGAAGATTTGGAAAACCGCTCTAGGCGGAACAACGTGCGGATCAGGGGAATTCAGGCGAAGGAAGAGGGAGACGATCTCCGGGCCTATGTTTCAGCATTATTTCAGCATATCCTTGGGGAAGGAGAAGATACGGACATACAGATGGACCGAGTCCACCGAGTGGGCCTCCCGCGAGGCGCGAAAGCTCCCCCACCAGACATCCTCGTGTGTGTACACGATTTCCAATTGAAGGAACGTATCATCCGGAGGGCACGGGAGGCGCACCCCATTCAATTCCGTGGCCAGCATCCGGCTCTCTTCCAAGATCTAGTGGCCTCTACACTTACCAAACGACGAGCGTTCAAAGTAGTGACCACCCACCTGCGAGAAAACAAGGTTCCCTATTCGTGGGGTCACCCTTTCCGCCTCATATTTAAACATAATGGCAGGTTGCTTCAACTTCGCTCGCTGGAAGAATCTTTGGAGATCCTGGGCCTCGAAAACCCCAACGTGTCCCTGGATGTCGAACGTCACAGCTCACAGGGCGCGCACCGCACAGAGGGGTGGCAACGAGTCGGCAAGAAATCTCCACTCAAGAAACCGGACCAGGCAACGAAGGACAGAGAGCGAGAGGGGTTGTTGTCCGCCCTTTCACACACGCGAGACCGTCCGCCCACCCCCTGAGTTGTGTTGCTATTGGCTTCAGGATGGGCACATAGTGGGGCGTCGGGGAAGCAGATCGGACTGCCTGGCTCATCCCCTTAGTGGTCCCTTGGTGCCACTCTGACGCCGTGTTGGCCCCCTTACTGAGGGGTCAGTTGCAGCCACGAACCCCTGGACTCGCATTCCTGTGACGAACATTGGTCACGCTTCACATGTGGAGTCTAATTTTTGATAATGTTTTAGGGCGGGTTTTTTTGTCGGGTGGGGGGTTCATGGGATTCCAGTTATTTTTTCTTGTTAATGTCACTGTTGTTTTCCTTTCACAGAGTTGGGTGGGTTCTCTCCTCAGTGTGCTCCTTTTTAGATATTCAGCATGGCAGCTGTGTGTGCGCGCGGTCCTCTGTCCCCTCTTTTTTTATGGCAGGGTGCTGAGCTCTGTAGTATAGCTCCCCCCCTGGATCTTAAAATAGTCAGTCTCAACGTCCGGGGTCTCAACAATCCCAGTCAAGCGTAGGGCAGTCTTGTCTCTCCTGGAACACTCGGGGGGGGGGACATTTGCCTCATCCAAGAAACACACCTATTGCAGACTGACACACATCGCATGCGCCATAGCCACTTCCCTCATCAGTTTTGGTCCTCTGCGGGTAGTAAAAGGGGAGGAGTGGCTGTGTTGATAGCCAAGCATTTTAAGGGAACAGTGGTGGGGCCATTCTCCGAAATTAGAGGCCGCCTCCTAGCATTGCGACTCCAAGTGGGCTCCTCCTTTTACACGGTAGTTCCATATATTCCCCTAATGATCATCCAGAGAAGATTTTACTGGAGGCCTGTGCAGATGTACTGCGCTCTCCAGACAGGGCAGTGGTAGTGGGGGGCGACCTCAATCTCGTCATGAACAGCAAGCAAGATCGCTCAGGTTCCCGTACGAATGGCGCTAGCGCCTTATCCGCGCACGGGGCGGAGTGGTTACGCGATGTCGGGATCAAGGACGCCTGGCGCTGTCTGCACCCCGACGAAATAGACTTTTCATACTACTCCGCCGCGCATAAAACGTACGCCCGTCTAGATCATTTCCTTGTAACCCCGGCAGCGTGGTCATTTGCCGTGGACTCCACTATCGAAGCACGCGCCCTCTCGGACCATGCCCACATCACCCTGACTCTTCGCATACCGGCCGCGCGTTCAGCCTTCTCGCCGCGCTGGCGATTGCGGGACTCCCTGCTTAGGTCTCCAGAAGTGGTTGCGGGCATTAGACAATGCATCATCGACTATATAGCAACTAATGACAGAGCTGATACCCCGCTCTCTTCAATATGGGAAGCGCTTAAGTCAGTAGCGCATGGGGCACTTATCGCTAAGGCAGCCTATGAGAACCAAACCAGGCAGGAAAAACGCGCGGAGCTTGAGGCTACAGTCCGAGAATTGGAGACTATACATAAGCGCAATGGCGCGCCCCGTATATGGCGCCAGCTAGGAAAGGAACGCCTCCAGCTTCGCCGGCTGGATCTCGACCGAGCTAAACATGCGGTGATCCGCCTAAAACACAAATTCTTTGTTGCCTCAAATAAAGGGGGACGTATGCTGGCGCACTGCCTGCGTGGCCAACAGGAGATGCACTCTGTCATATCGCTGCATGACGGATCTGGACGGCTTATTATCGACAATACCCAAATCGTCTCTGCCTTTCACTCCTTTTATCATTCTCTCTATGCCGCGGACCCCTCTTTGTGGTCAGATCCCACAGGCTACCTGAGGGACGCCGCGGTGACGCCGCTTTCTGAGGGCGCTGCTACCGCCCTGGAGACGCCTATCCGCATTGAGGAAGTTATCTCTGCGATCTCCCGGCTGAAGCTACAAAAGGCCCCGGGGCCGGACGGCTTTGGTGTCCTATTTTATAAAACCTACTGTGCGGAACTTGCACCTCTGCTCACACGCCTGTTCAATTCATTTGCAGATTCGGGATCCCTCACACCTACTATGCTGCAAGCCTCCATTTCTGTCATCCTTAAGCCGGGTAAGAACCCTGACTCTTGTAGTTCCTACCGACCGATCTCCCTGCTGAATATAGATGCGAAACTGTTCTCCAGCATCTTAGCACATAGGCTGAATCCCCATATGCCAGATCTTGTAGATCCAGACCAAGCCGGTTTCAGCCCTGGACGACAGTGCGGGGACAACACCAAGCGCATCTGCCACCTGATGGACAAAGTACAACGGTCCAAGGAGGAGGCCCTTCTGTTGGCGATCGATGCCGAAAAGGCCTTCGACCGTGTACACTGGCCGTATCTCTTCGCCACGTTGGAGCGCTTCGGAGTGGGGCCCAGGTTTCGACGCTGGATTGCCAGCATTTACACTGCTCCCCAAGCAGTGGTCAGAGTCAATGGCTTACTATCTGACCACTTTGCGGTGGGCATAGGTACGCGACAGGGATGTCCCCTTTCCCCCCTACTTTTTGCCCTGTATATGGAGCCCCTGGCACAGTGGCTCCGGGATAACCCTTTGGCGCAGGGCATCCCTTTCGGCTCGGAACATCATCTAATTAGTCTATACGCAGATGACATTATCTTTTCCGTTACGCACCCCCTGACTTCGCTTCCGGCCGTCATGCAGGACCTCGAAATATTCGGTCAGTTTTCAGGCTTCAACATCAATACACAGAAATCTCAAGCACTCAATCTCACCATCAGCCCCCAAACGGAGGAGACTCTTAAACTCCACTTCCCCTTTGATTGGGCCTCAAAGGGAATTGTGTATCTTGGCCTGACCCTCCACTCTAGCCTGGCGAAAACGGCAGAAGCCAACTACTCCGCTCTCCTCTCCCGCATCCGCGCAGACCTCCTACGCTGGCACCGTCTCCCTCTGTCATGGTTTGGGAGATTATCTGCGGTGAAAATGAATGTCCTGCCGCGTGCTCTATACCTGTTCCAGACACTTCCACTGCAACCCCCGCCTCTCGTCTTACAGCAGGTCCAGGCGGCTCTTGAGAGCTTCGTCTGGGGCCCGGTCTCGCCGCGCCTGCGTAAAACGCAGCTCCAGCGGGCCAAGAGGGTCAGAGGACTAGCCTTCCCCAATATCACGCGATATTTTCAAGCCTCCCTACTACGCTACTTGGTGGAGTGGAATCGTCCCTTGACAGAGAAACACTGGGTCTTTATGGATCAGACGGTTGCGGGCCACCATATTTGGCGAGATGCTTGGTTGCCGCGGGCGGCACGAGCATGGGGCCTATACTCCTCGCCAGTCACACGACCCACCAGGGTCGCCTGGGACAGGGTCTCACGTAGGGCGAATCTGACCTCCTTCCCGTCTCCTATGTCCCCGCTTTTCTCGAATCCTGCCTTCCCACCGGACGAAACCACCAAAGCTGCAGCGCGGTGGGTGGAGGAGGGCTGTAAACGCGTGGGCCACTTGTTTGACATTCAGGGAATTATTCCCTTCAAGGACTTGCAGACCGACTACCACTTACCCGATACTGATCTTTATTTGCACTCTCAGATGGTTCACTGGATCTCGGGCTCTGGGACACGCTCCCTGGCCTTTCGGCCGATGAAGCCGTTTGAGAAATGGATACTCAACAAAAAAAGCGATAAAAGTCTTATTTCCGAACTCTATTCCTTACTTGCTCCGGCCCCTTCATCGACTCGCAATGCTGGACAGAGGCGCTGGGAGGCGGAGATAGAGCGCACACTTACTGATAAGGAGTGGGAAGACATTTTCCACCGGGCACACCATACTACGTATTCCGCGGGTCATACGGAGACAGCCTACAAAATTGCTTCGTATTGGTACTACACCCCTGACTGACTCTCTAAATGGCAGGCGCAATGCGATGGCCTTTGCTGGAGGGGGTGCGGTAACCCTGGGATGCTCATTCACTTGCTATGGCATTGCCCGAAGCTTACACGCTACTGGGATCAGATCCTTAACGATATCGACCAGGCCTTCAACACCACCATACCCCGGTTCCCCGCCTACACCCTCCTAGGCCTCCCTAATGCGCTCACTTTTCCTTTGCGCTCGACTAGGGGGCGACAGATGGCGCTTGCACTAAACGCTGCACACAGGGTCATATTAGCTAGATGGAAATCAGACAGCGTCCCCGACCACACTCACTGGCTACATCAACTATGGAACCTGCTTGCAATGGAGAGGCTCTCTATGGTTGCGGCGGGGAAGGACAAGGACTATGCTAAAATCTGGGCCCCCTTCCTGACTATCCTTTCCACTGAATTCCGTGAATTGACTTGCCTGCGTTACCTCCGTATCCTAAACCTGGTGCCAGACACTACTGCATCCACCCCTTAGAATGTACATTGCTAGCGACTCAAGTTACCATGGCGCGCTGTCCCCAATACATCACGGGGCACTTGTGAGTTGACGCTGCCGTTTGGATCTTTTTGGGGATTTTTTTTTCTTTTTATTTTGCACACTGAGGAGAGGGGTAGGGGGTGGGGGGGGTTAGGGTTTTTTTGTGTTCTTTTTTTTTCTTTCCTTTTAATGTTGAGTTTATTGTTCACTGTTGGAACACTCCTCATAGCCGTGGTCCACAGTGGACCCCATTTCCACTGCCCTGAGCGCCTTGCGTCTAAATTGACACAGTCCCTCGCATAGGTTCCCTTCCCTGGGGGCTATGCTCTTATGACGCGGCCGGCCCGACTGGGTTGTAGGCGGCTTGCTGTGTTAATACTGAACAGCCTTTCTACTGCGCTTTGCCTGACAGTACGAGCAACAAGCAGCCAGCCGGCCTGATAGGTTGTAGGCGCTCTGCTTATGTATCTTTGTTGTGTTCTGTTAATAAAAACAGATTTAATACTAAACAAACAGCTTTCTCAAGAAATGCTGTCAGTGCTTGGGGCATTGGGGGAGGGGAAATTGGGGGAAAAAATGTACGTGGGCTACCCTGGCCGTGGAATGATAAAGCTACGGCACTGTTACCCAAAATAGATCCAGCTAAGTACAGCAGGGGAGAGAGCAGTTTCGTACATGATTATAGAGTCGAACGTTTGTCCTTGCACTGAGATCACGTGTAACATAGTCAACAGAGAACTCAAGCTGTGAAAGCTGCGGATGAAACGCAATGCATTACGGATGTTTATGTTTTTATAAGTATTTGCTGTCATAAAAAAAAGGACCGCGTCATATTTTTCACTCCATAGTATATGTGATTGCTCATGTGAATAAACGTGACTCTTATTCAATAAAAAAGAATGCATACATCTTCGAAAGTTCCTAATGCCACAAAGTGGTATGTTTAGTAAATTATTCAGAAGGTGGATTTTTTAAAAATTATGGATTTAAAAAAAAAAATCATTTAATACCTAATTATGGTATCCAAATGAAAGTACGTCGTTTGCAATTGTACTTTTTCTGGTATGTCAGCAAAGGCCTAAAACTCGACATGTGTGAATTTTCAACCAAAATATAATAATACAAAGCGTGAATACAATTAAATAATCAAAGCATGAACATTCACATATTCTGGACGTGGCGGCAAATGTCTGACACTGTGTGTTATGTGATCAATTGGAGTCAAACTCTCCATCAATTCCACTTTTTTTTAATTCATATCTAGATCGAGATGACAGCCACCATCTTAGCCATTATATTTGAGACTTCAAAAGTACCAATTTAAATCCATATTTTTCATAGCGTTATACAACGCCCGTTAAAAGCTAACTAACGTAAATGAATTTTGCTTCCATTTAAATACCTTCCATTCGTTCCAATTAACATCCCTATCCGTTATGCTTTTTTATGAATAAGGGACTTTTTGATAGATGTTGACTTGGTGCAAGTCATTGATATATAGTTGAAAGTTTTTGTTTCTGAGGCTACTATTCATTTTTAATTTGACTATTATAACAAAAATACATACAGTGTATTTGTAGGTACGTTATACTGTGTGTCAGGTGTAATATTGATGTTGAACAAAGTCCAAATAACACTCTGTCCTGTTTTGGATATGAATTTACAATAACCTGGAGTTATCTTTCTCGTTTTGTGTGAGACGGTTTGATCAAACTCTGCGACTTATATTTGTTTCTTTTACATGTAAGCTATGCGTTATATCATTTGTGTTGCTATTGTCTTTCTCCTGGTATTTTTCCAATACACAGCTTGTACTTTATTCGTTCTGATCCATATGACCATGATAGACATTACTGTTAGAAATAGGGGTATCTAGTTGACGAAGTTAGGTGCCTTTGTCCAAATAAGGACCCTTGCTTCTAGTCAGGGAAACGGGGATACACACTTTAGATAACCCCTGCTCACCCCCTGGGTAGCTTGGCACGAGTCAGACAGACTTATCCCAAAGGCAAAATGTAAAGAATTTGTGCTCAAGACATACAGTAATACAGTGATAACACCACAAATTGACACCACACCAGTTTAGAAAAATAAAGTATCTTTATCCAAACTCAACAAGACCAAAACAACAAAAACCCAACATACATGTAATAAGAATATGACTTTTCAAAGGTTTCAAGCAATTGGGTCCATAGAAAACTATGGATGCGTGATTCTACACAAAGTACCTGTAGATGCGTCAAAATTCACAAGGCTAAACAGCTGCAGAGATGGTAAGCCTCGAGAAACAAAGAGATGTGTCAGTTCCTGAGACCTTGGGGAGGCGATGCAACAGTTCTGCTGCACGCAGAAGAAGTGATGTGTTGAATCCGGTCTGTAGGGGGAAGTGATGCGTCGACTCCAAGACGGTTCTGGTCCGCGATGATGCGTCGGGTAAACCTGCCGTACAGGTGCGATGCGTGGAAATCCGGGATGCGTCAGTGATTGATGCGGCAAGCAGCGCTGCGTCGGTTTCTTCAGCCACAATCTCTCGATGCTTCGGTTCTTGCAACCGCAACAGGCGCTGCGTCGGCTCTGCAGTGGCGTGGCGATGCATGGAGATTCTTCTCGCACGGCGGTGCTGCGTCGGAAAAAACAGCCGCCAGAAGAGTGATGCGTTGATTTCTTCAGTTCTTTGGGTTTCTTCCAGCTACCAAAAGCAGGAACAACCTCCAGAGGCCCACAAATTGAATAGGCACCTACTGGCAGGTCAGAACTCTCAGCAGCAGAGTTCAAGGGAGCTGACGGTGAAGTCTTTGTGTCCCTGAGACTTCGGAACAGGAGGCCAGTACACACAGGCCCTTGGAGATCTTCTTCAAGCAGGTTCAAAGCAAAGTTTCAGTCTTTGTCCTCTCATGGCAGAAACAGCAACGGCAGGCCAACCCCACACAGCACACAACAAAGGGGCAACACTCCTCCTCACAGCTCTTCAGCTCTTCTCCTTGGCAAAGGTTCCTCTTGAGTCCAGATTTGATCTAAAGTTCTGGAGGTTAAGGTCTACTACTTATACCCCATTTTGTCTTTGTTCTCTTTGTGCAAGGGTCCCTGAGCCCAGTTCAAACCAGTTCTGTCATCACCGCTGCAGTATGACCACAGGGGGTGGAGACAGTATTGTGCAAGGGAGACAGGCCCTATTCAGGTGCAAGGAAATCTCCTCCCACTACTCTAAATGCAGCCAAGCCCTATTCAGCTTAGCTCTGAGTCATCCAGGAAGGGCCAGGCACACCTCAACCCCCCAGTGGCTGTCTGCAGTGAATGCACATCCCCAGCCCCTGTCACTCCAAAACCAGACAGTTTACCCACAAACAGGCAGAGACACACAGAATGGTTAAACAAGAAAATGCCTACTTTCTAAAAGTGGAATTTTCAAACACACATTTTAAAAACCATCTTTACTAAAAGATGTGTTGTTAAATTCTGAGTTCAGAGAGCCTAAACTTTATTTCTCTATCTTGTCCCAATGGGACGTTATATTTGTAAGATGTTACAGAGTATTTCCTATTCTATCCTATGGGGCAGACAGCCTTTCAATAGTGAAAAACGAAATTGGCAGCATTTCACTATCAGGACATGTCACACACACCAGTACATGTCCTATCTTTCACATACACTGCACCCTGCCCATGGGGGTACTTTGGGCCTACCAAGGGATGCCTTACATGTAAGAAAAGGTAAGGTTAAGGCCCGGCAAGTGGGTGCACTTGCTGGGTCGACATGGCAGTTCAAAACTGTGAACAGACACCGCATTGGCAGGTCTGAGATACCTTTTCTGGGCAGCTCATGTGGGTGGCACAATCAGTGCCACCCACTGTAGCAGTTGATTTACTGGCCTTGGCACACTCAGTGCACTTTACTAGGGACTTAACAGTAAACAAAATATGCCAATCAGGGAGAACCAATTGTAATCATAATTGATACACGGAGCACTTGCACTTTGACCCTGATCAGCAGTGGCAAAGTGCCCAAACATCTAAGCCAGCAAAAACGAAATCCAACACAGCACCGAAAATACAGGATGTAGAGGCAAAAAGTCAGGGGACACCACGCCAAAGATGCCAAGTCTAACAATTACCTATTGATTTTCGCTCTACTGTGACGGTGTTATTGTGAACAGATGCCTCAGTTAGGTAAGTGAGATTTAAAGCAAGGCCTCAGGTCAAGTCATTCTTTTTGAAGACATAACAGGTTTGAACATCTCATTAGACAACTTTCAGTCAATCAATCAAACAGTACTTGTAGAAGCGCAGCTTATCACCAATGAGGGTGACCAGGAGCTGTGCTGCGGGTATTAGTCGAAGAGTCAGGTCTTGAGTCCCTTCCTGAAGTCAGTCAGTGACGGTGACATACGTAGGTGGAGAGGAAGGGTGTTCCAGGACTTGGCGGCGAGGTGGGAGAAGGAGTGTCCTTTGAGCTATCGATTTGCGAGGAAACCACTGGCAGAATAGGAGTGGAAAATAAATTAAAGACTTACAACCTGATTTTGAGGAGGGTAATAATGAAAATGACTTATTTCAGCCCACCCCTCCGATGTTACCTATTTAGTGAATCCTGGATGGCAAACATGCTGCAGATGGAGACACCTACGGCTCTACCATTAGCTTTGCAAAAGTCCTGAGTTAACTCTGCCAGAAATGCTGGCCAAAGTGCTGACAAACCTATAGTGATAGGTCTGTCACCATGTCTGAACAAGTTAACGCCATGAAAAATCACTGCAGAGGTGGTGGTGGATTTCCCGGAAAACGTATGTGTAATGTGTGAGAAGTTGGCCTGGCATATGCTGTCCACTAATTATAGTGGGCACCTTGCACCAGTCCAAACAACCCCTTATTGGAGATAGGTTAAAGACAACCTTATTGAAAGCTATCCTAGTGGTAGCTATGGAGAGCAGCCTTCAGGCTAAGTCTTGAAGGAATGTAAAGCAGCTTGTTTTACCAGTCTATAATCTCTTGAGTGACCAAATGAAAGAGCACCACACCAGGTATATATTCAAAATATATGTATTTATTGCTAAACACACCCCTCTAGTCTCTTTATGAGGCTAGAGTTCGAAGTACACAAGTTATAAGTTATTTAAACACAGTAATAGCACAAATACACGTTTGGGCCCTAGGGGCGTACCAAACCATATACCAATAAAGTGGTATAAGAACCACGACTGAACTAGACACTAGGCCTAGAGCCTCTAGAAGTGCTTGGACCACAAGGAACCACCCAAGGTAGTGACACAGGGGACCCACGGGGACGCGTGCAGTGTAAATACACAACCGCGATACGCCGTTAACTTCTATGGAGAAAGTCGCGATCAGGAAATTAAAGAAAAGGGACACTTAAAGGAGGACTTGGAGCAAACCCTTTGAGAACTAGGTCGTTCTAGAGTCTCTACCCACGGGAGCACCGGAGTACTCGTGTTACCTCACCCAGGGAAGCCGGGTGCATAGGTGCCTTTCGGGGTCGGGTTTCGTCGTCGATTTGAATGGCGATCTGCTGCAAAGTGCTGCTGGCGACCAAGTGGAAAGTGTCCGGGTGGATCCAAGAGTGGATCGGAGATCTGAAGAACCTGAAAGCAGAGGGGACAGAGTCTGGGTCACTAGCCAGTGACCAGGAAGGCGATGGACAGATGCCCACCGATGTTGAGTGCTTCAGGTGCGTTGACGGTCGTCTTGACTCTTCAGCCACGAGGTCCAGGAGGCGTTGTCGGTGACCAGGAGCAGGATTCGGGCTGGTACATGATGTCTGTCGAGTGCTGAGGTGTCAGCGACCGGATTGGACCCAACAAGCCTTGGCAACGGCAAGTCTCGATGAAGATGATGATCATCGATGGTGCAGACCAGCAAGGTCTGGGGAACTCACCCAGCGAGGGTAAGTGAGGGCAGGCCTGGAGCAACCAGGATGCCCAAGAAGAAAAAGATTGGCCTTCGTGAAGGGCTACTAGCCAACGGGCTAGCGACCGCGAAGGAGCCTCGAGACGTCGCACGTGGATCTGGCTCACAGGACACTCGTGGAGTAGAGGCCAGTGATCTTCGGTGCACTTGGTGCTGGAGGCTAGGCCTACTCGGAGCTCAAAGCACGACTTCGTGGGAGACCCAGAAGAGGATGCACTTGCAAATGTGCTCGGTGTCCAGGGGTCACGGTCTCACGTTACCCACGATAGCTACGGGCCTCAGCTTTGCTGGGGACTCAGGGTAGCCTCGGGGAAGTCTGAGAGTGTACCTCTGGTGATGCGAAGACTTCGCGTCCGACGGGAGCTTCAGAAATGCAGACCGGACAGATGCGTCTTTGGTGCCTGCCAAGCAGGGGAGTCACTCCTTGACCCCAAGGGAGATTCTTCTGTCCTCTAATCTTGAGTAGAGCGTCGAAGGTCCAGGATTCTGTTTCAGAGTTTCGTCCAGGGATAATCTAAAGTCCTAAGGACTGGGTTCCTATACTTATACCAAGTTTAGGGGTTGGACTACTCTGTGGCCCCACCTATGGGTGGGTCAGGGCAGAGGGGTGGCTACACCCCTTTCCCTTTGTCCAGTTCGCGCCAAAGCAGGGGCTGCAAGCCCCTGATCCGGTTTGAACTGGGGTATGCACAGGGACACCAAATGTGCCCCCAGTGCAGGACTTCAAAGCACCCGAAAGTGCTCCCGCCCAGCCCCAATACACATGATCCTGTCTGGGGAGGTGGTCACACCTCCCTGGGACAGGAAACCTATTGTCCAGGCCTCCCCTGCCGGAGTTTCGTCCAGCAGCAGGAGGCCAGACTCGTGTCTGTGGCAGCAGCATCCATTTTGTGATGCCAGGGCTTTAGAAAGAAGTTACCGGGCTAGCCAGAGTTAACATGTCTTTCCCTCTAGAAGGGTGGAATGCTACCCCCGCCGCCAGAATTGGCGGGGGGGTAGTATTCCAAGATGTTTGACACAAAACACGACATGTTTAGGTGCAGCCATTCCAAAGTTAGCATTTAACGCGAGGTTATAATGCGCTTAAGAGTATATGGTCAGGCTGCACTACAAACAGCATCAGAGAAGGGTCTCCGAACGCTGCAGAGGGGCCCTGCTCATGCAGGGGCACCCTCTCACATAGGAACCACGCACTCTGCCTTCAGGATTGATAAGGCCTGCCATAGGAGTGACTTATAGGTTTATATGTGTGTATGTATTTAGTGATATAGGTAACCTATATCACAGTAAGGGGTGCATGCACCACCTTACCCAGGCTGCAGTAGCAGACCTGTGGTGTCAGTTTGGATGGCCTTCCAGGGGTGGCATAATACATGCTGCAGCCCCTGGTAGGCCTCTGAGGTACCTATGCCCTTGGTACATAGTATACCATATACTAGGGACTTATAAGGGC
Source organism: Calotriton arnoldi (assembly GCA_963921515.1). Classification (NCBI taxonomy): domain Eukaryota; kingdom Metazoa; phylum Chordata; class Amphibia; order Caudata; family Salamandridae; genus Calotriton; species Calotriton arnoldi. Next base: position 58,614 of record CAWUFW010000379.1, read on the forward strand.
ACTCCAGATTCCAATCAGTGATGTGCCTAAGGCACATGGAAACCATTTTAGAGAGGAAGCAGCTAGGCTGGGGTTCTGATTAGCAGGGCCCCAGCCAGACTAATGTCGAAAAACAGTGAAGCATCAGCAAAAGTGGGGGTACCCATGTGAAGCAGATCCTACTCTCCTACACAACCCCCCAAACGTAGGGACATTAAACTAACCTTGCCCAGTTAAGTCTTCATGTTCTAAGTGGAAGTACCTAGAGAGTCCATCTGCATTGGCATGGTTACTCCCAGGTCTATGTTCCACTGTAAAGTCCATCCCCTGTAGGGAAATGGACCACCTAAGCAGTTTGGGGTTTTCACCCTTCATTTGTTTTAGCCATAAGAGGGGCTTATGGTCTGTCTGAACCAGGAAGTGGGTACCAAACAAGTATGGCCTCAACTTCTTCAGAGCCCAGACCACAGCAAAGGCCTCCCTCTCTATGGCTGACCAACGTTTCTCTCTAGGGGTCAGCCTTCTGCTAATGAAAGCTACTGGCTGATCCTGACCTTCTTCATTCAATTGTGACAGTACAGCCCCTACCCCCAATTCAGATGCATCAGTTTGAACAATGAACTTCTTGGAGTAATCAGGACTCTGTAGAATGGGAGCAGTGCACATGGCCTGCTTCAGGTCATCAAATGCCTTTTGACAGCTAACTGTCCACTGAACCTTTTTGGGCATTTTCTTAGAAGTTAAGTCATTCAGGGGTGTCACTATTGATCCATACCCCTTGACAAATCTCCTATAGTACCCAGTCAGGCCTAAGAAGGCTCTCACCTGAGTCTGGGTAGTGGGAGCAGTCCAGTCCATGATAGTCTGGATCTTGCTCTGCAAAGGTTGAACCTGGCCTCCACCCACAAGGTGGCCCAGGTACACAACCTGACTCTGCCCTATCTGGCACTTAGTGGCCTTGATAGTCAGGCCTGCCTTTTGCAGGGCCTGTAAAACATTCCTGAGGTGGACCAGGTGATCCTCCCAGGTGGAGCTAAAGACAGCAATATCATCTAGATATGCTGCACTATAGGCTTCCAGACCTGTGAGAACTGTATTCACCAACCTCTGGAAAGTGGCAGGTGCATTCTTCAGACCAAAGGGCATCACCACAAATTGATAATGCCCACTAGGAGTTGAGAATGCTGTTTTGGGCTTTGCAGTATCAGCTAGTCTGATCTGCCAGTAGCCAGCTGTCAAGTCAAATGTGCTGAGATATTTGGCTGAGGCCAAAGTATCTATGAGCTCATCTGCCCTTGGTATTGGATGGGCATCAGTCCTAGTGACTGCATTGAGACCCCTGTAGTCCACACAAAACCTCATCTCTCTTTTTCCACCACTGGTGTGAGGTTTTGGCACAAGGACCACTGGACTAGCCCAAGGGCTATCTGAGGGTTCAATAACTCCCAACTCCAACATTTTCTGGACTTCAGTCCTGATACAGTCCCTGACATGGTCAGGTTGCCTATAAATCTTATTTTTAATAGGCAGACTGTCCCCAGTGTCCACTTCATGAGTGCACCAGGTGGTCTGACTGGGTGTCAGTGAAAACCTGTGTCTAAACTGATTGAGCACCTGAGAATCAGTTTGTTGCTGGGTAGTGAGGCTGCCTGCCAAGGCTACACCATCTACTGACCCATCGTCAGGGTTCTGTGAGAGCAGGTCAGGGAGTGGGTCACTCTCTTCCTCCTGCCCTTCATCAGTAGCCATGAGCAAGCCCATGTCTGCCCTGTCCACATATGGTTTTAACCTGTTGACATGGAGAACCCTGTGGGGACTCCTGGGTGTTCCTAGGTCTACTAAGTAGGTAACCTCACCCTTCTGCTCAACAATAGTGTGGGGTCCACTCCATTTGTCTTGGAGAGCTGCTGGGGCCACTGGCTCCAACACCCACACCTTCTGTCCTGGCTGGTAAACAGTCAGAACAGCCTTTTGGTCATGCCAGGCCTTTTGAAGTTCCTGGCTAGCCTCAAGGTTTTTGGTTGCCTTGTCGTGTCTGTGGCAGCAGCATCCATTTTGTGATGCCAGGGCTTTAGAAAGAAGTTACCGGGCTAGCCAGAGTTAACATGTCTTTCCCTCTAGAAGGGTGGAATGCTACCCCCGCCGCCAGAATTGGCGGGGGGGTAGTATTCTAAGATGTTTGACACCAAACACGACATGTTTAGGTGCAGCCATTCCAAAGTTAGCATTTAACGCGAGGTTATAATGCGCTTAAGAGTATATGGTCAGGCTGCACTACAAACAGCATCAGAGAAGGGTCTCCGAACGCTGCAGAGGGGCCCTGCTCATGCAGGGGCACCCTCTCACATAGGAACCACGCACTCTGCCTTCAGGATTGATAAGGCCTGCCATAGGAGTGACTTATAGGTTTATATGTGTGTATGTATTTAGTGATATAGGTAACCTATATCACAGTAAGAGGTGCATGCACCACCTTACCCAGGCTGCAGTAGCAGACCTGTGGTGTCAGTTTGGATGACCTTCCAGGGGTGGCATAATACATGCTGCAGCCCCTGGTAGGCCTCTGAGGTACCTATGCCCTTGGTACATAGTATACCATATACTAGGGACTTATAAGGGCACTCCAGATTCCAATCAGTGATGTGCCTAAGGCACATGGAAACCATTTTAGAGAGGAAGCAGCTAGGCTGGGGTTCTGATTAGCAGGGCCCCAGTCAGACTAATGTCGAAAAACAGTGAAGCATCAGCAAAAAGTGGGGGTACCCATGTGAAGCAGATCCTACACTCCTACATAATGCACATACCATGGTTTAAAACAACCCCTGCATGTGAGGAAGGCTAACAGACTAAAACAAAATGGGAAATTCCCCTTTTGTGGATGCATTTTGACTGCTCACATTTGCTGGTGGCCATAATTGACAGACATTGGTGGGTTATGTGCAAAAATGTTACTCCATAAAGGTTGCTTATCCCATGACGAATTGAACCTCAATCTCATTATAAGCTTGGGTGGCTGCTGGTTGTGTGGCCACATCCCAACCTTACAGCGATCAACAAGTGCTCAAAGAAGCTGAAATCACAGCTGCATGCCTCACTCTCGCTCCAAGCCTAAATGATTGCTGATCATGTGAATGACTTGTCTTTTGACATACATAGAACCAATTTAGGAGTCATCAAAGGAGTGAGAATCTTGTCATTCAGCATCACTTTTAGCTTGGGAGTCAATAGCTGATGGTGAAGGCTAGCTAGTCAGAGGTCTGCAACATATTTTCATCTCAATGCATGCTCAAAGGAGTCAGAATCTCACACCACTGCATTACGATTACACTTTGGGGCCTGCTGTTGCTTTGACCAGTTCACCCACTGCTAGGCACCTAGCAAATCAGAAGACATTCCACTCCATTTTTAACAATATATCTTGTAGGACAGAGCAGGCCTCAAGCAACAGAGCAGTCTCCGGGGGATCAAGTCAGGCCTTATCCAGCAGGGCAGTTCCCTGGGAAACAAGGCAGTCCTTCTTTTTGTAATATTCAGGAGTGTAGTGATGAGGGACTCAGGAGGTCCAGTTTTTATACCTGGTGACAGCCTTTGAAGTGAGGGGCTTCCCTATACCATCCACCCATCGAGTTCTGGAAAGTTCTTCCCCTCTGTTTTACTATCTTTAATCATCACATCAGTAAGCATGTGGTGTATCCATCATTCCCTGCATCTTAGACCCGTACGTATATCTTCATTTTACTTAGCCCCTGTCTGTGGGCCAAATGTCCCGCGTGTGCAGAGCTGAACTACTCCTTCACAACTTTGACTACCTGTGTCACACACATAATGCGTTGTACCTTATTTCTCATTACCAATGCCAACCACAGCCACTTCGTCACTCTAGAGATCCATCAGCCTCTGCCTCCATGCTGTCAAGTCATCCTGCAAGCGCTCATCACGTCTCGCATGCTTCATTCGGACTTTCTCAGCCACTGCCCAATCAGACATATCTCGTACCCACTTCCGTACTTGGGAAGATGTGCTCCCATCCACTTGACTTCAATCTGCCGTTTAGCCAGTACAAGGCCCAGCATCAAAAATTTGCAGCTAAGCTTTTTCCCCGATGGGGCGGGGATCAGACCCAGCAGTACCTCCCGCGGGTCATATGGGACTGCCCATCCCTTTGCTTTATTCAAATTTAGTAAGACTTACCCCAATAGGACACCATCAGGGAGCAACTCCACACCATATGCGCAAAGTCTACTGCCAGAGCGACACATAGCGGACACCTGTCAGATTGAGTAGGGTAAATGATGTGTATGGTCTGGGGTGAGAGGTATACCTGGTGTGTGTAATTATATTGTATGAGCTTAAATCATGAATTAGAGCTCATGGTACAAATCCCCAAATGTACCTTGTCTCAATCCCGGGTAGGAAGGACCTCACTCTGCACCTCCCCCCACTTTCCATGTATCCTAGAGACGATCCTCGGCAGATCCTCACAGAACGCTCAGTATACATGTGATATTAATCTACGACCTCCGGACATTTCCAATAATCTGGTCAGCATCTGTGAGGGTAGAGGCTCTTCTCGAAATCAAGGCTAAATCTCACAAGCTGTAGCCGATATCTTGGCGTACTCTAAGGACTGCCCTGGCCCTAATGCGAATGAATCCATCGCACCTTCACGCGTGATGAACTGGCCACCGAGATATATTTATAACCCAGGACGTCGCAGCCACCGTCCTGCCACTTCTGTACTGACATCACTCTGTAATGGCTGCAAATGGTTTCAATGCCCAGATCAGCATATCGAGCATGTAAGACGCACAACGGAGCACCCTCGTAACCGTCTGCTCCCAAATTCGGCTTACCTGCTGGATCAGGAACGGGCTCGTCGCTGGTACTCATCACCGCAGATAAGCAGCTCAAGAAGCATGCAGTCCCCATGAGTGCCTTTCAAGAGTCCCTTCTCCTAATTATCCCCCTCATCCAGCCAGTGGACTGCATGTTGGAGGTGGGCCGCAAAGTAATAAAGTTCCAAATTGGGAAGTTCAATGTCTCCCCATTCCCAAGTCTGCTTCAACATGGCAAGACCTATCCGCTTCCTTTTAGTGGCCCACAGGAGGTCTCTGATCAAACTATCCAACTCTTTAAATATCTCCTGGGGATTTCATATAATGTATCCGGCAGAATATATAAACACAGCAGCAGCACCACCATCTTAACTAGTGAGGCCATGCCCATCAACGAGAGGGGAAGGTCGCTCCAGAACCATATCGACGAACGTAGGCCCTTCAGTACTCTGCCTATATAAGATCCAAGAAGTGTTGTTTCTCAAATGCAATCCTGATACCCAAATATTGTATCCCTTCGTTACCCCACGTCAGTCCAGCCAATGGAAGCATACACAGGTTCGTCACAGACAGGCCACCCAATGGTAATATATGTGATTTGTAAGGATTCACCTGTAGCCCCGACACTTCACCAAAGTCCTCCAAAGCTCCCAGCATCACCGGGACCGACTCCTCTGGGTTGTGCAAGTACTCAAGGGCATCATCTGCATAAAGAGACAAGACGTGCAGAGTGACACCCACCTGAATCCCCAAGGGCCCCAGCCTACGGCGCAGCAGTGCCGCCAGAGGTTACACTGCTGGGACGAATAACAGTGGTGATAAGGGACAGCCCTGCCTGGTACCACAATGCAGCTGAAAGCTCATAGACACCAGACCGCCAGTCCGAACCCTAGTGCTTGGTTCTGCATACAGTCTAATCCAGGAGATATACTTGGGTCCAAGACTCACCTTCATCAGGACGTGCCAAAGGTATTCCCATGTGACCGAATCGAACGCTTGTTCGATATAAAGGAATACCAATGTATATGAACACTCGCGCAAGCTCGGAGTGCGAATAACATGGAACAGCCTGTGCAGATTAATCAAGGTGCTTCTCTGCGGGATGAAGCTGCACTGATCGTCATGTATCAGGGTTGGCAAATAGGGGAGCAATCGGCCAAACGTCCACTCAGTATTTTGACATCTACATTCAGTAGTGAGAGTGGTCTATCGGATGACACCTCCACCAGATCCTTGCCCGGTTTCGGCACTAGCACTATGAGGGCCTCACGCATGGAGTCCGGAAGATGTCCAAGTTGAAGTGCCTCCTGGTACACCCTCAGTAGTTTATCAACCATCACATCTGTATATTTATGTTAAAATTCAGCTAGTAGGCCATCGCCTACCGGTGTTTTCACTGGTTTCTGGTGTTGTAGCACCACAAGGACCTCTTCTTTCGTTATGTCCTCTTCAAGACTCACCCTTTCCTCTGCATCCAACCGAGGGATGTCTACTTCTGCCAGGAAGGCCATCACACGGTCGTCCGGCTCCCTCCTACTCTCCGCATACACTCCCTCTAGGTGTGCCCGGAACAGCCCATTAATAGCCAACTGGGAGTTTACAAAATTGCTGTTCCTATCCCACAACACCAATATCGGCTCCCTGGACTTCTACTGTCTCACCAGATGCGCCAACATGAATCCTGCTCTGTCCCCCTCCGCATCCAATCTCTGTTGGCATGCAGTATAAGTGTGCTTTCCCAGCCTGCACCAGTCATCTAATATTTCTCTACAGGTGCGCCACCATTCCTCGAGTCTCTGAGGTTGGGTGGGAAGTGCCTGTTCTATGTTGAGTAGTTGGGATTTCCCATTGGCTGGGTCTCGGACTAGCTGTTGGCGCACACCATACACAGTTTTCAAACAGACACCTCTGAGCACTACCTTGATTGCATCCCAATCAAGGGCTCTGCGGCTCGAGCTGCTTCAATTCTCCTGGAAGTAATGGGTAATCTCCTCCCGTACTGTAGCTGCATATGGTGGGTCTGTCAAGCCCTCAGCTTGCAGTCGCCACAACAGCACTGCCAGTCGAGTGCGTCTCCTCGCCAGGCACACCAGTAGTGGAGAGTGGTCTGATATATACCGTACCAGATAGGACACCTCCCGGATATGTTATGCCAGCCCAGTGGTGGCAAGACAATAGTCTAGCCGGCTATAAGTTCTCGTAGCGGGGGTATATTCTTCCCACCTGTTGTCAAGGTTTCAAGAAGTCTGGGGTGATAAAAGATAGGGCAGGCCTGTTGTCAGATTCCTTTGTGTGTGTGTGAGGCAAAGTCCTTTGAAGTTCAAGTGGGGCTGGGAACAGCTCCACCTATTTTACTTAGCCCTTTCTGCAGTGTCATCCCAAAACATTTTGCCTCCTGTTTTCTGAACCCGTTTTTGTTAATTTTTAGGTCTCTGCACACTTTACCACTGCTTACTTGTACTAAATCGCTTGTGCTCTCTCCTTTCAACATTATAGAATTGGCTTATACATAATTGGCACATTTAATTTACTTGTACGTCCCTAGTAAAGTGGTGCTATATGTACTCAGAGCCTGTATATTAAATGCTACTAGTGGGCCTGCTACTCTGAACGTGCCAGCCACTTAAGTACCCTTTTAAACATGTCTCAGACCTGCCATTCTAGTTGGTGTGTGCAGTTTTAAACTGCAATTTCGACCTATAAATATAAACCTTTTGCAAAGACGAAACCTTCCTTTTTAGTACATATAAGTCACCCCTAGGGTAGGCCCTAAACAGCCCACAGTGAAGGGTGCAGTGCATTTAAAAAGTTGGACATGTACTTTTTAGTTTTACATGTCCTGGTGATAAAAAACTCTTACAGTCGTTTTTCACTACTGCATCCATCCATCGAAAAAACAAACAAGCCCTAATAGAATGCTCACCACCTAGGGAGCTATTCTCCTATAGTTCAGAGTTATTCCTCAATTCCAGGTGACAGATCTTTCCCAGTCACGGAGATTAGGACTACGAGAGCATTTGCCTAAAAGGAATGGGATGGCCTCACACACCCCCTGGGTGTCATGCGTCATCACCGGCCATCCCGCGTTCACCAAAGAATCCTCTAATGGCCCCCCTCAGTCCCCATCATGGGACTGAGGGACTTTCTAGGGAAAACTCAAAAGAGTAAGGGATCCAGTTAAAAATCTCCATCACCTGCCTAGCCAGAAAAATGCCCTTTATATTAGAATGATGGTGAAGGGACGGTTAAAAAGAAGTGGTAGGACACAAGAGGCTATATTAGGCAGCTCATATCCACACTGGTCATCATGTTTCAGCCTTGAAAAGGCCCCCTTCGGGGTCCAGGGTTTTCCTCAGGAGCTGAACCCCACTGTTCCTATTTAAATCCCTAGTAGTATGCTCATACACGGATCACTGACATAACATCGACACTCATAATATCGACCTACAAAATTATCGACACACAAATATCGATTACATAAATATTGATATTCTATACTTATTTTAAAAAATACACAAATATCGACACAACAATATCGTCAAACATTAACATCGATATCACTAAAATCGATAAAAAAATATCATTATAACTAATATCGTAAACATTAAATAAACATACAAAATGACACAAATATTGATAACAAAAATATAGACCACACAATTATCGCCAAAAACAAAATATCAACACATTAAAAATATTTAAAATAACACAATACATAACAAAAAATATATAAACAATATCACAAACACACACAACATATTAAATAAATAGAATAAAACTTAAATAAATTATAATTAAAAAAATAACTTTAACATAAGTAAATCCACCAAATTAATTACTCTTTACAAACAGAATATATAAAATAAATAATTATTATTATACATTCAATACAATATAAATTACAAATTATATACTATTATACTTTTAAATAAAGTAAGAATAAAAAAAGTTTAACTAAACATTAATTAGCGTTTCCCATATAAGGAAACAACTGCCAAAATAATTGAAAACATTAGTAACAACCAAAAAACACCTACAACTTAAATAACCCAATAAGATTTAAAGAACAATTAAACAAACACTATATAAACTAAAGAAAATGTAACATTATTTTATCCTACAACAACAAAACCAAGAATAAGGGGAATCTCTGCTGTATTGCTTCTACAACATTGGACTTCCTCACTGAAAACTCTGATTTCAACTTCACAAAGTAAGTAAAATATCAATTTAATGTTACAACTGGATAAAATATTCGTAAAGCACTTTTTACAATAATTAAATAATGAATGTACTATTTTTTTTTAATTATATCTCCTCTACAGAAACTCCAAAAGACACTCAACTAACTATAAAAATCATCCAAAAACCACCTTGCAAAAAAAGTAAGTATTAATTACAATTAAACTAATATAACAACTAAAAATCCCAACCCAAAGCGTCCACTAACCACACAAACCCCAAAATACAGAAAATGCTGTTAAACAAATTTATTAAAATTAGTATTTTTTTCTGCAGAAAATAAAAAGAAACACTAAAGCCAAGCACCAACAGAAACATCTCATCATCAAAAAAAGTTCAACATATTCAAGCATGTAAGTATAATTTTGTATATGGAATTCTGTATTACAATAAAAACAATTACAATACATTTAATATTTTTTATATACATTTCTCATAGCATTTAAACATCAGGTGCAAAATTCATTACTTCCCAGAAAGGAAAACTTTTATTATGCTTTATGGGATATGTCTATAACCAAGAGAAACAGACAGGCGACAAAATTAATTGGAAATGCAGTAAATGTTATGCAAATGCATGTTATGGGAGGGCTACAACAAAACTACTGTACTAAATGTTAAGGAACATATCCACCCCCTAACATAGCTGAAATAGAAGTGAGAGATGCTTTAGAGACTCTAAAAGAAGCTGGCACTTGCTCTCAAAAACCTACCACTGAAATACTAAAATACATACTCCCCGAGTTCCAGAACATGTAACTGGCCAATTACCCTCTGTCTCAACGTTAAAAAGGCTAATAGCTAGAACAAAAAAAATCAACTATGACTACGCCACCTCCTCCCAAAGCTTTCAGTGAAATTCAAATACCTCCTGAACTCATAATGAACAGCAATTTCTTCTTTATGGCAATAAATCTAATGAAAAAAGGATTATAATATTTGCAACTCCCACAAACTTACTTAAACTACAGAATTGTGAGACATGGATGATGTATGGAACATTTAAAATATGTCCCAAACCATTTTACCAATTATACACAATCTATGGACTGTATCACAATAGCAACATCACCTTTATATATGCCCTGTTACCAAACAAACAAACCACTACCTATGTAGAACTCTTAACAAAAGTAAAGCAAGAAACTAATAATTACTATCCTCAAAAAATTATCATAAACAGTCAATGATACAAGCCATCCTGAAAAACTACCCTCACACAGCAATACAAGGTTGCTATTACCACTTTAATCAATGCATATGGAGACACCTTCAAAAATCTACACTTAGCATAGAATATGCAACTAATAGCAATTTTGCATATGAAATTAAAAAGCTAATTGCACTAGCATACGTCCCAATAACTGATGTAACAGAACACTACAATTTATTAATAGAAAGCCCCTATTACTAAACAAATGAACATAAACTAAGTCCTCTACTCGACTATTTCGAGGATACCTGTGTGGGAAGGCTACACACATCTGGACACAGGAGACAGCCCAAATACCACATTCCATGGTGGCATGTATATAACAGTACCCTAAGCAAAGAAGCAAAAACTAATAACGCTGTGGAAGGATGACATGATGCTTTTCAAGCCACAACAGGCAGATCCCAACCAATCCTATATAAATTATTACAATCAATACAAAAGAACAAAGCTACCAACAACTAAGACTTGAACAGTCTGTAACACAGCTAGGTCCAAAACTAACTAAACAAACTAAAACAATCTTCGAGCACTTACAATACAAAGTAAGACTCTACCCAAACACTAAAGGGCTAGAATATTTAGAAACAATAGCTAAATCCCTACTTTAAAACAGCAATACATAAACATAGAAAAATCGTAATTGTAAACTGCGTTCTTAACTAAATATTTGTTTTCAAACATCTAAAATATAAATATTATGTATATTAATTTAAACTTAAAAAAAAAATTATTTGACATAATAAATATATTTTATATATTAAAAAATGTCAATAACAATTACAAAAATTACATTGCCCTCCCATTGTAAATAATTTAAAATAACTGACATTTTTGTAGCTGAAGAATGTTATCCAAACTGCCATAAATAAATCCAAACGTAGAAATATCCCAAAACTTAGTTAAAAGTCCCCCAAAAAATGACAAAATACAACTGTATAAAATATAATCCGCCGGCAATACATCCATAGTTTCTGAAACCAATTGAGAGCGAGGGGCGTGGCGGTCGCATTCCGCATTTTTGACATTGCGTCGGGTGCTGCTGTAAGCGGCACCCGCCGCAATGCCAAAGTGCCATGTTGTGCATTGCCATGCACAATGTGGCAGGCACCGCGCGTTGCCTGCCACCTTGTGCATGGCAATGTATGGTACCCCAAAGTGCAGCCCCCCACTCCGCCTCTGGAACCATACACCCTAATATGGATGGCGGTGCCTGCTAGGCACCGCCACCATATTATGCCCCAGCTCCGCACGGCCGGCAATCGGAACGATTGCCGACCGGCGGAAAAGCGGCGGAAGCACTTTGCATCCGCCGCTATACCCCCTGCCATTATAATCTGGCAGGGGGTAAATCGGGTGGAGATGGCGGGCGGATCGTCAGCGCCTGGCCGGCGATGGCGATCCGCCCGCCATCCTAATCACCCCCTTGGTGTTTTGTGCTTTTAGGCACTATTTTCACCAAACTATTTAAAATGACAAATCTTCGGTTCTACTGATTGGATATTTGTCATTTTGGTTTAAAAACATTTATTAAAATGTTACTCTATTTTTCTAAAGTAGTGTGGGATTTTTCTTGTGTTGTGTTTTCACTTTATTACTGTTTAAAATGCTGCATACGTTACTTTGCACATTGTCTCTAAGTTAAGCCTGACTGCTTTTGGGCCAAACTACCAGAGGGTTGAGCACAGGTTAATTGGGGGTTTGCATGTATTTTACCCTGACAGAGATTGTGGTTGCTGGTTAAGTAGTGTTCCACCCCCCTCAACCAGTAACCAAATTTCTTACAACTGCCACCAAAGCATTGGAAGAGCAGCGTGCTCTAAGTAGGTGGTATGGTTGAATTCTTTCTGAAAGATAGTGGGACTACCTGCAACCATCTGATTATGTAGTCTTGGAGACCAAGTATAGAACGCTGGAGTAATCCCGTCTCAATTTAATCAGAGCATGCACCACTGTTTTACTTGAGTGGATTTACCAAGGGCAGCATTGGGTGAGGTGATGTCCTTACATGGAGATGCGTTGGCTTCAATGGGATGCTATAGCGATGCGAAGTCCTTGCATCTGGGACGTCCATGCAGCAGAGATGATGCGTCAGTTCTCAGGGCAATGCGTCGAGCAGCAAAGGTGATGTGCCAGTTCTGCGGGAGATGCACCATGGAGGACATGTAGCGGTTCTGCTGGATCAACAGATGGGATGGCAGAGCACCTTCAGGCCCACTTCCTAGGGTCCAGGAATGTGATGACACCACTTGGGAAGGCAGGATTCACAGATGGCAAATGGCAGAGTTTTTCACTACCATGGCATGTAAAACTACATAGTACATGTCCAACATTTTAAATACACTCCACCCTGCCTTCTGGGCTGTGTGGGGCCTACGCTATGGATGGCTTATATGTATTAAAAGAGAAAGTTTAGCCCCGGCAAGAGGTTTACCTTCCCAGGTCAAAATGGCAGTTAAAACAGCACACACAGGCTGCAATGGCAGGCCTGAAACATGTTCAAAGGGCTACTTAAGTGGGTGGCACAATGAGTGCTGCAGGCCCACTAGTAGCATTTAATTTAACTTACAGGCACTTTGCTAGGGACTTACAAGTAAATTAAATATGCCAATTGGGTGTAAGCCACTTTCACCATGTTTAGAGGAGAGGTCACAAGCACTTCAGCACTGGTTAGCAGTGGTGAAGTGCATAGAGTCCAAAAGGCTAACAACAATGGGCTCAGAAAACAGGAGGCTGAGGGCAAAAGGTTTTGGGATGACCATGTAGAAAAGCCGAAGTCCAACAGCATTGGTACTAACCGTAGGCAATGAACTCCGCTCCGCTAGCGGAGGTTGCAGAGATTTGCTAACTACGCATTACATTGAAAACACAGAATGGAGTTAGATTAGATTAGATTGGATTAAAATACTTATAAAGCGCATGGCTGCCTCGGCAAAGAGGCGTCCCAGCGCTGAAGCCAGTCTAAGCAGGAGTCAAGACAAAGGGAAATATATCTGGGAAAGAACAAGGGACAGGACAGAAGGGAGTTAGACCTGGGAGAAGAGCCAAGTCTTCACAAGGCGTCTGAAAGCCTGATGGTCAAGGTTGCTGCAGATGTATAGAGGGAGAGCGTTCCAGAGAGTGGGGGCCAGGCGTCTAAAGGAGCGGCCACCCGATCTAGCTCTACGTATGTGAGGGATGCATGCAAGATTCTGGTTCGCCGAACGTAGGGCACGCGAGGGGGTATACAGAGTGCAAAGGTCGCCTAGGATATCTGGGGCACTTCCTGTGGAGAAGTGTGGCTCAATGGTTAGAGCGGCAGACCCTGATGCAGAGATCTGGCCCGGGACCAGGGTTCAATTCCCGCCTCGGCGGGTCTTGGGCTCAATTTCCTCGGACCTGATAATTCTCGCCTCGGTGCCTATTCTAATCATGGGTCCCACTCTGCAACTCTGGGCAATAGCTTGCTTAATCTCCACAACGGCCCCAACAGCGCTGGGATGCCTGGCTTCACCCTGGGGGTGCCCAGGAGTGGACATTTCACAGGGAAAAGCCAGGAAGGGTTCCACAGCGGTATGCGTACAGCGCCTGGACACCCCTTTGGGGGTATGGGTGCGCTTTACAAGTACAAATTTCATTTCATTTCATTTCATTTCTTCCTGTCAGTATCTTATGCGTGATACAAAGCGTCTTGAAACAAACATCCTGTTCAAGGGGCAGCCAGTGCAGGCGGCGGAGAAAATTAGAAGCATGACTGAATTTAGGAAGGGCAAAAATAGCACGAGCTGCCGCGTTCTGGACCCGCTGCAATCTATTAAGCACGGATTTATTAGAGCCGAGAAGAAGCACATTGCAGTAGTCCAGACGGGCCAGAATAGAAGCTTGTATAATCATTTGGCGTGTTTGGGCATCAAAGAGACCCAAAATCGGTCGGAGGCCGCGCAATAGTCCAAAGCATTTCCCGGCCACTGATTTGGCATGTGTTTCAAAGTTGAGGTTATTATCAACTATGAAGCCTAGATTTTTCACTGCAGGTTTGGGATCAGGGGGATCACCAAGTGCCCGGGGCCACCATTCCTTCGTCCAGAGATGAGACTCTTTGTCAACCAGGAGAATCTCTGATTTGGTAGAGTTCAATTGCAGAAAGTTAGCCGTCATCCATTCTGCAATTGCAGAGATGTCTTCTTTAAATTTTATTTTGTCTCGCTTAGGATCATTGGACAGGGCAATCACTAGTTGGGTGTCGTCGGCGTATGACACCAGGAAGATTCCTCGTACTTTGGCCAGCCGTGCCAAAGGGCTCATATATATATTGAAGAGCGTAGGGCTCAATGCAGAGCCCAGAGGAACCCCACAGAGAAGAGAGTGTACATGGGAAGAGAAAGGGGGAGAGGTCACTTGAAAGGTTCGGTCGGCCAGGAAGGAGGAGAACCACGCTAGAGCTTTATTCCCAATTCCTATCTCCTTCAAACGTAGGAGCAGGATTTCATGGGACACCGTGTCAAATGCCGCGCTTAGATCCAGCAGCACCAGCGCTGATGTGCTGCCGGCATCCAGCGCAGATTTGAGTTGTTCTACCACAGCCAGTAAAGCTGACTCGGTGCTGTATCTTGGTCGGAACCCATTCTGTGAACTATCAAGTATATAATTAGATTCTAGAAACTGTGTTAGAGTAGAATTCACGTGTGCTTCTAGAATTTTAGAGAGAAAAGGAAGCAAAGAAATCGGGCGATAGTTCTCTGGTTTGGACATGTCAAGTGTTGGTTTCTTAAGTAGAGGGGCCACTTTTGCATGCTTCCATGCTTTAGGCACCATCGCAGTGAAAAGGGATAGATTGAGTAAATCCAGACACTCAGGAAGAAGGCCTTGTTGAATTTTCCTGAACGCGTCTGGTTTGTGAGGATCGTCTGGAGATCCAGATTTGATTTTGACCACTAATCTCTCTAATTCCTTCGGGGAAATAGGGGGAAGAGAAGCAAGAAGGACAGTCTCAGAGCCAATATAAACATTCTTCCTGCAAACACTGGAGGGTATACCATGATCGAACTTTTGGTAGATATCTTCGACCTTCTTCAAAAAGAAGGTTGCCAGCTCCTCCCTGTGTTTGTTGGAGGAAATAACATTGCCCGATTCCACTGGAGAGGAGATTAAATCTTTCAGTAGAGAGAATATAGTTTTGCTGCGGTTGGTGCTTGTATTAATCAGGCTAGAATAATGAGCTGCTCTGGTTATGCGCACCAGTTTATGATAGGATTTAATGGCCGCTCTATATAGTGCTTTGTCCTGGGGGTCATATGATCTCCTCCAGGATCTTTCTAAGATCTTGCAGTTCTTCTTAGCAAGGGTTAGATCTTCATTGAACCAGGCATTGGCCCGAGTGCTTTTAGAATGGGTAAGTTTAAGGGGAATGCATGTATCTAAGGCTTGAGTAATCCACCTTTGGAAGATCGCGTTAGCCTCTTCCATATTTGCAACTTTTACCATGGGCTTTGCACTCAGGGCTGTGAGAAAATCTACTTGGTTCAGTTTATGCCAGGGCCGTTTTAATGAGGGATGTTGATTAGGCTGGGGCTTATGGCCAGCTATCATTAGCCGCATCATGATGAGAAAATGATCGGTCCAGATCATAGGGAGTGGTGACAGAACTTCCAGTGACTCTAGATTAGAGAAAATAGGGTCAAGGAGATGTCCCGCTCTGTGCGTAGCACTGGGGGTCAATTGAATCAACTGACAGGCTGCCAGATCCCCCAGAAAGCCAACAATCTCCGATGATTCTTGTAGCTCTAGATGGAGGTTCAGATCGCCTATGATGTTAAAATTGGCAGTCTGAAGAGCCAGTGCTATGACAGTGTTTATCAGGGCTTCTCTAAAGGTTTTTGATGGACCAGGGGGTCGATAAATAAGAAGGCCGGAGAAAGTAAAGTTAGCACTCATAGAAATTTTAAAAAGTGCACTCTCACAGTCAGGAAGATCTAAGGGGGACAGGCTGCAGGAATGGACTGATTTATAAATAATCGCAATGCCGCCCCCTCTTCCTCCAGATCTGTTTATGCTGCGTATAGCATAACCTGTAGGAAGAGCGAGTGATGGTATGGCCACAGAAGATTCACATAGCCACGTTTCCGTGAGGAAAAGGATCTCAGGTGAGCGTTCCTGTAGGAGATCGAACACCTCAGCATGATGTTTAGGCAGTGAGCGACAATTAATGCTCAGAAGAGTGTGTGTCACCATCCCAGAACCAGAGAGTGTAGCATGTTTCAGGGGGTGCACTCTGAATTCACAGTGTTCACAAAGAGAAGGACAGTTTTCTGGGTCCCAGCTATGATTCCCACAGGAGCCTTCTTTATATAGGGCCCGTAGTTCTTCGACAGTGTAGCTACCTGATTGGGCTTTGGAAGGAGCAGGGTCTCTGGCTCCTGGCGATGTCCCGGCGCGGACGGGCGCAGACGGGCTTGCCTTTGGTGCGCCTTCGGCGCGCCAGCGGCGCGTCCGCTGCGCGTCCTCGCAGTGGTGTGCATTTGAGGCTACGGGGGCTCAACAGGCTCCACCCGTGCTCTGCGCTGATTGGCTAAGGGCCAACCAATCAGCGTGTGAGGACAAGCACCAGGAAGTACGGGCAACCACACAGACGCGTGTGGAATATCAATAAGGTATTTCTTTTAGCACTAAAGCATAGGGTGCAGTGGGCAGAATTGTGAGTGCGCTTTAAAAGAATTTAAAAGAATGTTAAAAACAGTCAAATTCAATCAAACGTTCCCCCAGCAATTCCCCAGCTAAAACACCGCTCAGAGAGCCGCGCGTCCTCGCTACGGCGCGTATTTGAAGCCACGGGGCTCAACAGGCTCCACCTGTGCTCTGCGCTGATTGGCTAAGGGCCAATCAGCTACTGCACCCACAACCCTTTGATAAAACAACTTTACCTTTACATACTAAAAAGCATATAACTAATTCACAAAAGTGAGCTTTGAAAAATATCAGGCAATGAGAGAGGTGATGATTTTGGGGTCCCTCCTAACCTAGGGTGAGGACCAGCAGATGCCTTGAACACAAAGCATATCATGCTGAACGATTCGGTGGTGGTCCCATCCTCCTAGGACCACCCCAAGCAATTATGGGCAAAAATAAATGCCAACTAAGGCCCAGCAAAGCATTATGGGGCGAGATTCTAGATTGCAGGGAATATTATAGTATTAGCTCTCAGCTGAGCGGGAGAGCCCTGCCTCTTGTGGAATGTTTTGAAATTGGATACCATAATATTCACTGCACTCTAGAATCTCGTCCCATAATGCTTTGCAGGGCCTTTGGTTGGGATTGTATTTTTGCCCATAACTGTGCTTGGGGTGGTCCTAGGAGGATGGGACCACCACCGAATCGTTAAGCATGATGTGCTCTTTGTGTTCAAGGCATCTGCTTGGTTCTCTCCCTAGGTTAGGGAGGACCCCAAAATCATCACCTCTCTCACTGCTTGTTATAGTTTCTTTTTCACTTTTGTGAGTTGACTATATACATTTTAGCATGTAAAGATAGAGTTACTTGTTTTGCCAAAGGTATGTGAGGTTTCTGTTTTATTAATTGGGATGAGATGGAACGCACAACTCCGCAGAATTCTGCGTAGTGGTGCTTTGCCCACCCTTGATTGGTACCTAAACTTAGACTGGCTAGAAGAGGTGGGCACTTCTCCATGCTCCTGGTGGCTAAAACTTGGAATCAGCTCCCTGCTGTTTTTCGCTCGCTTGGTGCTGAATGGCTCTTTCTGAAAAAATTGAGAACATAGCTGTCTATGCAGGATTAGTGTGTAGTTTTGGCTTTCTGTACTGTTTTCCTCAGCACCGGGACGCTCCTAGGTGCACCTGTGCGCCCTATAAATACCTTTGATCTGTTGGAAAGTCACCCTTTTGCCCTGTTCACCCACCTTTTTTGCTGAATGATACTGGTGGTAATTGACTCTGACTGTGCCCTGGGCTCTGCTAGCCGGCCCTGGTCAGTGCTATTTATAAAACAAAACACAGCACATGTATAGGGTACACTGAGTATTAGGGTACACTTATAATTGGCCTGACAGACCCTATAAGTCCTTAGTAGGTAATAGGGCAAGGGGGATGATCTGCCTTTAAGGCCCTAGTATATAATAGGGCATGGAGGTTTAGCAACCCAGCATATTTTTTGCATTGTGCATGTGTGCACTACTGAGTGGCTGTCTGTCATTTAAAATGCAGCCTTGCCTTACAGACCGCCTTTAAAAGTAAATTCTTACAATTGGCATGACCTAACTCTATAAGTCTCTAGTAGACAATAGGGCAGGGGGATCAAAACTACATATAAGACCCTGTTATATATTAGTGCATAAAAGTTTTGAGGCCAGCAGCCTTTGTTGCACTTGCATGTGTACACTGCTGAGTGCCTGAGGTAATTCTAAAAGCATTCCTGCTCTGCAGCATTGTGCTTAAAGGGAAATTGTGCCCAAACTCGACTTTGGTGGTATAGGCACTTAAAAAGTAATAATCTACCTTATTTGTACATATTAGGTACCCCCACGGTCTCCACTAGGTATCCCGGGTTGGGGGGTCATCTAACTATAAGCAGGGGCCTGATAAAATATGTTTTATAAACCCTGCTGGGTGAAATCTGCCCATTTCAATTTTTTCCTCATTGTAGATACTTGGCCAATAGGCTAACATTGCAATATTTTATGCACGCATATTTATTGCTAGGAAAGGAGTAAAAAATATCCTTCAAGGACTTAGAAGAATGTCATTGATGAATCCAATATATTGCCCTTGTTGAATGTATCATAACTTGTACAGAAAATAAGTTATAAGACTTTCTTTTCTGTAAGCCAAAATCCAGCCTCCCTCCCTACCGTCTCCCCTGATTGGTCAGTGCTAACAGGCTTAGCCAGGCTGCTGGAGAGAGCTCTGCAGCTGCCCAGAAATACCAGGGCGGGGGTGGGGGCTCATAAAGCATGAGGCTTCAAAAGAGGACAGGACAGGCAGGGAATGCCTAACCCCTGTGCCCCAGCCAGATGGCAGGCTTAAGGAAAGAATTTGCAGATGTTAGGGGGAGGAGAGCTTTGGAAATGAGCCACACTGTGAGTTGGTTTAGTTAGCTCTTGCTGCTCTGCTGAGATTTTAGCCATGATGGAGTTTGGAGGAATAGTGCTTTCTGGGACAAGAAGATGCCACACTTTGGAGGAAGTGGAAATGTGCCTGGATGGCACCCTGCATCCCATTGGTCAGGGGTAGCCCCCTCTTGATGCCCAGAAGCTGAGAATAAGTTTCTGAGAGCTGCATAGCCTCTCAGTTCCGCTGCCTGACACTACAAGGAAAAGAAGGACTATCCCTCTGGAATCTAAAGTTGCTTCTAGAGGTCTGCACTCTGAATTACTATGCCTGCTGCACACTTTGGTACTACAGCCCTGGGGACTGTGCCTTGCTTCAAGAAGGATTAAGAAGTGGAGTCCCCAGCCTGGAATGTATCCAGTGGACTTTTAAGAATTTGGCCAGGTGCAATGTGGGAATTGTGGTCCCAATGTTTCAGAGACCATGCAGGAGATTCCAGACCCTTGGGTTTGTGTTTTAGACACTTTGAAACCACAAGGAGACCTTCAGGAAGCACCTCCTGAAGTTTGGACAAGTTTGAAGAACATTTGGGAAAAAGCTCTATAAGGTGACCAACCCGACCGGGAGAGTCAAGTCAGCCTCCTTCAACCATGACCCAGCCAGGACTCCAAGTTTGTCCAGCTGAAAAGCTCCAGAGGTCCGACTTCCAGAGTTTGACATGGAGCTTTCTAAAAATCAAGCCGGCGAACCCTCTCAGAATCCTGCCTGTTGAAGAGCATTGAGGTTGGTCAGAAGAAAAAGCTCAAGAAAAGTTTCTAAATTTTGAACAGGGCCTCCCACTTAGTGTATCTGGCCAGGGATCCATTGCGGTTGGCCTGAAACTTTGACTTTGTCCCAGTCAAGGGCGACCAGATGTTCCAGAGTGGCGCTATAGGTTTTTAAGCACTATATAGTGGCTAATCTTTAAAAATTCATATCTCCGGTTTCCTACATTGGATTATTGTCATTTTAGTGTCTACTTGTTCATAAAAATACTTACTATGTTTATAAATTGGTGTGGGATTTTTATTGTGTGTTGTGTCTTACTTGTTTAATGTATTTGTGTTTTTAAATGCTTTACATACCTGTCTGCTAAGTTAGGCCTGACTGCTCGGTTACAGCTACCAAGGGTTGAGCAAGGGACTAATTTATTGAGACCTTTACTGGCCCTATACTGTGTTAGTGGACTTATTGCCAGTGGTAGGTGTGCAATTACCACTACTAATAACCCACTTTCCACCATCATCCATTCATTCATTCATTCACGCCTGAGTGTACCCAATCGAGAAAATAGAGAGCCATATTATCTAGGAAGTGGCGGTGAGAGGCGTTAGCCTCCTTGGATTAACGCCTCTCATCGCCACTTCGGAAACGCAAGGCTGCACCATATTACCAAGGATATGGTGCAGCCTGGCGTTTCCCCCTGCGATGGCTCTAAGTCTCATGACTTAACGCCAACGCAGGCACCCTTGCACCAGAGTGCAAGGGTGTCTGCGAGCAGGGAGGTTTGTTTATGTACAGGAAGGTGTCCTTCCTGTACATAAACAAACCTAAAATGCCATTTTGTAACTTACATGTGTGCTGCTTCATGCAGCACACATGTAAGTTACAAAACGGCATTTTAAAAAAAGGATTGTTTATGTACAGGAAGGGACACCTTCCTGTACATAAACAAACCTTGGCATTTTGCTTTTTCCATGTGTGCTGCACAAGGCAGCACACATAGAAAAAGCAAAAACGAGGAGAAATGAAGCATTTCTCCTCGTATCGCCACCTTAAGACCAGGATTTTCCTGGTCTTAAGTTCAGCGCTGCCACCTATTATCGCCTCTCTTGATAATAGGTGGCAGCGGCGAAGTGAATGGGTGTTGCGGTGGAACGCCCACCGCAACACTCCACTGCACGCCCCTTTCACGCCAAGTAGAGCGTGAAAGGGGCACTATTACCAACGCAGCGTTAAGCCACTTAACGTGGCTTTTAGCCATGTTATGTGGTTTAACGCTGCCTTGGTAATAGGGGGCTGACCCTATCGCCACCACAACGTCACAAAAAGTGATGTTGTGGTGGCGATAGGGGCTTGGTAATATGCCCGAGAGTGTCTGGCAACAAGAGTATGGATTTATTTCATGTCTTTCGTAAGTCCCAAATGCATTTAAAGATAATGTGTGCAACACTGTCATGATCCACTCATAAATATGTCTGTATGCTTTATAAAGTTAGTCCACAAAATAAATGTTGACAGCATCCACATATGCTGGCAATATCAACGTGCAGAATCTGGTGGCTTCCATTAACTATTTATGATTTCTTGTGATAGTCCAACGTTAAGGAGAATAAAAGGATACAGAATAGCAGACACAGACTAAGTGGATTCCTCAGAAGCAGTAAGTGCTAACTGTTGCTGGGCTAGAAGCCTCCTGTGGGTCTTCAAATTTCACAGACCTGTGCTCTAAATTCAGTACCAAGCAGATACAGCCCTTTGTGAATACAAACAAGGCTTGGTCATGCATGGCTGTTGCTTCACTGCTGCTAAACCTAAATGACACAACTGCACCGCCGCATATAACAGAGAAGCTCAAAAAGGGCCATTTACAGAAAGTTGATAACATGTCAGCTTCAAAATAGGTGTGCAGTGAACCCTACAGTAAGAACACTTTTCAACTGACAATTCAGGAGTATCGCTCCCACTGTAATCTAGCAGTAATACTAGAACTATTAAGATGATGTATATATAGAAAGGCAATTATTTAAGTCTGTCTATCAGTAGTAGTAGATAATTCACAGTTTACTACTGCAATTTCAAGCTTGACCGCCCTTGACATTAGAATCTGGGTACTGAGTGGCAGTATATGTCATGCTTGCCATGGACAGTTTACGTGGTGTTTTCTCTTGTTTTCGTATTTTGTGCATCGACGCAGGGCTAGCTTTAGGGCATTGCAACTGGTGCAACCGAACCTGGCACTGACCTCGGGGGGCTCTTTGTTTAGAAATAATTTATGGGTTCAAAAGCACCTGCTGCAGAGTACCTTGTGTGTCGTGCAGTTTTCAGGCAACATTAAAATTGCCAGGGCAACTCTGGTGATTAATGTTGCTGCTGGAGAGAGATCGAGTTTTGTCTAGTGGCAGTTTTGACTCATCATAAAGTAGCACTGAAGATTAATATGCCTGCTGCAAAGAACATGTACAATGCAGATCACAGAACTGTATTTTATGTGGATAGCTCAGTGGGTTACCATTTTTGTCATAGAGAACCCTTTGTTATTTGCAGTTCATAAATTACAATCCTAATATAGCACAACTGTCATCAAAGAGCTGCATGCAAACTGCATGGTATAGGTTAGAACATCCCCAGTCTTTTATTATTCTTATGTTGGTAAAAAGGCTTTGTTTGGGTAGGTACACTTTTTTATTAGTAATGCTAACCCCAACCACTGTGGTACATTTTAAATCCTGAGTTTGTGCTTCTCTAGACTATATACTCTTAAAATATGCTGCCTACTAGTATGGATGACTTGGGATTCCTACACCTTGTAATCCTCATTGTTTTATGTAACATTTCCTATAGTCTGATTTACACGTATGATTCAATGTCTCTGTATAATGTATGTGGGATGTAAAGTGCTCTGACAACCTAAACTAGTATGATAGTGCTATAAAACTCATGAAAAGCATGTGACAGAGGGGCTATGGAGAGATGAGGGCGCTGCTGGAGGGTGGTGGTGAGGGAATCCATGGAGAAGGAGGTCATGGGGCAGGCACAAAAAATGATTATCGCACCAGGCGTCACCAGCACTGAAGCCGGCCATGCATAAACGTCTTAGAAAAATGTAGTAAAAAGTCATTGCATGACATATACACTTCTACGTAATGCATACCAAGGAGTCTCCAGTATGGTGGTTAGAATGCAGTATAACCTATCTGACCATATTAAATCTGACATGTTCAAATAATAGCTGCAAATAACAATCGATTCTCTCTTGATCTTTTTGGTCTTTTGTCTATCTGTCTATATTAAAATTGTGAATTGTCACATGTTCAGCCCTTTTCATACCTCTCAGTTAGGCTACATTTAGAACTAATTCAGCAAACAGTTGAATCAATAGCACTTGCTGGTGCAGAGTTTGCTATTTTGCAGCTGTAGAAAATCTCCCCAACTTATGTATTTCTCCGAGTTCCATATTGAGTCTTCTCTACCTACAGCTTTGGCAGACCTAATGTTTACAATATCGAACACAAACTTAGAGTGGGATTTGTCTCAGCCCATTGCTCATGATTGGACAACTTTGCTGCCCATCGCAGTTGCTTACTCTTGATTTGATGGCTTGCATCTCTATTTTTGTGTTTGACCCTCCCAGAAGCATTTCAGTCTTACGGTGCTCTGACTGAATAAATTGTATCTTTCCACAGCTGATGTCAGGGAAATATCATTCTGTCTCCTAGGGAATGCTTCTATGGCAGTGCCTGACGGACTAATTTAAATTTGAAAATTACAAATAAGAATAAACATTTATCACATTTTCTCCTTCATTTCACACATGCAGCACAAACCAACTTTTTAATTTCTCCAGTCTCTCACTCTTTTTTCCTTTGCTTCCTGTTACTCTACATCCTCCCTCTTTCCCCATCCCTCCAGCTGCTCCAGTCCCTCCCTCTTCTCCTTTTTTGCTAGTTGCTCTGTGCCCCCTTCCCCATCATTTCCAGCTTATCCAGCACCCTTACCCCTCCTCTCCTCTGCTGCCCACTACTGTGGTTCCTCCCTCTTTTCCTGGATCTCTGCCTCTTCTCCACTTCCCCTTACACATATTTTTTAGGGAAAGTTCAAAACAATTCTGAAGCCAGATATCGAAACTTTGAGAGTGTTCAGAGCTGCAAAATGTGTGTCCGTCATCTTTTCATATTCCTCCCAGATAAGTGGCAAGTTTACATCTCGATTCGAGCTCTCTGCAGATCTCAATTGCCTTTGCTGAGGATCCTGATAATGACTAGTTGAGGAGGGTTAAAGAAGAAACCAGGTTTTAGAAAATGTGAGTTGGGCTCTTATGCAACGCATACGTGTGCATCTGAATGCACTTCACCTTATTAGGTCGAGGATTCGAGACCTTTTGTATATACTTTAGTATATACTTATATGTGTATGTACTTAGTGGGCTCTGGAGATCTGCCCTAGGACTTGTCTGCTTCCGCATAGGTACTTTTTTTTCTGTTCAAATACTTCTATTTAACTGTCTTGATAGAAAACGACCAGTAGAGCTCAGTAAAATACCAGAATTGCTTTCTGCGTGTTCAACTGAATCTATTTAACTGTCTTGATAGAAAACGACCAGTAGAGGTCAGTAAAATACCAGAGTTGCTTTCTGCTGACGGACTTTCTTTTTTAAATTTTTCTGGCAACTGCCTGTATTTAACTTTCTTGATAGAAAACGATCAGCAGAGGTCAGTACAATACCAGAATCACTTTAGCACTCTCTATATTCCAGTCCTTAGAAATTGTCTTCCACGAGCACCCATAGACAATAATATTTTTTTCAAATCTTGTATTTTCAGTGATATGACCACCAAAGGCTCTGATTTTATATTAAAAACAGAGCTTTGAACTATACCATTTCCCGCTGAAAGGCAATATTTCTCTCCATGTGTTCCCATACCTGGCGTGTCACGCAGTTTGGTGCTTACTTTCCCTCCATGTAAAAGAGAAGTAGATGTTTCAGCACCCAGGCTAATGTGCTGCATAGCTAAATATATATAAGGTCCCAAAGGCGAGACCGATTGAATTGCAAATGCTTGGTTTTTTAAACTGCCGATAAAAGTTAGTTAAGCTTTAGTAAAACCCTCTGAGCTCAAGGTTACTAATGTTGAAATGAGAGAATGAGAGAAAACACACCCATACGCCATGGAGGGCTATACGTGCAAATGCACCGAAGGACTGGGCATTTACAGCTGATGTTCAGGAACATTTTAAGGATTTTGGTGGCCCTGGGCCATGCGTATTTTGAATGCCCCTGTTCGGAACAGCTTTTGAATTTATGATCCAGTGTCAGCTCTTTCATGCCCTCTTTGACCACACTGCACAGGCACACTCGTCCACATTCTAAATGTGTTTACATCTAATATTTAGGGATAGTGATGTGAATTTTCATTATTGTAACACAGCAGCAGCTCGCTAATATTACTGCAAATAATCTCTGTGACACCATCTCATTTCTATGTGTGGCCATATTTGTTCTAAGAGACACGTTTTTTTATGAATGCTGCATAAAACATAAACACAGCATTTGTCTGCAAGCTGTCTATAATAGACGCTCACACATCACCCACATTAAAACTAAATTAAAGGAAAACGCTATTTAAAACAACCTGTTTAAGAATAATTCAGGGTCTTCAGGGCAAAGCTCTCTGCAGGGCAGAGCTGGATCTATCAGGGGACCCTTGAAAGGACCAGAGCCCACTTTGTTCATGCCTTAAAACGTCTCTGCTGACGAGCTGGAGAGACCACAGGTTACGGGCCCATAGGGCCATATGTATGAACTCATTTTCCTATTGACACATAATAGGTATTTATTTTATTTATTTATTTGAGTTTTATGTAGCAATTGCTAGACTCGAGGGTATCAGAGCGCTTTACAGGTTATGCGAATACATAAATACGTTTATAAGAGGTACAAAAGGAACTCTTAATGTAAAAGTCACAAGACAGTACAGCACTCAATGGCTATATTCAAAAGAAAAAGGAGGTGAAAGGCAAAAAAAAGAAAAAGCGAATGAGTACGTCACAATGAGGCAATTGAGCAAGTAATGTGACCATCTAGAAAGTGTTAATCAACGGGGGAAATGAAGAACAGTTTGTGTGCCTGTGGAGGTAGCTGTTGAGGAGTAGAGATTTGAGTAAATACCCTTTCATACATATGGCCCATAATTCTCAAACCAACGGCATATAAACCCTGAAAAGGCAACACGCTGTTTTAGATTGAGAGTTTGAGCTGAAGTAAGATTATCCATGATTATTCTGTGGTATAATTATAGAAATTAGGTTCTGTCAAGGCACTGCGCCAAACACTATCACTGAGCTTTAAGGCAATGTTTTTTCTGTGAAAGGTTTTTTGTTGGAGGGCAGGACTGTAAGAAAGGAAAACCTTGGGACATGATATGGTCTTGCGGTCAATGTAAAGGTATGTGCATCTTGATTTGAGAAACAAAAAGCATTTTGTCTGTACCGATTGAAAAGGAAATGTTTAGAGCCACCAGATGACCGCATGACCCCGAGACACAATTTCTTTAGTTGTTGGATTTGTTTTCCAAATTATTGTATTCAGAAATGTCTTTCAAATTGGTTCACTTGACCTGACTATAGACTATAATTCCCAGAGTGCACTAACTTGTTAACTGGAAGATATGGACACTGGTCCCAGTGGGATTGGAATTGTTTGTGAAAATCGCATGTGGTGTACTGATGAAGTGTTTGTCTGAAACCTAGAGAGACATTGGTTCCAGCGTAATTTTTTAAAATTTTTATTTTGACACTTTTTGAGAGCCAAAGAAAATAACGTTTTACCCCAGACTGCCAAGAATCAGGCAGTAAAGGGAAGTAAGTGTGGCGCACTGCTTCAGGTGAGCGGTATGGCCTAGTCAGCGTGCAGCAGGGACACACACACATAAGGTGCAGTCTCGGCGGAAGGTCCTGTGCGACCTGGGGCCCGTTTATTTATCCCCTCGGACCGAGCCCGGTCACGAGGGGTGGTGCAAATGCAACACTGTAGGGTACTTACCGGGTAGCCCTCTACATCCCTCCTTTCGTTTAGATGCAAAGTTAGCAGGAGAGGAAAAATGAAAACGAGAGGATAGTAACATAAGAACAAAAGTAAATCACACATTTATACTATTTTAGTGGTGCAGTCTTTGGCAAGGAGCCGGCAGGTGCCCAGCTCACTCCGCACACAAAGGGGCCGATTCCGATCTCGGCCGGTAGGGCACCGAATCGGATTCGGCTTAACCGGATCCGATTCGGAGCCCTCTTTCCCGACCGATTCGTACGTGCGTCCTGCCGAGCGAGTACGATGCGAGCGCACGCAAAATCGCCGACCGACTCGTTCCCGGGTCCGAAGCGCTCCGACCGACTCGCACGGATACGACTCGCACCGTGGAATGGAGACATTCCCCGGCCGGGCAAGTATGATGCGCGCCTCGAGCAGTCCGACCGACTCGCGCCGTCCGGCTCGAAAGAGCAGTCGGAGCCGGACTTTGGGGGTCCGTGTCGGACCCCCCTGTACGCGTAGCCGCACGAGTCGCACACAGGGGGGACCCATGGGTCCCCCCTACCTGTGCATGTACGCCGCGAGTCGCATTGAGGCGTACCCGCTGTGAGGGCGCCCTTGTTCACCTCGCACCCATTGAGTCAATGGAGCCCGCGTACGCGTTGTACGTCCGGCTCCCATTGACTTCAGTGGGAGTCCGACCGACTCGAGTCCGATTGCATGCGTGCGCATCGTACTCGTTCGGTCGGACTGCCAGAGTCCGATTCGGTTGGAAATCTCTCCGGGTCCAGCTTGGTCGGAGTGATTTCCGGCCTGAATCGGAATCGGCCCCAAAGTCTTTTAGCCTTTGGCTGGGCGCTGGGTTAGATCGTAGCAGGTACCGTTGACTTCGGGAGAGCTCTCTCTGCAGTTCCCCTGTTGTGTTCTCCGGAGACCTCGCTGACTCCCTTGGCATTGACAGACTCTCGGGCACTCTCTGCTTGCACCGGCTCCATCTAGCCCAGAGGCGGGCACTTGGCCTGCGTAGATGTCTGCAGTGGCGTCCCCAGACATGCCTACCGGGTTGTTGCCTTCCTCTTGAGATGAGTGATCGACAGTCGGGGTACCTTGGGCCGCTTTAACCCAGGACACGTTTCTCACCACAGTGTGTTGGCCTCTTTGCGCCGTGATCATGGTGCCATCCATATGAGTGACTGTCCACACCTCAGGTTCATAGGGCATGCGAAATTTCCAGCCTGGGTGACAATCTTTAAGGACCACCTTGGATCCTATGCGCAAGGGGGAAGCTTTGGCCCCTCGGCTTGCGGTCGCCTTCTCGTTGGTCATTTTTCCACTTCTGCTGCACTCTTTCAGTATCCAGGCAGGGCTGCACCCACTCGGGGTCTTCGGGGATTAGATCTTGTGGCGAGTGCTTTAGCAGGAGCGAGGCTGGCGGGCATCCGGTTGTTGAGTGTGGTGTCTGCCGGTATGCGAGTAGAAATTGATGCAAACATGCCTAGGGATCTTGGTGCTGGTCCAAGCCACTTCTGAGGGCCTGTTTGAGGGTTCTCATGAACTGCCCTACCTCGCCATTGGCTTGAGGCCACTGCGGGGTGAAGCGGCGCTGTCGAATGGCTCTCCTCTCCAGGAAATCGTGGAACTGCTGCTCTTGGAATGGTGGCCCGTTGTCTGATTTTATTTCGTCCGGCAGCCCGAACATGGCAAAGATTCTTTCCAGGGCCGGCTTCACATGGGTGAACGCCGTGGACGGCACCAGCTCTACCACCAGGAATTTGGAGAAAGAGTCCATAACGACCATGGTGTGATGCCCGTCATGACAATTTGCTGTCCCCTTAGGATGAGTCCGGATCCGCTGAGTTCGTGTCACACTCTCAAGAGTTGGCGTCTGGAATTCTGGTCCTCTGCAGTCAGCAGAGAGATTCCGTCCAGGAACCAATGCCACTGCCCCTTTTCGAGGGCCTCCTTCACCCTCTTCAAGGTGTCATCCTCGTTCGTGGCGCTGCACAGATCTTCTTTGGTTACGGCCACGGGGCAGGCACTGTCTTCTACCGTGCTTATGAAGGCCTCGGTGCAGGCGGCATCGTCCTGCTGCAATTGACCATCCTTCGCCGTGGGGTGCCGAGACAGAAAGTCAGCGGGGTTATCTGCCCCGGGTCTGTACAGCAGTTGAAAGGAGTATGTTTGCAACTGAACTGCCCATCTTTCGATTCTTGGGGGCGCCAGGCGTGCGGATCCGCTGAACAGCAGCAGAAGGGGTTTGCGGTCAGTTATCCACACAGGTACAGATGGAAATGTTGGCATGCCCACTTTATGGCCAAGGCCTCCCGCTCTATTTGAGCGTACCTGATTTCCGTTGGGTATAGCGCCTGACTGGCGTACGCCATGGGGGCGCAGACTCCCTTGGTGTCTTCTTGCAGGAGAACCGCCCGAGCCCGACTGGGCTTGCGTCGACCACGAGCTCAGTCTTCCTCTTGGGGTGGAAATATGCCATGGTCGTCTGATCTAGCAAGGCTTTCTTGATGTTTTGAAACGCCGCTTCCTCTCCGGGTGTCCACTCCCAAGGCATGCCGGTCTTCGTCAGTTGCCTGAGGGGCTCCGCTATGGTGGCGAGATTCGGGATGAACCTCCCGCAGTATGTCGCCATCCCGAGGAAGCTCCTTATTTCCGTGGGATTCTGCGGGACGGGGGCACTCCTGATTGCCATTGCTTTGCGCGGGTCGACGCGGAGTCCGTCTTGCGAAAAAACGTACCCGAATAAGTCTATCGACCCTTGATAGAAGGCACACTTCTTCTTATGGAGCGTGTGTCCAGAGTCAGACAACCTCTGTAGGGTCGCTCTGAGCCGGACATGATGTTCTTCAAGGCTTCGCGAGTTTAGAGAACCACTGTGCCCCGTTCAAGTCTGCCACGATATCATCCATCATCGGGGTCATGTGTCTCTCTCTCCGGATGGCCTGATTGGGAAGTCTCATGTCGACACACAGTCGAATGGCGCCAGGTTGCTTCGGCTTTGGTGCCATTACCAATGGGGAGACCCATGGGGTGGGTCCCGACACCTTCTCTATGACTCCCAGGTCCCCGAGACCTTGTAGCTCCTTTTCCACCGCTGGGCGAAGATGAAAGGGGATGCGCCGGTGCCGGAGTGCTCTTGGCTGGACCGCCTTGTTGATGTGTAGCTTTACTTGGCGTCCTCGGAGCTTGCCTAACCCTCGTAAGAGCTGGGGGAATTCACTCAGCATGTCCTCAGCATGGGTTTCGTGAACTTGCTTGGCAAAAAATACCAGCTCCAGATCTTCTGCCGTGTGACACCCCAGCAGCATCCCTTTCTTCCCTTCTGTCACGTGGAACCTCGTCGTCACCGAATACTCGGAGCTCGAGACTTCGACCTCCATCATCCCGCAGAGTGGCAGGGGTTCTATGCCCCTGTACGTGTAGATCTTGGCTGTACTGGGTGCTAGTCGTGGTTTGGGTGACAGCCGTTCGTACTGGTCGGAGTCCATCATGTTTACCGATGCACCCGTGTCTATTAGGGCTTGGACTGAGGTTCCGTTGCCCCTGATGTTGCACATCGGGGGAGGGCTTCTTTTCTTTCCCGGCCTTCCTGCAAACGATATGACGAACGTGTCGTCGTCGTCTTCATAGTAGGCAGTAGCGCCTTGTTCTGGGGGTGCTCCGGGGTTATCGTGTTCTTCAAGCATGAGGTGTCGCAGGGTCGTCGACCGCCCTCTGGATGCGCCTCCGTGTGTGCGCCCTCCTCTGCTGCAGCAGACACTGGCGTAGTGATTGGCTTTGCCGCACTTTGAGCAGGTTTGACCCCTCGCCGGACACCTATCTTGCTCTTTGTGGTCGAAACCGCAATGCCCACACTTGCTACTTGGCCGGCTTACGGTGCTTCTACTCTGGCCGGGTGCGGGTCGCCTCTGCACGACCTCTACTGTCTCTTCTTTGACCTGGACTACTTTTTGCGTCAACGCGGTCGGAGTATTCCGAACTCGGATGGCCTCCACTTAGTCGGCCCGCTTGTCTGACAGTTCGTGGGAGCGGGCTAGGACCAGGATTTCATCCAGGGATATCCCTTGTTGTCGGAGCATCTGGCGCCGCAGCGCAACAGACTTGTATCCCTGAATTATTTGCGCCCTGATCTCCTCGTTTTGGTCGATGCCTGTTGTAGGAGAGTAGGATCTGCCTCTTATGTTGCCCCCACTTTTTTTCTGATGTTTACACTGGTTTCTGGCTATGGTCTGGCTGGGTCCCTGCTAATCAGGGCCCCAGCCTCTCTGTTCTCTCTAAACGATTTGGAGTGCAGTCTAGGTGCACTAGTGATTGGATACTGTGGTACCTTATGAGTCCCTAGTATATGGTACCTTAGGTACCAAGGGCATAGGTACTTCACAGGCCTACCAGGGGCTGCAGCATGTATTATGCCACCCCTGGGAAGCAGACTAAATCTGACATCACAGGCCTGCTACTGCAGCCTGAGTGAGGAAGTGCTAGCACCCCTCACTGAGATATAGGTGCCCTATATCTCTCCTACACACACATATAACCCTATCAGTCACCCCTCAGTCAGGCCCTATCAATCCTGAGGGCAGGGTGCTTGGCTTCTATGTGAGGGGGTGCCTCTGCCTGAGCAGGGCCCCTCTGCAGCTCTCCGAGTCCATTCTCTGGTGCTGTTTGTGGATGCGGTTAAACCATATACTTTTAAGTGCATTATATCCTCGCGGTAAAATGCTAACTTTGGAATGGCTGCATCGAAACATGTCGTGTTTGGTGTCAAACACCTTGGAATACTACCCCCCGCCAGTCCTGGCGGCGGGGGTAGCATTCCACCCTTCTAGAGGGATGGACATGTACCTACTGTGGAAACGCGGTAGAATCCTGCAGAGCCCTGGCATCACAAAATGGATGCCACCAGTCACAGACACTGGGCTGCCCTCCTGCTGATGACCAACACTCGCAGTGGAGGAAGCCCAACAATAGATATCCTGTCCCAAGGGGGTGTGACCACCTCCCAGACAGGGTTTAGTGTATTGGGGCTGGGTGGGTGCACTCTTAGAGTCCTTTGAAGTCCTGCACTGGGGGAGCAGAAGGCTCCTCTGTGCATATGCCAGTTCAAACCGGCTCAGGGGCTACCTGTCCCTGCTCTGGCGTGAAACTGGACAAAGGGAAGTGGGTGTAGCCGCCCACTCCCCTGACCCTCCCATAGGTAGGGTCATAGAGCTAGTCTCTCCCTTCTTTTAGTATAAGAGGGGAACCTGTGCATTGCACCCTAGATTTCCCTGGACGACGCTCTACAAGAAGAATCCCAGACCTTCGATGTTCCACTACCTTTGGAAGACTGAAGAATCTCCTTGGAGTCAAGGAGTGACTCCCCTGCTTGGCAGGCACCAAAAACTACAAACGACGGTCGCAAACTATGCCGCTCCCGCCGGAGTCCGAAGTCCCTGCAGCCCAAAAAGTGGATTTCCTGACTTCTCAAAGGCCATCGTGAGTCCCCAGCGAAGCTGAGGCCAGTGGACCCCAAGAGTAACGAGGAACCGCGACCCCTGGGTACCGTGCACTATTGTCGAGTGCAACCCCTTCACAATGTTCCACGAACTTGTGCTTTGGACCACGTATGGTCCCAGCCTCCAGCAGGAATCCCTCCTAAGATCAGCGGCCTACCACGTCCCGAGTGACCGTGGGCCCCTGTGAGCGAATCCTCCCGAGGCGTCTTTGCGATCCCTTGCCAGCCGGCTTGTGGGTCCCCAGAAGACTTCCTAAAGAAACCGAAGGGCTCCCCTGGTTGCTCCAGGCCTGCCCTGACTTACCTTTGCTGGGTGAGTCCCATAGACCTTGCTGGTCTGCCCCATTGCCTCTTCACACTTTCCCCGAGACTTGCTGTTACCAAGGCTTGTTGGCTCCGATCGGGTCGCCGACACCGCAGTAAGCTGCAGACATCGTGGGACACGCCGAATCCAGCTCCTGGTTGTCGTCGACGCCTCCTGGACCTCGTGGCTGAAGAGTCAAGGCAACCGCGAACGACCTGAATCTTGCGACGACGGTGGGCATCCATCTTCCTTGCCCCGAGTCACTGCCAAGTGACTTTGAACACTGTCCCCTCTGCTTTCAGGTCTTCCATCTTACGAATCCAGGCTTGGATTCCTCCGGACACTTCTCCAGTCGCCGCAAGCAGCAAGTCTTCACTGGCTCCCATTGAAAACGACGCCGCGACCCGACACCAAAGAACACCTAGGCACCCGGCTCCCCTGGGTGACGTAACTTCAGCACTACGGTGCTCCTGTGGGTGTGGGCCCTAGAACAACTTACCCTGTAAGTGACTTGCTTGTAGCTTCCCTAGAAGTGTCCTAAAACTCTAACTTTCCAAGTGCGACAATTGCGCTGACTCGTACAGGGTTCGCGTCTGTGTTAGACACACCGCGTCCATCTCCTTTGCAATTCTATCTGTGACCGCGTCCTTCGACTCGTACAAGGACCGATCGGTGTGTTCGCCTCGAACACGCAAGGGACCTTTAACATTGATATCTCAATCGCGTCTGAGTGCATAGACTCGTACAGGATTCGCATCTGGTGCCAGGTCACCGCGTCCGTCCCCTGTGGGTCTCCTACAACTACCTGGGGTGGTTCTTGGGGGTCCCTCGATTCTAGATGCCCTAGACCTAGGTCTAGCAAACTAAGATTGTGATATTCGATTGTGCTAAACTTATTGTGATAACATTTGACTTGTACATATGTTCCTGACCTCTAATCTCATAAAGAGATTAGTAGAGAGTGTTTATTAATAAATACATATATATTTGATATATATACCTGTGTGGTGTCTTTTCATTTGGTGATTCAAGAGATTGTGTGGTAAAACAAGCTGCTTTACATTCCTTCAAGACTTAGCCTGAAGGCTGCTCTCCACAGCTACCACTAGGATAGCTTTCTATAAAGGTTGTCTTAAACCTATCTACCATAAGAGTCGAATTGTTCTGGTGCAAGGTGTCCACTTTAATTAGTGAACAGCATATACCAGGCCAACTTCTCAAATTGGTGGGCAGCGTGTGGGATTCCAGCTTGCTATTGTTTTACCAGAAAATCTCTATTTGAATTACTAACAGAAAACCACTATAGGTACTTAAGGTACATATAAAGTCAAGCTTAGTATCGATAAGTTCTACTGAACTTAGAGCTGTGTGCCAAGGGATAGCACACCCTTTCTACAGCTCAAGCTAGTATCAGTAGGCCACAAACTAGTGTAGGTAGTACAACACTGCACAACACTAGAATGTCCTTAAAGGGTGGAACCAGTGGATCCACTCAGCCTCAGTATAAGGACATGGATTTCTCTGACTTGAGAGCCATGTGTGTTGAAAGACACCTGAGGCTAGGACAGAGTCCCTCAACCCTGCACCTGATAGATCTGCTGACAGCAGATGATCTTAGATTGGCTCTAGGAGCTAATGGGTCTGAATCAGGGGGTGGGTCAATTACAGTATCTGGGTCAGACGATGAAAATCCGAATGACCAGGACTCTGTGATTGAAGGGCCAGGCCTCAAGGGGCCTGAAAAGGACAGAGGAATTCTCCCTAAGAGAATTGACAGAGTGGATGAGAGGCATAGGTCCCCTTCCAGGGAATCTGAGCACTCTTATCACTCTGGCAGAGAATTTGTCCACCAGAGGAACTCATTACTTTCCCATAAGAGAGACCTCCTCTGAAAGAATGTGCAAACTGCTGCAGTATGAGGAAGCAAGAGTTGCCCTCAGAACCAAGCAGTTGGCACTGGATAGAGAAGCCCTGGAGATCCAGAGAGCTTCTAGACGAGAGGAGTTAGAACCACTTGGTGGCAGACAACAGTGTCCCTAGAGGCAGAGAATCTATTCCAGACCATAGGAACCTGAGCAAGGTTGTTCCTCCCTACCAGAGTGGGGATGATATCCACAAGTGGATAACTGCTATGGAGAGGGCCTGTAGAGTACAGCAGGTCCCCCAGAAGCAGTGGGCAGCAATCTTGTGGCTCTCCTTTTCAGATAAAGGTAGAGACAAGCTCCTCACTGTTAGAGAAGAGGATGCTGATGATTATGAAGTCCTGAAGAGTGCACTGATAGATGGGTTTGGCTTAACCACTGAACAGTACAGGTTGAAGTTCAGAGATACCCAGAAGGCACAGACTCAGGACTGGACTGACTTTGTTGATTGTGCAACCAAGGCTCTGGAGGGTTGGCTGGTTGGCAGTAGGGTTACTGATTTCAAGGGATTGTATAATCTGATGATGAGAGAACAGATCCTTAATAATTGCCAGAACCAGTTGTTGCATCAGTACCTGGTGGACTCGGATCTGACCTCTCCCCAAGAATTGGGAAAGAAGGCAGACAAGTGGATCAGAACCAGGGTGAGGCAGAAACCCCAGAACCAAGGGGTGACACCAAGAAGCAAGATCCTAAGGGCTCTGAGAAAGGTGGGGATAAGTCAAAAGACCAGAAGTCTTCACAAGGGCCCCAAAAATCTGCATCTGGTGGGGAGTCACAACCCAACAAGGGAAAAGGCCAAAAGAAGCCCTGGTGCAAATTCTGTAAACAGAAAGGGCACTGGACTTCTGACTGTAACAAGTCCAAAGACCAAACCACCACCACTCCTGCCCCTAAGGCAACTGTTCCCCCTAGTTCAGCTACTGGTGGAGGTGGTACTCAGAATAAGGGTGTAGTAGGGTTGACCCTGGGTTCTGAAGTGGACTCTGACCTAGTCAGAGTGCCCACTCAGGCAATGCTGATTTGTGAGGGAGACCTTAATATGTCCTTCCTAGTGAGCCCCAGTAATCTGGGCAAATACAAACAGCAGCCTGTAATAAATGGCAAACAGGCTTTGGCATTTAGGGACACAGGTGCTAGTGTCACCATGGTGGCAGAGGATCTTGTGGACCCTGGACAGATCATCCTGGGCGAAATGTACCAGGTGACCAATGCAAGCAACGTCAAGACCAACCATAGTCTGGCAGTTGTGAATTTCTCCTGGGGAGGGGTAACTGGCCTCAAGAAGGTTGTAGTCAGTGCAGACCTCCCTGTCGAATGTCTATTGGGCAATGATCTAGAGACTTCAGCCTGGTCTGAAGTAGAGTTATGGACTCATGCTGAGATGCTGGGCATCCCTGCAGAGGTATTTGCTGTGACCAGGTCACAAGCAAGAATGCATGACACTGAACCAGCTCTGGATCCTGGAACAATGGACCAGATGCTTCCCAAGAGGAGGAGCAGTAGGGTAAAGGCAGTGCCTTCCCTCTGTCTCAGATCACAGATTCACCCCCAGAGGGAGGTGAAGCAGATCCTGAAGAAGGAACTGCCCCAGAGGGACTTGAGCCTGATCAGGTTGAGTTCTTGGGGGCAGGAGGCCCTTCTAGGGAAGATCTGAGGTAAGGAGCAACAGTGCTGTCCCTCTCATGAACCCCTCAGACAGCAGGCTGCTGCTGAGGCTGCTGGGAGTGCTAGTGGGTCCCATAAAGTTTATTGGGATGAGGGACTCCTATATTCTGAGGGTAGAGACCCAGCCCCTGGAGCCACCAGGAGGTTGGTAATACCGCAGAAGTTTAGGGGGTTCCTCTTGACCCTAGCACATGACATCCCTTTAGCAGGACACTTGGGCCAAAACAAGACCTGGGACAGGCTTGTTCCACATTTTCATTGGCCACATATGTCAGAGGACACAAAGGAGTTTTGTCGCTCCTGTGTCACATGCCAAGCCAGTGGTAAGGCAGGTGGCACAACAAAGGCCCCCTGATACCACTACCTGTGGTGGGGGTACCCTTTGAAAGGGTAGGGATTGACATTGTTGGTCCCCTTGACCCTCAAACTTCATCTGGGCACAGGTTTATCCTGGTGGTAGTGGATCATGCCACCAGGTACCCAGAAGCAATTCCCTGAGGACCATCACAGCCCCTGTGGTGGCAAGAGCCCTCATTGGAGTCTTCTCCAGAGTGGGTTTCCCAAAGGAGGTCATTTCTGACAGAGGTACCAACTTCATGTCAGGATATCTAAAAGCAATGTGGAAGGAGTGTGGTGTAACTTACAAGTTCACCACCCCCTATCACCCACAATGCAATGGTTTAGTTGAACGCTTCAACAAAACCTTGAAAGGAATGATTAAAGGACTCCCAGAGAAGCTTAGGCGGAAATGGGACCTTCTTCTTCCTTGCCTGTTGTTTGCATACAGAGAGGTTCCACAGAAGGGGGTTGGTTACAGCCCATTTGAGCTTCTGTTTGGGCATCCTGTGAGAGGTCCACTGTGTTTGGTAAAAGAGGGCTGGGAGTTACCTCTCAAGCCCCCAAACAAGATGTGATGGACTATGTACTTGGTCTCCGCTCCCGGATGGCAGAGTACATGAAAAAGGCAACCAAAAACCTAGAGGCCAGCCAAGAATTACAAAAAGCTTGGCATGACCAAAAGGCTGTACTGACTGTATACCAGCCAGGGCAGAACGTATGGGTGTTGGAGCCTGTGGCCCCAGCAGCCCTCCAGGACAAGTGGAGTGGCCCCCATACAATAGTTGAACAGAAGGGAGAAGTCACCTACCTGGTGAATCTTGGAACTCCCAGGAGCCCCCTGAGGGTGCTCGATGTCAACAGATTAAAGCCATATGTTGACAGGGCTGACATGGGCTTGCTCATGGCAACTGATGAGGACCAGGAGGAGGAGAGTGACCCTCTCCCTGACCTGCTCTCTCAGAACTCTGATGATGGGTCAGTAGATGGTGTTGCTTTGGCAAGCAGCCTCATCGACCATCAGCAAACTGAGTGCAGACAAGTTCTGCAACAGTTTAGACATATGTTTAGCCTGACCCCTAGTCAGACTTCCTGGTGCACCCACGAGGTGGACACTGGAGACAGTCTGCCTGTCAAGAATAAAATCTACAGGCAACCTGACCATGTCAGGGACTGTATCAGGACTGAAGTCCAGAAAATGTTGGAGCTAGGTGTAATTGAGCCTTCAGATAGCCCTTGGGCTAGTCCAGTAGTCCTGGTACCCAAGCCTCATACCCAGGGTGGTAAGAACGAAATGAGGTTTTGTGTAGACTACAGAGGCCTCAATGCAGTCACTAGGACTGATGCCTATCCCATACCAAGGGCAGATGAGCTGATTGATACTTTGGCCTCAGCCAAGTATCTAAGCACGTTTGACCTAACAGCTGGCTACTGGCAGATCAGATTAGCTGATGATGCAAAAGCCAAGACAGCATTTTCGACCCCTGGTGGGCACTACCACTTTGTGGTGATGCCCTTTGGATTGAAAAATGCACCTGCCACTTTCCAGAGGTTGGTGAATAAAGTTCTGACAGGGATGGAAACTTATTGCTCAGCTTATCTAGATGATATTGCTGTCTTTAGTTCCTCCTGGCAGGATCACCTGGTCCACCTCAGGAATGTTTTGGAGGCCCTGCAGAAAGCAGGCCTCACTATCAAGGCCACTAAGTGCCAGATAGGGCAGAGTCAGGTTGTGTACCTGGGCCACCTTGTAGGTGGAGGCCAGGTTCAGCCTTTACAGAGCAAAATCCAAACCATAATGGAATGGGTTGCTCCAACCACCCAGACACAGGTGAGAGCCTTCTTAGGCCTGTCTGGGTACTATAGGAGGTTTGTCAAGGGATATGGATCTATAGTGACCCCCTTGAATGATCTGACCTCAAAGAAAATGCCAAAAAGGTTCAGTGGACAGCTAGCTGTCAGAAGGCATTTGAAGACCTAAAGCAGGCCATGTGCACTGCCCCCATCTTACAGAGTCCAGACTACACCAAAAAGTTCATTGTCCAAACAGATGCTTCTGAGCTGGGTGTGGGATGTACTGTCTCAACTGTCTCAACTGAATGATGAAGGTCAAGACCAGCCAGTAGCTTTTATTAGCAGAAGGCTGACCCCTAGAGAGAAACGTTGGTCAGCTATAGAGAGGGAGGCCTTTGCTGTGGTGTGGGCCCTGAAGAAGCTGAGGCCATACTTGTTTGGTACTCACTTCATAGTTCAGACCGACCACAAGCCCCTCCTATGGCTTAAACAAATGAAAGGAGAAAACCCAAAACTTTTGAGGTGGTCCATTTCCCTACAGGGGATGGACTATACAGTGGAACATAGACCTGGGACCCAACATGCCAATGCAGATGGACTCTCAAGGTATTTCCACTTTGAACACGAAGACTCAACTGGTCAAGGTTAGTTTAGTGTCCCTGCGTTTGGGGGGGGGGGTTGTGTAGGAGAGTAGGATCTGCCTCTTATGTTGCCCCCACTTTTTTTCTAATGTTCACACTGGTTTCTGGCCATAGTCTGGCTGGGTCCATGCTAATCAGGGCCCCAGCCTCTCTGTTCTCTCTAAACGATTTGGAGTGCACTCTAGGTGCACTAGTGATTGGATACTGTGGTACCTTATGAGTCCCTAGTATATGGTACCTTAGGTACCAAGGGCATAGGTACTTCACAGGCCTACCAGGGGCTGCAGCATGTATTATGCCACCCCTGGGAAGCAGACTAAATCTGACACCACAGGCCTGCTACTGCAGCCTGAGTGAGGAAGTGCTCACTGAGATATAGGTGCCCTATATCTCTCCTACACACACATATAACCTATCAGTCACCCCTAAGGCAGGCCCTATCAATACTGAGGGCAGGGTGCTTGGCTTCTATGTGAGGGGGTGCCTCTGCCTGAGCAGGGCCCCTCTGCAGCTCTCCGAGTCCATTCTCTGGTGCTGTTTGTGGATGCGGTTAAACCATATACTTTTAAGTGCATTATATCCTCGCAGTAAAATGCTAACTTTGGAATGGCTGCATCGAAACATGTCGTGTTTGGTGTCAAACACCTTGGAATACTACCCCCCCGCCAGTCCTGGCGGCGGGGGTAGCATTCCACCCTTCTAGAGGGATGGACATGTACCTACTGTGGAAACGCGGTAGAATCCTGCAGAGCCCTGGCATCACAAAATGGATGCCACCAGTCACAGACACTGGCCCTCCTGCTGATGACCAACACTCGCAGTGGAGGAAGCCCAACAATAGATATCCTGTCCCAAGGGGGTGTGACCACCTCCCAGACTGGGTTTAGTGTATTGGGGCTGGGTGGGTGCACTCTTAGAGTGCTTTGAAGTCCTGCACTGGGGGAGCAGAAGGCTCCTCTGTGCATATGCCAGTTCAAACCGGCTCAGGGGCTACCTGTCCCTGCTCTGGCGCGAAACTGGACAAAGGGAAGTGGGTGTAGCCGCCCACTCCCCTGACCCTCCCATAGGTAGGGTCATAGAGCTAGTCCCTCCCCTTCTTTTAGTATAAGAGGGGAACCTGTGCATTGCACCCTAGATTTCCCTGGACGACGCTCTACAAGAAGAATCCCGGACCTTCGACGTTCCACTACCTTTGGAAGACTGAAGAATCTCCCTTGGAGTCAAGGAGTGACTCCCCTGCTTGGCAGGCACCAAAAACTACAAACGACGGTTGCAAACTACGCCACTCCCGCCGGAGTCCAAAGTCCCTGCAGCCCAAGAAGTGGATTTCCTGACTTCTCAAAGGCCATTGTGAGTCCCCAGCGAAGCTGAGGCCAGTGGCCCCAAGAGTAAGGAGGAACCGCGACCCCTGGGTACCATGCCCTATTGTCAAGTGCAACCCCTTCACAACGTTCCACGAACTTGTGCTTCGGACCACGTGTGGTCCCAGCCTCCAGCAGGAATCCCTCCTAAGATCAGCGGCCTACCACGTCCCGAGTGACCGTGGGCCCCTGTGAGCGAATCCTCCCGAGGCGTCTTCGCGATCCCTTGCCAGCCGGCTTGTGGGTCCCCAGAAGACTTCCTAAAGAAACCGAAGGGCTCCCCTGGTTGCTCCAAGCCTGCCCTGACTTACCCTTGCTGGGTAAGTCCCACAGACCTTGCTGGTCTGCGCCATTGCCTCTTCACACTTTCCCCGAGACTTGCTGTTACCAAGGTTTGTTGGCTCCGATCGGGTCGCCGACACCGCAGTAAGCTGCAGACATTGTGGCACACGCCGAATCCAGCTCCTGGTCGTCATCGACGCCTCCTGGACCTCGTGGCTGAAGAGTCAAGGCAACCGCGAACGACCTGAATCTTGCGACGACGGTGGGCATCCATCTTCCTTGCCCCGAGTCACTGCCAAGTGACTTTGAACACTGTCCCCTCTGCTTTCAGGTCTTCCATCTTCCGAATCCAGGCTTGGATTCCTCCGGACACTTCTCCAGTCGCCGCAAGCAGCAAGTCTTCACTGGCTCCCATTGAAAACGACGCCGCGACCCGACACCAAAGAACACCTAGGCACCCGGCTCCCCTGGGTGAGGTAACTTCAGCACTACGGTGCTCCTGTGGGTGTGGGCCCTAGAACTACTTACCCTGTAAGTGACTTGCTTGTAGCTTCCCTAGAAGTGTCCTAAAACTCTAACTTTCCAAGTGCGACAATTGCGCTGACTCGTACAGGGTTCGCGTCTGTGTTAGACACACCGCGTCCATCTCCTTTGCAATTCTATCTGTGACCGCGTCCTTCGACTCGTACAAGGAC
The DNA here is from genome assembly GCA_963921515.1 of Calotriton arnoldi. Taxonomy (NCBI): domain Eukaryota; kingdom Metazoa; phylum Chordata; class Amphibia; order Caudata; family Salamandridae; genus Calotriton; species Calotriton arnoldi. Next base: position 100,216 of record CAWUFW010000379.1, read on the forward strand.
CGATCGGTGTGTTCGCCTCGAACACGCAAGGGACCTTTAACATTGATATCTCAATCGCGTCTGAGTGCATAGACTCGTACAGGATTCGCACCGGTGCCAGGTCACCGCGTCCGTCCCCTGTGGGTCTCCTACAACTACCTGGGGTGGTTCTTGGGGGTCCCTCGATTCTAGATGCCCTAGACCTAGGTATAGCAAACTAAGATTGTGATATTCGATTGTGCTAAACTTATTGTGATAACATTTTACTTGTACATATGTTCCTGACCTCTAATCTCATAAAGAGATTAGTAGAGAGTGTTTATTAATAAATACATATATATTTGATATATATACCTGTGTGGTGTCTTTTCATTTGGTGATTCAAGAGATTGTGCGGTAAAACAAGCTGCTTTACATTCCTTCAAGACTTAGCCTGAAGGCTGCTCTCCACAGCTACCACTAGGATAGCTTTCTATAAAGGTTGTCTTAAACCTATCTACCATAAGAGTCGAATTGTTCTGGTGCAAGGTGTCCACTTTAATTAGTGAACAGCATATACCAGGCCAACTTCTCACACCTGTGCACGTACGTGCCAACTTCCGGAGCCGGGCGTAGAACATGTCGACTGTCTCCGCCTCAGTTTGCCTGGCTTGGCACAGCTTGAAGCACTCGTAATCCGGGTTCATTTGTGTGTCAAAGTATCTGTCGAGGGCCGCAATGGCAGCGTCATACTCATGGGCTGATCCGGTGTTGGGCAGTGTCTCAAACAGCTCGTAGAGCTCGTACCCTCCGAAGTGCATCAACAGGGAGCGTTTTACCATCCCATCTGTTTCTTGGGTCCCTGTAAAATAGTGATTGAGGCGACCTACCCAGAGCCTCCATCTGGGCGCCGCTGTGGCAGGGTCACCGAGCTGGCTGAACTGGGGTATGGACGTCACTGACGCATGTGAGTGTGGCGCAGTTGGCGCTTGGGCCTCTGGTGGTGGAAGGTCTCCCATGGCGCGCTAGGGGTGAGCTTCTCCTGATGTGGCTGCACTACTCTGCGCCAAGCGTTGGGTGGCCTTGCAATTCTACCCCCTTGGGGTGGGACGCCCTCTCCCCTCTTGGGTGAGTCACTTGTTAGCTCTGAGACTGACCTTTCTTTGCTTTTGTGAGGCGTGTTTCCCTTCAGTGATCTTCTTTCTTTGTTGTTTATTTTTTTTTTCTGTGTCCAAGTGTGCTCTAGTGCGTTATCTTGTCTTCTCTCTTTTATTTTTTTTCTTGAGCAGCACCTGCATTCTGATGTGCCGATTGTTGGCTCTGGAGAGCGTGTGCTGGGCTTTACCGGGCCTCTGATCAGGCGGGTAGGGAAACCCCATGTTGCAGGCCTCAGAGCCCCGCCCTTGCGTAGCGTGTCACACGCGGGCGAGCCCTTGGGGAAAGAGGTGGTGGCGACGAACTCTGCCACTTGGATGCGGATCAACACCACCACTACCGGCGCCTCAGCTGGTGGACGCACTTGGCGTTCTCTCACGCCCCGATGCCCTGCCGCGACGGCGACAGGCTCCTCGGGAGAGGGCATGGGTTGCACAGAACCTCCTGGGCAGAAACGGCAACACGCCGGCTGCCGATGTCACGTATTCGGTGCAGGGGAAGACGCGAGAGTCCTTTCACCCTTCGTCGCCAATGTGGTGCGCTGCTTCAGGTGAGCGGTATGGCCTTGTCAGCGCGCAGCAGGGACACACACCAGGCATAAGGTGCAGTCTCGGCTGATAGTCACGTGCGACCTGGAGCCTGTTTATTTATCCCCTCGGACCGAGCCCGGTCACGAGGGGTGGTGCAAATGCAACACTGGAGGGTACTGGCCGGGTGGCCCTCTACAGTAAGGTAGTTTTGTGATTTCTAGTCAGGTCAGTTTGCAGATGGATTGTACCACTTGGTTGGGGAAACAAGCTGGAGCTTCTGCACGCACACTTTCACCTAAGAAATGTGGGGCTTATTTACAAGCCCCTTGCGCCGCCTATGCGTCACTTTTAACGTGGGAAAAAGTGACGTACCGGTGGCACAAGGGGCTTGTAGATAAGCCCCTGTGTGTTTTAAAGTTCTAGTCCTCTTTTTAAATGAAAAATAAGTAATTTCATTACGACTGTTTATGTTCTGACAAAAGATGTGCACATCTTTTCACTGCGACACCGCTACATTACTGAAAATGGAGGAGGGTGTGGCAAAATTGATTTATCAGTTTTTTTTTTAATATGTTGTAATAGTCGTGGGTTTTCGAAAGTATAGCTGCCAAAGTGGCCACCTGTTATGAGTGGACCCATCAGGCAGTCCTGGCCTTTTTTTTTTCTTTTCTTAGCCAACGGCGTAATTGCACATTAGAATTTTTGAGTCTGCCCTGACAACGTTGACATTGAAATCACGAATCCCAGGAATTAACACTCTAATGCCTAAAAAGCCAGTGTTAACTGCAGGTGCTCCCTCGACTTGAGGCCATTTGGCAGCTTTCTAAAAGACAAAGGAAGCTAAAGGGGGCTTATTTACGAGCCCCTTGTGCCACCGGTACCTCATTTTCCCCTATACTAAACGTTACGCAGCGGTGGTGCAAGGGGCTTGTAAATAAGCCCCCTGGTTGTATTGTTGTTTACGAAATGTGTTTGAGGTCTCAGCCAAGTCCTCATTCACACAGCTGAAAAGATTGTCTTGTGCACCTTGATAACTCTGAGTGGCAAGGGTTGTATGAGTATCTATCTGTTTTGCAGCGATTCAAAATACAATTTATGAATCTAGGGGCAGATTTACAAGGAAAGTGACTCAGTGCGTGACGCAAGCCATTTGGCTGCGCCACACTGAGTCACTTTCAAAGCACAGGGATGCGACATATTTACAACAATATGTTGCATCTCAGTGCTTCCCCCTGCGCTGGCGCCCAAACTGCTGTCATGCGCCGGCGCAGGCACCCTTGCACCATTGTGCAAGGATGCCTGCGTTGTGGGGAGATTGTTTATGTGCAGGAAGGATTCCCTTCCTGCACATAAACAATCAGAAATGGCGTTTTTCAACTTCTATGTGTGCTGCATTAGCACACAGAGAACTTGCAAAACGTCATTGTTTAACTGATTCTTTATGTGCAGGAAGGGACACCTTCCTGTACATAAACAATCACTAGAGGTGATTTCCTCTTTCTGTGTGTGCTGCAGAATGCAGCCTGCAAAGAAAGAGGAAATAAACGAGGAGAAATGAATACATTTCTCCTTGTTGCGCCTCCCTACGCCTCCCCTGGGGAGGTGTAGCATTCAGACGCATTTCCAGATTTATGATTTCTCGTAAATCTGGAAATGTGTCTGGTTCCATGGGTGTTGCGTGGGAACACCCACAGCAACACCCATGGAACGCTCCTTTCACGCAAAGTGCTGCGTGCAAAGGGACCATATTTACAAGCACAGGAAAAGTCACACAGGGTGGCTTTTCCTATCCTTGTAAATATGTGGCAGTAAAATGCGCTGTCGACGCACCAGTGGCACAAGGGGCTTGTAAATCTGCCCCCTAGTGTTTGTTCTGCCCTTGCACAAATGTAGTTTTGCTCTTTATTTTTATTGGATGAGTGTATCCATCCACAGTTTCGTCTTTTACTCACTCCACAGATGCTCTCCTGCCCATCCCCTTTTCCTCATGTCTATGCTACTTATTGGAGTCTGGATAAAATAAAGGTGGCTGCCATTCAACGCTGGTGTAATTGGTTCTGTCAGTGCTTGTAAAATTGCCCAAGAATTGGCAAAGCCACTAGAATCGGAGGGGGGGTGAGGAGAGGGGGTAAAGGGGGGAGTCGTCTTAGAATTTCAATACAGCTTATTAATGTTATAAAGTTCTAAGGACCTTGTAGACATGGAGTCTAAATGCTACATGATCACCATCTTGGAATGGTAAGTCAATAATAAGTATATAAATACCATTCCAAGATGACTGCCTGAATTTTTTGCCAATGCTTGCACCACAGTTGAATATGCATTGGCAAAACCAATAATGATGGGCAGTGGTGGGTCGGCCTTTTGGGGGTTAGAAATGAATAAGCATTATTAAAGAAAGGCAGATTAACTTTGCCAATGCTCGTTTTCTTTAGCTATCAGCACATTATTGGAGTGTTCCTCTCTTTTCTGCCTCATGCTTTTCTTTCTCTCCTTTTAGCTCTCTGTCCTGCTCTAAAGCTTCAAATTAATTTTTCATTTATTTATGTTTTTTTCGAAGGCATGCAGCTACCAAGTTTTATCAGCTGCTCGCTTTTTGTTTTGTTTGTACTTGCGTACACTTTTTAATATTTTTTTTACGTTTAATTCATTATTCTAAAGGCTGTATGCCATGTTCGAAGGCTAAATTAAAAATGCCCAAATTTCCTCCAATGCAGCTTGACTCCTGAGTGCGCGTGTATCATGACACATGCACGATGTGCGTGCATGCATCAAAATGCATGTGCATGCCTCAGCGGACAGCTTGGAATGTGTTTTCTTTAATAGACAAATGTCCTCATTTAAGAAAATGAGCTTGAAGGGAGATGGGGGCAGGTAAATTTGCTTGCAGAAGACCTCAAATTCCCAACCATGACAATATTTTAAAGGCAAAACCATTCTTTTTACGGGCTCTTGGTTACCCTGATTAAAAGTACATAGCAACATTTACAAGCTGAATGCAGTAATAGTTTAATTGTGCTACTCGGTTAAAGCTCAAGGCTTAGATGTTAGTATATTTAGGCCTTGGGCTTTAACTGAATAGCACTATTCATTTAATCGTATTTAATGTAGGAAACATCAGGTGATCAGTTTCTGCTTGTACCACCCTGCAGTTCAGGAAGAAAGGTGCACATCTAAACAGAACATGATCAGGTCACCGACTAGCTACCCATCCTCCTACTTTGCAGGAAGAGTTTGAAAGCACGCCTCTCTACAGACCATTACTCCTTCACTCACTAGTTATAGAGGCTTCCCACCTTGTACTCAGTGCTGCCTCCATAGCTGGGTTCATGCTATCCAAGTACCCAAACATGCATACATATTCAGTCAGTCTTGCACATGATTGGATTTTACATCTAAAAACCATTCTTCCACTTCCTCCTTGATTGAGTGTATCCCCAAAGTGTTAAATATTGGGCACAAGAGAAAGAAGCATTTTGCAAAACCCTGGGGAGATACGTAACAGGTGGGAAACGGTTGTAGAGACTGATTGAGAGGGAAAACGTAAAAGGCACGTGCAGAGATTTACATCTCCATTTAAATAAAAGTAGATTTACTCTTTTTTCAAATCACAATCATTACCAGCTCTTTGCCTGAAATACTTGCAGCAAGCGTCGGATTTCAGGTGCACTTCTGGGAATGTCATGCAACATAGTTTGCGGGCTCCCATTTTTCCAATGAATAATTGTACGCGGGTGTACAGTTATGCTCTGGGCACTTGCAGCTTGCTGCACAAATTCACACATTTTTATTTCCATAAGGAAAACATTTTCTCCAGTGGACCAAGCCTTTCTCTACTTCCACTCCATGTTTAGAGGTGATCCTTCCCTTTCCCAAACTGGAAGGGGAGTTGTTCTACCTTTTGATGTAGTAAAATGTCGTCCATTTCTAGGGTGGGAAAGTGTCAGATAAAAGTTCGTAAATGGGCACAAACATTTGTGGGCATTCACAAACTTACAAGGCAAACCACACCTTGTGTGGGGTTTACTATTGTATAATTTTACACACTCCTTATGGAGGATTACACAGTAGTAAAACTGTTAGCGACAGTTAGAACTGACACCCTTAGGTGGTTGTTCCCCAAACATTTCCCCTAGATTCCTCCTATTTTGATGAATTCCTTTTTAATGGCTTTAGGACTCTGTGCACTTTACCCCTGCTAACTAGTGCTGAAGTGGTTCTCACTAAAACATGGTACAGTTGGCGTACACCTAATTGGCACACTTACTTTAGTTGTATGTCCCTAGTAAATGGGGATTTTTTACATTATCGAGGTCCTTTTGACTGCCAATCCCGCGCACCTCACACTGGTATGCTGTCAACTTTTTTTAACTATGTGTTATTATGCCTTAAGGATGTTATTTCTACGTACCGATATAGGTGCACAGCTTTGGACCGTTTGTTTTTTAAATATTTTAGAGTCCATTTGATTATTATTAAGTGGCTGCGACTGAGACAACTAGTGAGTGTAAACAACGGGTATTGATATGCCTCGCTCTCCCTTCATGGCGGCTATCGACTTTGCAAGAGATGTGACCAAAAGACGCAGCAGGGCTCAATCAATTTAAGGGGAGTCAGTTTCGGGATCCGACAGTGTTTGGATAATTGCAGGTTGAGGTTTTTAACGCTAACACACTTTGTAATACCTGTCTTTTTATCCCTCTCCCTGAATTTGTGGCGTTTTGGACCTGGTGGGATTTCTACAGCCACATTGATATCCGGACTTATCAAGGTTCCGGCATGGTCTTAGGATACTCTTGGAGGCTTATTGGTACTCCGGTGTGTAATTTTGATTAAGGTACGACGACCGCGTCTTCCAATAACGTTTGGGGGCACTACTTGACACTGTTGTGAGCAGCATGCTATACGGGCTTTTTAGAAGCTTATGGTTACGGTTATAGCTTTGGACACAATGGGTGGATGGCATGCTTATGGACGAGTTCACGTGTGACTTTTCGGTTAATTGGAAACAGAGATTTTTTGTTTAGTGACACCATATCCACGTTGTGCATGGTGTTGCTCCACTTCATGACAACAATAATTCATCAATAACTCCTACCCACACAGAATATAAATGTGGTAATCCCTACCGATTACTAACTATATCATGGGACACTGTGATATATTTTGCTTTTGGTAGTTCTGCGTGTCCTACCCACTATATTCACTTAGCCATAGTACTTAACATTAGTTGTTATATTACAGTGTAGAGTTGTTAACTCTTTGGTTCTTTAATCATCTTTCCAGACCCATAAGTTTTGCATCGTATATACGTAATGTGGATGAACAGTACGTCTCACGAATAAGGTAGTTTTACCAACTTGCTATTACTCTCTTTTTCGTCCTCACCCCGGTTTCTTTTTCTTTTTCTCTTTCTTTTTCTTTTTCTTTTTCTTTTCCTCTTTCTTTTTCTTTTTTTCTTCTCTTTGGGATTTGTTGCCAGACTGCGCTCATCTGCTGGAATATCAGTACAAATGATCACGACAACATTTGGTCATTTGACTATTTGGTCCTTTGACGTGTTCTTTACACATCTACCGCTCCACTATTTAAGAAATTTTACACTTCGGGTGCTTTGGGAACAATGGTTGAGTCTTTTTTGTTCGTTCTACGAACTTCTTATCCCATCAGCTTTTCACATTGTATGGTGTAGAATTTACACTTTTGGAGTTTTCTTTTCCTGTTCATGGGATTAACTTTAAAAACATGTACTGCAAAAGACAATGTTTATTTTTACTGCTGTGATATGGCAGTTTAAAATTGTAATGCATATATATTTTGTTTCGATTATATAGCCTTGAAAAAGTCGCTTAGTGCGACGAAACATGTCAGCTGTCTGTGTGATTACATATAGAATAAAAGAATGAAAATATCAGCTTCTCTGTGCCTACGCTTTGTGCATCACGCCTAATCTACTTGGACGGACCCGCCTAAGCTGATGGACCTTTTACCTCATTTGTGGTGGTGCTCTGGACATTCTTTATACCATTTTTGTACTTGGGGTTTTACCTTGTACGTGACACTAGTTGGATGACATAGTGTTTTTTGTCTCCATTGATCACACCTGTCTCTGATTCCGAGAATCAATACTTTCCTGAATCTATGTATGTGCTGGCATTGCTGTTCACCATTGTCATCCTACTATACATCAACCAGGTATTACATGTGCACAGGGCCTGTAAATTAAATGCTACTAGTGGGCCTGCAGCACTCATTGTGCGAAGCACTAAAGAAGCCTTTGGAAACATGTCTCAGGTCTGCCACTGCAGCCTGTAGCAGTGGCGATTGGTGACATTTGAAATTGGTTGGCGTAAAACTTGGGTATGACTTTTATGTAGTGAGAGACACGAGCAAGCTTAGTGGAAAAACGTGGGGTCCAGAGTGGGTTCTCCTCCCGAGATTTTTTAAAAAAAAGTTTGGCAAATAGTGTATTTTAAAACAAATGAATTTAGTGATAAATCATGGCTTATGAAGCAGTGGGAAGGTATAGTCTTGAAATATTAAACACATTAAAAACTGCCCCATATCCTACTGCGTTAATGTGTTCAACAGTTACTTTAATGTGAAAATTGTTCAGCATGACAACTTCAGGCCCTTTAAAATGTGTCCTTGCCCAGTGTCTTGCACTGCATGCAGCATCCACCTTGGAAGAAAATGCACTAACCAGGTTTTGGTAAGCACCCATAACTGCTGCTTGCAATCGGACATATAGAAATATGTGCAGACAGGTGTTTAAGTGGGATGAAAATAGTGGGGGCTCTCTAAAAGGGAACATATAAAATAAATCTCTGATTCCCATAAGGTGCCACCCAACTGGTATTTTTGTTTATCTCTGAGATGTAATTTCATCCAAATATATAACACAACAACTGAGATGCACCTAAAACCTGTCAGTCCGATTGGCTTTGTCGATTGTTGTTAGTGTTTAAGATAAATGAGTAACAACAATGATTTGTTACAAATAATTAACACTGGAAATGTTTCACTACTGAAATTGTGAGTCTGTAAATTAAATAGTATTGAGGCCTGTGGAAGGAGTTTCGGCCTTCAGTTATGTGCTCTTTATGTTAGATATGTATGCCCTTTTTCTCTGCACATCTCATCCATCTCCACAGCTTCAACCGCCTCTCTTTCCTCTTCAGCACCCTCTTTTCACTTTTCCTTGAATGCACTTCCTCGCATCTCCCTGACATGTAAGCACATTATTTCCTTTTGCTTTTGCCTTGAAAATATTTTGATATCTGTGTACCATCTTTACACACAATTTCATAGAATTTCAATTGCAACTGGAATACATTACCATTGTTCTGTTTGCTTTGCAGAGTGGCCAACCCACTGACGGGCACTTTGCTTTGCCTTCAGCCTCAGCGCCGGAGCTCTCAATCAAAGCCCCTGATAAACACATGGCATGACTCAAAGTATGAACTATACAAGAGTAATGAGATGCTCAAAATAATACTGAAACACAACATTATGTAATAGCTAATACTATTGGGGAATGCAAGATTAAGTAAAATGTGAAATAAGAGAGGAACTAAATCGCTGGCATGCATTGACTTAACATTTTTAACATTCATTGTTTGTAAAACAATCCAGGTTTTTGCCATTAATATTAAGGGCATGGAGATAGGGACAGTTTTATCACCATACAGCAGATAACTGTCTTTACTATAAGTATATATTTCTCCCTTTGTGCTTGACTCAGATATTTGGATATTCCCTACACTGCCGCCACGCTGTTTTCATGAATCAGAATATGTGTGCACGTTCACAGACAGGTCTGTCATGTTTTACATATGTAATTTTTGCTTTTAACTATACGTTACAAGCACCTGATGTTGGTAAAAGGAGGGAAACACAACAGCAATCTTCTGCTAATTCATTGTATAACTTTCATTAACATCTGGGGTAGAATGTGAGGCTATAGTGGTCATTCACGTTTCTTAATTTTTGGGGAAATACCAACCAGTGTCCATGCCCAGAAACATTCTGTGGCCGGCAATCCTTGCCTCTAAGCTACCTTTGGGTGTCATTGCACTGTAACCCTATCCAGGTGCAGTTCTCTGAACCAGCAGATTGCCAATGGGTTGAGCGTCTAACTCACTGAGCTACCTATGGTTATAAAAAAAGTATTTTGTGATGCATAATCTGTTATAAAGTTCAGCAAGCATTTACAAACTTCCCCCTACCACTGTTTAGCCAGGGTTACTTCGCAGCCCAGTAAGTGAAAAAAAAGAGCTGAGGATAAAGTCGTTTTCAATGATTATGTGCAGATACGGGCATTTGGCAAATAATGTTAATTTGACCGTGAAATGTGTTCTGTGCAGGCTGCTTTGCTACCTAGAAACAAACTGGAACTTGGTGTCTGCTGCAAGGGAGGGCCTAAGGTATGGGAGCTCATACTAACAGAGGGGAATGCAACTCTCAAACAATAAAATAGAAGAAAGTCAATTTCAGGGTAATTTAAATGCACAGATAACAAGCATTCAGCAACTAAAGTGAGTGCCCACAAGATATTTGGGTCAACTTCGCAAGGGAGCAAAAACCTTGCTCGTCTTTTGGATCAATTTCACAAGGAACAAACACAGCAGCTCCACTTCTATAGGGGCCAGCCATGTGCAGCCACGGCCTGGGGTGCACAGTGGGGGAGGTTAGCAAGGCGAGGGGTCTCAGCACAATATACACGTACCCAAACAAGCATGATAACACCATTACCAAGGAAAAGGCACCAAATCACACATGCTTTCATCCACTCCTACATGTGACGAATGGGAAAGGGTGAGATCTATGCCTGTGAATGACGGGCGTCTGGAATTATGCCAGGATGGAGACTCCCATGCCCAGAACCATGATGCTAAAAGAGTCACTGGCCTACAGATCTGTGACTGGGGGTGAGTGTCTGAAAAGTATCAGCGCTCCGTCAATCATCTCCTTGTGTTTGCTTTGTTCGCCCTAAGTTGGCAGGGTATGCCCAGACGTGGGTCTGTGAAAAGCAGCGAGTCTCCTGAGATCCCCAATGCTGCCCGGCGCAAGGTCACCTTTAATCCACTTTGGATTCACTATCTAAAATAACGAGGCAGGCGCTGGAAGCTGGAAGGCAAGAAAAAGGTTTATTACTCTTAGAGGAGACCACGTCAACTGCTGACACCTGGATGTCTTCAGGGAGGTGTTCTACTGGCAATGCTTCTGACTCTTCCTTTTATACAGTTTTACACAATGTATTTGTTTCTTTTATCATGGTTACAAGCTTGGAGTCTCCGCCCCGGGCAGGTTGTCACACAAGCCTGACATTGTTTTATCAACATGGTTACACAAGCCCAACATTAACTCTCCTCCCACCCAGGTCAAAAACAGACAATTTAATTGCAGCTGGACCTTGCTTCAGGGTCTAAAGCGAGTGAGACCGGCCAGATCTAAGAGTCCGTTCTGTTGATAAGAACAGGTCCCATTGTTGGCAAAAAACCAGTCTTGCTGTGTGTAGTGCAATAAACCATGTTTGCAAGAGTCTGTTTGGTATTTGTAACCCGTTTGTGCAGGGATGAGAGGAAAGACGAGTTTGAGGCAGCAGGTGATGTTGATGTTTGTCGTGGAAATAGTTTATAGCCCCCAGCACACATATCAGGTTTGGTCAGAGAGTCAGAAGGCTGCTAGAGGACAGGGTGAAATGAAGGTTACCAACAGAGTACAAAATGGCTGTGGTAAATCAGAATGACTGTAGTTTATGTGCACGTAGGAACTTTCATCAGACAAGATGGCGCAGAATGTTCATGATTGTGTTTTGTTCTTAACAGTCGCCCCTTTGAACATAACTAGCCGTCTTGTCAGTCTATTTCGATCTCCATAATGTCCTGTATTTCTTGTTCATACATTACTCTCATTTTTGTTAACTGAGTGTCCATAGTCTTAGGGCGCAAGGCACTTATGCAAAGAGAACACAAAGGTGGTATACAGTGTACACCCAAACAGCAACCACATATTGCCAATACTGGGACCAAGAGAAACATTGATATTTTCCAACCCCAGTCCTTTAAGATGCCCCAAAGCCAACTTCCAATTGTCCAAGTCTCTGATCCTTGATGAATTTCTGAAGACAGTTTGTGGAGATGTTCGATTGCTTCATAGACAGAGGGTGAATTATCAGGGATGTATATGCAGCAACTGGCACCAATGATGCGACATGCTCCTCCACGATCCGCTAGTACCACGTCCAGGACCATGCGGTTTTGTAGGGCCACCAGACGGACCGCTTGAAGCTCGGCAGTGTTGTTGGTGAGGATGCCAGCTGTGACGTTCAGGGCGGTTTCTACCGCTTGAGACAGATGTCTGATGGCTCGGCTGTTTGCCATCGGACCCCATAGCGGGACGAGCCCTTTTGCTGCGTCAACGAACTGTGATGCGGCAGAGTCTGCTTGATCAGTGTCTTTAGAACGCTTTTCTCGATGATGCTCTGCAGGGGCTGTGTAGGTCGGTGGCAAAACAAAGGCGATGTAGCACGTGCCCCCCAGTTTCTTGGGAGCCAGGTGTAGGCTTTGGTTCCACAGACAAAGTACATATTGGGTGATGCAACAAATGCTGGAGGATTGGCAGTGTTCAAAGTCCTTACAATATTACAAGTGCTGTGACCCACATTCTTAGTCCCACGGCCTTCAATGCATACAAGGCCAGAGACGTTCACCACAGATAGGGCCACAGTCAGTGTTGCAGCAGTTCTTTTCTTCAGGTAGGAAAATGTGGCTCTGACAGGATTATTGAACACTTGTATTTCCACTCGTTCTTTGGAGGGGACATTCATTGGGAATGTCGTATTGGAGGTGTGAGGGCAAAAGGGAGCTGCTGTTCTTCCTGTTTGGTTTAGCCAGAACTCGTTGTAGAACTGAGCGATTGTCCCATCGGAAGTGGCATTGTCTTTGTAACTTTCTTGTAGGAGCATCATCCAGGCAAGGCAAGATCCATGAACAGAAAAGGGTGAAGGGATGAAAGGGATGGAATGTTCAGTGGCATGTGGTAGCAGCCCACAGACCCAACAGTTAGTGGCATTGGTGGCAAGATTGTGCTGGTGCAGCATCTGTACGAAAGAATTATTCCAGAATTCTTTGCGTCGTTCTCGGAGATGTGGCGGTAGTGATACCAGGTAGTGTTCTTTCTTTGTGATTGGTTGCATGGTTGGTGACAATGTTCTGTATGCAGGTGCATTCTCTTCAATGATCCAGAGTGTGACCATTAGCAGGAGGCAGGTGAGAAATGCAGCTACAAGTGCAATTGTCTTTGTACTGTGCAGTTCAAAAGTCTTGGTGTCTTTGCGGTGGCTTTGCAGGTGTTCCGTTTCTTCCATCATCTTCGAGGAGCTCACCAACTGTTAGGACCACAGACTTTTGTCTGGTGTTTTTCCTGGTAGCGTCGTTTGGCTGTCCTACCGATCTGAGACTCTGACTCAGTTAGTGGCCTGGTTGTTGGAGCTCCCCCTTTTCGTCGATCTTAGGTTGTACCCTTCCTTGGATGGCACCGTGGGGTCGGGAAATTCAGACAGTTGGAGGGTGTCTTCTTGTGGGTAGCAACTCAGAGCTGGTCGGTCTTTGCGAGTACTTCCTCTTGCACCTCCACCTCTTCACAGGTTGCCAGCGTTGGAGGGACTTTCTTGCAGTGGTGGGCGTGCAGCCAATTTTTTTTTTCTTCCACTCGGAGGGCAGTTCGAGTGGTGATCAAGACTTGCCAGGGGCCCGTCCACCTCGGCTCCAGATTCTTCGTTCTTTGGAAGTTGCGAACTAGGATGAAGTCCCCAGGCTTTATCACATGTCCTGGGCCCCTGGATATGTCAGGCAAGGCTTGCTGCACCTGTTGGTGGATAATTGTTAGCTCGTTTGTCAATTTATGCAGATAGTCTGACATTAATATGTTCGGGACATCGTTAATGGAGGTGGGTCTTGGTGCCGCCCAAATGTTCATAGGCCTGCCGAAGACCACTTCATACGGGGTCAGTCTGTGTTTGGTCGGGGTGGAGCGCATTGATAGCAATGCCAATGGAAGGGCGTCGGGCCATTTCAACCCGGTTGTGGCAACTATTTTGGCTAGCTTTAGTTTCAATGTTGCATTGTGTCTCTCTACCAGGCCCGCTGATTGGGGGTGGAAGACGGCATGGAATTTTTGTTTTACCCCCACCCCTTTCAGTATGTTCTGTATCACTTCGGCTACGAAGTGTGGGCCGTTGTCGCTCCATAAAATTCTGCAAAGGCCGTACCGGGGGAAGAATTCTTTCAACAATACTTTTGCAGTGGCTATGGCAGTATTGTCGCGGGTGGGATATGCCTCCACCCATTTGCTAAAAGCGCACACAACCACCAGGACATATTTTAGACCATGGCATCTCTCTAGTTGGATGTAATCCATTTGAAGGACTTCAAAGGGGTGATCAGGGACTCCAAACCCTCCCCGTGGTACTACTGTCCCTTTCCCTGGGTTGTGTTGTAGGCATACTATACATTGTTGTACTAGGCGCTTTGCAGATTCTGTTATCTTGACATTATGCCATACTCTTGTGATTAGTTCAATCATGGGGGTGGAGCCTATGTGTGCTGGTAAATGTGCCATGGTCAATATGGGGATGAGGTAGGCATTGGGTAACAGCCATTTATTTCCATCTTTAGTTCTCCAGCAATTTTCCTCGTCTTTTAGTCCCACCTTTTCCCACTCGGTCAATTCGTCTTGTGTGCCTGTAGTCTGTATGTCCCTTACAGTGGTCCTAGCATCAGTCCATTGTTCAGCTTGTGACCTGGTCACATACATTCGTGTCATGGTTCTGTCTTCTGCTGTGGCTCGGGCAGTAACGTCTGCTAGCGCATTTCCCTGTCCAATGAGATCTGTCACTTTCCTATGTGCTTGGCATTTTATCACTGCTAGCTTTTTGGGGAGGAGGACTGCTTCCGTCAAGGCGGAGACTAAATCTCCATGCAGGATGGGTGTACCGTGTGAAGTCAGGAACCCTCTTTCTTTCCATAGAATCCCGAAATGGTGAACCACCCCGAAGGCGTATTGGCTGTCGGTGTATATGTTAACTGTCGTGCCAGCTGCTAAAATACATGCTCGTGTGAGGGCAATGAGTTCTGCTGCCTGGGCGGAACGTTGGGCAATACGGGCTGTTTCTAGAATGGTTCGGGCTGTGGTGACAGCGTATGCAGCTGAGGTGGTGCCGTCGGGGAGTTTGATGCACGAACCATCCACCCATAGTTCTCCATCTGGCTCTAGAAAGGCAGTGTCTCTGAGGTCTACTCTACTTTTTGTTTGTTCATCGGTTAGTGTCACACAGTCGTGTAGTGGAGCCACGTTAGAATCGTTCTCGGGTAGGGGTAACAGTGTGGCTGGATTGAGGGTGGTGCATCGCTTTAGGGTAATGTGCGGTGCTAGCAGGGTCAACTCATATCCTGTCAGTCGGGCGCTAGTCAAGTGTTGGGTTTTGGTCTGGTTCAGTAGTGTGTCGACTGCATGGGGTACTAAAACAGTGACTGGATTGGAGAGCACTATTCCTTCGCTCTGGCGTATTGATACCGCTGCAGCTGCCACAGCGCGCAGGCACGCTGGCAGTGCTCTGGCTACTGGATCGAGGGTGGCAGAAAAATATGCACAAGGGCGTTGTTTGTGACCAATTGATTGTGTTAGGACAGACAATGCACATCCCTCCCTTTCGTGTGTGTAGAGGAAGAATGGTTTGGAGTAATCTGGGGTTCCTAGGACTGGTGCTGAGCAAAGGGTATTGCGTAGTTCTTTAAAGGCTGTCTGGCATTCGGGGGTCCAGGGGAGAGGTGAGGGGATGTCCTTAGCTAGGAGGGAGAGAAGGGGTTTGACAATGAGGCTAAAGTTCGGTAACCACTGTCTGCAAAACGAGGTGAGGCCTATCAAAGAGCGGACTTGCTTCTGATTTTTGGGGACAGGGGTGTCTAGAATTGTCTGGATCCTGTCAGGCGTGAGTTTTCTCCCTTCTTTTGATAAAAGGTGACCCAAATAGGTCACTTGTGATTTACAGAACTGCAGTTTCTTTCGGGAGACCTTGTGACCATTCTCAGCAAGGAAATGGAGTAGTTTGATGGTGGCTGTGACGGCTATTGGTATGGTGTCTGCTGCTAGAAGGATGTCGTCTACATATTGTATTAGTGCCACTCCATCTGGCAATTGTATGGCGTCCAACTGTCTTTTAAGCGCCTTGCTATAGATACTTGGGCTCTCAGTGTACCCCTGAGGTGCTCTACAAAATCTATACGAACGGGAATTTAGGGTAAATCCAAAAAGATAGCGGCTGTCCTCGTGTATAGGTATGGAAAAGAAGGCGTTCTTGAGGTCGATCACAGTGAAGGTGGTGGCAGTGGAGGGGATTAAAGTCAAAATTGTCGTGATGTCGGAAACTACTGGGTATTGTGGTACTACGATTTTGTTTACCTCCCGCAGGTCAATGATGAAGCGGTAGGCTTTCCCATCTCCCTCTCCCTGTCTCTTTACAATCGGTAGTATGGGACTGTTACAAATGTTGCTCACTACTTCCTCTACCACCCCTGCCTCTACCAAAGAGTGTATGATCTCTGTTAGTGCTTTCTCACCCTCTGGCGATATTTTGTACTGTGGTACCTTCGGTAGGGTTGCGTCCTGTCGCATTGTTACGTGTACTGGGTCAATCATCATTCGTCCTACGTCTGAATCAGCCCTAGCCCATAAGTGTGATGGCAAAGTGTCCAGTAGGGATGTGTCAGTCTCAGAGATGGAAAACATGTGCTGAAAAGGGTTCTCTCTATGGCGTTGGGGGTTGTCATACAGGATGACACGAACTCCGTCTGGTGAGCATCTGATAGTCGCATGGAAGTGTTTCAAAAGGTCGAGGCCCATAATGGCGTCTGGGGTGTTAGATGAGAGGAGGAATGTCGTTTCGACGCCATTGCTGTCAAGATTAAAAGGGATGGGTCGGGACAAAGGGTTGGTGGAGGGCGTACCGTCAAATCCTATTGAGGTCACATGTGAGCCTGACAAGGGTGCCCTTGGAATCAGTCGTTTGGATAGTGCACTACGTGTTGCTCCTGTGTCTACCAAAAATGGCGACCTTGTGCCCAGGACCTCAGCGGTAACATAAGGGCCTTGCTGATCAACGCAGAGCCTCGACTGGATCCCTCCCTTGCCCCTGGCTGTCCTATGCAAAGTCGTACGTATTGTCATAATCTGTCTGTTGGTACTGATTCTGTCTGGGATGGTCAAATGCGTTCACTCTTCCTGGCCTTTCCCCGCTTGCTTCACTCGCGTACCCTCTCCCACGTCCTCTTCCTCTCTGTCCACTTGCTATTTCCCTCGCCCCTCTGCCCCTAGCAGCTCCTAACAAAGCCGGGCATTGGGATTTCCAGTGTCCATATTTTTTGCAAAATGCACATTGATCCTGTCCTAGGTCTTGGCGTCCTACATATGATGTAGATGGATTGTTCCTAGGTGGCTGTACTCTAGGGGTATTCTGCTGGTTTCCTCCCCTATATTGCTCCCCTCCTGTATTCGCCCCCTGGAGTTGTGCTATCATTACCCTTTCCTTCAAGTCCTTCTTTTTCCTTTCTGTAGCCCTGTCATTTTCGTTTCTCTGATGCTTGTAATACTGGGCCATTTGGAGAATGGCCGTCGGTTTAGATGCTGCCCAACTACTTTCGCTGGCTTGTAGTTTCTGGGATACATCTGGCAGTAATCCTTTGACGTAGTTCTGCACAAATAAGTGGTGTCCGGTTGCGGTGGACATGTCTTGTCCACTGTAATCAGAGAACACAGTTTCAAATCTGGAGAAGTACTCTGAGACGTCCTCTTGTGGTTTCTGGCGGCATGCGGTTACTATGGACCAGTCTATCTTTTTCTCTGGGATCAGCGTTTTCACTTTCTGCACTATTTTGTCAGGGAGGTCTAATATTGCTTTAACTGGTTTTTGACCAGGGTTCCGCTGTTTATCTAGTGTGTCGAGTTGTTCCCAGGTATGACCAAACAGTTCGGTATGGTTTACTTTCTTAACCTGTTTCCACACATCTGCTGGCAAACATAACCCGAAGAACAAGTCTATGTCGGCAAGTGTCATTATTGTTGATCCCAGAGCGGTACCTAGCTCGGCGTAAAGGCGGTGGGGTTCTTTCGTAAATCCGGCAAAGATTTACGGAAGGTCAGGATGTCCTGTCTGTCCCATGGCTGATACACCCAATTGTAGACCACCCTTCCTCTAGCGTCTTGATGGTTTATATCGTCATTAGTCCCTTGTCCTCTAGGAGGTACCCAGTAAGGGGCAGCTTCTTTTATTGGCATCATGCTATCTGTTTTTTCCACTGGGGGTCCTGCTACCTTAGTTGTCCTGTCCCTATCTATCTGTCCTTGTTCTATGAGGTGACGCAATACTTCTAGTGTGGATGAAAATAGTTCTGCAACATCGTTGTCGCCTTCATCTCCGATGTCTACCTTCCTGTAGAGAGCCACTAATCGCTCGGGCCCTACGTTTTGGTACTTCTCTTCATATGCAGTAAGGGTGTGGTAACAGAGACGTACAATAAAGTATCGTTTGCGGTTTTCAACATAGGAGTCGCATATGTCTGTTACGTGTTCTTCTGTTTCTTTCCTATCTATGAGGGTTTTAACTATTTTATCAATGCCGGCTCGCTCATTTTTACTTAATCGCGGGACCCTGGGCGCTCCTATTTCCTTGGTTCCTACCTCTACTACTGCCTCCTTTGATGAGGCATTTGGTATGGGTGGCTCGGTGGGAGCAGAGGCGGTGGAGACTGAGGCAATCGTGCCATCTCCAGTTATACTTTGGGGGTCCTGGCGTTGTACTACGGGATGAGTAGGGGCATAAGGGGGTGGCATGTATATCATTGGGGGACCTAACAATAAATCATCATCTACCCCCTGTTTTGCTGGTAACTCGGGGTAAAGAGTTAAGGGCGTTCTAACAGGGCATTGACCTGATATTTTTGATTCCTGTTCCTTTTTATCGATTTCCTTTTCTTTTAGTTCTTCTTCTAACTTTTTACAGGCTTGGTAAGCTGATTTTTGCGTTTCTTTATCTTGTCTAGCTTCGTCTCTTTTCTTTCGTTGAGCTGCTTCTTTTCGCCATAAACCAAAACTATCAAACATGGCTGGTCTAGCTTTCTTTTGTGGAGAGCTATTTCTAACTTTTCTATTTTAGCGGGATCGAAAGATCCCGTCAGTGGCCACTGATTTACCCGGTCCTTCCTAGTGTACTTATGCCATAGTTTGCTATAAGCTACGGTGGCTAATCCATATTTTACGTACATGTCCTTGTTAGGGTGCCTTCCGGCGGTGCCGGATGACTGACCTCTAACAAACGGTCCGGTCCAAAACAATCAAACAATCTAGAGAAAACAGGCATGACGTATTTAGCGGTCAAAATGAATATCTCAATTAATGTTAGACAAAAGTCTGCACTACCTGTCCTTCGCTGTCTGCAAAGAGAGAATATTCCTATTCTACGTTGTTTGCAAGCAGGGAATGTCTCAAATAACTCAAAAAGGGATACTAGTATTTCTATCAATCAATCAATTTAAGTCATGTTTTCTCACGACCTTACCCGGACCGTATGGACAGTTCTTAGTCTTCCCCTTCCAGCGCCTGGTTGTCCTCTCACTCCAACAATCAATGCGGCGTTCCTGTAAGGCCCCAGTCAGGACCGCAGGTCACTCGAGAGAGGTCCGTTCGGAACCGGTGAAGTTCAGTCGATTGGCAGCCAGACGAGGGTCTCTTTCAGGCAGGTGCACTCCAATCATTTAGTCGTTCACTCCGTCGTTAGGACCTCTCTACTGGACCCACGTGTCTCTGATGGGCCCCCCGTTGGGTCGCCAATTTGTGAAAAGCAGCGAGTCTCCTGAGATCCCCAATGCTGCCCGGCGCAAGGTCACCTTTAATCCACTTTGGATTCACTATCTAAAATAACGAGGCAGGCGCTGGAAGCTGGAAGGCAAGAAAAAGGTTTATTACTCTTAGACGAGACCACGTCAACTGCTGACACCAGGATGTCTTCAGGGAGGTGTTCTACTGGCAATGCTTCTGACTCTTCCTTTTATACAGTTTTACACAATGTATTTGTTTCTTTTATCATGGTTACAAGCTTGGAGTCTCCGCCCCGGGCAGGTTGTCACACAAGCCTGACATTGTTTTATCAACATGGTTACACAAGCCCAACATTAACTCTCCTCCCACCCAGGTCAAAAACAGACAATTTAATTGCAGCTGGACCTTGCTTCAGGGTCTAAAAACGAGTGAGACCGGCCAGATCTAAGAGTCCGTTCTGTTGATAAGAACAGGTCCCATTGTTGGCAAAAAACCAGTCTTGCTGTGTGTAGTGCAATAAACCATGTTTGCAAGAGTCTGTTTGGTATTTGTAACCCGTTTGTGCAGGGATGAGAGGAAAGACGAGTTTGAGGCAGCAGGTGATGTTGATGTTTGTCGTGGAAATAGTTTATAGCCCCCAGCACACATATCAGGTTTGGTCAGAGAGTCAGAAGGCTGCTAGAGGACAGAGTGAAATGAAGGTGACCAACAGAGTACAAAATGGCTGTGGTAAATCAGAATGACTGTAGTTTATGTGCACGTAGGAACTTTCATCAGACAAGATGGCGCAGAATGTTCATGATTGTGTTTTGTTCTTAACAGGTCCCTTGCTCACTTTGCCACTGGATTCAAGCTAGCCTGGCTGATTCGGGGTGTTATTCCAAAACCAGTCTCAGGATGCTTGTGTCCGGTCCAGGGCAGACCTGGCTTGGCAGTTCAGACTGGACGGTTTCCATGGGGAACAGGGTCAAGACTGATTTGCATAAGGCTGGGTTTGAACTGGGATGGCGAAGTGAGCTAAAGAACGATGATGGATTCAACCCAGATCTGTGACTGGGGGTGAGTGTCTGAAAAGTTTCAGCGCTCCGTCCATTATCTCCTTGTGTTTGCTTTGTTCGCCCTTATTTGGCAGGGTATGCCCAGACGTTGGTCCTTTGCTCACTTTGCCACTGGACTCAAGCTAGCCTGGCTGATGAGCGGTGTTACCCCGAAACCGGTCCTAGGATGCTTGTTTCTGGTCCAGGGAAGACCTGGCTTGGCAGTTCAGGCTGGAGTGTTGCCATGGGGAACAGGGTCAAGACTGATTTGCATATGGCTGGGTCTGAACTGGGGTGATGAAGTGAGCTAAAGAACGATGATGGATTCATCCCAGATCTGTGACTGGGGGTAAGTTTCTGAAAAGTTTCTGCGCTCCATTCATCATCACCTTGTGTTTGCTTTGTTTGCCGTAAGTTGGCAGGGTATGCCCAGATGTGGGTCCCTTGCTCATTTTGCCACTGGATTCAAGCTAGCCTGGCAGATGAGGAGTGTTACCCTGAAACCGGTCCCAGGATGCTTGTTTCTGGTCCAGGGAAGACCTGGCTTGGCAGTTCGGGCTGTACTGTTCCCATGGGGAACAGGGTCAAGACTGATTTGCATATGGCTGGGTCTGAACTGGGGTGGCGAAGTGAGCTAAAGTACGATGATGGATTCATCCCAGATCTGTGACTGGGGGTGAGTGTCTGAAAAGTTTAAACGCTTTGTCCATCATCTCCTTGTGTTTACAGTGGATACTGCCATAGACCACAATGGAAATGAAGGGCTTTAGAACGGTAAGCCTTGTGTTGTGTGTCACAGCTCTTAAAGTTGATTTACTGCCTGACTTCCGTCTCCTGCATCATAGTGAGGTGGGGCAGGCAGCCTGGGACAGATAGCCCAGGCTGAAATACATCGATTTGTTTGGAGATACGATCGTATCTCTAAATAAATCAATCTATTTAATTTTTGTGTAGGAATGTGTAGGAATTTCACTGGGGCACAGCCCCAGAGCCCTAATGGAGAAACCACCCCTGGCCTATAGTGAAATCATAAACTGTCATCTCGTCCTGGCAAAATAAACCTTTTTCCAGGCCTAAACTTTCCTTTTTAATACATATAAGTCACCCCTAAGTCAGGCACTAAAGGCTCGTAGGGCTGGGTGTTTTGTATTTAAAAAGTAAGACACAGGGGTTTAAGTTTTACATGTCATGGTAGAGAAAATCTCCTGCAGATGTTTTTCATTGTTGTAAGGCCTATCTCTCTCATAGGATAACACTGGGTTACCTTATTACACTTAATAAGTGATAACCTAAGTTTGGGTCTAAAGTATACAAGAAAGTGATGGATGGAATGCTTGAATTAATTTCAACCACTGTCAATCGCTCGGGTCGCATCCCAATCCATCGTTTTTTTGCCCACCATGCCACCTCAGTTTGGGCCCAATCGTATTCAAATCAGTCTTCACCCTGCACCGCACAGTGAGCCCGGGACCTAAGTCTTGGTATACCCAGGGCACCTAAGGTGGCAAATGCAAAAAAACAAGATGATGGATGGAATGCTTGAATTAATCTCAGTCACTGGCAATCGCTTGGGCCGCATACCAATCCATAGTGCGCCGGGTATGCCCAGACGTGGGGCCTTGGCTCACTGAGTCACTGGAACCAAGCTATACGTGACTGAAGAGCCCTAACTAGGGTGAAACCGTCCTGGGTTGCTTGTTTTCCGATTCAGTCACAACCTAACCTGGCAGTTCGGGCTTGACTGTTCCCATAAGGAGCAGGGTCAAGACTGATTTGCATATGGCTGGGTCCAAACTGAGGTGGCATGCTGGGCGAAAAATTATGGATTGGGATGCGACTGCTTGTGGCTGAGATTATTTCAAGCATTCCATCCATCACCTTGTTGTTTTTGCATAAATGCATTACACATTTCCTCTAAGTTGAGCCTGACTGCTTTAGTGCCATGCTAACAGATGGTTAAGCATAGACTAATTTAATGACTATTGTGGTTCACCCTGACGAGGATTGTGGTTGTTGCTTGAGTAGTGTTGTCACCCCCCTCAATCAACAACCCAATTTCTTACAGTTTGCCAGTAAGTCTTCCGTGAATTCTTGACAGGCACAAATTAAGACATTTTCAGCCACAAACATATGTTTATGGCTGAAAATGCCTTTGTGTGTCAGGCCTTCATTCTGGAGCCCACAAAAGTGGCAAAGGAATTAAATATGCAATCCTTCCATCAGAATCTGAGACCACCTGTTGGCAGTAATAGAAATCTAAATAGAAGACAGCTGTGTCTAACCGTATTAGCTAGGAGACACAAAAGGCAATTTTTCAGATAAGTGTTTGGTATGTTTTTAAGACATCACACTTTTTGAAACTTCATTCATACCTCTTCTAGAGAGATCATTGTACCTGTGTTTTTACTAGAAATTCAATGGCAATACTTTACCGTTCCTTCTCGCTGTCCAAACTTTCAAGAGCATTTGTTAAAAGCTGCCAGACATTAACCTATAATCCCTGAGACATCGCCAGTTCATGCTCGATAATGACTTTGAAGGCGTCCTTTTTCACTACACATTTGCCAACAATGGCGGTTGGGTCATCCAAACTGAACTGTAAGCTCTGTTTATGAAGGTTCCGGACCAAGCCAAAGTTTAAATGAAAGCTGCTTGTATCTACCAGTCATTTAACATATTACTAAACTATATGGTCCCATAGATAACTGCTGGCCAGTAGTTGATCCACTGTTGGACCAGCATAAGGATAGATCATTTCTCCAAAGGGACAACAAGTCCATTCAATTTAATATTATTCTGATGCACATTTTGACTAATACCATCACATCTGCCCAGGCATCTAGGTTATTATAGCAAGTGTTGTTAATCTGTGAATTACGAAGTAACTAATTTTATTGATCTTTATTCATTCCAAAGGGCATGATTTTCATTTTTGAAATATTCACAATTAACATATTCACTGTTTATATTAGTCTAATGAACTAGGAAAGTGTTGAATCCACACAGTGGTCTGATCAAGAATGATCATTTGAGTGGCACAGGGGGCTGCTGTGCCTCAACTGTAGGGGTTGAGATAGTTTGTCTCGTATGTCTCTGGGTCCACCCTACTGTGGCTCTGCAAACTTAGCCAAGTACAACCCCTTCTTAGTATTAGCAATGGCGGTCATTCGAAGGCTTTTCAGGGAGGTAGTGTGGGGGTGCTTGAGTTCAGCACTCAACAGTCACTCAGCAGGCAATAACTAAATGTCTAACCCAGTGCTTATTACATCTAAAAGTACTTTAATGCACGCTAGAATGGAATTCTGCATAAAATCCTAGGAAATCACAATTTAATGTATTGTTTGCTCTTGGGCAGGACTGCGCCTCTGTCCAATATCTCTCCCCATTTCCCCAATGGGAGTAGAGCAATAGCATGATTACAGCTCACATGATTATTTGCGCTGAATAACTCACAGTTCAGTAGTTTTAGTTCTCAGATCAGTTCATTTGCTCAGTTCTGGGAGAAAAAATATAGGAGTACAAGGAAATACTCTTTTTGCATGGGCACCCCCCTCCCAATTTTTGCTGGATTTTATTGTTGGTGTATGGAGTCTGAACACTGCGGTGCGCAGCACTCGGTGTATGTGCTCTGACATCTATAGACATGTACAATTGGCTAATCCCTGATCGGTATATTTAACTTACCTGTAAGTCACCAGTACATGGTACTCAGTGTACCCACGGCCTTTAAGTTAAATGCCACTAGTGGACTGCAGCACGTATTGTGCCACCACTAAATTGGCAGAGCTAAGAATGTCTTCGGGCCTGCCACTGCAGCCTGAGTATGCAGTATTAAAATTGCAAGTTTGATCTGGCAAAATAACCCTTTTGCCAGTCCTAAACCTTCATTTTTAATACTGGTAAGTGACCCCCAAGGTAAGCCCGGTGTGCCCATAGGGCAGGGTGCATGGTATTTAAATAGAAGGACATGTCTTATTAAGTTTTACATGTTCTGGCAGTAAAAAATCTCCAAAGTCATTTTTCACTGTGGCACGTATACCTTCCGTTTTGGAATAGCTAGAACGATGATTCAAAGACTCAAATTAATAGGAATTTAAAATTCATCAGATGGTAAAGATGATTTTTAAATTACTATTTTGAAAATGCCAGTTTTTAGAAAGTGGGCATTTTCCTGCCTAAATACATCTAGTAGCCCTTTCAGAGGTAATTCTCACCTGTCACCTGGCCGCTTGTTGGGATATATGAATTGCTCTCAGGAAAGGGAACAAATAGGCCTTGGGTTAGAGGAGGTATGACCTCCTCTTGACTACGGGTGGGTGGAATGTTTTGTTTTGCCATGGGAATCTGTGGAATTTTAGTCACTCAGCGTTACTCTTTAATGTTGAGTTCCGGCCAAATTCTGCCACGTGGCGGAATTTTTTTTCTGCGAGACTCCAGAAAATGCAAGCGAGGTTTGTTGTCCTGTAGCGCAATTTTCTAACGTGGACGGTTGCTGTCAGAAGGCTGCCTTTCAGGTATATTTGCTGCTTGTCGAGTAGATTTTCTACTTGAGTGGCAGCAAATTCAACTCGAATGGCTGCACACTCTTGCGCAATGCATGTTCGTGCTGATTTTTCAGCGCTGCTCGTGCTACCGGCTCTAAATTGCAGCATGAGCTGCATATTTTCCACCCGTTGATAGAACTCCATGGAATCTAGCAGAGTTTTTATGTAACTTCGCAGAATTGCGTGGAGTGAAACTCCATGAGTTCTGCCCACCACTACTCCTGGCAGCATGTACAAGTTTTAAAGGGGCAGCCCCTGTCACATGCAGATGTAACTCATACCTAGGCCATTGTCCAAGTAGCCAAAGTGGAACCAATCCCAGTGGGGGAAAATTTGTCCCAGAATTGGTTTTGTAAGGGGAGTTCTCTCAGTTCCCTAGTCCCTCCCCA
Source organism: Calotriton arnoldi (assembly GCA_963921515.1). NCBI lineage: Eukaryota > Metazoa > Chordata > Amphibia > Caudata > Salamandridae > Calotriton > Calotriton arnoldi. Next base: position 125,703 of record CAWUFW010000379.1, read on the forward strand.
GGGTTGTGCCCAGAGCTGTGACCAAGGGAAGAACGATTCTGCCATGTTGGATTTTAGCAGAGCAGGGTACTGTGGGGTTGTTTTGGACCATACCCCCAAATAATTGTCAAAGCGGGTAGGGTTGCCCCCGGGACCTTTTTTTTCCTTTTCGGTCCCTTTGTACAAGTTAGTGCAAGGCATAAAAGTGACATCCCAGGCCACTTTCTTCAGAACACTGCTGTACCTGAAGAAGACAAAAAAAGGAATGCACCTGCTGCATCCTGACTTCGGAAAGAGGGCTGCACCTACTGTAACCCTGGGAGAGAAATCTCAAGAGCTGGACCTGCTCCCCCATGAACTCTGACAGAAGAATGAACTCCAAGGGGTAGTTGGCTAGCCTCTTTTAAGCAACAGGTTCACAAGAATCTTTAAGAGGCCCACTTTCCTGAAGACCACATCTGACCAGTTCAAACTAGACTTGCCTTAGACCCTGCTAGAGGCTTCCCATGAGGTGAGTACTGCCTCTCCCGTCCAAGTGGTGTCCCTATGGTCCTGGGGCCCATGGATAAGTGTCAGAGTATACTCCTCCTGCATAACCCTAACAACTGGGACCTAGAAAGAAACTTTTCTAAAGATTTTTGGCAAAAGAACCAGAGATGACTGCCGCTGTTCCGCAGCCGCCAACATCGCACCGCTGGTTGGTTTCAACTTGCTGGTTTGCCCCCTGGCAGCTTTCCTGCCAAAAGTCAATGGCTTCACCAAGAATTCATTTGATGGCCATCTAGCCTTGTGGAATCCATCTCGGTTGCAGCCTGCTGTCATGCCCTCTGAGGATGTTTGACTTCCAAAAAAGTCAGAAAGTAAAACTTTCCACCAGCCCTGGTCCCTGTATTACCATTGTAGCCGGTCTTAACTTTTAACTTTGGGTCAGGCTAGTGCAACCAGATACGCACTGTTAGTGTTTTGCGCTTTTTGTGCTAGAAACATCTAAAACTTTGACAAATCTTTTTTCCGGCTCCCTCCATTTGATTTTTGTCCTCTTTGTGTCTATTTGCTCATTAAATTTTGATCTATTTTTATAAATTGAAATAGGAGTTTTGTGTTGTTTTCTACTTTTTAACTAGTTTGATTCCAATAAATGCTTTTCTCATTTCTCCTAAGTAAGCCTGTATGCCCAGGGCTACAGCTACCAATGGTTGAGCCCAGGCTAAAATTATTGAGACCAACTGAACCTAGTAAGGAATAGCGCCATTATTACTTGAAGAGGGCTGCCACCTGCTTCTGCTAATATTCTAATTTCTCACAGTATGCAATTGTCCTTATTTATTTATTTATTTTCCAGGTGGCCAGAATTTCACATTGTAGAAAGAATAGCTACTGATACAGTGTTAATTTTTATGAAGTATTTCTTGAAGAGAGTGCTTCAAGTGTTGCTGAGTGATAATGGTGTGCACTTTGTGACAAAAGGCAAAGGAATATTTGAATAAAATATTTGTAAATCATAGGGCAACATGATTATATAATCACCTTGGTAATGGCACAGTAGAGCATTTTAACACAGTGATCAAGGTAACTATTCAACTAGCTTGGGAAATTAGATTCGGATTGAGTAATTGGGAAATTCAACTCAAAAAACTTTGCGGTCCTACAGAACTACAATAAGTGAAATAACCAAAGTCTTACCATTTGAGTCAATGAGAAGAAGCTATCCAAAATCTAAATAGTGTCCAGGTAGGCTGTTCAAAGGAAGAGCGTGTCTATGGTCTATTTATAAGGTCAGAGGAAGAGTCAGAGCAAGTCAGGAGAGTTACAAAAAATATTTTGACAAAAAAAGATGTGCTCAAAAAGTCAAACTAAATATTAGACAGTGGGTGCGAGTGAGGAAATCTGGTAAGGTTCCCAAGGGAGAAAGTGTTTTTTTATGATCCCAAGAAAGTTATTTACATTGTGAGAAATTCAGTGCAATTGTAAGATGGGAAGATTTGGCATTTGAGTAGGATAGGGAAATGTGTAGAACCTGACAAACATACGTTAGAAAGGAAAGAATATGGTTGGTTGGATGATGAAAATGATAGTCAATCTACTGATAAAGCGCAATTCACAGATTGTGTTGCTCATGATGTGAGTAGATGTGGTGTCAATATAAGGGAAGCAGAATTTAATGGGAATGATGGAAGAAGAGTTAAAGAAACATATGACAGTATGAATTCTTCTTTTCTGTCAGCAGGGAGATATGCAGGAAGAGCAGGTTGCTTCCCAACTTTCAGCAAGAAGAAAGTTGCAAGATCCGCAGCATACGTCAGCTATCAGAAAGAGGGGTGCAGGAACAGCAGGGCATATGTGTATCAGCACAAATAGGGTTGCAGGAGCAGTATAACTAATCTGTCATCAGAGTGAGTAGCAGGATGAATACAACAAATACGAGCAAAAAAGAGATGTGTATGAGCAGCAGACAGACTGTCTGTCGCCAGAATGAAATGTGCAGGAAAATATGTGCCTGTCAGAAGCAAGAGGTGATGGGGAAATGTAACAGAAGACACGTGGAGGAACTAGAAGAATGGGGCTTTCAGCACAGTTTTGAAGTTCTTGTTCATGAAATGTTTATTGTTTACTAGCAGAGCATTGCAGTCTGAAATGGCTTACTTATTCATTGCAACCACATCCAGGAATTTTTCTACTCTCTTCTGTGCACCAAGTTATCCAACCACAGTCATCTGTCTGCACACCCTTCTGCCTCCACGTATCCACCATTTTCTATCCTTCAATCCACAGACATAGAACCACCTCTCCACACACATCTACCTACACTTATGCATCATCCACACATGCCATGTGTCCATCAACCACCCTCCACCCAAGCACAAATCCATACACCCACACCCAAGCATGTATCCATCAGTCTACAGCCCGCACTAGAAATCATTTAGCTTTGGGACCAGACCCAATCACCCACGATTTACAAATGCTTGTATAGTTTAGAAAGTAAGTTACAGCTGGCGACTGATGTGCGCCTTACTTAGTTATCAAATAAATACGGTAATTATCGATTCTCTCTTTCTTTCTGTCCCAAGCCTGGTGTAATCCATTTCAATGACCACTCTGTCAGCTATTATTTGACTTTAAACTCACTGTTGCATCCTTTGTCACGTACGGTGTTAAGTGTGCTTGCATGAATTCCCAGTTTATACATTTCATGACCTCAACTTGCTGTCATTGTCAACAACAAAAATGGTGGCAGTGGTATATGAATACTCTGCACCTCCGAGGTAATGGATATTTAAATCGTACAGAAGACAAGTTAGCGTCAAGTGTGCTCAATGGACTTGTAACACTATGCCACCATGGCAGTGTACAGTATACATGAGAAGAACCTTCTTCATATAACAAATATACAATTACACCCAGAGCACTCCAAAGACTTTCAAAGGTCTGCAAATGGAAGCAGGTCCATTTATTGTTGACACTTCAATGATCCAGCTTTGTTTGTACATTAGAAGACAGCCAACACATGTTTCATCCTAGACAACTTTTTCAAGGCTGAATAACATACAAATAACTGAAGTAAACAGGTCCTCGAGATTCCGGTAAATAAACCGGAACCTGAAAGTCAAGATACCTTAGCTCAAATATGGAGTATGAGACGGGGACCCTGATAATACCGTATTGTCTCCACCACGAATAAAAGTTAAACTCCAAACGCGTGTGTCCTGGGGATTAGTGACTTTCAGGCTACGGTTTATTTACTGGAATCTCGAGGACGAGTTATTTGTATGGCATTCAGCCTTGAAACATTGTCTAGGACAAAACACGTGTCGGCTGTCTTCTAGTGTACAAACAAAGCTGAATCATTGAAGTGTCAACAATAAACAGATCTGCTTTCACTTGCAGACCTTTGAAAAACTTTGGAGTGCTCTGGGTGTAATTGTATTTTTGCTCTAATTGTCAACCAACATTCTTTCCACCTATGGAATCTTGAATCAACCCTCATAGGCCATCTCAGTCTTTTTGAAACTTCAAAGCTTTTAACTCACACTCTAACAGAGTCGTCAATTTGTAAGGACTTTTTGAACTCTCACATCGTGTTTGCTGCCTGATAATATTTATAAGGAGTCTTCCCAGTGAGCACCCAGCATCATTATTAGTTCAAGCATACTATATTCTGCTTTAGTTATGTAGAAATAATAATACATTACATCACACGTGGACCTCCAGGATACCAACACTATTATTTTGTAGGTTGATAAGCTAAATGAAGCTTGCAGAATCCATCTGTATTTTTTCAATACAAAACATCAGTTTTATTCTGCATATGGCTACAATCTGTGCTTATCCTTAAGGGTGTTCAGTCACCGTTGCATTAAGTGCCTTTATTACATGCAAGTCAATTATGCAGAAGTATGCAAGTACCTCAATATTGCTTAATGCACCAGACATCAGTATAAAATTATATTTTAAAATGCTTTGCTTTTGTAAAATACCCATAGGTGTGCTCTCAATTTGTTATAATAATTTTAATCCCTGTAAGGATTTTATTAATTCTTTAGCTTTTGAATCATGCTGTATAAATAACTAGTGAAGAAAACATGAGCAAAGAAAATAATTGATTCTGGTAAGGCACATATTTCACTATAACAACATGCTCATTTAAATTTTCTTTCAGTCGTCTCAACAACTCATTTACTGTGCCATGGCAATAAGTAAGGTGCTGTAATCCATAAATGCTCACAACTCACTATGAAACATTCCACATTGTGACACAAACAAAGCAGAGACAGCAAAGATAGTAATAAACACATTATCAGATCCCTTTTTTGGGGGTTGGGGGACTCCTTGATCCAACCTTGGTGGTTGCAGCCGTTTGCCACTGGTGCCCTGGGGGACTGTCCGATTACGCCTCTGCATACTGAGTTAAGTGCACCCGTTCAGCACTTGACTCTCAAGGCTCCGAGGAAGAGCAGCTAAAGGCTTTTCAGGGTGGTAGTGCGAGTGGATAGAGGTTCAAATCTCATACAACCACAGAATAGATGCAGTAATGTAATGTCCAGCCCAATGTCGTATTTTTTGAAAAAGATAAGCATTTTAACCACAACAGGACACAGTACGCACACAGTAGGCAGCTGTAGATGGATGAACTAAGGGCCTGCAGGATCTCTACAGCATGAAAACATGGAAGTAATCATATTTAAAGTGCAATTGTAGGCCCATTATGTTGAAGCGGAGCAGCTTCCTAGGGTTGTGTGGCCTCTACGTCATTTCGTAGTGAATAACTGTTCAGTTCTTGTGTGGGGTTAGCAAAGTTTGTTAACTTGTCCTACCAAACTCTGTTAACTGAAGTTCTTAGTCAATGTCTTTCAAGTGCATGCAGTTATCTGATGTGGTGCACACTAAGTTATTAACAAATGTGTGTGTGCCAGTAGATAGGCCACAGGGTGAGCTGTCTCACTCTTGTTAGGACAACCCTGCCTCCTACTCTCTGTGGGCAGTGACTCAATAAAAACACCTCCAACGGTCTGCTCCAGCGATTGTGGTGGAAGGATCTATTCAGTTGGGCAGATAGACCAGGGGTGTCTTGGGCACTTAATGTGGGAGAGTGCCAAGAAGACAGATTTCGTCCGCTCCTCTGAGCCTCCTCAGACTATGCTCAGCAGATGGGTTTTCCACGGCAGCAGACTCCTGCATGACAAGGTTTCCTCCTCTTCACTCTTAGCAGCAGGCATCTCCCAGGGTCACTTGAAGCTCCTCAGCTTTTACCAGCAAGAATTGCAGAAAACTGACATTGTCCGGTCACCTTCAAGAGGCTGGATATTGATGATAATACTCCTGGAACACAGTGGCTTCCTCTCGTCGGGCATTTTGGGTCCCACTTTTCTCCAAGAATTTGTGACTGGGGTTGTGGATCTACTATCTGGGTTGTGAAACCAGTTTGTCCCAGCTTCTTTTTCTAGTTCATTTTACCTCTGCTGCACAGATGGATACTTTACGAAAGGTGATTGCTTCTCACAGAAGGTAGTGATGATGCTGGCTCGAAGTAGGAGGCCCCACAACATGGGCGCAATAAGTGTGAAGTTCTCACCTGGCTATTACCAATCTTCAAGGATGGGGAAATTAAAAGGGAAACAAAGGGCCTAGGCTCTCCTCAGAAACTTCCCTTTCTCTACCAGCTTTCTCTGCGGATTCACCCTATTGATCCATCAATTACGAAATGGTAGTTCTCAGAGTGGACTAACCAGCAATCCCTTGCTAAAATGGTCACATATAATTTCTGAAGATGGTCCTGTCTCCATTCCTCCACACCTCTGTGTCTAGAGTTACATCCTCCTGCACAGGAATGCAGGCAGCACACTTCCACTGTGTGGGAGCTGCTTTACAACCTCCATCTTGTGCCATGTCCAACCTGGGGTAATCCAAAATAGATCTCACTTGTAACAATATACATACACACTTGCATCTAACATACTACCATATATCATACTTGCACATACACTTGACATTCATACAGGGATGTCGATGCGTGGTCTGGTCACGAAAATTGAGATACTCAAGCAGGCCTTTAGGCATTACACTCTTATTCTTGAACAGGTAGAATGGCCTGTTCAGCTATTTCTACACTGTTTGCTGCCATTACCACTCACTGTACATGGTCAGGGGCACACAAGGTAGTCTTATTCCCAGCCAAGGGTACATACCTTTTCTCTCAGCCAGGATCTGGGCCTAAAGTTCAGGTGTGGTGCCCGGTGGGGCAGCTTTTGATACCAGAACCACAGGACTGGACCAGGGACTAGTGGAGGGTTCATTCACCCCAAATCCCAGCATTTTAGAGACTTCAGTCTTAATACCTTATCTGACAACCTGTAAGATTTATTCTTTACAGGGAGGTTGTGCTCTGTGTCCACATCATGGGTACACAGTTGGGTAGTCCCAGAAATAAGGAAGAACAGAGAGGAGTTTTTGTCCCAATCTTGGTGGCAGTCTCCCTGCTGTTCAAGTGTTAGACTGGGAGAAAGGATTAGTACCTTCACAGACCCATCTGTCTCGTTGGAATCTAAGAGGTCAGGGAGAGGTATACTCTACTTCTTCTCTTCTCCAACTGTCACCAATAGCATGGTGAGCTCAGACCTCTCAAAGTGGGGTTTGACTCGATTGATATGGAGTACCCTGTGGGGTTGCCTGGGGCCTTGTGGTCCACCAATTAGGTGGCCTTAGCAAGGGGACCTTGTAAACTTTCATCAGGTAGGTGATGATTTAATCCTATTTCTTCAGGACTTTGAAGATCTATGCTGTGGCATATATGATGCCTTTAAGCGGCGCCTAGTGTAGAGTCTTGGGAGGCCATGGAACAGACTGTTGCCAACATCTAGATGGACAAGTAAAGGGTGCTTGAATAGCTTTTCTGAAGTTGCTTTTTAGGAAGAACAGTTTGACTTTCTTTAGTCGTACTGATGCATGTTTTGTAGTACAGATGTCAAATAGAATTCACCTCAGTAAATTATGTTTGTTAGAACTAGGGATTCTGGTTGTCAGAGTATGCACCCTGTACAAGCAGGAACCACCACTCTAGTCAGGGTAAGCTAGATACACACTAAAAGATAATCTGTGCTCACCCTCTGGTAGCTTGGTACAGAGCATTCGGGCTTATCTAAAGATGCAATGTGTTACAAAAATACTCCACAGAGGGTTAGAAAGATAGATTATATTTTTCTGAGTACAACAAGACCAAAAAGACAAAAATCCAGTAAGCAGAACCGGAGTTATACATTTTTAAAAAATAAATCAAAAAGTAGTGCTTAGAAGCAAATAGCGCTTGGGGATTACTTGAGGTCATGCTGGACCAGGGTAAATCTAAAGTTCAAACCGACCGCAATGGAGGGCACGCCAGCTACAGGACTCATGACGGTCCAGATAAAAAAGTATTTTGGATGAATCAAGTGGCTATGTGGAAGACTCAATGCGTCAGTCCGATCTGCGCATGTTATGAAGGCGTCATCAACGACCCCTTTACAGTGCAGGCAATGCATCGGTGTAGAGCTGTGCTGTCTGTCGTCATCGAGCTGCGAACTCTGTTGCAGCGATGTTGTCGTTTGTCTCCTGCATCAGTGTGAAATGGCAGTGTGCGGGTTCCGATTGGTGCCAAGTAATAACTGCCCTTTGCATGGGAAACAGGACACTGCCTATTCAGGCGTAAGTGTCAGCTCCCTCCCCTTTCTTCCTGCCTAGGAAGAGCTATCAGAATGCAGATGAATACAGATGAGTTCTCTGTCACACCCACACTTCCTGTGTTTGTGTTCGTCTAGAGGGAATGCACAAAGTGCAGCTGTTACCCACATCAGACTATTGGAGACAAGGCACAGAGAGCAGTAAGAGCAGAGAAATTTCCCCTTTTAAAAGTGACATTTCTAAAAGAGTAATGTTAAATCCAACTTTACCAGTAAAGAGGATTTATCATTACAATTCCAAAGATATGAAACATGATGCAGCTACTCATTTCTAATCAGGAATTACAGTTTAAAAGTGTTTTATGGAACTCCCAATGTTAGCCTATGAGTGAAGTAGGCCTCACAGTAGTGAAAAATGAATTTAGCTGTTTGCCACTACTAGGACATGCAAAACTTACCATTACATGTCCTACCCTTTACTTACACAGCACCCTACCCTTAGGGCTACCAAGGGCCTACCTTTGGGGTGACGTATGCTCAATAAAAGAGGAGTTTAAGGATTCGAAAGTGGTTTTAAATGCCAGGTCGAAGTGGCAGTACACACAGGCCTTGCAATGGCAGGCATGAAAAGGGTTTGAAAGGCTTCTTGTGTGGATGGTACAACTAGTGCTGCAGGGCCTCTAGTAGAATGTAGATTACAGGCCTTGAGTATATGGTATACCACTTTTCAAGGGACTTACAGGTGAACTAAATATGTCAATTGTGTAAACACCAATGTTACCATGTTTAGGAGAGAAGCACGTGCACTTTAGCAACTGTCAGCAGTGGTAATGTGCTTAGAATCTTAAGGCCAACAAAAAGATGCATCAAAAGAGGAGTTAAGCAGACAAAATGTTTGGGGGAAGACCCGCCCAAAGGATGACTGGTCTAACAACATTCAACACTGGTAAATGACATGTAAGAAATACACCTTGTTTTGATTCACAACACCAACCCAGACCTTGTCCTTCAGATAAACCTACCAATTTACTCACCATTTATGTTTTTACATTTTTATTAGAGAATTCTCCTGCAGTTGTTTTTGAGTACCATATCACAATCTTTCACACTCTTAAAAAGGAGTGTCAAATTTATGAGAAAGTTGTAAAGGGATTAAGTGATTCCATGCTCTGGGGACCACCTGTTATTATAATGAAAACTTCCTTCCGATCTTTGGGGTTGAATCACAAAGGCATTTATGAGTACTTGAAGAAGGATTAGTCTTTTCCATAGGTCCACATGATCCCAAAATGTCCAGCCCCTATTAGTAAGAAGGCACAGGCCTTACTATTTGTACTAATTTTAGGTGAATATTTCCTGAATATTTCTATTTAATCACATTTTGGATGTTTTGGGGCCAATTCACAGTCATCTAAGAGTACATAAAGAGTACGAGAGGAGTACTTCTTTACGTACTCCGAATAGACCCTTATATTTACACCTATTTATCCTAAATGGCCTGTCCACACCATGGTCGATGGTCGACTTCAAATTTATAGTATCACACTCTCTAAAAGCAGGTAAGAGTTCTCAATAGCATACTTCCATTTTGTGTATTAGTTTGTATTTATGATTATTTTAGTGCATTTGGAGGTATTGGTACATTGTGAGGAAATGAAAAGATTGAACTAAACAGTGTTGAAAGGTTGTGTGATTTAATGCCTTGTTTCTTTGAAGCTGGGGCTAAATTTCCTGCAGAGTTCTCAAGTAAACACTAAACAGGTTCCTTGATATTGATGAGTGACCAACTCTGCCATCTCAAATATTTTTCAAGGTTGTCACTCAGGACTTTATTACGAGTGGCCCAGCCCCGGATGCCATAATTCTCACTTGCATCTACTACAATCTGATACTCTGGGGATTGAATTTTAATAGCTATTATAATTAGTTCTCTGAAAAATTGGCATGGCATTTGGATTTTGTATTTACTGCAACAAAGTCGGCATGTCTTGGTATTTTCCAGGTTTGACTTGAGAGAGATGTCTGTAGCAAACCTCCGAATTCTGTTATGTTTAGTAAAATGAGTTACTGTGTACGCTGGTGAGTTACTGCATGTACACAGCATTTACTCCTACTGCCTCATCATTTTGACCCTTTGATTGCTTTCCTTATGATTTGCTCTTGTCATCATGAATATTGACCTTCAGTTATGCTTCTCTACGTTTATCAGGTACAGTTATCCTTTGCCAAAGGTTGCTCAGTAGCATATCAATTTGCTTCTTTCTAGGAATCTAACTCGATGAAAGGAAAAACCTTTTCCAGTAGATCCTTTATCCCAGAAAGAGTTTGGCCATGTTGCTTTGCACAGAATTTTTCAGGCTCTCTAGGGGAGCTGCTTCTGTTGCTGCAAAATGTCAATGTGCCTTGTGATTCTGCATCAGATATTTCACTTCATCTTTCCTGGCTTGTATCTCACCACTGGTTTACACCCACCTGGCTTCCAAGATAGCATTATGGTGGAGCCTGTGACACTACAAGCAGGTTTTTCATGTCTTTCAGTGGGATTGTCGTGTTGTCATCACGTTTCCACCTGCCACCCAGCGCTCTCCACTTACTTTAGAGTTGAGTTTTTCTTAGCTTTGACTATGGTTGAGAGGGAGGAAAATAGGCTTGAACTTAAAAGCTGGAACAACCTCTCCTTACCCCTTGCAATCATTTTCATTTTACTTGCAAGTTTTAGTGAGATGAGATTTCCACTGGACCTTAGATTAAATTGTGATGCCAAAACAGGTGTCTAGTGCTACTTTTCCAACAAGTCTTATTTTAGTAGGATTATTTTTTCTTTTGATTTCTTAGCATGCTGCTCGTACACAGTGTTTGCATAAAAATAGGGAATTTCATGGCAAAACTCATAGACCAGTGGTACTTAACCTCTGGTCCGCAAAATCTGGTGGTCCACGAAGCCTACGCAGGGGGTCTGCTACTGTATAGAAAAGATGATAATATTGAGATTAATAAAATATATATCATTAAAGAAGCAAAGTTGAGCATTTAAAATTTTAAAACATTCTGTAAATGTGAAGGAATTGGGAATTAGAGGCTAAAAAATAAATTAGTATTTTAGCTTGATTAATTGAAGCATTGCAAGTAAAGCAAACAGAATACAGTATAGACAATACATTCATGTGAATACAATTCATGTGAAGCACCGACAAAAAGAGTCTAGATCAGGAGCTAAAAAGACAGAGTGATATGCTAGAGTTTAGCATATCACCTCATCTTTAAGTATTAAAAAAAACAATTTCAGAAAAGCTCCAGCCTCTCCATTAAAAATAAAAGTGTAATTTTTCTATATTTGATTGTGAATTAAGTAAAATATTTCAATATTTGTGTATTTGTTTGATGTATACCGGTTTCTATATTTTTGTGTATTGTTTTGAGGTTCACATCATAGAAACTGCTTAGGCTGGTGGACCTCAGCTTCCAGTAATCACTCAGTGGTGATGCCCGAATTTCAGTAATGAATCAGTGGGGTCTCACAAAAGTCAAAAGGTTTAAACCACTGTTGTAGACTCTTCATATGATTCTTTTTTCATGCCGACTAATATATGAACAACCAATTTTAGTGGTAAATAGAAAAACTGTAAATCTAAAAAATATGCTAACTATAACTTTAAATTGCATGTTGGTCAATCAGTGTTATCATATCTAAGAGTGCAACGTATTTGCTTTTCTAAGCTCTGTCTTCTCTGTTTCAGTTTTGCTGTTGCTTAATGTTATTACTGGTGTAGCATTTGGCTTATAATGTTGCTGTTGTGTGTGGCTTTGCTTCTTTTCATTTTTTCATGGTAATATCCCCAATCCACATAAGAATACTATTAGCTATCACCTTTTGGAGCACACCTCTAATGTAAATCTTTGTGGTTCCCAGCTCAGCCCTGTTCTCTGCCACCATTTGCTTCCAATTTTTTAATTAGTATGCTTTGGGTGTATGTCTTTTGACTAGATTCCTGTTTGAGTGGGTTGTACTTGGAGGTACTCTCAAGGGCCATCCTAAAACTTCATTGTGTCTCTGATATTATCATGTAATATTGGAGAGTGGCCTGACTGACAATCATGTGTGAGACAGTGGGCTATTGGTTGCTAGCTAGAATGGGAGCCACAAGGGAGCTGTCAGCGGGTCCCCTGAGAAGCCTTCATGGAGGCAGTCCCAAGGAAGAAACTTCACATTTAAAATATGCTAAACCCCCTTCTGATATTAGATGATAAAAGGGGTCCCTTGTCCCTGAATGTTGTCTTGAATTCAGTAGAACCAACTTTTAAATTAATAAAGAAGTGAGACAAGGTTCTGGTAATCAATAGGATAATTGATGAACTACCATGATCCCTCTGTGAACAACATTAATGGAAGGCATAATCCCTAAATTTTCACAGAAAAACTAGCAGGTAATATTGAATGAATATGGGGCTAAATGTGTAAGAACAGATAGTTATCAGCATTTATCTTTCTCCATTTAACTAGCAATTATCTTTGACTTATAATGTTAACATTCTCAATTTAAGAACCTTATTTTGTGTGATGGGGTTCATAGCCCAGTATGATACGGCACATTTAAATATGGTACATTTAGAACATTTTAGATTCTTATGCAGCATTTTTAGCTAAAGTTTTTTTTAAATAGTGCATAAACTAAAACAACCAAATGCAAAAGTGAAGGGTTTTTGGTACCATATCAGGATCTAACAGAATATTTATTTTCTTTGCCATGAGTAATGTATTATTTATTAATGAAGTGTAATCTAAACGAATAGTCTTGTATTTCAAAACAATATAGTTTGGACTCTGATAGTATCCAATAAGTCACAATATGATGATCTAAACAAATGTAGCTTATCCTTTCAGAGAGATTACTTAGAAACTAGACATATAGAGAATTACAAAAAGTTTGTATACATAGCTCAGTTCTTAAACCCACAGGTGAATGCCACAGAAAGCAGTTATTTGGCTGACCTTGTGAATTACTTACATATATAGAATTCAGGTGGTACCTCTGTCATCCAGATATAAAGACTTTAGTTAGCGGATAGAGTAGGGGTATGTGATGTGAGCTGCAGATGCTACTGATATATTGTTATATTTACACATTTGATGTTCATCTTGACTCTATCACAATCATTGTTCTTTTTGTATCAACACATAAAGTTCTCCGGTTGACTTAGTCCTGTGTGACAGAGAGGTGAGAGCCCTTCTCCTGTTTAAAAAAGTACCGCTTTACTTCTGATTAATAAAAGGCAAGTCTAGTGAAGAATAGTCTTGTTGGTTTCCAGTACCCCAGTGTTAGGTAGTCACTGTATGACTGGGGGAGACAGACGGATGCCTGTTGCATGGATGAATTTGTTGCTGATATAGTGCCTAGGTGAGATAGTCAACCGCTGCATTAAAAAAGCAGTAGTAATGATAATGTTATAAAAAGCTATATTAGATTATGGAATGCCTTTATGTCAGCCGCAAGAGCAGTGGTTCTATATGAAAACATAGAGAGGAATTTAGAATTTGTCAGATGTGGGACATCTGTAAGAAAAATAAAAAACTGATGCATGTCCTACATCTAACAAATTCTAAATAAGCCCCATATACTGCATAAATACAGATTCCACAATAGAGTCTGCCAAAATTAATTCTCCGAGACAGTGTCTGTAAGGACCTGGAGTGAGGTGATCACCCTATCGGTGCATTTCCACAGCAAAGCGCCGAAGCCTGAAGCTTCTGACGCGGTGGCTCACAGCACAACACAGAAGTAACCTGCAACAGGAGGGGGGGCCGTCATGAAAGTTGGAGGCGTTGCTGGGGCCACTGTGAGGCCATAACCAGGAGGTGGATGAGGGACTTGCTTTTCCCCCTCCAATGCTAGAAGCCTGCAATGAAGATTGGGGAAAGCCACTGCATTAGGCAGCCGCTGGGGACTCTAAGTCCCACAATCCCTGCCATCGCTCACACCTGGCCATGATCCTAAGGAAGTTAAGCGCTATTTCAGCGCACCGCGGCCCCTCGGCGTGGGCCATGTGCAGATGCGCACGGACCAAGGGCGGGCCTATCTGCGTTCATCCAAGGCCAGACGAGGATGGGCTGGGCCACCTCTCTTGGCGGGATAACATCTGACTGGCAAGATGTGACTGCCAACTCATATGTGCACTATCTTATTTACATTCCACATCTACTGACCATTGTTGGAATTTGTGATTAACCTGCTAAGGCCGCCTTCGTATATATTGTGTCTGAGCCCCCTGAGTCTGGGGAGGTGCCCCATTCGGTCTTGTCAACAGCATCTGGTCTGGCTTCAAGAGTTGTTCCTATAGAGTGCGGCTTGAGAACTTTGCACCATCCATCTCTCCCGGTCAGATGCGCCACTTCCGTGAGGCCTTGAGCAGTGGGTGCCCATGGTTATATTATTTCTCCAGCCAAATTTCCATGGCGTGCCGACTGACTGATTGAATTTTTAGTTTGAAACTGGTGCACCAAATAAAAATACGTCTCTAATATAGTCAAAAACACTGCTTGAATTCTGTTTTATCTCTGGTTCTGTATTTAAGCGGCTTACAACCTTTCAGGGCGGGTCGGACTCTGCTGTTAAAGACGCCCATTCGAGTTACCCCGTTGGGACTGATTGTCATCTTATGCTGTTGGACATAACATGTTATTGTGCGCAGCTCCCCTAACCTTGTGGAGCATTTCCTCAATCAATTGTTGTTATAGCGTGATATTTGGCTAAAATTAGTTTTACGTGATGACGTGCGCACAGATTTTAGATTTTGTAATTCTTAATTACTGCTTTCCAAAGTTCTGTTACATTGCTCACATTGATTCTAGACCTTTTTGATAAGCACCACGAATCTGCACTGCCTAGTATTTAGTCGCACATAGTAACTAAGCAGTAATTCATTTAATTGTGTGACACATTCCAGCTCAAGCGATGAGGAAGAGAAAGGCAGGCACCGCCGACCAAGGTACTACGCAAAACTCTGTAAATGTCTCGAGTATTGAAGGATATCTATCTCAGGCATTTTCTGTGGTCTCGAAGGAGATCGAATTAGCTGGGAGAAGTCTCCTTTTCCAGGGAGGACTTACCCTTGTTTGAGCATTGAGCGCATAGTGCAACTGAGATTTCCACCCCAGCTTCAGATACGAGATTCCCACCCTTAATGGATAATGGTAGAGATATCTCTGTTGAAATTCACAGGGCCCCCTCCTCACCAGAAAGAGGTGGGAAATCAGCGGTAGACATCCAAGAGGGGAACATCCAGCCTAGCCCCACTATTGACCAAAGCAGCAAGCGGCAGCAGCGTATGGCAGCCCCTAAGAGGAAAAGCAGTTCATTATCAGTGTAAGTACAGACAGAACCCCTACCTGATCATTCAATACATATCCCCCCTCAGGTAATGAATAGTGGCGAGAGCAAATTTGAGCTGATTATCACCAAATTAGGACAACTAGAGTGTGTTACCCGATTAACGGCCCAGGTAATCAGTTCAGTTACATTGCAGAAAGATAAAAATGCCGGGGTCTGATAACTTCAACAGTAACCCCACCGCCAATGCTAATACAATCATTAATACTGTTTTAACCCCCCAAAGCCTATCAGCAAACACTGATGAATGAATCTCTTCACCTATGATGTTTCCCAAGGACCCCAGTACTGTCCCACATGTAATTCCAGCACCGGGATGCTCCTATTTTAAACCTTCCCACTACTGAGTCACAACCCTATATCACCCGGGCAAGTAATGTAATCAACCTCCCCCTAGTCAACTCCCTATGTAATAGTTCTTGGTAATGTACCTATACGCACAGAGTCGCATCTAGAAACATTTGGGGAGCTGAAAAATAAGGAAGCCCACTGGTTACAGGTAAATGCGAGCATTGGAAATTGTGCCATGAAATTTACAGTTCAATCATCACGGCTAGAAGGGTTGATTGGCTCGGTCCCGACATTAAGAGGTGGCCAGGGTAGTGCATGATAGTTAACTTTAACAGTGCCGCTGTCGGTGCACGCCTCCTGTCGACCATGGGTCCACTCAATACGAACAGAGTGAGTGGTATCCAAGCCTATCCACTGGGGTATTTTTACAGGCCAGAGATCTTGGGCCAGCCTCCTTGGATCCTGGTTCATGGCAGACCATTACGCAAGTGACCCCTTCTCCGATCATATGGACAAAGCCATTGCTGTCCTTGGGTAACAGGTTTGAGCCCCTAATTAACCTTTAGTCATGTGACTGACAATACACCTCCGAACGGGCATCTGCCTTAAATGTAGTAGCAACCCCATTATGGGGGGCAGACCAATCATCCTTGAAAGCATGCCAGGTAGCCCAGGAAGCACTGCCATCTACCCAACATCATTCCTAGAGGAAAGGGAAACATAATGAAAGTAATGAGCTGGAATGTTGCAGGGTTACAATCCAAAGTGCTCCTTCCCAAATGGCAATCCTTAGTACGTGGTTATGACATCATTATGATGCAGGAAACCTGGGCTCTTGACCCCATTATGCTGGTTGGGTATTCAGGCTTTAATACGCCAGTCATCCCATCCTGTGCGGGGCGAGCATCTGGTGGCCTAAGCATTTGGATAAATCTTTCCCTTGGAGGTAGTGCTCTAATGATATGTATGTATGTAAGGGTTATTTATAGAGCGCACTGTGACCAAAAATGGTATCCTGGCTGACACCTTAGGTATCAGTTTTCAAGTGGTGTTATACAAAGGAAATCCCTTGAAGTATTTTGTAAACTTCTACAACAATGATTTTTTGAACAGTCCAAATCCCAGATTAATGGAATTGTTTGGTTTTATTGATCCCTTATGGGATCAGTACCGGGCGAAGGGTGCCCAGTTTATCTGTCCTTAGTAGGGGATTTCAATGCTAAACTGGACGGCCCAGCTTGAGGAAACGATAAGTTATTTAGGGGTAAAGAACTGAAAGCTTTCCTAGCATCTTTGGACCTGCATAATGTTCTGGAGATGGCTGGTGTGGGTATAGCTGCTTTGCCTACTTTTAGGGGCAGCAACAGTTTTTTCTATCATTGACTTTATTTTTGTCTCTAATAATATGTTAGATCGCTTGGTGTCGGGGGCAATAATCCAAGCAGAGTTTGGGTATCACAATCATTTAGTAATTGCTCTTTTGACGGCACTGAGATTTGACCCCAAAAGCCATCCAGAAATTTCTAATCTGCAGGTACCCCTCCGATAACTTAAAAGTTTTCTGGAAGCTCTCTAATTCTACACATACACTGGCTGAAATTATTCTGAGGAACATTATTTACCTTTTGGGTTGTTTATCTGTTGCTGATTGTAGCGGGAATGTGCACATAGTAAACTCATTTGTGACTCTTTGTTCAAACATTAAATTCCATCTTTCTAAGCCAGTAAAAGCCAACACTGATGATTATTATACCCCCAGATGGTTCGATCATGAATGCTCAATTATGAATCGAGCCTTTTTGAACACCTTAACTGCCTGTCTTAGGGATCCTAGTGAGGTAAACAGTTTACGTAAAATATATAAATCAGTAACTAAAAGGAGGAAGGTGGAGGTGGTTACCCAGAAATGGGATAGCTTAGCACATTCAGCTGTGACAAAGAACAGTAAATCCTTTTGGAATCGGTCACAGCTTTGAGGTCAGCTAATCGACAGGGGGTGCCATTTGGTTGTAATATTAGTAGTGAGGTATGAGAGACACATTTCTCCAAAATGTACTCAGCGGGGATTCCGGCCTCACATGTAAATATAAGGGTTAATGTAAGCCCTGTTGTGGCTGTATCATTACAGGAAGTCTCAGTCACAATTCAGCAAAGTGCGGGGTGCAAGGCACGAGGCCCGGATGGTATTCCCAACCATTTGAGAAAATGCAATGACAGATTATGGGCCCCTCTGCTGGCTAATGTTTATAATAATCTAGACAGTGCTTCCCTACCCGATTCTTGCGCGTCATCCACAATTATTCCTATTTTTTAAAAAGGAGACCGATGCTCACCTAGCTGCTACCGCCCAATTTCTCTTATAGATATCCTAGCTAAAATCTATGGAAGAGTTTTGTATAATAAGATAATTGAATGGGCGGATGTTAACAAGATTCTGAATCCGTTTCAGTATGGCTTTCGAAAACATATTGGAATTTAGGAGCAGTGCTTGAATCTTAGTCTAATATGAGCAAATACACTGTGGCGAAGCGCACCCCCATGTAGCATTCACGGACCTAACTATGGCTTTCGACTGTGTAAATCGATCCAAGTTGTGGCTAATATTATTAGGAATGGGGATGGAGGAACCACTTGTATATCTTTTGGCATCATTCCACATGAATACAAAGGCTAGAGTGAGGTTTGGACAAACCGGAGAGCTCTCAAGAGAGATAACCATTGGGCGTAGGGTATGCCAGGGGTGCGTGCTCACTCCCTTACTGTTCATCTTGTAAATAAACAAACTCGGCACTTATTTAACATGATGCACGCCTGATGTGCCTAAGGTTATTGGTAACCCATGCCCTGTTTTGTTGTATGCAGATGATACAGTATTGCTGACACACACCCCAAAGGCCTTGAGACTATTGGTTACGTCATTCGTGGAATTCATGGGAAATCTTGATTTGTTGACCAGCTTTTCCAAATCTTTCATCATGGCATGTGGATAGTGGAAAAAAACAACTTTATAGCATCTTGGTAGGAACAAACCGCCTAGTCAGTGCAAGCACATTTTCATATCTGGGGGTGCTCTTTAGTTCCAATGGCTCCTGGCTTTTTAATATAATTGAGCGGAAAACTAAGCTCTTTAGGGCGACTGGATCTCTTTTACGCCTACCGTCCCCTCCTGGGGGTCGAGCATTCGCATTAGAGATGTAACAGCGATTCAAATAGAAGAAAATCGTTTTTACCGCAATCCGTGTCTGATCCCTTGTGAGCAAAAAACGATGGATTTAGGCCCAGATCTCTGTACTGGGGTGAATGTATGACATTGTTCTGCATTCTGTCCATCAATTGTTGTTTTTGCATTTGTCACCCCGAGTGGTACGGGTATGCCCAGACGTGGGTCCCGTGCTCTCCATGCCACTGGAGTCAAGCTATCCTGGCTGATGAGGGCTGAAAGCCCGAAACCGGTCCTAGGATGCTTGTTTCCAGTCCAGGGAGGACCTGGCCTGGCAGTTCGGGCTGGACTGTTCCCATTGGGCGCAGGGTCAAGACTGATTTGCATATGGCTGGGTCCAAACTGGAATGGCATGGTGAGCAAAAAAACGATGGATTTAGGCCCAGATCTCTGTACTGGGGTGAATGTATGACATTGTTCTGCATTCTGTCCATCAATTGTTCTTTTTGCATTTGAAAATGAAATTGAATCACTGTTGTCAAAATCACTTGATAAGACCTCTCCATCAACCCTGAGTCAGAAATCGTGGTCAGGCAGTACCCGCAACCAAGGCCTGAGGCTACTGATTGACAGATTACAGGTGGGATGGCACGTAACCAGGAGGACAAATGCACGAGCAGGAAAATCCCAGATTAGTCCCACAGATAGGCAGCAATACCCGCTACCTCGAGGAGAACAACATCCTGGACCCTTCCCAGTCCGGCTTCCGCAGCAACCACAGCACCGAAACCGCCCTCATCGCCGCCACCGATGACATCAGGACCCTGCTAGACAACGGAGAAACAGCAGCCCTCATCCTCCTGGACCTATCAGCCGCCTTCGACACGGTCTGCCACCACACACTACGAACACGCCTTCACGACGCCGGGATCCAAGAGAAGGCCCTGGACTGGACCACATCCTTCCTTTCCGGCAGAACACAAAGCGTCCGCCTCGCCCCTTCCGATCCAAGGCCACCAAGATCATCTGCGGCGTACCCCAAGGCTCCTCCCTCAGCCCAACGCTGTTCAACATCTACATGGCACCCTCGCCCACGTCGCCCGACAGCACAACCTCAACATCATCTCCTACGCCGACGACACCCAGCTGATCCTCTCCCTCACCAAAGACCCTCACACCGCCAAAGCCCACCTCCACGAAGGAATGAAGGCCGTCGCTGAATGGATGAGGACCAGCCGCCTGAAGCTGAACTCGGACAAGACGGAGGTCCTCATCCTTGGTTCCAACCCTTCAGCCTGGGACGACTCCTGGTGGCCAACATCACTGGGAACAGCCCCGCCACCCACCGACCACGTACGCAACCTAGGGGTCATCCTCGACCCCACCCTCTCCATGACTAAGCAGGTCAACGCCGTTTCCTCATCCTGCTTCAGCATCCTCCGAATGCTCCGCAGGATCTTCAAGTGGATCCCCACCGAAACAAGAAAAACAGTCACCCAGGCCCTCGTCACCAGCAGGCTGGACTACGGAAACGCCCTCTACGCAGGAACGACGGCTAAGCTCCTGAGACGGCTGCAACGCATCCAGAACGCCTCTGCACGTCTTATCCTCGACATCCCCCGACGCAGCCACATCACACCCCACCTGAGAGACCTGCACTGGCTCCCTGTCAACAAGAGGATAACCTTCAAGCTCCTCACCCACGCACACAAAGCACTCCACAACTCCGGACCAGCCTACCTCAACAGACGACTCAGCTTCTACACCCCCACCCGCCAGCTCCGCTCGACCAGCCTCGCCCTCGCCACAGTCCCTCGCATCCGGAAAACGACCGCCGGCGGCAGATCCTTCTCCCACCTCGCCGCCAAGACCTGGAACACCCTCCCCACCAACCTCCGACAGACCCAAGACCTACTGGCCTTCAGAAGACTCCTCAAGACCTGGCTCTTCGATCAGTAGCAGCACCACCCCCCTCTTCCCCCAGCGCCTTGAGACCCTCGCGGGTATGTAGTGCGCTTTATAAGTGACATGATTGATTGATTGATTGAATACCACAATGGTCCGAGGAGATTAGTCCCAATGAAGCGCACTTGGCCGAAGGGGCGCGCGTTCCCAAAACACCATAAAGTTAGATGCCACATGTAGTTAGGAACACTCAGCCAATCAGGACACAGCACATACAGTGATCACGCTCTCCCCATGCTGGACATCTGGACATGTTACCCGCTGGCCCGATTGTGTCCACGCAAGTTGGAGGCCCACCTGCATTTGTTATCAGGTAGGAATAATTTATGACCCATGACTAGGCCCACATTCCGCTTCCTAAAAAGGATCTATGGATTGTTTTATGATGCTCTAATGGTATTTAATGGTGCTCAGACCAATTGTACTTTGAGACAGTCCTCAGCCCCAGACTCTCTACCTGCGCTCCCGGCCGAAATGTTTGATTAAACCAACTGTTCCTGTTTTGCCAAATGCCAAATTTCTCTTGTCTTTGTTTATTCAAGGTATATTCATATTCAAGCAACGTGTTAATGGCAGCTGAAGAGACCAGTGGATGAAGAGGGCTAATCCAGCCCCCTTCTACGTTTGTGTATGTAGATTTATATATATTATTATTATTATTTGTTTGATTACATGAGGCTGAAGACAACTAAAGCTGTCTCTAGACAGAAAAGTAGTACAGCTGGCACAGATTTTGGATGTTTGAAGCATATAATTTTTCAGGTAGAGTATTAAATTCAGGTGTCATCAAAACGTGAAACGATAATGCAAAATAAAGGTATTTTCAGGGTCAGCTTCAATTCATCTTTGTTGCATTTGATACCAATTCAATTCTCAGTGTAGTTCTCAGTGTTTGGGATGTAGAATTTTAGGCTTTGTAATTGGCGTGTGGTGAAGAAAGAATGCATGCATTAGAATGGGAGTTTCCAATGCTAATAGTGCATTTGTGGTAAAGGGGCGGCTGATTTGAGAGTCCCAATAACGAAGTGAATGAGTCATTGATAGTTTGCCTCCGTGCATTTCTCAGGATTCCTTGTTGTAAAAAGAGTCAATGCGTGCGTTTCTTTTTCCATCAGTTGCTTTTTATTGCAATGCGAGAATTCATTTTTTCACCATTTATGTTATCTTTCTTGAGTCATTGTTAAAATGTTTGTTTGATTTAATGCTTGGAAATCTGAGACAAACTATTTTGTGCTGAATATAAAAATATAAAAATAAAAAGCATTTTAGCAAAGATGCTACAGAAAACTGAGTAGTATGCATTAGTATTCCACACAATAATGAAGAGTACACCTGTGTAGACCAATAAAAGTTATACTGTAAATCTCTTATTTAAATGTGATACAATGATAAATCTATTGAATGCCTGTTAGAAAGTTACCCTTTTGCCCTGTTCACCCCCATTTTTTTGCTGAATGATACTGGTGGTAACTGACTCTGACTGTGCCCTGGGCTCCGCTAGCAGGCACAGGCCAGTGCTATGTATAAAACACAACACATGTATAGTGTACACTAAGTATTAGGGTACACTTATAATTGGCCTGACAGACCCTATAAGTCCCTAGTAGGTAATAGGGCAAGGGGGATTAATCTGTCTATAAGGCCCTAGTAGATAATAGGGCATGGAGGTTTCGAAGCCCAGCAGATTTTATAGACTTTGCATGTGTGCACTGCTGAGTGTCTGTCTGTCATTTTAAATGGAGCCTTGCCTTACATCCTGCCTTTAAAAGTAAATTCTCACAATTGACTTGACCTGCCCTATAAGTGCCTAGTA
Organism: Calotriton arnoldi; assembly: GCA_963921515.1. Lineage (NCBI taxonomy): Eukaryota > Metazoa > Chordata > Amphibia > Caudata > Salamandridae > Calotriton > Calotriton arnoldi. The sequence continues at coordinate 148,449 of CAWUFW010000379.1, forward strand.
GATAATTGGGCAGGGGGATTGAAACTACCTGTAAGACCCTAGGACCTGATAGTTCATGGTAGTTTAGAGGCCACCAGCCTTTGTTGCACTTGCATGTGTGCATTACTGAGTGACGGAGGTCACTTTAAAAGCAGTCCTGTTCTGCAGCACTGCTTTTAAATGAAAATTGTGACCAAACTCGACTTTGGTGGTATGGGCACTTAAAAAGTGATAATCTACTTTATTTTTACATATTAGGTTCTCCAGTGTCTCCCCTGGGTGTCCCAGGGGTGGGGGTCATGTACCTATAAGCAGGGGCCTTATTAAATATGTTTTATAAACCCTGGTTTGGGAAATCCGCTCACTTTACTTTTTTCTCTATTGTAGATAGTTGGCCCATAGGCTAACATTGCAATATTTTATGGCCGCATAATTATTGCTGGAAAGGGAATAAAACATAATTCAAGGACTTAGCAGAATGGTATTGATAAATCCAAGAGATTGCTATTGTTGAATTTATCATAACTTGTGCAGAAAAGAAGTTATAAGACTTTCTTTCCTGTAAGCCAAAATCCAGCCTTCCAGCATTCTCCCCTGATTGGTTAGTGCTAACAGGCTTAGCCAGGATGCTTTGATTAGGTGATAAGTGGCTGTCCAGGGGAGAGCTACGCAGCTACACAAGAATGCCAGGGAATGGGTGAGGGGTCATAAAGGATGAGCTTCAAAAAAGGACCGGACAGGCAGGGAATGCCAGGTCTGCCTATGGCAGGCTTAAGGAATTAATTTGTAGGTGTTAGGGGGAAGAAAGCTATGGAAATGAGCCACACTGAGAGTTGGTTTAGTTAGCTCTTGCTGCCCTGCTGAGATTTCAGAACTGGCTGGTGTATTATTATGCTCCACTCACAAGCTGCACAGCCATACTGTCGTGAATTACTCAGGAAAAACCAAACTTCAGTGTTATTTAATTGCTGAGATTTCAGCCATTGTGGATTTTGGAAGAATGGTGCTTTCTGGGACAAGAATATGCCAAGCTTTGGAGGAAGTGGCCATGCGCCTGGGTGGCACCCTGCATCCCATTGGTCCGGGGTGGCCCCCTCTTGATGCCCAGAAGCTGAGAATGAGTATCTGAGAGCTGCAGAGCCTTTCAGTTCTGCCACCTGAAACTACAAAGAAAAGAAGGACTGTCCTGCTGGAATCTGAATTTGCACCAATGGCCCTGCACTCTGACTGACTGCGTCTGCTGCACACTTTGGTACTTCAGCCCTGGGGACTGTGCCTTGCTTCAAGAAGGATTAAGGAGTGGACTCCCTGCAGCTACAAGTTATCAGAGCCCACCTGCATCATCTGCACCAAGAGGCCCGACCTAGAGTGCATCCAGTGGACTTTTCAGGATTTGGCAGGTGCATTGTGGGAATTGTGATCCCAACTTTCTAAGGACCATCCAGGAGATTCCAGACCCTTGGCTTTGTGTTTTGGTCACTTTGAACCCACAAGGAGATGTTCAGAAAACACCTCCTGAAGTTTGTAGAACCTTTGGGAAAAAGTTACAGAAGGTGACCGACTTGACCAGGAGAGCCAAGCTGGCCTCCTTCAACTGTGACCCAGCCTTGGCTGCTGGTTCGTCCTGCTGAAAAGCTCTGGAGTTCCAACTTCCAGGATTTGACCGGGGCTGGTCAAGCCGATGAACCCTCTCCGAATCTGGCCTGGTGAGGAGCAGCAAGGGGGGGTCGGAAGATAAAGCTGCGTAAAATTTTGATCTGGGCCTGCCACATAGTGTATCTGGTCAGGGCTCCATCTCGGTCAGCCTGAGATTTTGACTTTGTCCCGGTCAAGCGTGACCAGATGTCCCAGAGTGGCGCTATAGCCTTTTAAGCACTATACGGTGATAATTCTTTAAAAATTAATATCTCCAATTCCCTACATTGGAGTGTTAGTTTCTATTTGTTCATAAAAATATTTACTATATTTATGAATTGGTGTGGGATTTTTATTGTGTGTTGTGTCTTACTTATTTAATGTATTGTTGTTTTTAAATGCTTTACTTACCTGTCTCCAAAGTTAGGCCTGACTGCTTGGTTACAACTCCCAAGGGTTGAGCAAGGGACTGATTTATTGAGACCTTTACTGGCCCCTAAACCGTGTTAGTGGACTTATTACTGGTGGTAGGTGCATACTTATCACTACCAATAACCCAGTTTCCAACAAGGGTCTGTACTATGCTCTCGAGGCCCTCCTCCAGGCACCTCTAACTCAGTGTGCTATAATAGCGCTGAGGATTAGAGTGGCCAGGCGTCTGGAAGGGTGTGGGAAGGGAACAGCGGGGAAGGAGATTTGTAAGAAAAATGGTTAATACACACAAATAACACAACATCAATAAAAGAAGCTTTGCAATATTGAGCTACTGCTCTTCAGCGTCTTGGAAGGAATTACTCATGAGATTCCTATAATATCTCAGGACACAGTTAACAGCACTCTGAATCTTTCGTACCAATCAGGAATATTTGTTCCATAAAGCACACTTAAATAGTTAACTCACTATCATGTGTTCATTTCACTCTGTATACTTTATCACGATCCAGTTATAAGAAACCAAACATAACCCAAACACCAATGAAGCTCCTAATCACAACCCTGTCATTAATATACAGGAAATGCTGCACACCAATTAAATTCCTAATCACGATCCTGTGATTAAATGCCACGAATAAATCTCAAGCCTGAGACTTCAGAGAATTGGAATTTGCTCCGCACTCTCAACTCCAAATATGCGAGGGTCACCTTTTAAATATTTTAAAGGGCTTTCTGGACAGAGCACAGCCTGCTCTGTAAGCACACTAGTGGAGAGTTCGCAAGAATGTCAGCGTGAATGTGCCGAAGTCCCGTAGCCGGCATGCAACGCGCTTCAGCAGAGAATTCCTGAATAGCAGTAACAACGTGCCTCAGAAAGCAGAGACAGCGTGTCACGGCAAGCGGTGTCGGCATGCCCCTGCAACTATGCAGGAGCCGGCAGAGGCTTACCTGAAAAGGAGCTGTCATTCCAGAAGTCTCCCAGGGGGAGAATTAGGCTCCAGCAGAGGACCGGAGAAACAGAGCTCCAGCTCCAAACAAGACCAAGGAATAGTGAGCAACTCCCATAGTGCGGGCCCTCTTTTATGGGCTAAGCCACACCCAAGATGGCTGCCCTCCAAGGCATCTGGGAATTGAAGTCCACAGTGGGTGTGCACTACAAAGGAAAGAAAGCACACAACAATTTTCTATGGTACTGTGATGAACAACACCAAAATAGTATAAACAGTAAATCTATTCAAAGCATCTTAGCAGGACATTGTAACCACCATCGAGCAGAACAGGAAAAATGTGTTTTGCCACATTGAATCTTACGGGCGCGACAAGTACCACAGATACAAGGGACTTCCCACAGAGGCTTGTGCAAGCACTGTGGTACGAGTGGGGCGGGCCCTAGAACACGCGCAAGTCTGACATAATCTTGAACTTCAACACTGGGTCACTTCTGTACGGTATATGTGCTCTGACCCTAAATATGTTAAAATTAGCTTAAAACCTGATTGGCACATTTAACTGTCACTTAAGGCCATAGTATATGGAGCAATAATACATGGAAAGTTAAATTACACTTGCGGACTGCAGCACCTATTGTGCCATCCACTACACTGGCAGTGAAAACATGGCTTTAGGCCTACCCTGTGTAGCCTGACTACATCAAATTCAGCACTGCTGCAAAGATCTGTCAAAATCAGCTTATAAACAGGTACAAAACCTGTGTTTAAATATTAAATAAGTCCCCCCTAAGTGTGCATTCCTTCCCACAAGGGAGAGTGAATAATATTTAAGATTAGAACATGTGAGACATTAGAAATGGCATGTTCTGTCAGTGACTGGGCCCAAAACAACATTGTCACTGGTCAGGCTGTAGCTGGCAAATAGGAAAACTCTAAGTATAGATTACATACTTTAATCTATACATTTTTACATGTTACCACCTATTGACTGAATTTAATAAAAATCCAATTCAATGGTAAAAGTGGACTTTTATTTAATATATTGAAACTGTAACTTTTAAAAAGTTATCCTTACCTTGCCTGAAGCCGCTGAAGTCTAACTTGCATTAGCTCTCCAGGCTACCCATCATTCTGTGTTACGCCATGGAATGCAGTAGTTATATTTCCTAGGATGCCTGAGAAGGGCTCTGTTGGTGATAGTTCTTCCAGGGGCGGCTCCTTCGCAATGACAGAGGAGCATCGCTCCACAAGCTCAGAGCCAGCAGCTGAAAAATAAAATGATATTATCATTGTTTTATTTTTCAGCTGCTGGCTTAGCCAGTGTGTGTAAGGAGGGGCAGGGCTGAGGCCATGGGAGGGAGGAGGAGGACTGGTTGGTTCACTTCTAAGTGCGCATGTGTGTTTGGCCAGCTGTCTTAGGCAGCCCAAACACACATGCGCAATTAGGTTTATCTAACTCAGCTGTATTGCACAGACGGGTTGGAGAAACAGCACAGACTCCCTGTGCCTGAGTGGAGTGTCAAACCAGCCCGCTCAGGCCAATCCCTGTGCTGCTCTTATAGGATGAGAGCAGTGCAGGGATTGCACAGGGAGTCTCAAATGCTGTCCCAGTGTCTGCTGGGACCAGGGAGCACAGGAAGACCGAGGTGTGAGGTGGCCGTCAGCTTGAGGTAAGTCTTTTTTGGAAAATTATTATTAAACCTCCCCCAGTGCGCCCCCCCTACAGGAGGCTGTAACTGCCCTTTTCAGAAGACTGATGGATAGTAACTCCAAATAAACCATTGTCTATGAAAGGAAAGGGCTACTGCATGAGGCCATAAAGCAAGCCTGCTTCAGCCATACAATATTAAAAAATATGAAAACTGTGTGCCCAGCCAAGCTTGTAGAGTAAGCACCTTTTGCATTTGATCATAGTCTGCGTGAGTAGTGAAACCTATCTTTTGCACTTGGTTGTAGTCTTTCTGTGAATAGGTAGTGAATCAGGCAGTGGAAGTCTAATAACCCCTAGAACTGGGTAATGATGAGAAGCATGAGAACAAGGACATTTACCAGCCCGTGGAGGCTGCTGGATTAAACAGTTCTTGGGAGGCAGAGGGACTGAAGCTGAGTCTGCGCTGTGTAAAGTCCAATTCCCGAGTTTTCAGTATTAGTTTTTTTAATCTACACTTTTTTTAAATTTTTTATTTAACATAGGACACCTAGGCCTGCCACAGTGAAAATAGCTTTTCAGGCCTTGTCACTTCAGGGGCGTGGCAATATTAATTTTCACGTTTAAAATACCATGCACCCTGCTACAAGGTCTACATAGGAGTGACTTACGAATATTTAAAAGGAAGGTCTTTACCCCTCCTGTAGCCATTTGTGCACTGCCAATGTAGTGAATAGCATAGTAGGTGCTGCAGTCCATAAGTGGCATTTAACTTCCAGGCCCTGGGTGCACTTTCTTCACCACATACTAGGAAAGTGCATGCAAGTTAAATGTGCCAGTTAGGAATACGCCAATTTAACCATGTTTGTATGGCGAACAGAACCAGGCACCTTACTCCTAGGTAGCAGGGGTAAAGTGCACAGTACTCCTGGGAATCTCTTATTATTCTGCGTTTCGAGGCTTATACCTGAGATTAATTGAATATTTCATAAATGTGAGTAGGTTCTAACTTTCGCAATCCGTTGTGTTTGAATGTAGTCCTAATAGAGGCCGATATCAGTGTTTCTATGTCTGCACGAGTCGCTGAAATGCTGTTGGTCTGTGTGTGCATGAATGCCTCTAGGGGCCATATCATATGTACAAACACTTTTTCCCATTGACACAGAATGGGTAAAAACCTTTGATACATCTGGCCCTAGATGTGTTGCTGTGCTTGCATATGTCAATCCACGTATTCCTATAGCCCGCTATGTGATGTGTCGTTATGCCCATAAACCATGCAAACACCTGGCCTCTAGTGAATGCTGCATCCAATGTGTTCTAAAGTGGAATCGTATTTATCCGTGATCTCTGTCTCTCTTTGAATGAAGCCTTTTTTCTGCTGATGAACCATGTTGCCTGCTGATATCTATTTCGTTGCCCATGACCCTCGCAGTTACTACAATCTAGTCTCTATTGGAATCTGTATACTTAGATTTAGATTGTTAAACTTCAGGTACATGCCACACACACAGTGTATTTTAGATATTAAAATCGTCTTGCTCTATAAAGTTTTTTTTTTTAACAGAGCCTAAAATATTCAAGGTGAACTTTTCAGAGTATTGTTTCCTTGGTCGTTGACATCATTGAATACATCGGGAACTGACAGCTAAGATGTCTCTGAGAAGAGCCACTGGCCATAGGGCCAATAAAGAATGTTTAGATAGTTTCCATAATTCTTCATCCGTCGCACTTTAAGCCGCTCACAAATGGAGCATGCATAGTTTATGTGAAAAACATTTCTGAATGTTTGTTTAACATTAGGATGTAAAACATGTAGCGTCCTTCATCCTGAATGGAGGTGTCAGACTCTGTCCTTGATAATGGATCTATTAAATGCCCTTCATTTTTCACTAAATGACATGCAAATAGGGACCAGTGCGAAGAAAAATGCGTGCTTCCAGCTTATATGTCTTGCTGACAGGTCCCATTAGGACAGAATAATGGAATTCATGCAAAGATTCTACATTTAATACTTCAAGTAGACAGCTGTACGCACATCCCTTCTGCTAGAAAACTCAGTGGCTTCGCTTTAATTTGAAAAAGCATTGGCAAAGCCAATAGATCTCACCTTTGTAATCTATTGGCTTTCGTCAATTGCTTTGGGCGGTGCTGTATAGCATCAGGATGCTGTACAGTGCTGTCAAAATAAAAGAAGGTGTTTTGGCGGTATCATCATTCCACTGACACATGTATGCATCAGAACCCATGTGCATGCAAGTGGAAAGATGCGGGTGCCATTTGCTTAAAATTTTTTTTTACTGATCCATGATGACACACGCCACTTGGATCAGTAAATAAAAACATAAACCGCCAATTAAAAAAAATCAAAGGGCCATGGGTGTTGGAGGTGGTAACGAAAGAGTGGGTAGGGAGGATTACATTGGAAAGAACACTATAAAAGCACATTAGCGAGAGAGAGCAACACGTAGTGCGGAGTGAGGGAATAGACGCACACAGACGAGAGAGAGCAACACGGAGGGGAAGAGAAGCGCACAACCGAGATAGCAGTAAAAACATGCACTTATGAAGTTCTTAAGCAAAATGAAACGTGAGCGCAGTACAGATAGGGAGAAAAGCAGACGGATGAGAGAGCAACATGAAATGGGAGGAGGAGAGAAGCACACGTCAGGGACAGTTGGAAAACACATTCACTCTTGTGCCATGCCTAAGCAAAAAGAAAAAGTAGTTCTCTAAACATGAGCAGGGGAAGGACACAAGTAAAGAGGATATGATCCAGGAGAGGGACAAACATAAAATGAACTAGGCAAGTCATTGAACAAGAAGCAAGCAACTGATAGTGACGTTAATGTCAACCAGTGGTAAGCAATGGGCGGGCCCACTGAATGATCTTGGTAAGCTGACAATAGGTCTTTTTCAAACAGCTTGCGCTGACCCCTAGGCTAAACCTAAAATGGCGCAGGTCTATTTGGTGATATGCTTGTTGTGCTGTTGCCATTCTGTCAATACATTTCTTTGTAGTGTACAGACTGTCATCACAGTTTGATGAAGTAAAACATTCATAAATAAAATTTTGTTTATATGCAGCATATTTATACACAATCATTCTGCAGCAGGGTAAATTTGTGATAAAGAGCTCAAATATTATTTTACAATGTATTTCCTGTAAAGCTACAACTCAAAGTGTTTTTTTTTTACTACCTTGTTTGGTGTTAGTTGCCTATTCTAAACTCTGAGTCCTCTCCAGTTTGATCACGAGAGTTAAACATTTGACCAAACAACGGGTGTTACAGTAAAGCTTTTAAAGAATTCCCACACTTAAGGAGGGGGATACTGTTAAGGCAACACTTCACAGTTCTTTTTTAGGTCGAGCTTGTGTCATTGTCCACTGTAAACTGTGGCTGTTCATTGGTCATAAGGCTTAGTAGTCCCTCCTTAGTACCGCCTTCTCTCATTTTGTAACCTCCCATGATGACACCCCCTGTTGCGTGTTGTTGCTCGGTAGGCTTTAATTACAGCCCCCAAGCACTATTTTCTCAAATAGCTTTGTCCTGCCTGCCTAACGCTTTTTAAAAATTTTATAGCATGCATTTGCAATGCAATAGGTCTCGCATTTGCGAAAGTTTAGGCTATTGGCATTGTAAATGACAATGCCTTTCATTTATCTGTTTTAAAAACAACACATAAATAAAAGGCATTGTCATTTACAATGCCAATAGCTCAAACTCTTATAAATGCAAGACCTATTGCATTGCAAATGCTTGTTTATCAGTGACATGCTTGGGTGCAGTGATAAGCCCTGGACGATTGGATTGGAGAACCTCTATTCAGCTCTCACACACACACCAGCGACGTCCCTCACAGCACTTCTAGTCTATATAAGGGTTAGTTATGTGCAATATAAATGATGTAATACAATAAAAAAAAATACAAAAAACAGCTTCATCATGGTAGTCCTTCAGCACTAGCCCTGTAGTTGTCATTACTAGTCAGGCATGTTGGGGAGCGGCCACCCCCAGGTGTTTCAGCCCTTTCCACAATTCATTTAATTATTTTCAGAGGTCCAAGGCACAGTAATTGGTTCAGTAGAGATTGATGTAATAAAATAAACCAATTGGAGAAAAAATCTGTCGGGCTGTTGTCCAGCATTTCATATAAGGACCAGAGTTTCACTGCTGTTGATACCAGAAGTCTAAGTCTAAAAACTCTGGAAAATGTTTCCTCATCAACTAAGCCCAGCCTTGCGCCTGTGTGGCGCGGCGAAGAAGTATACAGGGACTCGTGCTTGTTTTATGGGGACTTTCTTTATTTGCTCGTTAATACAGGGCTTCTTTTAACGGGACTCAGTCTTCCTATCCTTGGCTCTGGTCCTTGGCAGTCGTTTGTGGACGTTCTCTTGTTGTCAGGGAATGTCCTGCCCAGCGCCGTCTGCTCCCGAGTTGCCAGTCACTCCGGGAATCCGCCAACAAAACCAAAAAACAAAGGAAACAGAAAGGCAGATCAGGCTAGGCTCTCAGTCCCCATGGTTGGAACAGGGAAAGGAGTGAGGGAAGGGGTCACCCGATACCAGCACCAGTGATTAAAAACCTCTATGCTGCGTTTGTGTTCGTTACGCGCGATACGCGTTTAACCTGAGCTCGGCACGAGCTCCCCACCTTCCGCCCCTGGTGTCTCCTGGGAGACTCCCGCCCGGTTTCCCCACAGGCTCTCTAAGCGGTCTCGCATTTGTGAAGCCACGTCCCTCCGGGAACGTGGCTGGCTTCCGCGCGGTGCCGGGTAGGGTCCGGCTCCTCTTTGGCTCCCTCGGGTTCTTGGGTCCTCCTTCAGGATCCGGCGCGTCTCTTTCCCCGACACTGGATTCCACAGGGTCTTTGGTCAGGGGTGCCACGAAGAAGGTCTGCACGGCTCTACTCCTTCCTGGTTCAACGTCTTCCGGCTCCAAGGCTTCCGGTGCACACCTCCATGGACTCAGGTCTCCCTCTTTCAAGACGTGCGGAGCAGCTGATGGCGTCACGTGATCGGGAGGTTGTTCCCAAAGTGAGAGTCCCTTAAAGGAACAGTGCAGTTCTCGGTCCACAGGGGAAGTCTGTGAATAAAGGAGAGGACACGGAGAAAGGTAAGGGGGAAACTGTTCCGGGGTATGTCCTCTACGGAGTGCTCCGCCACTTCGTCACACACCCCTACTCCCAGTCTGTTCCCCGATCGGGGAACTGAGGAGTGCGGGAGAGAAAGTCTGCGTTCCCATTGTCGGAGCCTTTGCGATGTCGGACCTCAAAGGAAAAGGGTTGCAAAGATAGAAACCATCGCAATATCCTTGGATTGTTCCCCTTGCTGCGGCTCATCCACAACAGAGGGGCATGATCTGTGAACAGGATGAAATGCGATCCTTCCAGGTAGTAACAGAGCTTGTCTATGGCCCACTTAATCGCCAGACACTCCTTCTCTATGATGGGATAGCGTTGTTCCCGGGGATAGAGCTTCCGACTGAGGAAGATGATAGGATGTTCTGCACCGTCTTCCGAGGACTGAGACAACACCGCCCCTAACCCTTTTTCGGAAGCATCCGTCTGTAGCAAAAAGGGTCTGGTAAAGTCAGGAGACCGCAAAATAGGGGAGGATGTGATGGCTTCCTTCAACTTTCGGAAGGCGATCAACGCATCGGGTGGGGGATGGAGGAGGTCTCTATCCTTGATCTCTTTTTTTAACAAGTCGGTGAGTGGAGAGGCCATTTCGGAGTATTGAGGAATAGACCTCCGGTAATAACCAAGAAGGCCTAGGAAAGCCCTGACCTGTTTTTTGTACTGGGGAAAGCTGTGTGTAAGATCGCCTTTATTTTCTCTTGTTGTGGCTCTATATGGCCATTACCAAGGAGATACCCTAAGTATTTTACCCTCTGGAAACCTGCCCTGGACTTTTTTGCGTTTATATGCAGGCCTGCGGTCTGAAGGGCTAGCAGGACCTGCCTACAATGGTAGAGATGTTGCTCCCATGTGGGGCTATATATGACAATATCATCAAGATATGCCGACGAATATGCCTGATGACTCGATAACGTTTTGTTCATAAGCCTCTGGAATGTGGCAGGTGCTCCGTGTAGACCAAAGGGCAGGACTGTAAATTCATACAAGCCCATGGGGGTTGAAAAAGCGGTCTTCTCTTGGTCCTCTGGTCTTAGTGGCACCTGCCAGTATCCCTTCGTGAGGTCGAGGGTGGTGATGTATTGGGCCTCACCCAGTTGTTCAATAAGTTCATCCACACGAGGGAGGGGGTATGAGTCACACTTCGATATGGCATTGACAGCCCTGAAGTCAATGCAGAATCTGACAGATCCGTCCGGTTTTGGGACGAGGACGATTGGTGAGGACCACTCACTTTGGGACGGTTTTATGACCCCCAAACGAAGCATGCCCTCTACTTCATGGTTGATGGCTTCTCTGCGGGCAGCGGGTATACAATAGGGTTTCTGTTTTACCACTACACCAGGTTGAGTGGGGATGGTGTGTTCTGCTAGGGGGGTCCTTCCCGGGAGATCAGAAAATAAAGGAGAAAAGGGGAGGAGGGTGGATTGCAGCGCTTCTACTTGGTCCGAGGTAAGCTCGGGATTGACCACCAGGTGGTCTATAGTGGAGGTAAGGTGTTGGATAGGGATAGCAGTGTGGAGGTCCCTAGGGGTGGTCCTAGCCATTTTTTTAGTAGATTGATATGATAAAGCTGTGTTTTTTAGGTTTGACTTGTATTCGGTAGGAGGTTAAACCCACTTTGTCCGTGACTTTGTATGGTCCCTGCCATTCTGACTTTGCTTTGGAAGAGCTAGAAGGCAGGAGAACCAGGACCCAGTCCCCAACGTTAAGATGTTTCCATTTTTTTCCTCTGTCATAGAAGGTTTGTTGCTTGACTTGGGCTTGTTCTAGATTAGCGTCAGCAAACTCCCTTAACTTATGAAGACGAGAACGTAAGGACTGGGTATAGTCCAGGAATGTTTTAGTGTCCTCTTGTGCTTCCTGTTCCCATACCTCCTTGGTCATCTCTAGAAGGCTACGGGGTTCCCTACCATACAAGAGTTTAAAAGGGGAACAACCCAAACTGGTTTGGGTCTGGCTCCTGATAACATAAAGGGCCAGAGGCAGAAGCATATCCCATTCCCTGCCTTCAACAGTTAACAGTTTTTTTAAAGTCAGTTTGAGGGTGGCGTTGTACCTCTCGCACAAACCATCAGTTTGGGGATGGTATACTGATGTTTTTATATGGGAGATGTCAAGGGTTTTACATATTTGTGCCATAAGTTTAGAAACAAAAGGGGTTCCTTGGTCCGTGAGGATTTCACGAGGAAAACCAACCCGGGAAAAGAGTTCCATTAACTTATCACTGATGTTCACAGTGGTAGGGCTCCGTATGGCAAAGCCTTCGGGATACCGGGTGGCATAATCCACAATGACTAAGGCATATTCATTACCCTTTTTGTTCGAGGTAAGGGGCCAATAAGGTCCATTCCTATTCTTCTCAAACGGCTTCCCGAGAATCGGGAGGGGTTGCAGGGGAACAGGAGGGGGCTTGTAGGGGTTTTCTTCTGGCACACCTCGCACTCATGACAAAACCTGGTGACATGGGAGAAAATCCCTGGCCAATAGAAATTCTGTAACAGGATCTGTGTGGTTTTTGTGCTCCCCTGTGTCCCGCTAACAAGTGGGTATGGGCGAAGAATAGAACCTGTTCTCTGAACGACTGTGGCACGACCAATTGAGGGAGTCTCCCTGCTTACCTATTCTGTACAGTAGCTCATTCGAGACACGGAAACAGGGATACGTATGATTTGGTAAGAGGGAGTTCTGTTTAGCATGGTCCCAGGCAACCGCTAATGTCGGGTCACGGGTCTGACTATACCTAAAGCTACGGTCAGAGAGCCAAGGTGCTTGAGTTAGGAATGCCTGGCGTGTAGGGTCATGGGAGCCTATAGGCTGTATGGTGTCTTGTAGTAAGGTAAGGAATGACGGGTTATCCTGTCCTATTATTAACTGTTCTGGAAGGAAAGGCATAACCCCAAGCTTAACCTGTAAGACCCTCCCGGTGGGTAAAGTAAGGGGGAGCTGTATTAAGGGATAGATGCGGACATCACCATGTACACACCGGATAGGCACTGTTCCTCTTGTAGGGGTGTTGGAGAGGTCAAGGAGGGACCCTTGAACCACCGACTGGCGACAGCCGGAGTCCAACAAGGCCCGTACAGTCGCACCTTGTACCTGTACACTTACATAAAAACTGGGTCCCAGTTCGTCGGTGAACAGGATGCAGCGGGGTATGCAGCTTATGTCCATAGGCTCTTCATGGGGTTTCTTACGGGGGCACATCCTGGCAATGTGGCCCCAATCTCCACACTCGAAACATTGCGGTCCCCGGGTGGGAAGAGGATCTGGGCGAAACTGGCGAGACCGTAGGGGTTCAGGCAGGGGTTTCACTGGTTTTCTCTCTGTTTTATTAGGGAAAGTGGACGGACGGGTGGTTTTGTCTGAGTCCCAGGGTAGAGAACGTGGCTGGGCTCGGTAGAAAGAGGTGGCTACTTCTACCGCTTGTTCCACCATCAGATGTGTCTGTTGCTTTAACCATCTTTGTGTGGGAAAAGGTAATGCCTCGATGAATTGCTCGAGATAAATCAAAGACATGATCTCCTCTTTGGTGTTCACTTGTGGCTTCAGCCACTTGTCCGCAGCGGTTTTTAACTTAAAAAACAGCGTTTTGGGATTGTCCGAGGAGGTCCCTCTCTCCCTCCTGAACCGTACCCTGTATGCTTCTGCATCCATCCCGAGGTGGTCGAGGATGATGGTTCTTATGTCATGGTAGGGGGTGTTGCCGTTTGCATTAGCCACCTGATAGGCGGCTTGTGCTTCTCCAGTGAGGAGGGGAGCCAGAAAGAAAGGCCATTTAGCTTCTGGCCAGCCCGAGGCCCTGGCAGCCCTCTCAAAATTCAAGAGGAACGCGTCCGGGTCTTCCCCTGGAAGATACTTCTGTAGGGACACGTTTGGTCCTGTCCCTGGCCGTGTTTGTAGCTGGGCAGCTAACTGAAACCTGTCGTCAGCAACCTTCTCCAGGCGTTCTGCTTGACCACTAATCGTGTCCTTAAACAAGTCCCTGTCAGCTTGGGCGGATGTCATTTGTTTCTCCACGGCCCATTCTAACTTCTCCTGGCCACGAATCAGCTGTTGTATGAGGTTCTCCATAAGTCCTATCTCACGGAGCTGATCCCACTTCTGACACCACGTGTGGCGCGGCGAAGAAGTATACAGGGACTCGTGCTTGTTTTATGGGGACTTTCTTTATTTGCTCGTTAATCACAGGGCTTCTTTTAACGGGACTCAGTCTTCCTATCCTTGGCTCTGGTCCTTGGCAGTCGTTTGTGGACGTTCTCTTGTTGTCAGGGAATGTCCTGCCCAGCGCCGTCTGCTCCCGAGTTGCCAGTCACTCCGGGAATCTGCCAACAAAACCAAAAAACAAAGGAAACAGAAAGGCAGATCAGGCTAGGCTCTCAGTCCCCATGGTTGGAACAGGGAAAGGAGTGAGGGAAGGGGTCACCCGATACCAGCACCAGTGATTAAAAACCTCTATGCTGCGTTTGTGTTCGTTACGCGCATACGCGTTTAACCTGAGCTCGGCACGAGTTCCCCACCTTCCGCCCCTGGTGTCTCCTGGGAGACTCCCGCCCGGTTTCCCCGCAGGCTCTCTAAGCGGTCTCGTACCTTGTGAAGCCACGTCCCTCCGGGATCGTGGCTGGCTTCCGCGCGGTGCCGGGTAGGGTCCGGCTCCCTCTTTGGCTCCCTCGGGTTCTTGGGTCCTCCTTCAGGATCCGGCGCGTCTCTTTCCCCGACACTGGATTCCACAGGGTCTTTGGTCAGGGGTGCCACGAAGAAGGTCTGCACGGCTCTACTCCTTCCTGGTTCAACGTCTTCCGGCTCCAAGGCTTCCGGTGCACACCTCCATGGACTCAGGTCTCCCTCTTTCAAGACGTGCGGAGCAGCTGATGGCGTCACGTGTTCGGGAGGTTGTTCCCAAAGTGAGAGTCCCTTAAAGGAACAGTGCAGTTCTCGGTCCACAGGGGAAGTCTGTGAATAAAGGAGAGGACACGGAGAAAGGTAAGGGGGAAACTGTTCTGAGGTATGTCCTCTACGGAGTGCTCCGCCACTTCGTCACAGCCTGTGACATCATAGATTAAAGGGTCTAATCATAATACTAAGTAGTTAATCCTTTGGGAACTTGTTTAAGTATGCTCTTGGCCACTACACCCACGTAAGGTCATACCATTCCACACGTTTTGACTGATCTACATCATTTGGTTATTGATGTGTGGGGATAGACACTTGATCTTTTGAGAACAACCTACCAGGAATGGCAGCTGAAATGAAATTTCTTGCATTTTGGGATCCCTCATGCTGTTCTCCTGCCATTCCTGATTTGTCTATTATCTAGAGCATCTAGCCAGAGTCTTGGATTAGTTATTTATGTCTGTCTGATCCATCTAACACTGCTAGGCATCAGAATTCCTGAACATAAACTAGGATGTTTTTGCACATTTTTGAGAGTGTTTCTGTTCGTGCATGTATTTTTCAGTGTGTGCGAATGGATGTTGGGATCTTTGCGTGTTTAGGTATTTGTCAGTAGACGTGTGCACGGATGTTTGTGCATATTTTTCTATGTGTATCTGTGTATGTTTGAAGGAGAGTTTTGTGTATGAGAATGTTGTAGATTGGTGTGCATGTTTATGTCAGTGCTGATACATGTGTATATTTATATGTTGTTTGTGTTAGTGAGCATGTTCATTTGCATGTTCTATTAAAATCACTTTGCCTCATTCTTGGAGCTTATTGTTAGACCATGTTTCCATGTTAGTGCCCTTCTACTGTAGTATTTAAGCTCTGTTGCTAAATATTTTACAGGTCAAATGAATAACGGCAATGGAGTAATCTTTCTGGGTCTTAGTACCCAGCATCTGCAATAACCTGCCTCTGGACCACCGCAATATGTACTTTAATAATAACTTTGCCGCTTTTAAATGTGCTGTGTTTCTTGTGCTCATTTGTAACTATGCTTCTCCTGTGCTTTGGGTAGACTGGCTGTGGTCTCTTCCCAGTTGTCCAGCCTCCTGTCTCTTTATGATGCTCTTTTTTCTATTTTCAATTTTTTCAAAATATTTTTGTCAGACCTGTCAGCCGTAGATTGAACTTCCCCCTACTCTTTTGCCTTCCTCCTCTATTTTTACTGATCTCGTTTTTTGCTGGTATTAGGGCTCTGTACACGTTAACACTGTTAAACAGTGCGAAAGTTCATGTGCTTACTCCTTGAACATGGTAATATTGACCTATCCCGAATTGGCATATTTCATTTACGTATAAATCCCTAGTAAATTGTCCCTAGGGCCTGTAAATTAAATGCTACTAGTGGGCCTGCAGCACTGATTGTGCCACCCACCCAAGTAGTCCTTTACTCATGCCTCAGGCCTACCATTGCAGAGCCTGTGGGTGCAGTTTTAAACTACCATTTCGACCGGGCAAAAGTTGGACATGTGTTTTTAAGTTTTTCGTGTCCTGGTAGTGAAATTCCCTTAAATTTGTTTTTCACTACTGTAATGCCCATCTCTCCCATAGGATAACATTGGAGTTGCCCTATTACATTTTATAAGTGTAATGTCCAAATGGGAAGAGATATCTGGTTCATTTTAGGTATCTCTGGAATCACAAATTAAAATCTTAACTTATGGTGAAGTCGGATTTTAAATTGCAATCCTGAAAATGTCACTTTTAGAAAGTTGGCATTTTCTTGCCTTAGCCATTTGGATCCTACAGCAGCCTGTCTCTAGTCACATGACTGGGTGTAATTGGCAGTTGGAATTTGTGTATTCCTTCTAGACAGCCACTCAAAATAGGAGCTTAGGTGTGACTGAATGGGGTATCAATGGCAGGATGGAAGGGAGGAACTGAACAGTGCCTCACTTACACCTGAATATGCTGTGCTCTGTCCCCACACAAAGGGTCTAATGACCCTGCATTGTCACTCCAGCCAGCTTGGAGCCGGGGCAGGGGAGGCAGGGAATTCCTTGCACCTCAAAGCCACTGTCTAGTAGCTTCTCCCACCTTCCAGAAACAGGGCACCAGGGTATAAAAGATGGACCTCAGACACCACCATTTCAGCACACTCCTGGATCTGTGAATACTCTGCCATTAAGAAGGACTCCTGCGCTGCTGAAGGACTGCCACTCTGCTGGACTCCTGCTTTGCTGTACTCCTGGTTTGCTGTGCTGACCTACTGCTTGCTGCCCTCCTGCCTGGGTGAGAAGGACCGGACCTGTATCTCTTGAACCTAGAACCCAGAGTGACTCCAATGGCTAGTTGTCTTGCCTCCTGATCTGAAGCCTCAGGGACATAACAGGCTTCAAACAACCTTGCATCTGCACATGGACTCTGACATCTGTGAGTCTGTATTGCCTTGTCCTGGGCCCTTAGAAGTGGGTCTAAGGTGCTCTGCCAGCCTGTGGATCCAGAGGAACCAACACATCTCCCCTGCTGCGCGGCGCAAACCCGAGCAGAACCGATGCATCGCCGCAGCTGCATTGATTGGACCCATCGCAAAGACTTGCATCACCACCGCAACCCACACCGCCTTTGCAACCACCTCTGTTCGTCGCTTTCCGGGCCCAGGCCCTCGCATCCCTCGTCGACGCCAGTCTCGTTGATGATGTTGGACTCCACATCGCAGCCCATCAGAACCAGGGCATCACCCCTACTGCGTGTCGCATCCCCATCACCAGACTTTGCACCGCAAGCCCCGTCTACGGGATCCTCAATGCAACAGGACCTCGCATGGCAGCCTCGCCACATCTCGGAACCGATGCATCGCCTTGGCTGCGTAACACCTCTTTGACGCGGAACCACGCAATGCTCCGCAAGCCACGATTGAAGGTACTTTTGTTCAGCTGGCCTAACTGGGTCCCTGTAGCCGGCCCACTCTCCATCGCGGTTGGCTTGAACTTGTGACTTTGTCCCGGTCCGGCACAACCAGATATCCACAGTTGGCGTTTTGCACCTTTTGGTGCTATTTTACCTAAAATCTTTAAAATTCAATATCTCTGGTACTACTGAATTGATTTTTGTCATTTTGGCCTTGTTTTATTCATTAAATTATGGTCTATTATTCTAGCATGGTGTGGGATTATTTCGTGGGGTGTTTTTACTGTTTTACTGTTTGAAGATTTGCACAAATACTTTACATATTGCCTCTGAGTTAAGCCTGATTGCTCTGTGCCAAGCTACCAGAGGGTTGAGCACAGGTTAATTTGTGGTTGCTTGTGCCTTATACTGACAATGATTGTGGTTGCTGCTTGACCAGGGCTTACCCCCAGTCAACCAGCAACCAAATTTCTTACAATCTTGTATTATTTTGTTCTTAGCAACAAGATGCTACAGTGTACATATACTTAATAATGATGTTTGTGCGTGTGTTGATACATTTTTCTATGCATATAGTTGTGCATGCGTGCATGTGCATTTTGTTAAGTGTTCATGTTTGTGTGTGTGCATACTTGGGGTGTAGTGAGTTATAGAAGGCCTGGTGTATGCACTCTTAAATTGATTTTAAGTTGTGAAGTATAAAACTCTTTGTAGGGCTCTAGCTTTCATATAAAGTCAATACCATGGCATTGAGAACCCTTTTACATTGTTTCACAACATGCTTGATTGCAGTGTGATTTTTAAGGACTCAAAATCTTAAAGTGACACAGGATTTCCTTGTTTGTGGCATCAGATAAACCCAGATTAAATCTGAATTACAAAGACTGAAAACAAACACACACACCGTGTCATACCTACACATAGGAGGGCCAGCCATTGACCACAATGTAGTGTGTAATTACTAATCTAAATCCTCCAGGCGCATATTGATAGTGGGGTAGGTTATACAGTGGACCAAAGCAAATACAGCTGTAGTTTTAGTTGTTTGATTCAATAGCTCAAAAGTACCTAAACACATTACTGGGATGAATCGCATTCAGAACTGTTCCTCACAGAGATGGGGATAGCTGATTTTGTTAGAGTTTACCAACACTGTGAGTACCATTCCAATTCTCATAGTGGGGGTTAATCACACATACACACACACACACACACTTACTTTTCCCTCTCAGGTTACATGTTGTCGGAGAAAGGTCTGATTTCTGGGAAGAAGGCAAAGCTGCTGGAAAGTCTGTTGCCTGGAGAACTTTTTACAGGGTATGAGAATTGATGCTGCATCAGAACCTTTCGTGACCTACACCATGGTGCAGTTAAAGGATATATTTATAGATACCAATATAGAAAGGGAACTGAAAGCATTTTGATTACTGAAGATTAGGAATAAGGTAGCAAATCTGTATCACAATGATTGCTGCTGTGAATACGCTTCCACTCATGACACCTATCTTTAAATGGTGGTTGATATAATGAAATAAAAACATTAGTGGTGCCTGACAGATGTTTGACAATGTGCATGGCCATGTTGCAATGATCAGAAACAATTTTAAAATGGCTGCCCACCGATAAAAAGGCAGGTGGAAAATGTTTTAAAAAGAAAGAGGACTGGGGGCACTAGAGAACACTGAGTTGGGTGAAAGTGGGGAAGAGAGAGCGATAGGAAGTAGGAAAAGAGAGCGGGGGAGAATATTATCAATGCCGGACACTGCATGGCAAAGAAGGATATTGTGGTATCTTCCTTCAATATTTTGCCTTGGAATGTTTTTATAACTGCTTACTTTTCCATTAACCATCATCAAACCCTCTTTCCTGGTGCCAAGTTCAGATTTGACCACCTCGCCCTTCTGTGAGTCTTTCATCTCAGCACATACTCAAACCAGCACAGCACTTTCTAGTGCTTCATTCAGAAATTACCATACGCCCAATATGTAGGTGATCAGTTTATCTGAGTTTTTCCATCTACAGTTGTGGAAAAATGCTTGTCTCAGCTCATTTATTATAGTGTGCTTCCACCTTCCTGTGACTTCACCATTTGGACTCTTCGCTTGACAACCACAGGTTCTCTATTTTCCCTATTTCCTGGATCTAGCTAACTCTGATCCTCTTCTCTCCATTTAAGGACTAAATACTCTGCCTTGTTAGCACCAGCAGTGCCCACTCACTGTGTGCAAGTTAGCAACATTATTTTTCCTCTCTCACAGCGAACAGTGATTTGAACGCTCTTTCCACCGCTAATCAATATTATTTTTGTGCTAGGATTTTTGCTCTACATTCCTTCTTACCCTGACTTTTTCCCATTTGGTCATATTGTGCTAATAGTTGTTTGCATACAGTCACTTTTCCATTACATATTGTTTGTTTTGTAATACCTTTACTATCCTCTTCTGGTACATTTTATAGTCAGTAGTGAAGTTCTTTTTCCCTTAGTTGGCTTTTCGAGTATGTCATCGGATACCGGTGATGGACATTGTAACTCTCAGGTGTAAATTTGTATACTAGTGTGTAATATTATTTTACATTTTTTGCTAAACTATTTATTCCATTATCTGCAATATTACTTGCTATTTAGCATTTCATCATGCAAGATATCACTCCACCTCCTTTCTTCTTCATATCACCTGGTAAACCTCATCTAAGGTGGTCCTAGTGGAACAACATTTTTAATAATTATTTGATAGTGTGTGGATGAAATTTAACATCTGCAGAGAAAGTTCTGGGTTCACTGTTTGGGTGCTGAAGGTTCCGAAATTTGATGATGACAACTTATGTTTTGAGCCTGAAGTATCCACAACAGAGGAACAAACCAATTTGAGCTTTCTTTCCCTGGCTGTCATCAGTCACACTGGAAGAGTGATCAGGGAAAGACAAAAGCCTGGCTAAGAGTAGTTGGGGGGAAAAAATCCTACAGCAAGAGCACATTTAGCGAGAAGCTGTTCATGATTACTATTTGTGTTCTGTTGCATTTAGTGCTATTTCTTAACCCAAAATGCATCCTTGCATCTATTTTGGACGCAAGTGCGCATTTTGTGCTAAGAAAATAGAGATAAATACCAGGAGTATGTAGGGGGGAAATCTTTCCCCAAGTGCACATTTAGTGGGCAGCTGCTCGTTATTCATGTTCTGTTGCATTTAGTGCAATTTCTTAGTGCAAAATGCATCCTCGGATTTATTTTGCACAGAGGGCATTTTTGCTCTAAGAAAATAGCACTAAATGCAGAATTACTCTTTCGTGTAATAATCTTGTGGAATTTTTGGGTAATTCTGTGTGATTACGCCACACAGAATTCTGCAAGTTACGCCCATTTCAAGTCTACGGTGTGTGTGTGTGTGTGTGGCAATAACGGAAGGGTAACTTGCAAGGCACCTTTGTTGCTTGTGGAGGCACTAATGGGACCTTGGATTTATTTAGGTTTTGACATTGCAAGTCCATTAGATATAATACAAGTGGCAGAAATGTATGTGATGAGTTTGGTAGATTACACATCCAAACGAATTAGTGGAAATTTTGTTTATGCTATTAATATGTGAATTTTTGTTTTAAGAACACTATTGTGAATGGGTGTCTAAGACCATTTTGACTGATAATGGTATGCAGTTTGTCTCTGAAGATATATCTAGTTTTAGGAAGCATTTTGGTGTAATACATTTGACAACAACACTATATACTCACCAGTTCAATGGATTGGTGGAGAGAATTAATAGAATGTTGAAACTAGGCTAGTTAATAGTGAATACCAAAAATCGTAAAGTTAGACTTTTGTCTCAGATTACCTTTGTGAATCAGCCTCTAAATGTTTTCATCAGACATAAATTCTTTGTCACATCAATGTAGGTATGTTCTTAATCATTGTTGGCACTAACCTGAGGGCTTTCTTTAAGGTCACAACATTGGTTAAGTCTGATTAGCATCATTATTTTGTTCAACATATTCATCCCATAAGAGGACACTATATGCCATAGGACTGATCCGATAAACACTGACCTCAATCATACTAAAAGGGGAGCCATGACCACTAGATTCACTGGTCATGCAACTATTAACTGCTTTTACCACACCCATTGACTAAATACTTTTGGGAATTCACTAACTTTCCCAGTAGTATGCATGCAAAGCTATGCCAGGCACAGTTTTCCAGGCATACTACTTGAAATGTCATGTGGCATATCCATTGTTCTTCTACATATTTATAGACAAGGGAATGGAACCCCTTGTCCAACTTTTTTCTTCTCAGGGGAAATAATTTTCCGCATGGAGAAAGCCCTTCCCATGCATCCCCAAGAGTTGAGGTTGATTTGTTCTTCTTTCCCTCCTGGAAGACGATTTATTCCAGACAGGGCTGGAGTAACTTTCCGACCATTACCATGGTGGGATAGGGTCAGATTTCAGTTTGTGAATTCATGCCACCATACATGTCTGTTGCCAGTCACACGTTGGAATACCCACTGTCACCTGTGACAGAGAAATCAGTTGTAGCAAATCAATTTATGCCTGCGCAGAATTCTTTTGTGAATTCCGTCAATATGTAAATGGGGCTATTTTTGGCCATGTACTTACATTTACAGGTGAAAATGCGTTTGTCAACTGTGGCCAAAGTGTGGCCCAAGGAGCAACACCATGGGTTTCCCAGGCCATTCTACTAAACCAAAAACACGGCCAAAAGAGAGTGAAGTTAACATTTGCTGGACCTCTCAATTAAACAGGAAGCGTGAATGTAAATAAGTGGTGTGCCAACATTTGCAAGGATGTCAAGAGCATATATGTTACTTGTTGTAAAAGAACATGTGAAACGCAATGAAAAAAATCGGGAAAAATGTTACAATTATATTTTTTTCGGTATCTAGAGAAAACATTATGAAAAGAAGGCAGCTTTCTCTTCTATTATTTTTCCATCTGAGTCTAGCAACTTTTCAAATGGTTGATGTAATTTTGTTCCTTGGTCGATCATGAGATGGCTCGTACTCGAACATAATATTGTGTAACAGAAGGGAAGAAAGGAACATTTTATGAGCCCAAATATTTGGCCGGTACTAGACCTAGGAATAATGTACTTCATTTTAGACCTCCCAATCCAACATGAAACACAACTGCAAGTGATTTAGTTTGAACTTTAAGCACTGATTCTAGTAGGTTTGCCATTCACTGGCTGGAATGTCTCCTTTTAGGTCTCGCCTAGGCAGCGCATGCGCTGTCTCATCGAGAGATGCTGTATACAGTATAGTGGGGAAGCTCCGCCCACTTTCCGCCTATCTTTTTGATTGGCCGAATTCCTAAATGTTGCAATCTGATTCGTTTTCCTCAACTTAATCCCGCCTCCTGACGGCCATGTTGTCATTTTTCTCCTTCCATAGCTATCGGCCCCTTTACTTTTAAAACTGTTTTGTTCCCCTGCCTCCCCCCGTTCCCTCCCGCAGTCCGTCATTTCTCTGCCAACCTCAACCCCCACCACCCACTCCTGTTCCTGCCTTCTTCGACGACCGCAGTTTTATTTACAATGCAATAGGACTCGCGTAAATACGAGTCCTATTGCATTTGTAAATGCTTTTTTACCCCTCTGATTGGCTGGCTGCATTCGCACTCTATTTTGCCTGACCTAGACTCTTGCATGCGCGCGATGCTATACATCATACGCATGCGCGCCAAAAGTCTGCCTCTTGCTTATTTATTTGTGTTTTCGCGGCATCCACTTCAGGGACACCGCTGTTTTTTTGTTCACTTTAACACTGAGCGCAGCGCCCGCATAAAGGACACCGCGCTCGGTGTTAAAGTTAGAAAAAAAAGTGCATGCTGGTTATTGTTATAACTTGGTGATATGTACGCACACTTGTTCTTATGAGTTAGGTGAACCGTGTGTGTGAGCGGAGCCTGTCTGCCTGCCCGCGACCGGCTGGAGGTGCAGTGTACTTGTGCAGGACTGTGCTCATCGGAGCACATTGAGTGGTCCTGGGCAGAGGAGCTTTCCTCCATGCATGGCGAGGCGCTGGACCTGGCATGGGTCCGAGCCCGGACAGCAGAGGTGGAAGTTGCAGTCAGAGGTTTGGCTCTGATCATGCTGCATCAGTGGTTGCAGAGGTGCAGAGGGGAAGGGGGGTAAAACTCGGGGCTAAGGGCTTCATGTGAAATGGCAGCGGGTGGTAGAGGCAGTGGTGTTACGTGTATATTTCTTAGTAGGATGAGTAGGTGAATGAAGGACTGTGGAGGAGGGGTGGGATGGGCGAAGGCAGTACATTGTGTAAGAAGGAGCTGGGGAAGTAGGAGGTGCGTGTGTTGAGTTTTTATTTAATGTGACTTGTTTAAGCCAAGCGTGTGATGTTGATCGAGTGCAAACTTCTGGCGATCGTGTACAGACACACATATTTTTTCAGCTGCACTGATGTTTATGAGTGCCGATTCCCCCCCCCCATAGGGTGGTTGTCGGCGCGTGATCCTCGTCCGCAGCAGCAGACACGCAGCCAGCGCCCCTCTCTGAGGTCAGGTGACGCGGCAGGCAGGGCTGCTCGGGAGGAGCGCTTGAGGCAGGCTGGCACGGTGTTTTTTTTTAATGCAGATTTCTATAGCGCGAACTCTACCTGAAGGTATTGGAGCGCTTTACATGAGCTCCGGTTACGTTACACAAGGGCACATTCAGGCACGGGGAGATTATGTGATCGGCAGGCAGGGCTGCTCGGGAGGAGCGCTTGAGGCAGGCTGGCACGGTGTTTTATTTTTTTTAATGCAGATTTCTATAGCGCGAACTCTACCTGAAGGTATTGGAGCGCTTTACATGAGCTCTGGTTACGTTACACAAGGGCACATTCAGGCACGGGGAGATTATGTGATCGGCAGGCAGGGCTGCTCGGGAGGAGCGCTTGAGGCAGGCTGGCACGGTGTTTTTTAATGCAGATTTCTAGAGCGAACTCTACCTGAAGGTATTGGAGTGCTTTACATGAGCTCCGGTTACGTTACACAAGGGCAAATTCAGGCACGGGAGATTATGTGATCGGCAGGCAGGGCTGCTCGGGAGGAGCGCTTGAGGCAGGCTGGCACGGTGTTTTATTTTTTTATGCAAATTTCTATAGCGCGAACTCTACCTGAAGGTATTGGAGCGCTTTACATGAGCTCCGGTTACGTTACACAAGGGCACATTCAGGCACGGGGAGATTATATTATCGGCAGGCAGGGCTGCTCGGGAGGAGCGCTTAAGGCAGGCTGGCACAGTGTTTTTTTTTAATGCAGATTTCTATAGCGCAAACTCTACCTGAAGGTATTGGAGCGCTTTACATGAGCTCCGGTTACGTTACACAAGGGCACATTCAGGCACGGGGAGATTATGTGATCAGCAGGCAATACATATAAGATCCTAATGGCGAGACCGATTGGCATTGCCAATGCTTGATCTATGTTGTTAGATATTTTTATGTTAGTTGGACCACAGATACAAGCAGTCACAGTCTTTATTTTCGAGATCTATCTGCAAAACGCAAAAAAAAGCTGCAAACAGATGCTACCAAAGTTTACTGTACACACCACTGAACAAACTGCAATTATGAATTAGACCTATTGTGTTCCCCTTTTGAGTTCTTTCTCTGCTAATCCATGATCTTTGGCAAGTCAAGGCACAGTCTGCGGTGCTTAATCTGGTCTCTGATTAGTATATGCTTGCACCGCCACTCCAAAGAGACTAGAGAAGTGCAACTAGCATCATCGTGCTCTGCTAATTAGTCACTAGCTCTTGCACCATCATGTCTCCCTACGCAGAAGGAGCAGAGTGCGATGCCACTTATTGGTATATACATTAAAGATGTATGTACCAATTAGTGGCATCGCACTCTGCTACTGACCAGTTTGTCTCTACACTACTGCTACTGTACACTCCAGCTCCAGTTACTGCTAAACTCTTTCCTGCCCAGCGCCTTCTCCTATAGCTTTAGAGTGGAAGATTACCTATGTTCTCCCTTTGCACCCGTTTCACAATCTGGTATGGCAAATGCAGATCGTTGTCTCAGGTTTTATGGTCGGGGTTTAGTGGAGTTACGCAGAAAGCACAGATTATCTTTCAAGTGGCCAATGACAGTGGTTTATGGACCGGTTGACCAATCATAGACCACAGCCAGAGGTCAATGAAGTTCATTAATGTGAGACCTACCTACAAACGTCAGTGTGGCAACTAATGGCTGCATTTGCCAGATATGCCAATTTTGACCAGACCTGCCCTACAACAGAGACCATGGCTGTCCACACCAAAAGCCAATATGTTAAAGCAGTGGGCTGAGTGTTATCCTAATAATAACCAGTAATAACTCTACGCTTAACACAATAAGTACAGTGGAGGCTGGGCAATAATTGCTGTCAATGTGTATTCTGGTGTGCAGTATATGAATAGGCATCATTTGTATTATAATTGCTGTTGTATTCCGTAGACTGGTCTGAAAATGTGGACAACGTCGAACAATGACTGTAGCCACAAGCATCTAATGTGTGTCTTTCAATGGCTGAGCATATCCACCAATATATAAACGTGGCCACAAGTAGCCACAGTCTTCACTTCAAAGCCATCACATTCTACGTTTGCTTAGTGGGTTCACAAGCTAATATTATAGGAACAAGCATACTTGGCTTGCATTAATTGATCAAAACAAAAGTGATAGTCAGGTGTTGCACACATTTGATAGAGCTATCCAACACTCATGTACCAAGGTTGTGTGAGATCGTGGTCCATAGCTGCATGTTTTCTAGACCTTATCAAATTAACTTGTAAGAAGGCTGCCAGTGGTTGTGGCTCTTCTTTGCTGGACATGGATACAAAGAGATTATAACATCGCAATCCATGTTTTGTGGAATTGTGTCGTACTTGCAGATTCCATTGTTATGTGTTATTGGTGTAAGTATACGCAAAATGCAGTCCACAACCACATCTGCAGCAACCCCTGATCAGCAGTCCAGTCAACCCAACACATACAAAGATAGCAAGCATTAATAGTCTGAATTTGATGGAGTTGTCTAGGAATTTCAGTGCTTAATTTGTGCCGGTGCTTTCCGGTGCTTAGCACCGGCACTTAATTGCCAGCACCGGGGCTTATGACTGTCTGCCACATGGTAGTGGTGTCTGCCAATTTAGGTACGAGCACACAACTTCTGTTTATTATTTCAATTTAAATTTCCAATTATTAGTATTTGCCTCCAAAGCCATTCTTATAGCTTTGGGGGCCTGTAATAATATGAATTGTCACACTTTTAAGAGTGTGATGATTAGTAGTGTGTTGGTGCTGTCACTGGCAGTGCTGCCAGGGGCAACGGATGGTGCAAGCTCTAGTGTCCTCCTGTCGAGGGCCCCGGCACTACGTTTTTACAAATTAAGCATTGCTAG
This sequence comes from Calotriton arnoldi, assembly GCA_963921515.1. Taxonomy (NCBI): domain Eukaryota; kingdom Metazoa; phylum Chordata; class Amphibia; order Caudata; family Salamandridae; genus Calotriton; species Calotriton arnoldi. Next base: position 175,426 of record CAWUFW010000379.1, read on the forward strand.
GAAATGTGAACCACTTCCAGACGTGGTCATCATGTGCGTTTGTCAGGCGTTCACTTCAGTTGGAAGTATTCTTATGAGACTACCTTTCATCCCTGACTCAAACCATGAAATACTTGGCAGGCATGCTAAAAATGTGAAGAAATATTTTCTGAAATACTAAAAGTCCGACGATGGTATTTTCATTGATGACATCACTATGGAGGGCAAAGGCAGAGTAACTCTGTATCAACAAGAGTAAACTTTAATCCAAAACATAGCATTTTTGGGCACAGCAGTTGTAATTAATCAAGGTCTATATTAAACGTGCAATGATTATGAAACTAGAAATCAATATTGCTGCAGCAAATATACTATCGAAGCAAGTCTGCCTTTCTTCTTGCAGATGTATTGGTGAAGAGTAATTCCGATGTGAAAGCATAGTGTAGTCATAAGCATAGTGTAGTCATTGTGCATAAGGCCTGCGCCCACACTGGTGCCTGGGCTAGGCCCTATGTTCAAATCTTGCTGCATTACACCGATGGCCAGGTGCATTGGGTTATGTCCACATGGGGGCTGGACACAGGTCCTTGTTGTAGGAGAGCTACTGTATGATCTCACCTGTGATGTCATTGATAAAGTCAATTGTGTGGTGATGTGTGATGTCACCAGTGATGTCATCAATAATGTCCTTTGTGATGCCATCTGTGACTCCTGCTTGTCATAGCCAGTGCGTTGGGGTAAGTTATGTTTGCATTGCTACCGTTAGTTTGCAAAATCCTGTTTTTTTAGAGTGAAATCATAACTACACCATCGCTCCAACTGAAGTTTTTAAGGGAAATTTATTTTTTAAAGTTGTTTTTTAGTCTTCAATGTGCTTCACCATAATTGTCCTTTAACATCGTTCTTTTCAGTAAATACATACACATTTATGTCTATAGTTATTATTATGACGTTTACCTCAATTGTTTTCCAATGTTATTTCTTATGATGAGTGTTGAATGTTCTGATTTTTTTGCTGTCAAACATATATAATTCCAAAAATGCAAATATTAAAAATTTTGAATTTGAAAATGATAAAAAAAATCTCTGGATAAGGTCGAATATTTGACCTATTAGACTAAATCTGGTTCGACATGTACAGTATGGTAAATTGCGACCGTGCTCGCTCGACACTTGGCAAACGGTAAAAATACCGCTATGATTTTTTTTCCCTTGTTTGTATCTATGTGCCATACTTTTTTTCTCAGTCTGATCGCAGTCCCGCAGGGTTAATTTCTTGTACCATTACTTTTCAATTTATTTTTTTGGACTGCTGAGAAGAAAATAAGGGGTCATTGCCTGAGCCACCGTCAATACTTGGATTTCACAAAGTTGTATTTGTCGGTTTTATTTGATTCAATTGTATGCTGGAAAAACACATTGTGGCTTTTTGCCCTTTGGCATAGATAGATCAGAGCTCTCCAAAAGACACATTCGGGGAGGCTTCAAGGGATTTATCCAAAAACTGTTCGTAATAAATTGGATGATTACTTGGGCTGGGCGCCTGTTTACTTCAAGGAAAAATCAGATGCCTTGTCAAGGTGAACCTTTCAAGTCATTAACTAACCTGAGCTCAGCGCTCTGTTAACTGTAACACAGAACAGACAGCCTTTCTTTAGGGTACTGTGTAAAGTATTTGTGCAGTATCAAAACAGTAATAAATTAAAAATGGTAAACATTAAACATCGCAAACTGAGCAAGAAAAAGAGAGTAAAATGTAATAGTCAAAGAGACAAAAATCCTATGGGAGGGACTAGAGATATGAATTTTACATATTTTTAAAGTAGAAACTGTGCTAAAAAGCACTAAGCGCAACTGATACTCTCTGGTCACAGTAGACCAGGATCTAGGTGCAAATTCAGGCTGATCACGATGGACTGCGGGTCAGATACACCAACCAGGGTTGTCCCGGGAAAAGATTTTACCTTCAGACTTAGGGCCTAATTACGAGTTCACCGGTCCATGGGACCGCCGAACCCGTGCTAGCGGTCCCTGGACCGCCAGACTGGCGGTTCACCCTCTGTATTACAACTACGGCAGTGGGACTGCCGCAGGACCACCGCAACCACCGGGGATCCCTGTTCCCGCTGCAGTGGCGCAGTGGTTCAGCGGTGTGAGGCTGTAATTTGAAGGCATTGCCGCTGCGGCACCGCCAAGCATATTATGAGATTCCTCACTGAGACCCCTTTGATGGCGGTGATCACGCCATGAAAAGGGTGGCAGTAAGGAAACTAAGGAGGCCCTACAGGGACCCCTGTTGCCTCTGTGCACAGGGGAGCATGCAGGAGGGACTTTAACAACTAATACAAATAGTGGTTTATTTTTCTATTGGGTCCCATTCCTGAGATACAGCATTATTATTTTAATCTGTCTTCTGGTTTTCTACATTGGACAGCTAGTCCTGCCACAGTGAATTTAGCTTTTTGGACCTTATCACTGGAGGGACATGGTAATGTTAATTTTCTACATATCACACTTTTGAATACTGTGCACCCTTCCTTGTGGACTTCAAGGCTTACATAGGGGTGAATTACTAATATTTAAAAGGAAGGTTTTTATCTGTCAAAAAGGGTTATTATGATAGATCACAATGCAGGGTTCACACTGCAGCAGTCAGGCTAAAATGGTAGGCCTAAAGCCGTGTTTTCTTTTGTCACACTAGTGTATAGAACAATAAGGGCTGTAGGCCACAGGTGATAGTTGCCTTTCATGCCATGCGTGTATTTCCGCACCATCAACTGTGGCCTTATAGAAAGGTTAAATACACCAGGGATTGGGCAATTTCTCCATATTTTAGGGATAGAGCACATACACTGGGCACTGGACAGCAGTGCCCCAGTGTGCAAAGTCTAAAAACTAGCAATAAAATAGGGTCCAGCAAAAGGCAAAACATCTGATGTGACCATTCAAAAAAGGCCGATTTCCTATAGTGTTTCAGCTGTCCAATTGATTAATTAACTTATCCTACTGCACGAGAGTGCGAAAACAGAAAAGCCATGGCTTAATTTTTTTTTTTTTGTGTGCGGTATATTCACACTGCAAGAGGAGCACTCAAAAAATAGCTACTTTAGATTTTACCAATAATCTTCATCACTGTGAGTTCACGTCTTCCTCTTTACAGTGCTTACAAGATGAGCCCTATCTTGAACCACAGACCATGTTTCCCTACCCTGGTGAACCTGTTTAGTTTACAAAGGCTAAAAATTAGTAATTTATGGATTGTCTCTAACTTAAGTCCCAGCCCAGCCAAATACGGAAGGAAACTGAACCACTTCTTGTTATACCAAGTAAAAAATACAAGAATGAATCTAGGGCATAAAGATTTCGGATGCAGTAGGAGGAAAACTAAGGACTGTGAGGCAGAAAACCTGGACTTAAAGCACTGATTAGTGGTAAGTAACCAGGTCTACCTCTTCACTGGTCTTTCTCATCCTAGTCCTTACAAAATAAGGCAACACCCAAGTTTGAAAAAATATACCCGCTGGGATGACAGTGTGATCTGCCCCACTCCATAACATGCAGTGATAAAGATTTATTCATCAAACAAATGAACACAAAAATCACGCGTTTACAGCTCCCAAAACAAGCATAGCAAAATCTTCTGATAATCCCCTCTCATCTGCAAATGATAATGCAACATAAAAGTACCAGTGGTTGACCAATTAACTGCATTACATATGTCCTTCAAAGTAGTCCCTTCTAAGACAGACCACAAGGCAGCAATTCCTCTGGGTAAATGACTGTTGGACCTGGCCCTTTTTGCAGGGTTCTCCTCAACCTTTTTGCCTTCTTCCTTCTCTGTTTTGACTTCCTTTTCCTAGCTTTAGTACTCTGGGCTCTTTACCACTGCTCACCTGTGCTAAAGTGCAACTGCTCCCTGTCTAAAATGTAATGGTATTTGGTTTCTCCATGATTGGCCTATTTGATTTACTTGAAGTCCCTAGTACAGTGCACCAGGTGTGCCCAGGGCCTGTAAGTCAAATGCTATTAGTGGGCCTGCAGCACTGATTATGCCACCCACATTAGTAGCCCTGCAAACAAGTCTCAGACCTGCCACAGCAGTGTCTGTGTATGCAGTATGAACTGCCATTTCGACCTGGCAAGTGCACCCACTTGCCAGACCCAACCCTTCCCTTTTATTACATGTAAGGCACCCCTAAGGTAGGCCCGAGGTAGGCCTATGGGCAGGGTGCAGTGTATTTAAAAGGTAGGACCTGTACTGTTGTGTTTTACATGTCCTGGTAGTGAAAAACTGCTAAAGTTGTTTTTTACTACAGCAAGGCCTATCTCTCCCGTAGGTTAGCATTGGAGCTGTCTTGTAATATCTTACAAGTGTATCTTCCAATTGAGAGCTGATAGAAAATTGGAGTTCAGTGTCTCTGGGCTCACAATTTAAAAATACATCTTATAGTGAAGTTGATTTTTTAAATTGCAGGTCTGAAAATGCCACTTTTAGAAAGTTGGAATTTGCTTGCTTTAACCAGTCTGTGCCTCTGCCTGACTCTGAATATACATCTGGGTCAGGTTGAGAGCTGTGTTCTTGTGCATTTACTCTAGACAGTCACACAAAGGGAGTTGAGGTGTGCCCTGCTTATCCTGATGGCACATCACCCCGCTGATGGGCCTTCCTTAGCTAGAGTGATGGTAGGAGTTGACACTGACACCTGAATAGTGCTGTGCCTGTCCTCACTCGAAGAAGTGTCCACCCCTTTAGTGTGTGTGTGGGGCCAGGGTAAGGAAAGGCAGGGTCTTGTGCACTACATTGAGCTTTCTTTAAAGTTTGTCTACTTCAAAGGCTCATTTGGGTATAAGTACAGGACCTCTGACACCATATACTCAGAACACTCTGCCAGGAAGAAGAGCTGTTGTGCTGCCAGGAAGGACTGCACTTTGCTGTTTGCTTTTCTATGTTGGCCTGCTGCTTTTGTCCTGGGAGTGAGAGGACTGGCCTTTGCTCTCTACATCCTGCTTTCTAAAGTTTCTCCAAGGGCTTGAGTTGAACTTGCCTATTGTTGGAAGTCTCAGGGCCATCAAAGACTTCACCTGTAGTACCTGGGCTCCTCTGCTAAGAGCCCTACTTGCCAAGTGGTGCCAAATCCAGCTCCTGGGCCCTTGTAACTGAGATTCAGTGCTACAAGAAGAACCTGATATCCAGCGACTTTGGAAAAAGCACCTGAATGCAACTTTGATGTCGTGCCGCTGCCTGCACCAAAGCCGTGTTTGCCGATTGATGCAACAACTAAAACTTACAATACAGGGTCTGATGATGACACAACTGCCCCTGTGGGAGTCCCGAGCACCATGTCACTGATGCCCGTGACGCACCACTCTGACTGCAGTGCTGCAGTTGTGTCCCAGTGGTTCGACATTGACACTGCGGAATCAAAGCCTTGCGGCCTCGACTTGCAATGCATCATCGACTTCACCAAGCAGTAAGGAACCAAGGGTCATCTCGGCAACCGCCACATCTCCTCCCCTGCAGCACGCAATGTTAACAGGCGTCAGCCACTCCCTGACTCTGCATCTCCGTCCGGAACTGATGCCTCACTTTCTTCAGTGACTCCTCACCTCCCTCGTGCAACGCACTGTCCTTGAGTATGGACTTGCCAACAACCTGCATAGCAGTAAGGAACCGACGCAGCACTTGCCTCCCTGAGGCCTCCCCTCCCCTGCACCTACTAGGTACTATAATGGGTTTTGCGTGACTCCCAACGCCAGCCCTCGCTTCATCAAGATTGGACTGACTTTGTGAGGTCTTCGACATCAAGCACGACCAGCTAGCCCTATTGGAGGTATTTTTCCTAAGAGTTATACTTGATTTATTTGAAAATTCATATCTTATCTTGTGTATGTTGGATTTTTGTCGTTTTGGTCTTGTTTTACTCAGATAAATAGTGGCTATTTTTCTAAATTGGTGTGGAATACCTTTGATGTGTTTTCACTGTATCACTGTGTGTGTGTGTGTGTGAGTGTGTACAAATACTTTACACATCGTCTCTGGAGATAAGCATGACTGCTCTTGCCAAGCTTCCAAGAGGGTGAGCACGGGCTAGTCTTGGTGTGTAACATACCCTAACTAGAGTGAGAGTCCCTACTTAGACAGGGTGCAAACCACTGCCAACTGGAGAACCCTTTTTTAACAACGACTTTCAATTGAACCAGGTAAACCATCACCCATGGCAAGATAAGATGCAAAAATGTCAAACCCTATCCAATGGCTTAACTATATGAGTTGGGATGCTTCCCCTGATCCGATGAACCAGATTTGACCAATAAAAGACAGAAACCTGACATTCTATGCATGGTGCACTCTTTTGATATGAAGAGAGAAAAGGATAGACAACTAGGAAAACCAAGTCTTAAGAGCAATAGAATGCTGACTGACTTTTTTGGAAGAAAAGCTGAAGAAGTCCTTAGCATAACTTTATGTGGATGAAACTACAGAAATGATTTTCCTGCAATTTAAGTTCCAAGCTCACCTACTCTTCTTCCCAAGCAGATGGCAATCAAAAAGAGGACTTTCACAGAGAGGAATGTTAAATCCCTTGAAAGACGGGGCTAGATTCGAGGAGATTGTCACCCTTGAACTACCACCAAATCCCAGGAAATGGTTAATGAAGAATAGTTGGTTGAATCAAGAATAAGAGAGATAGCTTTACTCCAGAAGGCCTTTATTTCATCCCATTGATTCCTTAAAGTAGACACTGCCAATCCCAAAAGAAAAAAGTCTGTAATGAAATCTAGGATTTTCATAGGGTCACAAGAAGAAGCTAAAATAATCTGAGAAAGATACCAAGATTCAAAGGGCTTCCATTGTTTAGCATAAACTCTCATGGTCTCTGGCCTATGAGAATGTGGTATACACTGCAATCTCTAAAGAACAACCCAAAGACTCTAACATCGCCTGCTCAAGTTCCAAATCCCCAATCACAGACAATTGCGCGTTTGTTAGTAGAGAAGTGGAACTCAAAGAAGAAGAGGTTTCACTGGAAAGATCAATGGAGGTTGGGCTAACAAGAGGATTGGAAGTGGAAACCTATGATTTGTGGGCCAACAGAGTGCACCCTAAAGGCCCTAACCCTAATTGTCCTCTATGTTTCTCAGATATCTAGAGGTTAAGGGGAAAGGAGGGAATACATACCATAACCCATGTGGCTGTGTTAGCGGCAGGGTATCCATTCCCATCTTCTTTAAGATGGAATGAGAGAGCAGAATTTGGATTGAAAACTATTCCACTCTACGGCAAAAAGACCTTACAATGGGAAATGGAACCATGAAATGATCTGTTGCAATATTAGTTGAGATGGGCCCAGGGTAATTGAGGTTGGATACATACGGCTCAATTTGACTGCAGGTCCATTCTTTCATCCTAGTAGATAAACCACCAGCAGAAACAAGGGGTTGGCCTCTGCCCAGTCATCCAATTTCTCTGGCATTTACCACCACTGAAGTTAGAAGATGCTGAACCAATGGCTAGAAGTAACTTTGAGACCATGGAATTATTGCTATTTCCACCTGTACCCTCAACCAATTCCTTGCTGAAGATGTGACCTTGCCAGTAATGCTTTCATCTAGGATGTCAACTTCTACCTCCTGGAATGAAGAAGAAAGACCTGTCCCAAATCGGGGTAGTGCATAGCCCTGATGAGCTGCAGATTGTGTGATGGAATCAGTTTGGATTTCTTCCAGTTGATCAAGAATCCAAAGGTCTGGACACTTTGAACCACTTGCTGCACTTCCTTCAAACCCTTTGGAAAAGAAGAGGCACAAATCAACCAATTATACAAATAATGGAAAATCCTAATCCCAATATTATGTATTGTACCAACCAGAGGGTATAGAATTGTTGTGAAGCCTCTGGGAGCAGATGAAACGATGAATGGCAGGACTTCAAAATCGTAATACCTCCCCAGATTCACCCATAGTCTCAGGAAAGAAGACATTTCTGGGACGTTGGGTGCATCAGTATGTGCAGGTAAGCATCAGAGCCCAAAATTACAAGGAAGTCTCCCGGTGTAACGATGTTAAGAATTACTTGCTGGGTTACTATTTTAAACTGAGTGTGTGGAATGTAGGTATTGACTAGGACAGGAAGGAAATGCCATAACTGTTTTTGAACTATAGGAAGGTTTGAGTAGCAGACATGAAACAACTCACTTTCTGGAACTGGAATAATGGCTCAGTTTGGTAAGCATGTCGTCCACCACCACCTTTAGAAGTGCCTTGAATTGAAGACACAGTGAGGAACAGGAGTGGTTTGGAAAACAATTTCTGAAGTGTGACTCTTGTAGGCAGGCTGATAACTTTCAGCACTCAAGCCTCTGTAATGGAGGAATCCCAGACTTTAGAGAACATTGGTTGTTGTCCTTCAACCACTTCCTCATTTGTCACATAGTCATGCCTTTAGTGTTACTCGTTGGAGGACAGCGTTTCCCTAGGACTATAACTTGTCAGCAAGAGGGAACGCTTGACCTCAAACCAATCCTAAAGAGGCCTGACTTTATGATCTTCAACAGCTCTCTTGATCATTTTTTCAAGCTGTGGATCAAAAAGTTGGCTTCTGAAAAGAAATGGAAATGTATAAGGATAGACTTTTTGGAGCACTGTCTCCCAGAAATGCATCAGATCTTTTGACTGGCTGTAATGTCTGATCCAGATGCTGTAGCATCTGCTCACAGATTCAAAAGAGATATGCAAGAGGAACATCACTTGTTACTTTATTGAGCGGGTGGAAATACAATCTGATCCTTGTATATCTTCTGCTAACGACTGAAATTCTCTCAGCAGTGACTGGAACACATAGACTGCATCATCAATTTTCTTGAAGGAAGACCGTTTTGCAGAATAAGATCTCTTCACCACAACCTTAACCTTTTTATCTACCAAATCTGATGGTGATGCACACTCTGATATGGTGCTCCGTTGATATACCAATCCAGCTAAAGAGAAATGCACCTTCACCAAAGGTGTACACTCCTTGTTAAAGCATTAAAGTGGACATATTTTTGATAGGAAACTTGGAAATTAAGGTTTTTCCAACTCCTTCCATTCTGTGTTCAGAAGTTCCTGAACAGCACTGTCCAAAGGTAAGTTCTTTGCTCTGATACTGTTGGAAGAAGTGGTCTTCTCCCTCATCTCTGATTGGATATGGGAAGGCTAGATTCATTCTAAGAATTATGTAAGTCCTCCTCAAGATCTGCGTCTTCAATATATCACCCATAATGTCTTGCTCCTCTTCCAAGTAATCTCCCTTTGGATGAGATTTTTCTGCCCATCTGGACTGTTTAGCATATGTCCTCAGCCTGCATTGTAGCGGTCACAGCAGACAGTCATCTTTTGCATTATTGTCAAAGATAGAAAACCAGATGAGGCTGCTGCAGAGGTCCTCTTAATTTCTGCATGTTTGCGCTTAGGGAAACACTTTCTAGCTTCCATTCTGAAGAGCCCAGTGAAGTACACTGATCTGGAAAGAAAATAGACCTACTTAGCCTACTTGAGTTGGTTATACAGTAACCAGATCTTGTGTGTCCGCAGATCTTGTGAGACTGTTGTTCAGTAAGGGCCTCTTCACAGGGAAAGTGCAGTCAACCATTTTGGAGGGCAGATGCTGCAGATGGTAAGCGGCCAACACACAGAATGCAGTAATCGTCAAAGCAAATTCTTTGTGCTGTGATTACACAATTTAAGGAGCGATGGTAATACATGGTCTGAAAGACATCCGATCATTAATGAAGGGGACTGCTATAACAGGAACCCCATCGAGAGCGCTTACTTTCCCTTTAATTTTAATTGTGATGTGTAGTAATAAACCACTGGAGCAGGATCAAGCATAGGACAATGATGGCTTACCACCTGCCAGGAGTAGGTATCTCGTTATCATCCAATGTAGAAAGAAATAGGAAGTGATTTGGTTTCCTTCCACTTTTGGGTGCAAGTAGCTGGAGGTGGGGCTTACATTACCCACCATCCATAGATTGCTAACTTTTAGCCTTTGTAAACAGGTCCAATGGGGTAGCACTTTCTGCAATTCGAGCCAGGGGTCATCTTGTATGGTATAGGATGAGAAAGTAATGCTGCCTTCAAAGGAACTATATTACAAAATAAAGTTGGAACTCTGCACCTCAATTGGGTTTAAATGTACAACTTTCTACTATTCATGCAACTTTCTCTGGTTCGACTTGGAAATCTGCATCAGTTATCAGTTTATCAATGATAACCCTGGAATCGTTTTGTAAATTGCCTTTCTCTCCTTGCTGGATGCATTTCAACATTGTAAATCTGGGTCAAGATTTTTAGTAGACAATTACATTTCTACTAAACCCATTGCATGTAGGTTAGAATGCAACAGGGCAAGTGTCCCTCACACATACAGACTGAGTTGGATATAAAGAGAAACCTTTTAAACTCAATTCACTCCCATAACAGGCAGAATACAGACAGCTGAACATGTCTTGTCACATCAAGCAGACTGACCTCCGAGAGTTGGCGCCCCATTTAACCAGGCTGCAATGTGTCCCTATCTAGTAGGCCTAGCGAAGGTGAAAGTACATTTTCTACTGGCAGATATAATTCTGTAGTTTTCTCATGTTCTATTTGAGTCTCCTCTGACAGGTAATTTGATAGCTACACCAGTTGTCTCCTATTTTCCTTTCTCTATGGAAGAATATACACCTGCGTAAGTAAGAGTGCGGCAAAGCTCTCTGGCTATAGTCCGGCAGAGGACTGCTTAGTAATGCGCACCAAAGGTTTATGCACCCATTGCCCTTTGTTGCATTATCCAGTACCTGCTATTTCATGGCAGCTGTATTCAATGCTTAAAAATATAGTTGTTCAACTGTTATTCTGTGGTATTATCATGAGATTTCCAGAGGTCTACTTAAAGTTCCCTAATACTCTATTCTTTGCAGGGGCGCTATCTAAAACCATTACCTAATTAAATACACGTACGTTAAACGTGGGGAATGTTCTGATGCCCCTGGGCAATCTATTTGTATTATTTTTTTTTATAGTAAGTTTCTTCATAGGTTGTCCAGGACCCATGAAGTGTGCCTCTTGTCTCTCTTGAACGCAGACTTTCTAGTGAATACCACTTTATCTCTTTCAGTCTTGTTGTGCCTAATCTAAGACTAGGTCAGTGTTAGTTTTGCTACATTGGAAGCCTACAGTCATGCAAACCATACGTCGCACACCAAATGCAATGCTTATGACCTCACACTATGTATACCAATAGGCAGAAATGCATAAAACCACAATACATACTCAAACAATGCTACTACACTGATCTTTCAGTCTTCAGGGTAATCCGACCTGTAAAATGTATTTGCAATGTTTGTAAGTGCCAAGGCTGAGATCATGAGCATTGTATTTGGTGTGTGAGTTATGGTTTGCATCGCTGTTGTGTGAGTTAGGCACTGTGGAGTTAACCACATCTTTTACATTTAATTGGTTTATTGCTTTTAATTCATAACCATAACTGTACTTTAACTGTACCTGTATGTTTTAAGTGCATTTCTAAAGTCTTTTTTAAACATATGTTTAGGTCCTTTAAATAAAGCCAAACATAACTTCATTTTAACCGTTGTTTTTCTTCAGTTAAACTTATCTATCTATCTATCTATCTATCTATCTATCTATCTATTCATCTATCTATCTATCTATCTATCTATCTATCTATCACATAGTGGTGGTCTCCACTATGTATCTATAGTTAGGACCATGTTTACGTGGGAAAGGGATTTTTTTGTTTGCTAATAACTTTGCCTCCGTTTGATGAATCTTCACAAAACTTTCCAAAAAAGTAAAAAGATTCATCCACCTTGGCATCTTCCCGGAAAGTTTTGGGGTGATCTGTCAAATGGGATCCGAAAAAAGGGGGGACTCCAACAACGAGTTTTCTCCACAAAAATACCTATCGGAACTTTAGAAATTGTTATAGCCAAAACGGCTGAATGGAAGTCTACCAAATTTGAAAGAAAGACTAGATCTTTACCCAGAAAGGGTGCTTTTAGTGATTTGGTGCAAATTTTAAGGTTCAAAATTTATAGATATCTAGAGATCTGGTGGTACCATGGAACTGACAGATCAAAAAGATAATGATCTGGTTGGCTGCCGTCAATGTCAACAAGATGGAAGCCATGCGGAAGCCATTTTAGGACTTGGAGACTCATGGATGAAAAGAATAAATATATATAGCGGGGCATGATCGGGATACCCTGTCTCCCTAGGCATGCTGGGTAGTCCTAATGGGACTTCCCCGAGGCCAAAAAAGTAAAAAATAATAATAATAATTAATTGGTGCACCATACTGCAGTGTCACAAAGAAAGGGTGAGGCTCATTGCTCTTTTTGTTTTAAAATTCCTCCTGGGTTAGCTGGGGTCAGAGGGCCATCGTATCATTTATTTTTATGTAGAGATATTGACCAAATCAAATTGAACCTTGACCATCACTCTTTCACGTTTAAACTGAGCTTTCTGCCTGTTAGAAATGGGGTTTCTGGTTGCCTAGGGTATGCACCTAAGCCAGGCAGAACCCACCACTCTAGTCAGAAGGGCCAAGTCCAACACTGCCCAAAGACGTAAATATTAAAAATGACCATATTTCATTTAATTTTGTATTTTATGCTGTTATTTTGAACCATTGTCACCCTTGCTTGTCACTACCTTTTGTATTGATTTCAAGTTCCTCCCAACAAACCCATAAGCCAAATTACACCACAACTTTGTAGTTTGTGCAAGAACCTAGCAACACAATTGGTGCCTGGGCCTACATGGGACAACCAACAAAGTTATGGGAGAAATGTTTGAATTCATCTCAGCAGCTGGTGATCGCTCGGGTCCTCATTCCAGTACATTATTTTCACTCAATGTGCACTCTTGACAGAGGTTAGCCGTATGCTATTCAGCCTTTTTCTGCTCCAGTGGAAACAGTCCAGCCTAAATTGCCAAGCAAAGGATCGTCCATACATGAACAAAAGCTACAAGAGAAGTTTCAGTTTAGTTAGGCATCATCCTTAAGGAATATCTTGAGTCCTGTGCCACGGTGAGGAAAAGACCTATGTCTGGGCATATCCGTTGCACTGCAACAGATAAAAAAGTGATGGAAGGACTGGTTGAGTTAATCTCAGCAAGTGCTTGTCGCTTAAGACACAGTCAAATCCATCATTTTTAAACCCTGTGCCACTCAAGACCAACTTAATGCAAATAATTCTTGGTCCTCCTCCAATAGACACAGTCCAACGCAGTTGCAGCTCATTAATATGCCTGTTGGAGCACCCTCCCCCATATTTCTTGACTCCTTTACTTTACAAACATTATTTCAAAATCAGCCTAACCTGTGCTGTTCACTCTGACTCTCACTCGGTGCGAGGGTTAGACAGTCAGGCCCTTTTGAAAAGCACATGCGCTACTGTGCAAGTGCGGTCCATCACAGCTTTAGCTGGCTTTGCCTCATTTTCAGCCCTAGCTTGCCTCTGTTTCTCTGTGGATAGAATCCCCACGCTGTGACGTAGAGCATCTTCACTCATTGAATGCATCCTGTGTGCTTCAGACGTCAGCCCTGTGCTACTCGAGGTTGCAAACCAATCACCAAAGGTGCACCTTTCCAGCTTGTCACAGGTCACAAGCGTTACGGACCACCCCCCACCTTGTGACGAGTTTGGAAAGGAATGGCATTTACACAAGGTGCCACTGTAGTGTGCGTGTCAGCATGTGACTGGGGTCATCAGTGACGCCAGGTCACATCATGTATATGCATCCAGCAAGCATACTTCAATTCAGAAAAGGCTGGGCACTTTGTTATAATCAGCTCATGGTTAGCTGGTGTTTGTTCAGAACTGCAGCACATTCTGGCATTGCCGAGGTTTGAGTCAGGACCTGAGTTTATTCCCCTTCACTTTAAAATTTCACTAGCCACCCTTGGTCGAACCCCAACTGAGAGACAACATCACTTCTAAACGAGCACACAAGCAATTATCGGCCTACTCATGCCTTAGAGAAATGATGATGGCAATGAAAGACCATATTATGTAAATGTGGACAAATTCCTAGCAGGAGGGGGGCAAAAAAGAGGATCATTCAAAAATACAGGATAACTAATCCATGCATCAGCTGAAAGAGAAAAACATCAAGTACATAAAAAATCCTTCATTCCGCTTTCGTTCTTGAACCTCATCACTTGTGCAAATATTAAGCAACTATATCAACTGTTGACTTTGTGAATTTTGTTTTCAGAATATACTCTCATTGCAATCTGTTGTGAGATTTTACAGTTGGTTCTCTCAATGGGAACCTGAGTGAAATACATACATTTGTTCATGTTTTCTCATATTATGAGTGGATTTGTGCTAAAAAAGTATTTTTGCTCACTTTTATTGGTGATTTCTAGGTTTCGCCTGCATAGCGCTTGTGCTGTACTTGTGAAATCTATTATATTAATATAAATCTTAAACAGGACTTACATCCTGCCCTTAGTTTTCATTGGTTCGAGTGCTTGCCACTTACTTTTCCTCCTTTTTTATTGGCTGTAGCATTTTATTTCCTGTTGTTTCTCTTATCAGAGTCCCACAGTCCAAGTACTGTTTTCATCCACTTTTGTGGAACTTTTTTGTATGTTTTGCCTGCACAGTACGTGTGCTGTGCTTGTTTCCATAATCTCCCCATGGCTGCACACATTTCAAGCGTGCTTGTTTTCAATTCATGCCCACACTCTATATGAGTGAATGTGTTCCGTTTTCCAGTGCTCCCTATCACCTCCCCTCTTCCCGCTGTTGTTTTCTCTCCATGCGCTGAACAGGTTAAATGACCCCGCCTGTTGGGTGCTTCGGGTCAAAACACTAGAGCAGCTATTTTGCCAATGGTACCCTCTTGCCCCTGAACCTGTGCTCTGGTGTTTTTCTGCCCACTAACACTACCTCCTGCTTTAGGCAAGCAGCGCGGGGGCATGGCGTGGGTGCCATCATCAGAGTGAAGTGGAGGTAGGTTGGGACAGTCGAACAGCTGATCCGACGCTACTGAATTTGATGAGGTATTTATGGTGCATTAGCTGGTATCAAAGCTCTGCTCTGCCCTGTGTGAGGCGTCCTCACTACTCTTGACTCCTGTGTGCTAAGCTTCAAGTGCCTATAGCTTCTGGTGGAGAATTCCAGTAATAGATAGAAGCACAAAAGGCAGAGCAGGAATCTATAGCGTCCAGGGAGGTGTATTGTGCAGGACGTTTCAAAGAGTACTACATTGGGTTTGGAATTTTTTCAAAGGAACTCTCAAGGTGTAGCAGGCACACATTAATTTGTTGTGCGCAAGCTACAGGGAAGCACAGTTCTATATTTAGTCCTTCGCACCCTGACAGGAGGCAACACGTTTGTTAGCTTGTTGATTTTTGGTGTCACTTTTGTTCATTTTAATACTTGGAAGTAATGTTAATCAACAGCAGGTTGGACGTTTATAATTTTCAAAGCTTGCGACATTGGCTGTGCCATGCCGGTTTGAAAATTGTTCTCATGGAAAAGAGTTGGGTAATCTAGCAGGTTTCCTAGGCTGTTGTTCCACTCTAAAAGCAAAAGAGGGAGTTAAACAGGATTGCAAAGTAAGTGTTTGCGGCTATGAAGTCGCGGGGTTGTCGAAACATGTTTGCAAAGCCTTCGGTTGGGCACATTTCTTTTGCTTTCGGGAAAGTTGGCGAAGGCTTCTGAAGGGGCTCATGCAGACACCACATCCAGCTGTAACCTACTAAACTGCTTTTAAGATGCTCAAAAATATAGGCCTATCTTAAAAAAGGTAATTGAATGAATGAATTAATGAATATTGGGATTTGTAAAGCGCACGGCTACTACTAGAGTGTCCTGCCACTAGGCCAATGCAAATGGTAGGGGAATCCAGTTTAATCTTTGCACAGGTGTTTTCAATTGTTTACGGAAGGTTTTAGTATCAGTGATACCTCTAAGGGCCACCTGGAGTTAATTCCTGTATTTTGCTGTTAGTACTGCGCAGGCCGAACTGCCCCATTTCTTTCGTCTGGTACGAGGATTGCATAGCAAATGGGCTGACTTAGACCTCAGGGGGGCGTATTTGTGCGGTGAGGGTCATTTTGTCCTGTAAGTATTTGGGGCCAGTCCTGTAAAAGGCTGCGTGAGCTACAGTCAATCCTTTAAAAATTATTGTCTTCTCTACTGGAAGCCAGTTTAGCCAACTATGATAGTGGGATATCAAGTTGTGTTTAGGCAGGTTATACAAAAGGCAGACAGCCATGTGCTGCACCCTTTGTAGTTTCTGTATGAGGTAGTCTGATATGCCTAGGTATAAGAGGTTAACATAGTCGAGTCAATACAGAATCAAAGACTGTACCACAGTTCTCTGGGCTTCCCAAGGCAGGAATTTGAGGAATTTTATTAACATCCTGAGAATCCAGCATGAGGTTTTATTAACAGCTGAGATTTGAGGCTTGAGTTATAGGTTTTGAGGGTCTCCAGTGGACAGTGGTATGTCCCCTGTGCAAGTAGGGACCCTTCCTTCCAGTCAGGGTAAGGGGATTTCACACCCAAGAGGACCCCCTTCGTAGCTTGCCATGAGCAGTCAGGCTTATTTCAGAGGCAATATGTAAAGCATTTGTACATAAACACACAGTAACACAGTGAAAAAACTACAAATGGACATCACATCAGTTTGGGAAAATAACCAATCTTTACATAAACTAAACAAGACCAAAATGACAAAACTCCAACATACATAACTCAAGGTATCACTTTTAAAAGGTTGAAGCAATTCTGTCCATAGAACTCTATGGATAGGTTGGTTTTAGCTCAAAGTACCTTTGATGGATCAAAATCCAAGATGAAAAACAGCTGCAAAGGAGGAAAGCATCAGAAAACACAGCCGATGCATCGCTTCTTGAGTCCCAGGCGAATGAAGCCGTCAGTTCTGCTGCACACAGAAGTGTTGCGTCGATTCCTTACTGTTAGACGAAGCGATGTGTCAGTTTCCAAAAGTGACTGCTTTCTGCGGGGTGATGCGATGGAAAATTGTGTGGAAATCCGGACGCACTGGTGGTCGATGCGGCGGCAACGAAACAGGCTATGCATCGATTCTTCCAGCTGCAGACTGGTGATGCGTTGATTCCTTCAGCTGCACAGCAGGGTCTGCTTCGGAGTCAGAGCAGGGGTCTCGGACGTCGGAGACACAGTGCTCTGGACTCGGGCTGCGGTGGTTCTTCTGGCCGTTGTTAGAAATGGGGGTCTCTAGTTGGCAGAGGTAAGTACCTTTGTCCAAATAGGGGCCCTTGCTTCTAGTCAGGGTAAGGGGGATACACTCCTAAAATAACCCCTGCTCACCCCCTTGGTAGCTTGGCACGAGCAGACAGGCTTATCTCTGAGGCAGTGTGTAAAGCATTTGTGAACACATACAGTAACACAGTGAAACCACTACAAATGGACACCACACCAGTTTAGAAAAATAAGTAATCTTTATCTAAACTCAAAACAAGACCAAACGACAAAAATTCACAATACAGTAATAAAAATATGACTTTCAGATGGTAGAAATAGTTCAGTTCAATGCAAGTTGTAAATGCCACAATTTTCTCAAAAGTACCTTAGATGCGTCACGCAAAGCAAACGAAATGGCCGCAAGGAAGGTGATGCGTCTGTTCCTTACACTCAGGGGAGGTGATGCGTCTGTTCCTTACTGCGGCACAGGGGAGGTGATGCGTCAGTTCCTTACTGCGTGGGGAGTTGATGCGTCTGTTTCTTACTGCGGACCCCAAACGATGCAACAGTCTTGGCGCCTTGATGCGATGCTTCGATCCGGTACGATGTGTGTCTTCGTGCAGCCGCACAGCAGGCTTGCGTCGGGATCGGTGCGGCGGCGGCGATTTCTCGAGCCGCGGCAGGCGCTGCGATGGTTTCTTCGGCGATGCGTCGGAAAACCAGTGCAGATGCGACACGCTTCTTCGGTGTTGCGTTGATTTCCCAGCTCCCAGCGACAGTCTCCAGAGGTCCTAAACAGCAGCAGGCACCTCTTTGTAGGTTGGAATTCCCAGCAAGGGAATTCAGGGGAGTTGGTGGTGAAGTCTTTGTGTCCCTGAGACTTCAGAACAGGAGGCAAGCTCAGTTTCAAGCCCCTGGAGATCTTTTCTTCAAGCAGGTGACAAAGCAAACAGCAAAGTCCTTTTTCTCCTTTCCTTGGCAGCAAGCAGCCACTGCAGGCCAACCCCAGACAGCAAACAGCACAGGGGCAGTATTCCTCCTCAGCTTATCCGGCTCTTCTCCTTGGCAAAGGTTTCCTCTTGATTTCCCAGAAGTGATCTAAAAGTCTGGGGTCTGGGCCCTCTTTTTATACACCAAAATCCTTTGTTCTCTGAAGGCAGAGAGTGTCTGTACCCAGCCAAAACCAGTTCTGTGGGGCACTTTGCAAGTGCACAACAACCTCCATTGTCAGTGTGAGCCCTGGCTTCAGACACACCACAGGGGGCGGAGCCATCATTGTGGAAGGCAGGCACAGCCCTATTCAGGTGAAGATGCTACTCCTCCCACCACTCCAAATGCAGACCAAGCCTATTCAGCCCAGCCCTGACTCATCAGACTTCTGGAGCCACTGCCCTGCTCCAGCCCCTGTCATCCAAAAGCCAGACATGCAATACACAAACCTGCAATGGCAGGCCTGAGTCACATTTTACAAGCTGCTTCCGTGGGTGGCATAACCAGTGCTGCAAGCCCACCAGTATCATTTGATTTACAGGCCCTGGGCACACATAGTGCCCTGTACTAGGGTCTGACAAGTAAATCAAATAGCCAATCATGGAATCACTAATCCACAACAATACTTTACAGGGAGAGCATATGCACTTTAGCACTGATCAGCAGTGGTAAAGTGCCCAGAATCATAAAACCACCAACAACAGGTCAGAAAAAATACAGGAGGAAGGCAAAAAGTTCTGGGATGACCCTGAAAATGGGCCAAGTCCAACAGCCGTGAACAGGCGCTGCGTCAATTGTTCAGCCGCTGCGATGTGTTGGTTTTTTAACCGCATGGTAAGCTTGTGGCGGGAAAAACGGCCCAAGAAGGGTGATGCGTGGATTTTAAGTCTTCAAAGCAGCCAAACCACCTCCAAGGGCCCAGAACTGAAATTTGCACCACTTGGCAGATGAGTTCGGGGGGGCTGCAGATGAAGGCTTTGATGGCCCTGAGACTTCTTAACATGAGGCAAGCACGCACAAGCCCTTGGAGAATTTTCTCAAGCAGGATACCAAAGCAAAATCCAGTCCTTGTCCTCTCTAAGACAGAAGCAATTACTTCATGCCAACCCAGCAAAGCAACACAGCAAAGGGGCAGTACTCCTCCTGACAGCTCTCCCGCTATTCCTGTTGGCTTAGTCTCCTCTTGATCCAGAAGTGTTCTAAAATGTGGGGTTATAGGTCCAATGCTTATACCCTTTTTGGCCTTTGAAGTAGGCATACTTCAAATGATAGTCTTTGTAGTGCACAGAACCTGCCTTGCCCTGCATTGGCTCCAAACACACTACAGGGGGGTGGAGACAGCATTGTGAGAGGCCAAGCACAGCCTTATTCAGGTGTTAGTGACAACTCCTTCCACCACTCTAGCTCAGGAAGGCCCATCAGCCTGGTGATGGGCAATCAGGATATGCAGGGTACACCTCAGCTCCCTTTGTGTGACTGTCTAGAATGAACGCACAAGCAGCCCAACTGTCAGACTAAACCAGACATGGATTCAACAAGCAGTCAGAGGCACAGGATGGTCAAGCAAGAAAATGCCCACTTTCTAAAAGTCGCATTTTCAAACACACGATTTAAAAACCACCTTCACAGAAAGATGTGTTTTAAATCTTGAGTTCAGAAGAACCCAAACTCCAAATCTCTATCTCTTCCCAATTGAAACTTACCCTTGTAAAGTGTTACAAGGCAGCTTCAATGATACCTTATTAGAGAAATAGTCCTTGCAACAGTGAAAAAACGAATTTAGCAGTATTTCACTATCAGGACATGTATAACACACCAGTACATGTCCTACCTTTCACATACATTGCACCCTGCCCATAGGGCTACGTTGGGCCTACCTTAGGGGTGTCTTACATGTAGTAAAAGGGAAGGTTGGGTCCTGGCAAGTGAGTGTGCTTGCCAGGTCGACATGGCAGTTTAAAACTGCACTTGCAGACACTGCAGTGGCAGGCCTGAGACAGGTTTGCAGGTCTACTCATGAGGGTGGCACAATCAGTGCTGCAGGCCCACTAGTAGCATTTGATTTACAGGCCCTGGTGTGAGAAAGTGCCATCTTTCTTACATGGTATGCCCCCACTTTTTGCTGAATGGCTGATGTACTTTGACTGAGTGTGCCCTGGGCTCCTGCCAACCAGGTACCCAGGGCCTGTGTTCCTTCCCTAAAATTGCATTGATACCTACACCCAATTGACATCCCTGGCCACAGGTCAGCCCCTGGTAAATGGTACCATGGGTACCCAGGGCACTGTGACCAGGAAGGCCCCTAAGGGCTGCAGCACTTGTTGTGCCACCCTTAGGGACCCTGCACCTTACACACACACACTGCCTTTGCAGGCTGCGTGTCTTGGTGCAGAACAAAAGTGAAGAGTCGACATGGCTCACATCCCTGTGTGCCATGCCTGCAAGCCACTGCCCTGGCCTAGGTCAGCCACCCCTCTAGCTGGGTGCACTATGCCAGTGGTGAGGGCATAGAGGCATGAGCCCTGTGCCCCTACAGTGCCCAAGTCCATTCTTGGGCATTGTAAGATGCAGTGCTGCCATTAAGAGTATATGGTGCTGGGAGTCTGTCATTACGAACTCCACAGCACCATAATGGCTCCACTGAAGACTAAGAAGTTTGGTATCAAACTTCTCAGCACGTTAAACCCCACTGATGCCAGTGTGGGATTTAATGTAAACGCACTCAGAGGGCATCTTAGAGATGCCCCTGAAACCAACCCGACCTCCAGTGTCCGGACTGAGTGGCTGCCCAGGCTGCCACCACCAGACATGTTTCTGGACCCCTGGGTCGAGAGCCTCTGCTCTCAGGGGCCTGAAACAATGCACATCCCGGGACGAGGTGCCAAAGCCTCCTCCCCAGGATGGGCAGGGGAGCTTCAAAGGCCTGCCGCCTTTGGAGTTTCCCCAGACCATTTGCTGCTTCCAGCAAACTGGTCCCCACTGGTTCTACCCCACTCCTGGCGGGAGAACCGGCGGGAAAACCAGAAGCAGGAAATGGGTTGTGCCCACCTCTGCCAACTCCACCCCTAAGGTGGGGAGGCGAGGTGAAGCACAAACTCGAGTCCTCGCCATCTTGAGGATGGGGGACCTGGCCAACCAGGGACAGGCTCCTGTCCCCCTCCCACTGGAGAGGAACAGAATAGGGGTGTACCCACCCCAGGGAAGGGACCCATTGGTCCCTGCCCTTACCTACCTGTAACCACCCTAAATTTAGTATTTAGGGGCTCCCTGAACCTTCCTTCCGCAGTTCCCAAATCCGAAAACAAGAAGAGAGACGAAGCAAGAAGACCAGCCGTGCAGCTGCTAAAAGGAGGCGACAACAACTGACTTGGCCCCAGCCCTACCGGCCTGTCGACCTCTGAACCTGCTCCTGCGGAATCCCGGCCTCAGCAACCTCACAAACCCCGGAGGACCTGACTTCTGTGCTACAGCCTTTGACCCAGGGACTCCCACGAGCAGTGGTACTGCTCAAAAGAAAACCTACCAAAGACCCGGCCCTGGCACGGAGCCGCGAGACCTGCACACTCTGCACCCGCCGAGTCCAGCCTGTGCCTGAGTGACCAAAGACCTCGAGGACGACCCCGGCGATTCTGACCTGGAATCCAGTGGCCAAGGACCCTCCTCGGCGACCCAGACGGCGCCTGCAGTCTCAGGACAAGGGACCCCTCAACCGCGACCAGCAGGGGTAAGATTTCCCGACCTCAAAGACACCCCTGCACCCGGCGCCCCACGGCCCCCTGTGCCCAACTCCTGGGTGTCTACCTATCCTCCAAGACCCCAACTTACCTCCTGAAGTGTTGGTCGTCCCTGAAGAATCACCGTCCCGAGCCTGCAGCCTTTCTTCACCTTTCACGACCTCTATTGTTTAACATTGAGCGCCCGACGGCTCAAAAGCACCCTGCACCCAGCCGCCCGAGTGCCCCTGGAAGTGCAACCTCTATCCTAACCTACTTCCCTACTTGCCTGAGCAAGTGACCAGGAGCCCAGCTCCCACAGTCGCGTGGCCTGCTTGCCAGCAGCCACCAACCCGGGGCCCCCGCCTGCCATAGGATAACATTGGGCCTTCTCACTCTGCACCCGGCCGCCCCTGTGCCGCTGAGGGTGTAAAAACTGTACTTACCTGATCCTGGGGGACCCCTGAGTCTTACCCAGAACCTTAACCCTGCCAGTCAAGTACTTACCCGAAATCCGATAACTCACTTTTCTTCCATAGGGTTCCATTGACTGATTTTCTGCGAAATTTCTTCTAAGTGTGGAGTTCTGAAACTTTAGAATATTCACCAAAAATCAACCGAGTCACGAAAACGAAAATACTCACCTAGTATTAGGAGGGGCCTCAGTGCTGGACCAGTGCCCAACACTGGCCCTAAAAGTAATCGCAACGTTACTTACCGTTAACTCACTTTTCCTTCATAGGGATCCATTGACTGGTTTTCTGTGAAATTTCTTCTAAGTGTCGATTTCTGTATTTTACAAATATTCTTTAAAAATCGAACAAACTACAAAAACGTAATTACTTACCTGTTTTAAGTAAATGTCCCAGTGCTGAACCTAGGAGTCCAGCACTGGATTACAAAAGTAACGTAAACATACTTTGCTTGCACACTGTATTTCCTTTCATAGGATAACATTGGTAATTTTATCCAGAAAAGTTTCTAAGTGTCAGCTTTTGAAATATAGTAATATTCTTCAAAAATCACTACAATAACCAAAACGCTTTTTCTTACCTGTTTACAGGAAGTGTCCCAGGACTGAATCCAGGATCCAGTCCTGTGGTTAGAAAAGTGCTCTGCAAAGTAATCAATTGTAATTAAGCATAATTTTCCATTGAGCTCAATGTTGCATTGAATTTGACCCTGTGTTGCCTCTTGCACCAACTGTGATTACCACTATCTAAAAGTCTATTGCCTATCTGTAAGGTGAATAACCAAAGCATCTCATACTGAGAAAGTATATTTTGACCCTATTGTTGGTTCTAAAATAAAACAAGCATATATTTTTTTATATACAAACCATTGGCCTAGAGTTCAGTTCTTGAGTGTGTGGCTTCATTTGCTGACTGAGTGTGTACAACAAATGCTTTACACTGTCCTCTGATACTGCCTTACTGCTCGACCAAGCTACCACTTTGGAGAGTAAGGTTATATCTAACTTTAGCCTCTGTCAACCCTCTGGGGACTGTGGACTCTGTACACCCTGAACCTTACTTGGGTACAGTATATACAGAGCCACTTTCCTACATTGGTGGATCAGCGGTGGGATACAAACTTGCATTTGTTGGACTACTTGGTTACCATCTGATCACACGACAGAACTCTTAAATTGCCTTTAGAATTCTGATTTTTTAATTGGCATTTTTTTTTACCAAATTACTAAAAGTCTTGTTAGGGCCTTGCTTAAGTCCCTGTAGCATCTTAGAAAATAAAAAGTCACTATAGCCAAGGTTAGAGGGGTTAGAACTTTTTTTAAAAAAATGTCTCAAGACAAGAACCCAGCTACTAGTGAAGATAATAATGACATACAGGAACTGGTTGAGGAGCTCGACCTCACCCCTTATCTTCATTTGTCTTTCAAAGAGATAAGGTCATTATGCAAACTTAAAGATATACCAATGGGCCAGCATCCAACCAAACAAGGGCTCCAGGAGCTCCTGGCTGAGTATGCTAAAGCCCACCCCTCTGAGCATGGTGATGACCCAACAGAGGAGGAAAGGAATGAGGAGGATGGGGATGGTAACCCACCTCCATCACTTCCTAGGGAAGATAGGGTCCCTGCACCCTTAACTCCAAGAATAGACCTCTGGGGACCTAGGGGCCACCTAGGTGGTCCTGGTCCCAGAGAGGACACTGAGGATACCCTCAGTGAGGAGGACAACTTGTTAGCCAGGTTGGCCAAGCGACTGGACCTAGAGACCAGACTCCTGGCTCTAGAGAAGGAAAGACAGGAGATGGGTTTAGCACCCATCAATGGTGGCAGCAATACTAAAAATAAGGATAGGGAGGAAACTTCTGAACCTAAAATCCCCAAAGGGATTGTCCCTAAGTTTGAGGAAGGTGATGACATCACCAAATGGTTCACAGCCTTTGAGAGGGCTTGTGAAATAAGAAGAGTAAAGAAACCTCTGTGGGGGCACTCCTGTGGGAACTGTTCTCTGGTAACTGCAGAGACAGGCTTCTGACCCTCTCTGGGCCAGATGCAGGGTCCTATGACCTCATGAAGAGTACTCTGATTGAGGGATTTGGGCTCACTACTGAGGAGTATAGAATTAGATTCAGGGGGCTCACAAAGCCCAGACCCAGTCCTGGATTGACTTCGTGGACTACTCAGTAAAGACACTGGATGGCTGGTTAGCTGGACATAATGTGCATGATTTTTCTGGACTTTACAATTTGTTTATGAAGGAACACATACTAAGTAATTGCACAAATGAAAAGTTGCATCAGCATTTGGTAGACCTAGGTCTAATTTCTCCCCAAGAATTGGGAAAGAAGGCAGACCACTGGGTCAAGACTAGGGTGACAAGGACAACCACTGGGGGTGACCAAAGAAGGTGGTCACCAAACCCCCAGGGGAAAGGTGGTGAGAATCCCCAAGATAAAAAGTCTGAGTCTTCCAAAGGGCCCCAAAAACCTGTTCAGGGGTGGGTCCCAAACTACTCCCTATGTGCCTCAACCCTATAGGGGAAGAACTTTGATCCCTTGAAGGCCTGGTGTAATAACTGTAAGAAGTCAGGACACCTCACTGTAGACAAAACTTGCCCCACAACAAAGCCCCTAAGGCACCCAGTACAGCTACTCCTGGGGCAGCAAGTTTACAGATGGGATCAGAAGTGTACCCTGAGCAAATCTGGGAACCCACTGAGGCAAGTCTGGTCTCCTAGGGAAGTGGAATTTGCCACTGTAGCTGTGTGGCCACCCAACTTAAAGAAGTATTTGCAATACCCCTGGGTGAATGGAACTAGAGTAGAGGCTCTGAGGGATACAGGTGCCAGTGTCACTATGGTGAGGGACACACTGGTTTCCCCTGAGCAATACTTGATTGGGAAAACTTACCCAGTCACCAATGCTGACAGTGTCACCACTAGTCATCCCATGGCCATGGTGACATTAGGCTGGGGGGTTACTGGCCTGAAGCAGGTAGTGGTCTCTCCGAAGTTACCAGCTGCATGTCTGCTAGGAAATGATCTGGAAACCTCAGCCTGGGCAGAGGTGGAGCTAAAGGCCCATGCAGCCATGCTGGGCATCCCTGAATGGTGTGTGTAAAAACAAGAGCACAGAGCAAAAGGCAGGGTGAAGAAATAGTGTTGGAGCCTGAAATGATGGCCCAGCCTACCAAGAGAAAGGAAAGAAGACTGGCGGACCAGCTCCTACACAGTCACAAGAGCAGGACCCCTCTCCTCAGGAGAGAACCTGGAAGCCCCAGAGGGAACTGAGCCCCTAGAGCTTGACCCTTACCAGGTTGAACTCTTGGGCCCAGGGGGACCCTCTAGGGAAGAGCTGTGCCAGGGACAGCAAGACTGTCCCACTCTTGAAAGCCTGAGGCAGCAAGCTGTTTCAGAAGCCAAGGGAGATGTCAGTGGTACCCACAGAGTCTATTGGGAAGAGGGATTACTGTACACTGAGGCAAAGACCCCAACCCTGGAACCACCAGGAGAGTGGTAGTGCCCCAGAAGTACAGGGAGTTCCTCTAACTTTGGCTCATGACATCCCCTAGCTGGACATCTGGGCCAAACCAAAACTTGGGAAAGGCTAGTTAGCCACTTTTACTGGCCCCAGATGCACCAAAAGGTGAAGGAGTTTGTCAGCTCCTGTGTTACCTGTCAAGCCAGTGGCAAGACAGGTGGCCATCCAAAGGCCCCCTGATACCACTACCTGTGGTGGGGTTCCCTTTGAAAGGGTAGGTGTGGACATAGTGGGTCCACTGGAACCTCCACAGCCTCAGGGAACAAATTCATACTGGTGGTAGTGGATCATGCCACTAGGTATCCTGAGGCTATTCCCCTTAGGACTACTACAGCTCCTGCAGTAGCCAAAGCCCTCATTGGTGTCTTCACCAGGGTAGGGTTTCCTAAGGAGGTGGTTTCAGACAGAGGTTCCAACTTCATGTCTGCTTACCTGACCCACATGTGGAAGGAGTGTGGGGTGCAGTACAAGTTTACTACACCCTACCACCCACAAACCAATGGCCTTGTTGAGAGGTTCAACAAGACATTGAAAGAGCATGATCATGGGGCTCCTGAAAAACTCAAAAGGAGATGGGATGTCCTACTACCATGCCTGCTTTTCAGCTTACAGAGAAGTGCCACAGAAGGGGTAGGTTTCTCACCCTTTGAACTTCTGTTTGGCCATCCTGTGAGGGGACCACTCTGTCTTGTAAAGGAGGGCTGGGAGAGACCTCTCCAAGAACCCAAACAAGATATAGTGGACTATGTGCTTGGCCTAAGGTCCAGAATGGCTGAGTACATGGAAAAGGCATCCAAGAACCTTGAGGCCAGCCAGGAGCTTCAGAAGCACTGGTATGACCAAAAAGCTGCACTGGTTGAATTCCAACCTGGGCAACAGGTATGGGTTTTGGAGCCAGTGGCACCAAGGGCCCTCCAGGACAGATGGAGTGGCCCTTACCCTATCCTAGAGAAAAGAGTGAGGTCACCTACCTGGTTGACCTGGGCACCAGCAGGACACCCAAAGGGTTATCCATGTGAACCGCCTAAAACTCTACAATGACAGGGCTGACATCACCATGCTGATGGTGACAGATGAGGAACAGGAAGCTGAGAGTGAACCTCTCCCTGATCTCCTCTCCCACAGCCCAAAAGATGGGTCAGTAGATGGAGTTGTCTTTTCAGACACCCTCACTGCCCAACAGCAGACTGACTGCAAGCAAGTCTTGCAGCAGTATGCTGGGCTCTTTCCTTGACCCCTGGTCTGACAAACTGGTGTACCCATGATGTGGACACTGGTGACAGTGCACCTGTCAAAAACAAGATCTATCGTCAGTCAGACCAAGTTAAGGAAAGCATCAGAGCTGAAGTCAGCAAGATGCTGGAGCTAGGGGTTATTGAGCCCTCTGAGAGCCCCTGGGCTAGCCCAGTGGTTCTGGTCCCCAAACCTCATCAAAGGGTGAAAAGAGAGAGATGAGGTTTTGTGTGGACTATAGGGGTCTCAACTCTGTCACCAAGACAGATGCACACCCTATCCCAAGAGCTGATGAACTGATAGACAGATTGGGTGCAGCCAAATACCTGAGTACCTTTGACTTAACTGCAGGGTACTGGCAGATTGGCATGGCCCCAGGAGCCAAACAGAAAACAGCATTCTCCACACCTGATGGGCATTTTCAGTTCACTGTTATGCCCTTTGGTTTAAAGAATGCCCTGCCACCTTCCAGAGGTTGGTGAATCAAGTCCTTGCTGGGTTGGAGTCCTTTAGTGCAGCTTATCTTGATGATATTGCTGTCTTCAGTTCCACCTGGCAGGATCACCTGGTCCACCTTGGGAAGGTTTTAAAGGCCCTGCAAACTGCAGGCCTAACTATCAAGGCATCCAAATGCCAGATAGGGCAGGGCACTGTGGTGTACTTGGGCCACCTGGTTGGTGGAGGCCAGGTACAACCCTTACAGCCCAAGATCCAGGCTATCCTGGACTGGGTAGCTCCAACAACTCAGACCCAAGTCAGGGCATTCCTTGGCTTGACTGGGTACTACAGGAGGTTTGTGAAGGGATATGGGTCCATTGTGACTCCCCTCACAGAACTCACCTCCAAGAAGATGCCAAAGAAAGTAAACTGGACAGTTTGTTGCCAAAGGCTTTTGACACTCTGAAAGAAGCAATGTGCTCAGCACCAATTCTAAAAGCACCAGATTATGCCAAGCAGTTCATTGTGCAGACTGATGCCTCTGAGCTAGGGATAGGAGCGGTCCTATCCCAGACCAATGATGAAGGCCAAGACCAACCTGTTGCTTTTATAAGCAGAAGGCTTCTCCCCAGGGAGCAGCGTTGGAGTGCCATTGAGAGGGAGGCCTTTGCTGTGGTCTGGTCCCTGAAGAAGCTGAGGCCCTACCTGTTTGGAACTCACTTCCTAGTTCAAACTGACCACAGACCTCTCAGGTGGCTAATGCAAATGAAAGGAGAAAACCCAAAACTGTTGAGGTGGTCCATCTCCCTACAGGGAATGGACTTTGAAGTGGAACACAGACCTGGCACTGCCCATGCCAATGCAGATGGCCTTTCCAGGTTCTTCCACTTAGACAATGAAGACTCCATAGGGCAAGGTTAGTCTCATCATCTTTCGTTTGGGGGAGTTGTGTGAGAAAGTGCCATCTTTCTTACATGGTATGCCCCACTTTTTGCTGAATGGCTGATGTACTTTGACTGAGTGTGCCCTGGGCTCCTGCCAACCAGGTACCCAGGGCCTGTGTTCCTTCCCTAAAATTGCATTGATACCTACACCCAATTGACATCCCTGGCCACAGGTCAGCCCCTGGTAAATGGTACCATGGGTACCCAGGGCACTGTGACCAGGGAAGGCCCTAAGGGCTGCAGCACTTGTTGTGCCACCCTTAGGGACCCTGCACCTTTACACACACACACTGCCTTTGCAGGCTGCGTGTCTTGGTGCAGAACAAAAGTGAAGAGTCGACATGGCTCACATCCCTGTGTGCCATGCCTACAAGCCACTGCCCTGGCCTAGGTCAGCCACCCCTCTAGCTGGGTGCACTATGCCAGTGGTGAGGGCATAGAGGCATGAGCCCTGTGCCCCTACAGTGCCCAAGTCCATTCTTGGGCATTGTAAGTGCAGTGCTGCCATTAAGAGTATATGGTGCTGGGAGTCTGTCATTACGAACTCCACAGCACCATAATAGCCCCACTGAAGACTAAGAAGTTTGGTATCAAACTTCTCAGCACATTAAACCCCCACTGATGCCAGTGTGGGATTTAATGTAAACGCACTCAGAGGGCATCTTAGAGATGCCCCCTGAAACTAACCCGACCTCCAGTGTCCGGACTGAGTGGCTGCCCAGGCTGCCACCACCAGACATGTTTCTGGACCCCTGGGTCGAGAGCCTCTGCTCTCAGGGGCCTGAAACAATGCACATCCCGGGACGAGGTGCCAAAGCCTCCTCCCCAGGATGGGCAGGGGAGCTTCAAAGGCCTGCCGCCTTTGGAGTTTCCCAGACCATTTGCTGCTTCCAGCAAACTGGTCCCCACTGGTTCTACCCCACTCCTGGCGGGAGAACCGGCGGGAAAACCAGAAGCAGGAAATGGGTTGTGCCCACCTCTGCCAACTCCACCCTAAGGTGGGGGAGGCGAGGTGAAGCACAAACTCGAGTCCTCGCCATCTTGAGGATGGGGGACCTGGCCAACCAGGGACAGGCTCCTGTCCCCCTCCCACTGGAGAGGAACAGAATAGGGGTGTACCCACCCCAGGGAAGGGACCCATTGGTCCCTGCCCTTACCTACCTGTAACCACCCCTAAATTTAGTATTTAGGGGCTCCCTGAACCTTCCTTCCGCGGTTCCCAAATCCGAAAACAAGAAGAGAAGACGAAGCAAGAAGACCAGCCGTGCAGCTGCTAAAGGAGGCGACAACAACTGACTTGGCCCCAGCCCTACCGGCCTGTCGACCTCTGAACCTGCTCCTGCGGAATCCCGGCCTCAGCAACCTCACAAACCCCGGAGGACCTGACTTCTGTGCTACAGCCTTTGACCCAGGGACTCCCACGAGCAGTGGTACTGCTCAAGAAAACCTACCAAAGACCCGGCCCTGGCACGGAGCCGCGAAACCTGCACACTCTGCACCCGCCGAGTCCAGCCTGTGCCTGAGTGACCAAAGACCTCGAGGACGACCCCCGGCGATTCTGACCTGGAATCCAGTGGCCAAGGACCCTCCTCGACGACCCAGGCGACGCCTGCAGTCTCCAGGACAAGGGACCCCTCCAGCCGCGACCAGCAGGGGGTAAGATTTCCCGACCTCAAAGACACCCCTGCACCCGGCGCCCCACGGCCCCCTGTGCCCAACTCCTGGGTGTCTACCTATCCTCCAAGACCCCAACTTACCTCCTGAAGTGTTGGTCGTCCCTGAAGAATCACCGTCCCGAGCCTGCAGCCTTTCTTCACCTTTCCACGACCTCTATTGTTTAACATTGAGCGCCCGACGGCTCAAAGCACCCTGCACCCAGCCGCCCGAGTGCCCCTGGAAGTGCAACCTCTATCCTAACCTACTTCCCTACTTGCCCTGAGCAAGTGACCAGGAGCCCAGCTCCCACAGTCGCGTGGCCTGCTTGCCAGCAGCCACCAACCCGGGGCCCCCGCCTGCCATAGGATAACATTGGGCCTTCTCACTCTGCACCCGGCCGCCCCTGTGCCGCTGAGGGTGTAAAAACTGTACTTACCTGATCCTGGGGGACCCTGAGTCTTACCCAGAACCTTAACCCTGCCAGTCAAGTACTTACCCGAAATCCGATAACTCACTTTTCTTCCATAGGGTTCCATTGACTGATTTTCTGCGAAATTTCTTCTAAGTGTGGAGTTCTGAAACTTTAGAATATTCACCAAAAATCAACCGAGTCACGAAAACGAAAATACTCACCTAGTATTAGGAGGGGCCTCAGTGCTGGACCCGAGTGCCCAACACTGGCCCTAAAAGTAATCGCAACGTTACTTACCGTTAACTCACTTTTCCTTCATAGGGATCCATTGACTGGTTTTCTGTGAAATTTCTTCTAAGTGTCGATTTCTGTATTTTACAAATATTCTTTAAAAATCGAACAAACTACAAAAACGTAATTACTTACCTGTTTTAAGTAAATGTCCCAGTGCTGAACCTAGGAGTCCAGCACTGGATTACAAAAGTAACGTAAACATACTTTGCTTGCACACTGTATTTCCTTTCATAGGATAACATTGGTAATTTTATCCAGAAAAGTTTCTAAGTGTCAGCTTTTGAAATATAGTAATATTCTTCAAAAATCACTACAATAACCAAAACGCTTTTTCTTACCTGTTTACAGGAAGTGTCCCAGGACTGAATCCAGGATCCAGTCCTGTGGTTAGAAAAGTGCTCTGCAAAGTAATCAATTGTAATTAAGCATAATTTTCCATTGAGCTCAATGTTGCATTGAATTTGACCCTGTGTTGCCTCTTGCACCAACTGTGATTACCACTATCTAAAAGTCTATTGCCTATCTGTAAGGTGAATAACCAAAGCATCTCATACTGAGAAAGTATATTTTGACCCTATTGTTGGTTCTAAAATAAAACAAGCATATATTTTTTATATACAAACCATTGGCCTAGAGTTCAGTTCTTGAGTGTGTGGCTTCATTTGCTGACTGAGTGTGTACAACAAATGCTTTACACTGTCCTCTGATACTGCCTTACTGCTCGACCAAGCTACCACTTTGGAGAGTAAGGTTATATCTAACTTTAGCCTCTGTCAACCCTCTGGGGACTGTGGACTCTGTACACCCTGAACCTTACTTGGGTACAGTATATACAGAGCCACTTTCCTACACCTGGGCACACACAGTGCACTTTACTAGGGACTTACCTGTAAATCAAATATGCCAATCTTGGATAACCAATCATAATAACATTTTACATAGGGAGCACTTGCACTTTAGCACTGATCAGCAGAGGTAAAGTGCCCAGTGTTCAAACACCAGAAAAAACTAAGTCCAGCATACAGTCAAAAAATACAGGAGATCGAGGAAAAAAGAAAGGGCAAACCACGCCAAGGATGCCAGGTCTAAAAAGTTTGTATTGATAAGGACTCCTAGATTTGTAATTGCGCTGATTATGTTTACCAGACTCACTTGCACATCTGCTTATGTATCCATTGGCGGGCGCAGAGAATGGCAAAAGACCATCAATATTTTACCCAACAAACAGAATAAGAAATTTTGATCTGAGCACCCAATCCAATTTTGTAATGATATTTACAGGAATCGTCTACTCTCACTCCAACAACTTCAGTGGTGCTCCCACTCCGCTGCAAACTTGGTGCTCCTTTCACTGGGGAATGAACCAGCACCACCGGGGTCCAACCTTCCTGCCACCCTTACCACTTACAGCCTCAGTACTCCTCTAATCGCGCCCACTGCAGCCTTGTCACTTCCATGCCCTCTCAGCCCTCCACTGACTCACCTAGCCTTTGAAACCCCTTTCCAGCCTCACTCCTCTCAGCCTTCTGCAGCCCCTGTGGTCCCGTTGATCCCCCTCCAGCCCCAGGGCCTCTCTGAGCCCCCTGCAGACTCAGGGGCGTGAAGTAGTTTATAAGGCCATCTGTGAAATGCTCCTTTCTGCCACATATGAACTCTTTATATGGCATCTCTTTACGCTACTCCCTGCTGTTATATACAATTTTATTTTGTATTTGACTGCCACTTCTGAATTGCTTTAACAGTGCATTTGGGCGTTGCCTCTGATTATGTTACTCTGTACATGCTGCTCCCTATTACTTGTTTTTGCATTGGTGTGGTTTTAGAAACCTCTGACGTGACGTTCTCCTATCCTCCTCTCCTGTGGGGAATGTTAGTTATAAAATGCTCACATTTTGGTTTCTGTCAAACATAAACACAGATCTCCACAGTTACTGAAAAATAAAAGTAGTTGGTTCGAAAATTTCGTTTAAGATTTAATTTCACATTACAAATGACTTTCATGAAAAAACCTCTGATGAAAAAAGCTGCATAAGAAAGGCAGTATTGACGTCTATTCTTCTGGCTTTTCTTTCCTGCTTTCTTGTTCATTTATCCGCATCAAGGGCGTGCATCGAGGACCCACGATCAGGGTACCGAAAAATTCACACCAAATGCCTGCACTTTCCACCGACTCCCACAAGCCATTTTGTAATGCATCCATTTCAAGCCCGTTTTGGAGATCCTGTTTGCTGCTGCCAAGCAAAGGGAAGAGGAGGGGGGCAAGGACTACCAGCCCCAGCCTCCCCTGCGGTCACCGTCACCGCCGACGCCATACCGCGCCCGGAGGCGCTTTAAATATCGCGGTGGGCTCCCGCAGCGCGGGAAGCCCGTTTTGGAGATCCTGTTTGCCGCTGCCAAGCAAAGGGAAGAGGAGGGGGGCAAGGACTACCAGCCCCAGCCTCCCCTGCGGTCACCGTCACCGCCGACTCCATACCGCGCCCGGAGGTGCTTTAAATATCGCGGCGGGCTCCCACAGCGCGGGCGTGCCCGGGAAAGCCCGGGCCAAGGGCAGGCCCGTCTGCGCCCGTCAGAGCCCGAAGGGGGCCGGGCTGGGCCACCTCTCTTGGTCTACATTTTCCAGGAAACGTGCATAATCAAAGGTTCCCACCAACGGATCGCGACCAACAAACTACCATTTCCCGCCCATATGAAATACAAGTAAGACTCATTTCTATATTTTGTGAAGAACGGGAGATCAAAATGGGGAAATGAAAGACAAGAGAAAGTCATACATCTAAGTCTCCGAGTAAGCCCAAAAAGACAAGCATGACTCTGCTGAACTATCTCACGGGAATATTACAAAAAAACAATTGTATTAAGGAAACAATACTAAATAATTTTTGAGAAGAGCACATTTAATTACCCTCTCTAAAATAATTATTCAAGATGAATATATCAAATGCTTTTTATAATATCACAAACAAAGGCGCCTATTCAAAGAAGGAAAAAACAACAAATGACATAAATCACAATTCATTATACATCAAAAAATGAAAAACAAACAAAAGCATATAAAAATAACCCACAAGCAAATATACATATAGTGTCCCCTATACTTCTGGGTGAACCACTAGGAGATAGTCAAAGTGAAACACTATTAGGCTTGTAAACTAATTGGCCTAGCTCCAGTGTAACACCACACAGTTACAATGAATCACTTATCTTCTTAGGCCTCTTCAGGACAGGGGTTATATAATAATGTTCCTATAGACCAGGGTCTATCTCCTAGTGGTTCACCCAGAAGTATAGGGGGACACTATATGTATATTTGCTTGTGGGTTATTGTTATATGCTTTTGTTTGTTTTTCATTTTTGATGTATAATGAATTGTGATTTATGTCATTTGTTGTTTTTCCTTCTTTGAATAGGCGCCTTTGTTTGTGATATTATAAAAAGCATTTGATATATTCATCTTGAATAATTATTTTAGAGAGGGTAATTAAATGTGCTCTTCTCAAAAATTATTTAGTATTGTTTCCTTGATACCATTGTTTTTTTGTAATATTTATGTCCTATACCCAGGTATCTTAGGGTTATTAGGGTATACCCCTGTTGTGTATTTCTGGAACTATCTCACGGGGGCCGTAGGTGTACTGGAAAAAGAGATCTCTTCAATAGCAGAAACCTTGAATGTGGACTCATTAGCTATCTTATTAAATGACAAAGTAACGACACAAGAAGGTGATAGGGTGGATGAAAACCGCACTCCGGGTAACACGACAGCTGAGAAACTGATAAATGGATGCGTCCAGACTATTCCAGATGAAATCTCCATTAGCGACCCGGACATTAATATTTCACCCCCCTCGAAAAAACTTTGTAACCCATTGAGACTAGAAAGTCCTGGTATTACCACAAGTGGAACACACCCGATCCCAGCGCAAACTAAAACATCTAAGACTACTACTAAAAAGCAGCAGGGACAAAAGGGTAAAAACCAGACTAAAACAGGCAGTGAAAATATGTCATGTTCAAATAATAAACGTAAGGTATCCCCGATTGAGATGGAAAACTTAACTACTCTAGTAAAAGATCTTATTGAGTCAGTTAACCAGTCCATCACTAACCTGACAGTCAGACTGGAAAACATCGAAGTAGGCATGAAGAAAATTCTTGAAAACCAGAGTTTGGTCATACAAAAGGGGATTATACATAATATGGGGGCCACTAGTACATCACTGCAGTCAGGGATTGCGAACTTGAATAATACATCGATAGTAATAAAAGGGCTGACGGGTGAAAGGGATACGGGAAAGGGAAATGGGACTGGGACACAGCTAAAATCCCCAACAACTATGCACAATGCGACATCGACTAGGGGAGAGGCGATGAGAGAAAAATCTATAGGAAGAGCAAGAAATTATTT
This sequence comes from Calotriton arnoldi, assembly GCA_963921515.1. Taxonomy (NCBI): domain Eukaryota; kingdom Metazoa; phylum Chordata; class Amphibia; order Caudata; family Salamandridae; genus Calotriton; species Calotriton arnoldi. The sequence goes on from CAWUFW010000379.1 coordinate 210,732, forward strand.
GGGTGTTGGTCAGGCATGTGACACAACACCAAGAGTACGGGCGATACACAAAAGCCAAAGTAGCACACAGATATTAAATCTACCACATGCAGCTACACCATTTACTGTAATATTAGCTAATGTTCCAGCTTCCGCCACGGGGGAAAATGAAACTAGGTTCTCTTTGAGGACCAAAGCCATACACTACCTAGGAAGCAGAACAGGATTAACTAGTGCAATGTTTGGAGATTTTAAAATGGTGAGGAGGATTGGGTGGGTTGGAAGCAGTGGGAAAGTTTTTAAAGGACACTGTGTTGTTATTTCATTTGGAACTCCATTACTGGTAAAGGAGATCTTAACTAGAGCTCGAGAAGCAAACATTAACCATACAAACATCAATGTTCTCCCTTTGGGGTTCTTCTACCAGCCTAAGTCTCCTGTACATTACAATAGAAATAATTTGTCCACACAGTCCAATGAGTGTCCATGGTACAATTTGGAGGTGTCAAATAGATTTTGCCCTCTTCAAACACTGGATGAGAATGACTGACTACTTCCCAGACAAGACCCGAGCACAATCACTATGAGCTATGACTCACAGATTGTTTGCGAAGCTAGTTCGACTGATCAAAAGAGTTTTAAGGAAATTGACTCGAGGGAATGGGAGAAAGGTGGCAAAGAAGATCTTGGTTTAGCCCAAACAATAAGGGCAGAAATAAAACTGGCCGTGACTGGTCCTCATAGTCGAGATATGCAACCTAGAAACTAACAAACTTGTCAGACTGATTCTGCCTCTAGACTATCATCCCCCAAATCTGTTAGCGTTCTTTTTTGGAACATTGCTGGTCTTCGAAGTAAGTTGAATAACACCTCTTGGTTAGATTTTATAGAAAAATTCGACATTTTATGTGTGCAAGAGACCTGGGCAATAGATGAAGCACATATAAATGGCTTCAAGACATTTCATACACCAGCGATTCACTCGACACACAGAAGACCGAAGGGGGGAATTTGTGTTTATGTATCTAATTTGATTGGGGCAACAAAGTCCAATATGATAAAATCCGAAATTTACTACCAAATAGTATCGATATGCATAGACAGTAAATATACTCTTATAGTAATTAATTTCTATAATAATGTTGAAAAAGAACGGCTGGGGGCCATAATGAAGATGCTTAGTGAAGATCTTAGTAAACCAAAGGTAACCAGTGACACTGAAACGATTACTATATGGGGAGGTGATTTCAGCACTGGGCTATGCCCGTTAGCGGGGCTCGGAAAGTGTGGCCTAACAGTACAGGAGGATGATCCCCCGATGCATTTTGTTCATTCAGATAGGGGGGAGATGTTTAATGAGTTGCTATTTACACACGATCTTCCCTTTGCAAATTGTCTATGCTCCCCTAAAGTGGATTTTGGGCACACATTCATAGGAAGGAGATTAGAATCCACTATAGACTTTATAACTGCCCCAAATCGCTACGCAAGTTATATAACGAATTATAAAATCCATAAAAATGTCACGAGTGACCATCTGCCCTTAAGTATTGACATCACACTTCCAACTGCTCTAGAAAGGCAATACAATAACCAAGTAGCCTGGACTCAAAATGTACAAATGGCCAGACTGAATGGATATACGTTGCGTTGGCCTAGCCACGATCCATCTGAGCTTAATAAATAGTAACTAAGGCCTATGATTCTATTTTAATGTGCCTAGAGGAATCCACCTCTCACGAAAATATATTGCTAGCATTTTCTCAAATTACTTCAACTGCCCAAAACTTGCTTAGAGCTGAAATTAAGGAAAATCGTAATAATAGGAAGGGGTGGTTTGACTCAAATTGCACTAAAGCATATAAAAAGCTCAAAGAGGCCCTACATAAGATAGAAAGAGATCTGGAGGAGATTAGAGAATGTAGGAAATTTTATAATCAAGCCAGAAGATCACGACAGAAGGAACTTAAAGAAAGAGCTTGGGTCACTCTACAAGAAGCCTCCATAAGTAAAGATAGCTCTTCTTTCTGGCAAGAGGTAAATGCACCATTTTTTACTAAGGCTAATGCCCCAGCGATAGAAGTGGCAATTGAGGAGAAAGTCTGGGTGGATTTGTTCTCAAATGTGTATAAATCGCAAGAGGGGACAGAAAATGCAATAGACAGCGCAAGACAGCAGGAGGACGGGCCCTTTGCTACCTTCCCTATCGATTTCCAGATAACTCACAAGGATGTTATTGGGGCAATAAAAGCAAGCAAGAGTGGTAAAGCACCCGGACCAGAAGGGGTGCCAATTGATCTGTTCAAATCTATTCCATCTCTATGGACACCAATAATAACACAGGTCCTCCAAGCATGTTGCATGAAAGTCTTCTTTAGTACCTGGTCAGAATCGGTCATTGTACCAATCTTTAAAAAAGGGGAACGTGACAGTCCCGCATGCTACATACCGATATCTCTATTAGACTCCTTGATGAAGGTAGCAGGCAGGATTGTCTTAGATAGGCTGCAAACATGGGCTGAAGAAAATAATATTTTAAGTGATGTACAATACGGTTTTAGAGCGGGCCTAGGTGTAAATGAGCAAGTCTTAAATCTTAGTATTTTAGTAGGAAAATATACTCAGGCTAAACCAGGAACCTTTTATCTGGCATTTGTCGACCTCACAGCCACTTTCGGCTGTGTGGTTCACAGTAAATTATGGAACATCCTGGCTGACTTAAAGGTCGACACGGTCCTGGTACAGTTCCTACGACAACTATATATGGGGGCAACCACCAAAGTCCGCTATGGAACTAAAGGGGAGTGCACTGCACCATTTAACGTGGAGAGGTGGGTGAGACAAGGATGTGTCTTGGCCCCATTCCTGTTCACTCTTTACACCAACGCACTGGAGCAGGAGTTGGTGGCCAAGACGAGGGATCCGCCATATGTTAACAAACGCCCGATAGTCTCCCTCCTCTACGCAGACGATGCTGTGCTAATGGCACGCACTCAGATAGGATTGCAGAAAGCTCTTGCATCCTATATTGGCTTTATGGAGGACATAGGGTTACAGTTAAATGCAAAGAAAACTTTGGTAATGACGTGTGGGCGAAGGAGACAAAAATGCAGGAGTCTCCAAGTTGGGGGAAACAGGATAGAATCTGCAAATATGTTTACATATTTGGGAGTCCTGTTCAACCGTACTGGTACCTGGGGCCAGGCAGTTAAGAGTAGGAGCCTTCTCTTTATAAAATCAACTGCGGCCCTTATAAACTTTTCAAAGAAAATGGGTAGAAGATCCCCGCAAATTCTTTTAAAAATCTATCAAGCAAAGTGCGTGAGTGTGGCTATTTTCGGGGCAGGAGTTTAATGTTTTCATGATCCTTCCCCTATTCAATACGTTGAAAATGCTTTTCTCAGATTCATATTGGCTGTTCCTGCTAGCTCCCCTGTTTTTAATTGTCATAGTGAGTTATGGATACCGTATATCTCGGACGTCATTCGGGTACAACCAGTGCTTCTTTGGCATAGAATTTGGACCGCCAGCAGTACAGGCTTAAATCAAGAAATAATAAGGGACTCTATGAAGCTGGACCATGCCACAAAGATTACCTGGTTAAAGTACATAAAAAATGTTATGTACGACCTGGGGCATTTAGAGTACTATACTTCCCCAGAGTCACTGAATAGTATTAACCGGAAGGAGTTTAAAGCAATCTGCATGGCCCACCTGGAAGCTAACAGGTTGGTAATGGAGATTAATAAAGATTAATAAACCTGCGGTCGTCCAACACCAATTGACTGTAATCACATATGATATCCAACCGTATCTCCTACGCTGCCCAGGGGGGTATGACAGGTATGTTTTAACGCGTTTTAGGTTTGGGACCTTTCATCGATTAATTAGTTACCCTGAGATGAACTTATGGTCCAGAGAACTATGTCCATGCCCTTGTGATGGTCTCTCCCCACAAACAACAATTCATGCGATTTTATTCTGCAAACTATATGTCAAGGAAAGAACCAGATGGATCTTGCCTTTGCTAAGATCAGGGGGATGGAGACAATGTCGACCGGCCTTCCTACATATACGACAATTAGACAATGATTACTGTATTGGAGTCATGGCGGGTTTCTTGAAAAGTATACTGAGAATAAGGAAAAGGAACAATGTTTAATGCTGCTAAAAGTAGAAATAGAATCTTTTACATTTTGTAGGACTGTCTCATTTAATGTGTTACACAAATAACATGCTTCGACTAAGCCCAGCTGTAAATAATGAACTACTAGGACTGTGTACATATGTATTTTAGACAATTATATGAAATGATGATTTTAACTACTGTAACTGTGTACATCTGTAAATAATTTTATGAAATGTTTTTATATGTTTTTATTTGTTTGCTTTTGTGATTTTATAAGACTAAAATCGAATAAAGCTCCTTTTGACTTTGACTTTGGCATCCATTTCAGTGAGATTTGGCAGGATTTTGAGGATGTTGGAAGCCAACTCTGCTGTTTATCCTTAATGTGCTTCCTCCATCATACCTTTAACCGTACCCCCAGGCCCCTCCTCGTCCTTGCTTGATTATGGCTCTGTATATAACAAAATTCCTGTCCTCCACACTTCACCTAATCTTCCCATAGCTGCAAACATTTCCTGTATGTTGGACGACTCCCTCCCATAGATTGCTGTTTTCCACTGATCTACTACCATTGCACACATCCTCTCCACCCCCCAAATCGGAACAGTATAAAAACATGTTTTTCACATTTTTATTTGTCAAATCCCCTCCACACAACCCTGATTTTACACAATATTTTTAACATTGCTGCAGTTTTATATACCAACAACACCACACAAAGCTTTTAAAATGTTTCACTTTACACAAGAACACCTTAAAATCGGTAAATCAACAATTCTACACATGGCTGGCCGTATTTATAATATGATGCACGTCCAAGTCCCGTATATCACAATCTCACACAATGGGAATATACAGCAATTTTTAAGCACAGGGTTGCTTTTTTTTTTTTGGGTTAACCTGACATATTTAGTCTATGTTGCCCATCGAACTCCTCGACCTCATAGATTTTTATTTATGGCGCATATGATTGTATTTTTGACTCATGCTGCTCATCAAATCTCCCCGTGGCGGCACACATTTACTCACTGTATGTTGGACGTTTTACCTCACCCAACACGCTATTTCGTATTGCTAAAATAAAGTTGGACACATCCTTTCCACCTTCCACATCGTAACTGCACAAGAACATGCTTTGCTTAAAAGTATTAAGGGTTGCAATTTGGTTGGAGAACGTTGTCAGCTGCATTTGATTTTTGCTCAACAAGCTAAAACTTACAAAAAAAATAAACTTATTATTAATTACATAGGCGAAACATATTGCACTTGCCAGTGCTTGTTGTCCTGTATCCGTATCTGTCTCCATTAACACGGGAGGTAAAGTAAGGTTTATTTAATCCGTGCAAGCCTAAAATCTACTAAACTAGCTTGCAGACACGTCATGATATGTCATTGCTTGTTTACAGAACGAATGTGTTTTTCACTACAATTTGCTTTTCTGTGATGATTGTTGGTAATTATTTTTTGAAGGTTAAGTAGAAGTTTTCTTGTAATATTCGTGCTTGAAATAAACATAACATAGCAACATAAGAAAATTCGATTAAAGACGCGTGCTCTTTGAATTCTTGATCTTCAAACATCCGAATGCAATTCTGTTCAAAACTTGCACCGGAGTGTTTCAGCGCGCAGTCAGCAGAAAATGAGACTGGGTCGCCAAATGCCTATGTCCCCTTCTTCGAGGGCACTCATCCGAAAGCTGATCGGGATAGAGAACTCATGATATGTCTTCAAGCTTCAGTAGTTTCATTTGGCCCTTCGGATGGAAAGATGACTCTCATACTAATGGGTTTGAACAGCTTTATTCTTAGCAGTGCCCTTGTTTTCTGTGCTCCTTGGTATTTCATGGCGTAAAGATAGTTTGTATTGAGAACATTATGTCAGAGTGTCTTTTCCCACGCGTGTCTATTACATTCGTGTATTAATTGCACAGTTTATTTCAATTATCACATTGATTCTTGGTTTTGGTATGTTTCTTAATTTCAGGATCCTGCAGCCTTACGCCTCCTTTAAAGCATGCCGAAGTGTTTTCATCCCAAAATCGTGGCAAATGTAGACGGCTATGAAAACCCCCGCTGGGCCTGATTCAAAAACGTAAACTTACACTTTTGTGTAACTTTACTACTTTTAGGGCCAGATGTACACTTGCAGTTTACCACCTACTTCAAGTAGGTGGTAAGCTACTCGCAAACGGGAAGGGGTCCCCAAGGGACCGCTTCCCCTTTGTGAATGTATGCGAAAATATTTTTTAAGAGCAGGCAGTGGTCCATACCACTGCCTACTCTTAAACAAGCATTTGCAATGCAATAGGTCTCGCATTCACGCAAGTTCGAGCTATTGGCATTGTAAATGACAACGCCTTTTATTTATGTTTTGGGTTTTAAAACATAAATAAAAGGCATTGTCATTTACAATACTAATAGCTTAAACTCTCGCAAATGTGAGACCTATTGCACTGCAATAAAGGGCCTTCTCGACCGCTAGTTAGATTGTAAATATCAGAAGAAGAAACCGGCCTGCGACATCTTCAAAGTAGTGATAAATAGTGCAGTGAAGATGTGTAAGTGTTGTAAATTACACAGACAGAAAGTGTGAAGTGAGAGTTACATATGATCTGAGCTATAAACACTAACAAAGCGTTCCAACACCTTTCGCTCTGTGATTACACTGTCACGGCTCAGGAGGAAGATCGGTAGGGGGGGCTATTTCCTGCCCTCTCTGTGATTTGAGTGTGCAGTGTGGCATTGCGTAATGTCATTGCTATCTTTGGCCTAATAAAAAACATTCCAGCTGTAGTAGGGCCCTGGCTTCACCTCCTGGTGCAGGGCGGGCTGTGCTTTATGGCAGGCATGGAGGGAGGGAGGGATGGTCTCGGCTGCAGCTCCGGCCTCGTACAGTGCCCCTGATATTACTAGTGAGAGAGTGGCGCTGAGGTGGTGGTATTAGTATTGGTGGTGGTGGTGGTATTGGTATTGGCGATGGTGGTATTGGTATTGGTGGTATTGATGGTGGTGGTGGTGGTATTGGTGGTGGTGGTATTGGTATTGGTGGTATTGGTAGTGGTGGTATTGGTGGTGGTATTGGTGGTGCTGGTATTGGTGGTATTGGTGGTGGTGGTATTGGTGGTGCTGGTATTGGTGGTGGTGGAATTGGTGGTGGTGGTGGTATTGGTGGCGGTATTGGTATTGGTGGTGGTGGTATTGGTGGTGGTATTGGTGGTGGTGACACTGGTATCGGGGTGGTGGTATTGGTATTGGTGGTGGTGGTATTGGTGGTATTGTTGGTATTGGTGGTGGTGGTGGTATTGGTGGTGGTGGTATTGGTATTGGTGGTGGTGGTGGTATTGGCAGGGGTGGTATTGGTGTGGTGGTGGTATTGGTGATGGTGGTATTGGTATTGGTGGTGGTATTGGTATTGGTGGTGGTGGTGTTGGTATTGGTGGTGGTATTGGTATTGGTGGTGGTGATATTGGTGTGGTGGTGGTATTGGTGGTGGTGGTGCTATTGGTATTGGTGGTGGTGGTATTGGTGGTGGTATTGGTGGTGGTGGTATTGGTAGTGGTGGTATTGGTGGTGGTGGTATTGGTATTTGTGGTATTGGAGGTGATGGTATTGGTGGTGGTGGTATTGGTCGTGGTGGTATTGGTGGTGGTATTGGTGGTGGTGGTATTGGTAGTGGTGGTATTGGTGATGGTATTGGTGGTGGTGGTATTGGTGGTGGTGGTGGTATTGGTATTGGTGGTGGTATTGGTGGTGGTGGTGGTGGTGGTATTGGTGGTGGTATTGGTGATATTGGTGTTGGCGGTATTGGTGGTGGTGGTATTGGTGGTGGTGGTATTGGTGGTGGTATTGGTGTTGGTGGTATTGGTGTAGGGAGGTATTGGTGGTGGTATAGGTGGTGGTAATATTGGTGGTGGTATAGGTGGTTGTGGTAGTGGTGGTGGTGGTGGTGGTATTGGTGGTGGTGGTATTGGTGGTATTGGTGGTGGTGGTATTGGTGGTGGTGGTAGTGGCGGTATTGGTGGTGGTGATATTGGTGGTGGTATTGGTGGTGGTGGTATTTGTGGTGTATTGGTGGTGGTGGTATTGGTGGTGATGGTATTGGTGGTGGTGCTATTGGTGGTGGTGGTATTGGTGGTGGTGGTGGTATTGGTGGTGGTGGTATTGGTATTGGTGGTGGTGGTATTGGTGGTAGTGGTGGTATTGATGGTGGTGGTGGTATTGGTGGTGGTTGTATTGGTGGTGGTATTGGTGGTGGTGGTAATGGTGGTGGTGTTATTGGTGGTATTGGTGGTGGTGGTATTTGTGGTGGCGGTATTGGTGATGGTGGTAGTGGTGGTATTGGTGGTGTTGGTGGTGGTATTGGTGGTGGTGGTATTGGTGGTGGTATTGGTGGTGTGGTATTGGTGGTGGTGGCATTGGTTGTATTGGTGGTGGTGGTATTGGTGGTGGTGGTATTGGTGGTATTGGTGGTGGTGGTATTGGTAGTGTTTGTGGTGGTGGTGTTGGTGGTGGTGATATTTGTGGTGGTGGTGGTATTGGTGGTGGTGGTGGTATTGGTGGTGGTATTGGCGGTATTGGTGGTGGTATTGGTGGTGTTTGAGGTGGTTGTATTGATGGTGGTGGTGGTGGTATTGGTAGTGGTGGTATTGTGGTAGTACTGGTGTTGGTGGTGGTATTGGTGGTGGTAATGGTGGTGGCGGTGGTGCTGGTGGTATTTTGGTGGTATTGGTGGTGGTGGTGGTATTGGTGGTGGTATTGGTGGTGGTGGTGTTGGTGGTGATGGTATTGGTGGTGGTGGTATTGGTGGTGGTATTGGAGCTGGCGGTATTGGTGGTGGTAATGGTGGTGGTGCTATTGGTGGTGGTGGTGGTGGTATTGGTGGTGGTGTTGGTGGTGGTGGTATTGCTGGTGGTGGTGGCGGTAATGGTGGTGGAGGTATTGGTGGTGGTGGTATTGGTGGTGATGTTGTTGTTAATAAAACAGACGTTTGAAATCAACCCGTCAGGTGGCTTTCGTACAGATGACATCTAACACAGATGTGCTGTTGTCAGCTTCAGCCCATTAGCGCAGGATTATGTGCTACCTGCAATTCACATGACTTAATTCGCTAATCATTTCTAAATCCATTTTACTTGGGGGGTTGAAACAGACACAAGATAATGCTGGGTTAAAGTGATTGAAAGCAGGCGCCCGTGTTACGGGGGCCGCTGTGCTGCTTAAAACAACACAAGTGGTTTCAGCTGAAGCAGCGCATGTCCAGCCTGCAGTAAGAGAAACTCAATAAAGTAAATAGTGCTTACAGACTAAATACGGGGGCATTTGGGGCACTCGAGAAAAGTAAGTGAGCTTACAAAGACAGAACACACAAAAATATTTTGCTGATGTAATGGAAATTTCTGCTGGAGGTTAAGGTACATGCAGTGCACTCTTTTTTTTAAATCAAACGTAATTGACAAGAATGATAACTTTCTCTCCAAAAAGTAGGAACTGTCCATCGAATGTCGAGACAGATGGTAACAATGCGAGCAAAGTGCCCGGCGAGAAAAAGCATCACTAGTTGTTAGTTTAAGCATACTACGACAACCCAACACACTCCTATCGTATCCATAGAGCGGAGTTTATTTATTTATGTATGTTCAAATAAAAACTATTAAGCCCATTTATTTATTAAATAAAAACGATTACATCACTGTTGATGTTTTTCTCTATATTCGCAATAGAAATGACATTGATGATCCTTCTGTAAAACAGATTTCAGCACCACAATGAAGCAGATCAACAACAAAAATGTTGTCAACTTCTGAGGACCCCCAAGGTGAAATAAATCACTTCTGGCAGAAAATGAAGATGTCTGCGGTCTGAGTGTGTGGGTGGGGTGAAAGTGTGTGGTGTGGGTTGGGGCGGGGGTGTCACAGGTGAATTTTAATTTTGACATACCAAGGGCATTAAAAATAAAATCCTGAAACGTGAACCGGGGCAGAAGTCTACATGCAACGGAAGCAGGGACGGGCTGTGCTGTGTGAAGGGGGCACCCACCGGCTTCCAGAACAGCTCTCATTTCGGATAGGTTTTTGTTTCCACACCTCAGATTCCTGCCTAAAGCTCTGTGTCAAGCTTTGCTCTGCCATTTGGGAAGCTGTGCACGAAGACGATGCTCTGTCCTCTCCGCACACCCTTCCTACACTTGAAATGATGTAGCGCCCCACAAATGACACCATGTTGCCGTGTTGCGGCTTCCCCGGCACTCTGAGGAGCAGAGAGAAGGAACACCTTGCTCGAAGCCTCCTGCCTTCACGTTCCTTTCCTTTCTGCGCTAAAGACGTTTAAACAAATAAATATTTGCAATGCCATAGGTCTCGCATTTAAATGTGAGACCTATGGCATTGCAAATAAACAGCCACCATTGTCCCTGCTTCGAAAGTGAAAGCGGGCATGGAGCGCTGAATGTAAGCAAAGCAAGTCGTCGTGCCTAATATAGGAGAAGTTCAATAAAGAAATAAAGTAGACGTACCGTGTAACAACCAAGTAAAGGGGCCAGTAGCCATGGGAAGATACAGATGACGACATGGACGTACTAAGGAGGGACTAACAAGCCTATTAAGGAATCAAACGCCAGCGTTTACGAAGGACAAAGACACAAGCCAATGAAAAATATGGGCTGGCTTCTCCCCGTACTCTACAGATCGCCAGAGCAGCGCTTGTGCGCTGGATCAGGCTCGACCTAAAAATGAAACAGAAATGTTTCATTTTTCCTTTTTAAATGCAGCAAACGGGATGCATTTTAAAAAAAAACTGCTTATTTAAAAAGCAGTCACAGATATGGTGGTCTGCTGACCCATAATATAGGGAGGATCATCAGGGACACTACTGTGAAATCATTCTCTCATACACAACAGTAAAACTCTATTACCTCTTGCTAGGATCTTTCTTTCCCGGCAACCGTAGGCACCCTGAACATTAGAAGTCGTGAGAGGGTCAACTTCAAACATAAACACTGAGGAAGGAAACAAGTCCCGATTGTTTGCCCATACTTTTGCAAGTGGTCAAAGAACATTATCAGGCAATATTACAGAGACAAGCGTATGCTACGCCTGATGCCTCTTTCGAAAGCTCGGACCACTATCTTAAGGTCGTGTGAGAACATCGGCCTTGTTGGGCAGATCTAGCTATAAAAGCCACAGCAGCATTGACTTCTTGCCTATTATTACTCTACATGCCTGAAAAAATCAGCTAAACTGAATCCGGCTTGCACTTCAGAGTACTGCACATCTGGAAATCCTGTTTCTACTACAACATTCCAATATCCTAGCCTTTTGTCCAGAGATCAACAAAAAACTCACCAGAATTCTGTGGACCATTTAGAATTTGGCGGCCAGAATCACTCTCAACTTCCCAAGCAGCAGTCACATCACACCACATCTGAAGGAGTGCCACTAACTTCTCATATACAAATGAGGAAAATTCAAACAGCATACCCACACTTTAAAGGCACTACATAGCACTTGCCCAGAAAACCTCAGCATTCTCATCTGCTTCCCCAATCCTTCCGAACACCTCTGCTTGTCTGAACTCCTTCTTGCACAGATCCCACACATACGGCAAACCAGATCCAGTGGTCAAGCCTTCTCCTACATCACACCTTAAGTGTGGAGCTACTCCTACGAGCACCCTCCTCATTTCTTAAACATTGCAAACAGCTGAAGACCTAGATTTTCTTTTTTTTATTTGTATTTTTGTTTATTTTTGTATAGATAAACAGTTGCAATAGCTGTTACAGGGTTAGCATAGGTTGAGTAGGTTATACATCGGAGTTTATATTGCTACCCCCACATGTCAATTTTGAAAATGAGAGAAAGGCAAAGAGGATAGGACAGAAGAGCAAGTGATGATCAATAGAAAAGAGGTAGAGACAGATCCTGAGGGAGGGAGAGACATCGCTATACATTACATCTGACAATCTGTCGAGGTGCCTGAGCACGCATGCAGGCCCCACCGGGCTATAGTAGGGTTTGACCCTTTGGGACAAGTTAAGACATTGTCTTGGTGTTTTAACATTTACATTTTCATGGGGGATCATAAGAGTCTAGGAAGGTGTCCAGAGATCTCCACAGCCCTCTGGAGGCCGGTTTCCAGGGTGAGTACTACAGTACAGTAGTGCTACAGCGCGATATTGTCCGCTCCTCTGAGATGTGTGAGCCAGTTGATCCAGCCATTGTAAGACGCTTTACTTGTGTCCTTCCAGTTGGCTAGGACCATTTTCACTGCAGCTGTCAGTAGTATGTCTAGTAGGTCCTTATCCTGCTCCGTACTCAGTTTAGTAAACATAAAAGCCGAGGTGCGGGTGGAAAACTCCCTTGCTATCTTGCAGTTAAACAGATCGTCTATGAAACCAAAGATTTTCCCCCAAAATATCTTGAGTGTTGGGCAATGGAAGATAAGGTGTGCTAGGTCCCCCTTCCCCATGTTACAGTTCCAGCATTGTTCGTCTTCCCTGAGGCCTAGTGAGAATAGTCGTGCAGGGGTCCAAAACGCCTTGTGGAGGAGCCAGAACTTTGTTTGTGTGAGCACTGGGGAGATCTTGTTGTGTGAGGCCGAGGCCCATAGTGTGGCCCATTCTTGTTCGTTGAGTGGGGTTTTGGATTGTTTAACCCAGTTTGGCGATTGTCTTATCATTAAGTTTGGATGTTTTGGGGCAAAGAAGTTTGTAGAGCTGCGAGACTTGGTGTCCTAGTTTGTTGATGTTTGACACTAATCGGAAAATTGAGGGTTGTGGGGACGATAATTTAGTTTTCGATAGTGCTGTCCTAATTTTCAGGAAGTTATAGAATTCAATGTCATTTAATTGGTGGCGTGCTTTGAGGTCTGTGAATGTGATGGGATACTCCCCGTTCTCTAGTTGATAGGGGTAGTAAATACCTTTCTTAATCCATGTATCGAAGCTTAGACTCTTTCCTTTATATCGGACCCTGTTATTAGCCCAAAGTGATTCCATCTTAGACCCTTTGATACTAAACTCCAGCCTCTTATCTACCTTTAGTAGTGCAATTTTTGTGTTTTTAAAGATAGGTTTGGATGCCTGGGGGTATTTATTTGCTGTAAGCAGGGCCAATGGGCACAGATTGTTCAAGATCGCCCTCTCTACCTGAAGCCACAATGGTGTGTATTCGGCTGGCGGGGAGATCCAATATGAGCCCTGTTTTGCTAGAAAAGCTAACTGGAATAACCTGAAGTCCGCTAGGTTAACACCTCCTTGGGTCTTGTCCAATCTTAGTTTCTTAATGCTTATCCGTGCCTTCTTTCCGCGCCACTGGAATTTAGAAATCAGGATATTGATTTTCCGGTGGAACTCATCTGTGAGGAGGAGTGGGACCATACTGATCAAATAGTTGATCATTGGGGTGATCATCATTTTGATAGTTTCGATTCTCCCCCACCATGTTATGAACTTTGGGGACCAGGAATCTAGAAGTTTCTTAATCTTTTCTAGTAGTATCTTCTCGTTGTGGTGTAGGGTATCTGTTAGGTCGCTACCAAAGTATATGCCTAGGTATTTAATATGCCTCGTCTGCCATGCCAGCCCAGAGTCCCCCAGGATGTCTTTGGTGCAGTGGATGTTTAGTGGTTTGCATTCAGACTTGTCCTTATTGAGCTTATACCCTGAGAGATTGGAGTATTCTGTTATCGTAGTCATCAGGGCCCCTATTGAGTCTTTCAGGTGTTCTGTTACTATCAGTATATCATCTGCGTAGGCGGCTAGCTTTACTTCTACACCATTGATATCTACCCCTTTTATGTTAGCGTTCGATTTTATATCCTGGATGAGGGGTTCTAAGGCCAGTAAGAATAGCGCAGGAGATAGTGGACACCCCAGTCTGGTTCCTTGTTGTAGTGTAAAAGGGTCTGAGAGTGAGCCGTTGACTGTGATACGAGCCAAAGGTTCACGATAAAGGGCCATAACCATACGAATAAACCCCTCCCCTAGATTGAAGGATTGCATGCAGCGTGCCAGGAAGGACCAGGAGACTTTATCAAAAGCCTTCTCGGCATCTAATGCGATCGCTACAGCCGGCTCTGTTTTAGTGTTCATGTGTTCCAATATGTGGCAGAGAAGTCGGGTGTTGTCGTTAGACATCCGGTTGCGTAAGAAGCCGACCTGGGAGTTGCTTATTATTTTGGGAAGAACCGTGTTGATTCTCACTGCCAATATCTTAGCATAGATTTTACAGTCCACGTTGATGAGGGATATGGGTCTGTAGCTTTTTGGTGAGATGTGGTCCTTACCCTCCTTTGGAATGACTATTATATTGGCTTCTGACATGGATTGTGGAACTGCCCCCTTCTCTGCTGAATGGTTAAAGACCCTTTTCATGGTCGGTTTGAGCTGGATTAAGAAGGTTTTGTAAAAATCGGCTGTATACCCGTCTGGCCCCGGGGCTTTATTCCTTTTCAGTGATTTGACCGCAATTTCAATTTCGGTGTCGCTAATCTGCTGACCTAACCTGAGCGAGTCTTCTGTGCTTATTTTCGGCAGACCGATTCTGTCCAGGTATTTTGGGCATTCCTCTTGGTTGAGGCTCTGGTCGTTTTTGTAGAGTTCCGAGTAGAACTCTTGGAATGTCTTAAGGATGTCTTTGTGTCTTGTGTGTGTTTTGTTGTTTGAGTCTGTGATTGATGAAACCGTAAACTGGGTGCGTTTGTGTTTTTGGTAGGAGGCAAGTAGTTTCCCTGCTTTGTTGGCTTCGCATAGATTAAGGGCTTTGTACTTATTAAACCACAAACCTGCTCTCTCACTCAGGATTTTGTTATATTCATATTTATGTTGTGTTAGTTTTGCTAGGAGCTTGTTGTCATGTGCGGCCCTCGCATGGGCCATTTCTAAATTCTTGATCTCCTGCTCAAGTTGACTTAATCTCAGGTTTGAACTCTTATTTATCTCTGACTTGATTCCAATTATTGTTCCTCTGACGGTCGCCTTTAGTGCGTCCCAGAGTATGTCGGTGCTAGTCCCCGGGGAGTCGTTATGCTTGAGGTAGTCAGTTATGGTCTCCTCAATCATTTTTTTGTTCTCGGGGTCTGATAGTACTGTTGAATCGCCACCTCCGGGGGACGGCTTCGTTGTGGCACCCGCTCAGTTTTAGGCTGATACATGAGTGGTCAGATACTAGTCTCGGCGCTATTTCAGCATGTTTGATTAGGTGTGTGTGGTTTCCCGAGATTAGTATGTAATCTATCCTGGTGTAGGACTTGTGTGGGTTAGACTAAAAAGTGTAGTCCCTAGTGTCGGGGTGCTGTAGTCGCCAAGCGTCTTTAAGATTGAGTTTGGAACAGATGTTTTGGAGCGTGGCGTGCGATTTAGTGGGGTGGTATTGGCAGGAGGATTGTCTATCTGTTATGTAGTCGAGTGGCATGTTAAAATCACCCGCCACTACCATGAGGTCGTTTTGGGGGAAGCTATCTAGCGCACATGACACCTCCGACCAGAAGGTTGGGTCGTCTGTATTGGGGCCGTATATGTTCGCTACGTGGATCCTCTCCTCAGGTGTGTTACTAGTAGTCTTCCCTCACTATCGTGGGAGTGTGAGTCAATTGATATGTTTGATCTTTTGGATATCAGGGTCAAGACCCCTTGCTTCTTTTTGTCCGCTGGTGAGCAAGCCATCTGTGAGATCCAATTACCTCTCACTAGTTTTGCATCCTCCATGGATAGTTTGGTTTCTTGTAAGAGGATTATATCGCCTTTGGTTTTTGCTAGGTAGTCTATTATCTTGCGGCGTTTAATAGGGTGGTTTAGGCCTTTGACGTTAAGGGACACTATGTTAAGGTCCGTTGTCAGTGTGTTGGTATTACGAGTGGCCATCTGCTATAGTGTAATATGGCGTTGCTGTATCCCAGATTACGCGACCTCTGTCACTAGGTTCTAAGTTCCCCAGATGTATAAAACCAGATATCTCACCAGATGTGTGTGTATGGGTAGCCTCCCACATGCGTTTTCTTACCCATTCTGCCAGATACAATTCGTAGTGAAAAAAGGTGTGAAACAAGAAAGGAAAATAGAGAATATAGAAGATAATGATCTGAGAAACCCCAGTGCGGATTTCTCCCCTCCCCCCCTGCTCCCCCCACCCTCTCCCTCCTTCCCCTTGGTAAACTCGTATGTCGGAGGTGCGACGGCAGGATCGCCGTTCCGCCTCACGGAGAGTTACAGTCGGATAGTTGTTCTGCATTACTCCCTTGGGGTTTGGGACCATGTGTGTTGTCATACTAAACATACCAAATGTTTTAGGAGACCCTTATACAGTGTACTTGTCTATAAAGGATACCATGCTATGCTTCTCACGGCTTCTCATCCTGATGTTGGCGTTGAAGCTCTTATGGGGATTGTTAGTGTGAGCCGCTCGGGGCAGGTATTGCATCGTTGTTGAGGTAGGTAAGGGTTGTAGCGCTCGGACTCTTGAGGAAGGCGGTCTCTTTTGAGGTAGATGTTGGTTGGTGGTTCCTACTAGGACATCCTTTAGTGTTTCCATGCTAATGTTGTGTGAGGTCATGTTTCAACCTGTATTAGGCTACGGTGAGGGTCTTCTTTTGGTGGAGCCGGGTTGTGATGTTTCCATGTCCAGTGCTGCCGGCCATCCAGGAAGGACGTCAGGTCTTTGGGGTCAGTGAAGAAATGGTGTTTGCCTTTGTCTATAATCTTGAATTTTGCGGGTGCTACAAATGAGAATTGGATGTTCTTGCTCCTGAGCCTGTCGCGTAAGGCGAGGAACCCTTTTCTGGTGTCAACCGTGGGTTTAGAATAGTCTTGTGTAAGGGTGATCCTGTGACCTTGCCAGCTAATTTGGTGATTTTTGCGAGCGTAGTTAAAAATGGCCTCCGTGTGCTGTGATCTTAATGGCTTGCATATGTTAGGCCGTGCCGCTTGGCTTGATGAGGGTTTAAAAGCGGGGACTCTGTGAGCCCTGTCTAGCTCAAACTGGCGGTCGAATCGTAGGTTTGTAAGTTTGGGAATCAGGTCCTCGAGGAAGGCGGAGCAGGAGCCTGCTGCATCTTCTGATCCCTCCGGGACTCCTAGTATTCGGATGTTCCCTCTGCGATTGCGGTCCTCTATCTCCGCTGTCTGTTTCTGGAGTGATGCTGTGATTTTGGATATTACTTTCATCTCTTTAATTGAGCTGTGGGTAGTATCCTCTACATCGCTGATTCTTTGCTCCGCCGCTGCGAGTCTGACGTTCACTGAGTTCAGGTCCGCTCTAACCGCAGCAATCTCGAGCTGGATCGCGTCCGTGGTTTGCTTTGTGGATTTTGCCAAGTCGTGAACATCCGCTAGTTTTTTCAAGATCATCTCTAGTGTGCCGTTGATGTCTGGCTTTTGTTTGATTGGGGAGTCAGATATCGCTGGCTCCCCTTTGCTCTTTTTCAGTTGTTGTTGTAGCCTCGACTCTCTTTCCGCCATGTTTGCTTGTTGCCTTGGTGTATCCCTGTGTTACCTCTGATCGCTCGCTGTGGTTGACGCTTCTCTCTCCTGCAGTCTCAGCTGCTTTCTATCTTAGGCTGTTTTTTTTCTTTTTCCCTCCCTTTTCCTGATAGCTTCTTGTGGAGGGGCCTTCACCTGCAGTGTTGGAGATCTGAAAGTTCTGGCGCCAGGCCCCACCTTATAATTGTTGGTCTCAAAGCTCCTGTGGTACGGTGTGCATTGCTGATATTACCTTCACCAGGATCGTCACAGTTAGTGTTGCGCTGCTCTTTAGAATTCCCGGGTGAGCGCTATGAGGTTACCAGCGTAGTTATGTGTCTTCCCGGGTAGGGTGGGCTCCTTCTCTGAACCTATGTCGCGCTGGTTCGCTGATTGGCCCTCCGGTTTCGGTACGCTTTTGCAGATAGGCACCGTGTGGTACCGTATGGTTTGTGGTGCTTGCTATGTTTTGGTGTGTTCCATTAACAGGAGGGGCTGACCTCCTCAATTTAGCTCCTTCTGCCGAGTCTCTCTTCCTTGATGCGCCTGGGCCGTGCTGCTGGCGTGCTCTGCCACCACCGCACGCTTATCTCCTCCGATCCACCTTAGTGCGATCAACGTGTGCGTTATTCTTTTAT
This sequence comes from Calotriton arnoldi, assembly GCA_963921515.1. Classification (NCBI taxonomy): domain Eukaryota; kingdom Metazoa; phylum Chordata; class Amphibia; order Caudata; family Salamandridae; genus Calotriton; species Calotriton arnoldi. The sequence continues at coordinate 228,927 of CAWUFW010000379.1, forward strand.
ATTATGGTTTTGCTGAGCGGGCTCAGTGCAACGGTGACCATTTCTGGGACTTGGGGCCTTCCAGCTCCTTTCGGTTCCTGCGGGGGATAGTCCCAAGCCTTGTTTCGCTCCAGCCCTTCTCGAACCCCGAGTCTCGCACCTCGCTTTCCAGTTATGTCGGGTAGCCGCCAACAGTCTCTGCCACACAGCGATCTCTCATGCGTTTGCCTCCGCCTGCCTCCGCCTGTCCCCCTACCTCCTTCAGCGACACGCTGTATGACCAGCTGCCGTTGCGCACCACACCCAGTCGCTTCTTGTCTTCTCTGCTCCTCTAAGTATACATTGCGGTCTTTGTTGCAGCGGCCGCCATTTTATGCAGTCCGCCCTCCACGCCCTTTCGGTTTCGGTTTTGTTTCCCCGCTATAGGCATTAGCTTGGTTATTTTATTTTATTGCCTTCTTTCTTTCCCGTTTTCTTAAGAAGGTCTGAACCCCCCACTCCTGACCTTCATTGCCGTCATCGAGCTTTTCGCGGTGCAGGGAAGTGTGTGGACGCCGGCGCTTCAGTTCTGCCGCTGGAGTTGTTGCCGCCCTGTTGCGCCCTCTTGCCCCCGATCTTTTCCCGGTCTCGTCTGCCGGTGTTGGAAGCGGTACCGCAGTAGGTACTAGCAGGTGGTGGGAGCCTGCGGTTTTCTGTCGCTTGCTGAAGCCTCTCCCACGCTCATGTTCGCGTTTGTGAACAGTTTCACTTTTGTGATGTGTCGGAGTATCGCCATTTTGCCTCACCGGTCACCTCCCTGCGCCGCGTCGGATTTTGAGTTTTTCTCGATCTTCCCGGCCCCAATGGTCATTCGAGAGGGAATCGCCACCGGCCTGGGTCCTTCCGATGCTCCAATTTCCCAGTTCTGCGTCTCTTCCGTCAGTTCTTGTTGGGTATTTTGCGTTCGATTACTCCGTTCCAGCGGCAGGATCAGGCAGCCATCAGCTCTGCCGTCCAAGCCACGCCCCAAGACCTAAATTTTCAAGCAGTCCTGTTAGACCTGGCATCCTAGGCGTGACTCTCCTCTAACTTTTTGCCTTCAAACCTCCTGTTTTGCTGACATCGTTTTTGCTGGCTTAGGACTCTGGCAACTTTACCACTGTTAACCAGTGCTGAAGTGATTTTGCTCTCTCCTTAAAACATGATAGAATTAGTTTACACCCAATTAGCACATTTATTTTACTTGTAACTCCCTACTAAAGTGGTACTGCCTATATCCAGGGCCTGTAAATGCTCCTAGTGGGCCTGCAGCACTGATTGGGCCACCCACCCAAGTAGCCCATTAAACATGTCTGAGGCCTACATTTGCAGTCGGTTTGTGCAGTTTTACACTGCCATTTCGGCCTAGCAAAATTAAACTTTTTGCCAGGCCCAGCGTTCCTTTTACATACATATAATTCACCTGTAGCGAAGGTCATGAACAGGCAGAGGGCAGGCTGTAGTGTATTGAAGAAGTAGGACATGTACTTTTACGTTTTACATGTCCTGGCATTGAAAAACTCTTAAATTAAATTAGTTTTTCACTACTGCAAGGTCTACCTCTCCCTTAGGATAACTTTGGGGTTACCGTATTACATTTTTTTTAAATATATTTTTATTAGATTTTCTCTTATACAACTATCGCATTGCACAAACAAGTATAGCAGGGGGTGTATTTGAGAACAGCAATAGATACATAAATCGTATGGTTACAAAAGTAGTGTGGACATATCGGGCACAGTCACTGGGGTGAGCGATCCTTCCGTTAATGGGTATCATTTTAACCTCCCGATGGTGTCACAGTTACATTACTTTGAGAATGCAGATCCCCTCACATGTTTGTAATTCCATGGTATCTCAGCCATGGACCCATATTCTGTCAAATGTTCTTTGGCATCCTTGTGTCTTGTACGTCACTTTCTCCACTGTCATATAGAGGTCCATCCCCATTTTCCATTTGTGTAGTGTGGGTGGAGTCGGTGCCCCCCAGTGTTTCGCAAAATGTCTTTTCCCCAGCATTATTCCCAGATTTGCAAAAAGTAGTTTGACCCTGGGAAGATCTATCTCTGTAGGTATTCCTAGCAATAGGTATTTGGGGGTTCATTGGTATCAGTGCATTTAGAATGTGGCTGAGTTCTCTGGTGAGGGCGGCCCAGTAAACGGCAATTACCCTACATTGCCATAGTGTGTGAAGATATGTTCCCCTTTCAGTTTGGCATCGGAGGCATTGAAGTGTTGCCCCCATTCCAAAACTATGTAGTCGGGCCCTATTGTAGTATGTCCTATGTAGGATCTTAAATTGTATCAGGTGGAGGCGGGATTTTATCACCACTTCCCTGGGGTGCATCAGTGCCGCCTTCCAATCCATGTCTTCAGAGGAACCTAGGTCTCCCTCCCATTCGCCCTCAGGTTCACTATTGTGTGTGGTTGATTCTTGATCAAGGTCGTATAGGTCCAGGAAATCGCCTTTTCTTCAATTTCCCCCATAAGAAGTCTCTCCTCCAATGGTGCATATTCAGGCATTGCCTCTGTTTCGATCTGTTGTGATTTCCTTTCCAGGCATGAGCCACTTGCAAATATATTTATAGTACTGTATGGAGGTTAGTTCAAACTCTTTCTGTAGAAAGTCGGACGTAGCAAGGGCCACCCCCCCAGTATATCTCCCCCCTCTGAGCTCCTCAACATGTCCCCATGCTTGAAACCTTACAGCTTTGCAAATTCTTTTAATCGCATTCCAGCCCATAGTGAGGTCTCTCGCGTCACGCGGTTGTCCCAGTGCATTCCCTTTTCTGCTTTTTTCCACGCATCTGTCGCCACTTGCGTTGCTGGGAGTAGCATCTTCGTGGCTTTCCCCCCATGTAGGTAGTGAATATGAGAGTAGGAACCAAACTGAGTTTCCTCCAGTGCATATGTGGGGTGGTTACTTGGGGCGTGTTCCCAGTCGTTGATAATGACGAGGTGTGCCGCCCAGGAATAGGTTCTAATATTAGGGAGGGATATGCCTCCATTGTATTGATTTCTCTGCAGTGTACAGATCGCCACTCTAGGGGTGGCGTCATCCCAAAGAAACGTTCAGACTCTCCCCTGTATCATATTGAACACTTCATCCGGCAGCTTATAGTATGTCTTTTGGAGTATGTAGAGGAGCTTTGGCAGTGTTGTCATCTTATACATAGCAGCTTTGCCAAGGAGCGTCAGTGGCAGCGTTTTCCATTGGCCCACGTCATTTTGGAAGTCCGCTACCACTCTATATATATTATGATGTAAGCTCACTTCTTTATTCAAGGTAATGTAAATGCCCAGATAGCTAAAACCATCCAGAGTTATTTTCAATCGCCCCGGGATATCGGCTTGATCTAACTCATAACCTGCTGTGTATTTGCTGGATTTGTCCCAGTTTATCCTGTATCCTGTGTGGGTCCCTTAAGTCTCAAAGGTTTCGAGCAGGCAGGGGAGGGTTCACCGCGGGCTCGTGACATATAAGATGATATCGTCCGTGTAGAGAGATATCCTCTCATCCTCGAATGCCTCTTCCCTCTCGCGGAAGCCCGTGATATCAGGATGCATGCAAATTATGCACGCCAGAGGTTCCAATGCCAATGCAAATAGTAAGGGGGATAATGGACACCCCTGCCTTGTGCCCCTTCCAATCTGAAATTCATCCGATATTTCGCTATTCACTCTCAATCTGGCGATCGGGTCTGTATAAAGTATATCAATCCAGGCTCGATAATGGGGTCCAAAGTCATACCTCTTGAGTACCTGTTTCAGAAATGGCCAATGGATGGCATCAAACGCTTTTTCAGCGTCTAGAAATACTATCAAGTGTGGCTTGTCTCTGTTCCGGGTAGCGCCTAACCAATTGCTAAGGCAACGGAGGCTGAAAATTGGATCAATCTTTTGGGCATGAAGCCAGACTGGTCATTATGGATTAGGGTGGTTATTACTTGCACTAACCTGTTTGCCAGGACTGTGGCTAACATTTTTGTTTCGATATTCAAGAGGGAGATAGGACGATAAGAGCTACAGGCTGGTTGCGGTTTGCTTGGTTTATGTATGACTATTATCATGGCACTTCTAAGGTCAGGGGGAAGCGTACCCTGCATCTTCGCCTCGAGGAATAGGTTGAGCAGGTGAGGGCTTATTATGTTTACCATATTACATTTAAGAAGCTGTAACTTCCAATTAGGAGCAGGTAAAAGGTCGACTTGGGTGTCTAAATATTTGTTATTAAAAGCCCTCTTGAATGATAAAGTCAGATTTTTTTAATCACAATTCTGAAAATGCCATTTTTAGAAAGTTCGCATTTTCTTATCCTAACTATTTGGTGCCCGCAGCCTGATCCTGGGCCACATGATAGGTGTAGCTGGCAGTTGATCTTTGTGTATTGCTCCCAGACAGTGAGACAAAGGGAAGATAGGAGTTAACGAGGTGGAAGAGCTGCCACCTGCCACACTTGCACATCACGAAGGCTCTGACTGAGCACTCTCACAAAAAGTTGTTACTAATCCTTTGTAACCCCCTGACAATCTGAGGCCAGGACAGGGAGGAAGGGGATGCCTGGTGCTTTAGGGGGATTGGAAACCTCTAGAAGCTTCCTCCACTTCAAAGTGGGAACCAGTGGGCACCAGGTAAAATGTTGGACCCTAAGACCCAACTCTTCAGTATACTTCTGGACCTGTGGAGTCTGCCAGGAAGAAGGACTGCTGTGCCGCTGAAAGGACTGCCACTCTGCTGGACTGCTGCTCTGAAGGACTGTTGTGCTGCACACCCGCTTGAGCAAGAAGGACTGGGTCTGAATCTCTAAACTCAGGGCCCCAGAGTAACTCCAAGGGCTGGTTGTCTGGCCTCATAATCAGAAGCATCAGGGACATAACAGGCTTCCAGCAACCTTTAACCCTGCACCTGGACTCTGCTACCTGTGAGTCTTACCCTGCCAAGTGGTGCCATCCCTGTCCTGGACCCTTGGAAATGGACCTGTAAGTGCTCTGCCAGCCCATCTGTGGATCCAGCAAAACAGATGCATCTCCTCTGTTGAGTGGGACAACCCCGAGCAGAACTGACGTATCGCCTCTGCTGCATGGACTTTCCCGATGCAAGGACTTTGCATCACAGCCCCATTGGAACTTTCACTGCACGACTCATCCTGGATGCTGGCCCTTGCAGGTCAAGTAAGAAAACAAAAAAGAGTCCCTAGTCAGGTATCAAGGTTGCTGGGCAAGATTCTCCGTATGAAAGAGCATGCCTCAACATGGATCATGTGCTACAGAGACAACAAAATACAGATGAAATGTACATTCATTAACCTAAATTATAATGGAGTGCAATATGTTATTTCAAACAATAAACATGGAAGTAACTAGTGTATAAAAATAAAAATTTATTTTCTGAAAAACATTACAGTTCTCACAAGGTTTAAAAACTCCTTCTCATCTGAGAAGTTACGATACATATGTTATTACACATTAATAGCAAGAAAACTTAAAAGTCGACGCAGCGTTTCGGTGAAACGTTTTCCTTCACCTTCTTCAGGACAAAGTTTTCAAAAGGTCTAAATATCAAGAAACATTTTATTAAAACATAAGTTATTACTTCCATATGTAAACAATGTACAAAACATTTTTTATCTTGTTTTATATTATTTTATAATAGTATTTATTAGAACAATTGCACACAAGACAGATATGGACTAATTCCCTAATGTAGGTACAAAAGAGACACTAATCCCTAAGGATTGTACTATTTTACAAAAACACATGGTCCATCTTAAAAAGAGGGAAAATTTCCCTGTTCCAGAACAAGGCTTCTAGTGAGGTTAAAACATTTAGTAATACAGTAGCACATGATCCATATGGGGAAAAAAGAAAGCTTAGAAGACCCACCTATTCACATTAAACTGAATCAAGACTTCTTATAGAATTAAGTCATTTGATTTCTTTATCTTGGAAGGCAAAGCTCATCCGAGGAATGATGTAGAAAGGTTGACCTATGATAGATCAAAAGTTGATTTAAGGGATTTATTAAAATGCCCTACGCCTACTATATATTATTAGGGGGCTGAAACATACCTGTTGTATTAATACTTGATACTTAATAGTCGTTCGTTAGAACCACCGGAAGTTGAAAGTAAAATTTATAAGCTGTTGTTAATCTAAATATTGACAAGAAAAAAAGTTTAAAGCAATCAACTCATTCTTATGGTTTTACAATTATACCCAAGAGTTCAGACTTCAAAAAGGGCTTACCAGTTAAAAACAGAATCAAGCCAATCAGATGCACCGTGAGTTTAAGCTTGGCTTTGAAGATACCAGCTACATTGATTTTAACGGTATTCTAATTGTAAAAAAACATATGATTGTACTGTTTAGCACTTGTGCTGCCTTGTCTAGTACATAATTACATCCTATATCACTTATATTAAAGGATTTATTATATTAAATTACCTTCTTCAATCGCTTGTAGTCGGTGATCAAGTGAATTAAAAATCTGAAAAGTCAAAATCAAAAAAGAAACCACGATGTAATGTTGATATTTATATGGTGCCAAATATCAAGTAATAGTCATTATGTAGTTCCCATTTATTGCTATGATTGTTGAGAAAGCTACTGTTCAGTTCCATCAGGTACATCGTATTTCATTGTAAAGACTGAATAGAGCAACCAAGGCTTAATCTATGTCTGTTTATTTGGCCAACAAAGGGGAAAATGGTACAGTTAGACAAGTATCACTATGGAAATACCCCTCAGTTTGGACTGGACACGATTCTCAAACTCATTTAAAGTTCTAGAAATGCCAAACTTCCATGAAAGCACGTGTTTCGTATATGTCGGAGGCGGATTGCTTAAAATTTTGACGTTACCTATTCTCGAGAATGATAAATTTAGCGTATATATGTGTTGTGTCTTAAATAAACACTACGTACGGCAGCAACCTCGTTCGCTTCGTATTGGAAGACAATGGGATGCACTCACATTAGCCGTATATTAAATAAGCCTGGCCATGAAAACGTCTGCACCGTGTATTGAGTAAACACAGTGGGCAACATCATCTTTGTAAGTTACACTATTAATTTGAAAAATAAGAAATGCATGCGCCGTGTCACAACGTAGTTGAACGTCCGGGGTACTTACGAAGAGGATAACAGAATAATAAAATTAATATATCATAAATGTTACATACGGCAATAACCTCGTGCGTTTCGTATTGGAAGACCCTGGGGTGCACTTTTTATTAGAAGTATATTGAATAAGCTTCGTGATGCGAATGTGTTCGCCGTATATTAAATAAACATAGCGAGTGATAGCAGCTTCATAGGTTGCAGTCATTGATTTCAAACAATGAAACAAATGCATATGCACGCGCCGTGTTATAACATAATAAAGCGTCTAGGGTACTTACGAAGCGGGTAACAAGCGGTCTCCCTGCTTTAACGAACTGTTTCCGGGTTAGGGTACGCCATGTTTCACCTCGTACCTTATTTATATATAGGACCTCAGGAACGTCATCGAGATGGGAGGAGTCTTGTTTTGGTTTCGTGTAAAATAACAGGCTAAGAGATATCTATTTTTTCATTATGCCTGCGTATCTCATATTATAGAGGTGTGTTGGAAAAATATTAAAGCATTTTTTGAAAAAGATCCCACTTTTTGTTGTTGACACAAATTGTAGGAGTTTGGCGGCCATCTTATAGTGGTGTGGTGGCCATCTTGTAGTGGCTACCGGAAGCTCTATGTTATAACTATTTATACATTGTACAGTGATAAACCTTGCTATACGTACTGTATGCAGAGACATGTTATCTATTAGACAGAAACAATTTACTATTTCTGGTAAGTGTGCTAATTAAATTATCACCCATGAAAAAGATCTTTCAAAATAAAGTAACTATCACTTGTTATTGTTGACTATATCTGAAGATAATACAGATATTATAATTAAAGGATTTAGAGTAACCTTTCCCACTCTTCCTTACTGTTTAGGCCATTCCTATATGTGTTGAACCTAGACATGTAAAATTGTTCACGTTTCTTTCTTTTAGCTGTGAGATCGCCTCCCCGTATACTAATTTGAGTTGCCTCGATTATGCACCATCTAAGGTCATCAATATTATGCTGTTTGTCAATCCAGTGTTCCACAAGGGGGGCAGTACGTTTCTTAGTTCTTATAGCGGATTTGTGTTCTGTTATTCTGACCCTTGCTTCCCTGGACGTCTCACCAATGTAACCTTTATTGCAGGGTCACAAAATGAGATATATCACATTTTTTGTACGGCAGTTAAACATATTTTTTATAGTATGTGTAACCCCGTTGTGGGTAATCACAGATCCTTTGATGATGCTGCCGCAGTTATTACAAGAACTGCAAGGGAAATTCCCATTGGGGAGGGGAGCATTTGTTATAGTTTGTTGTTTACATTCCGATTCGTTCCTATATATCTGTACAAGGCAATTTCTAATTGTGCGATTCCGTCTAAATGAAAACATGGGTTTTACTAGTTTTGTGCCACTCTGTTCGTTAACTAAATGCCAATTCCTGTTGATTGTTTTTCTCCTTGTTGCTGATATTGCTGAAATTGGTCACAAATGTTATAGGCAATTTCTGCATAACTGGTGTCTTTGCTTTGGTTTCAAACAAAGAATCTCTATTATAGTATTTAGCTCTTTTATATGCCTGTCTGATTAATTTTTTGGGATAACCTCTCTCCCAAAAATTTTTGGTCAGCTTGTCAGCGTGCAAATTAAAATCACTCATACTTGTGCAATTACGTCTTACGCTAAGAAATTGGTCAAAAGGAATGTTGTCCTTTTGGCATGCTGGGTGGTTACTGTTATAATGCAACATGGTGTTCCTATCTGTCGGTTTGGTGTATAATTCTACTTTAAGAAAACTGTTGTCGTTTTTTATCTTTATATCTAAAAAGTTACAGCTATTTTTGTTGATGGATGAAGTGAATTTTAAGTTCACATCTCCCAAATTGAGCCATTCTATAAAGTCTGTCAGAGATTCTAGAGTTCCTTTCCATAGGAAAAAAACATCATCAATGTATCGGGACCAGTTTGATACATTCTCAAAGAAGGGGGCTGATACATTGAAAATATGTTTGTCCTCAAAGGTGGCGACATACAAACAAGCTAGGCTTGGAGCACAGGTTGCTCCCATGCTCGTGCCTTTCACCTGCCGGAAGAAGTCAGTTTTGAAAAGAAAGATATTATTTTTAAGAATAATTTCCACACAGTCGATGATAAAAGTGGCATGTTCAGATAGGTCGCCTGCCTCATTTAAAAAGAGGCCCTTTACCATCTGGATAGTATCATCCTATGGTATGTTTGTGTAAAGGGCCTCTATGTCCAAAGTGACCAGCCACTGGGTCTCGATATCATAGGGGAATTCTCTATTATATGAATCATAGCTGTTGTGTCTTTTATATATGCCTTTTGTTGTGTGACTAGGGGTTGAAGAAAGACATCCACATATTTACTGAGTGGCTCGGTAAGTGAATTTATACTTGAAACGATGGGTCTCATTGGGGGATTTTGAATATCTTTATGGACCTTAGGTAGGCCATATAGTGCCGGGATCATGGGTTTTGTGTTCATTAAAAAGTTGAATTCATCTGGACATATAATGTCGTCATCTCTGGCAAGCCGGAGTACATTTGTAACTTTGCTAATAAGGGCATTCCACTCGTCTCTGTTAGACTTCTGGTAATGAAGTTCATTGTTGAGAAGAGTTTGCATTCTTTTGTTGTAGTCGCTAGTGTCCATGACTACAATGCTACCTCCCTTATCTCCTGGTTTGATAGTGAGCTCCTTGCATTGTTCTAAATTTGTAAGGGCTATTCGCTGTTGGGTAGTCAAATTGTTGTTACATCAGATTTTTTTGTTCAGGAGGTCATCAATGCTTCTCTCCACAACTCTTTCAAAAAGTTCTATATCTTTGTTATACCATTTGCAAAGATGGTGTCCATGTAGATTTGGGTTTAGACCTGACTTGTTACCGACAGGTAATCTTGCAGGTCAAGCCTCTCGTCGACGGCAGCCTCAAGCCACGCTGATTTACCAGAACTAGCTGGTGTATGATGCATCCTTGACGCAGGACGCAGCATTGCAAGCCCCGTCAGAGGACATTCTCCTCAGAGACAATGCAGGACCTCGCCTCGCAGCTTTGCAACTCCTCAGAACCAGAGCTGTGCAAAGCACTTCCAAACAAGACCTCGCATCACCTCGGCTGCGTGATGCACCCTCAATGCGGGACTCAACAGCTCTTCGCAGCCAGGATTTCAGGGACACTTGTTTAGCGGGCTTAAGTGGCTCCCTGTAGCTGGCTCGCACTCCATCACAATCAGAAGAAACTTGTGAGTCTGTCCTGGTCTAGGATGACCAGATATCCACAGTTGGCACTGTTTGGTTTTTGGTGCTATTTTCACTTATATACTTAAAATTCCATATAATTGGTTCTACTGATTGGAATTTTGTTGTTTTGGTCTTGATTTATTTATTAAAATGTACACTATTATTCTAAATTGGTATGGGATTTTTCTTGTGTTGTGTTTTCACTTTATTACTGTTTGATGTGCTGCATAAATACTTTATATATTGCCTCTAAGTTAAACTTGACCGCTCCGTGCCAAGCTACCAGAGGGTTGAGAACAGGTTAATTTGGAATATGCTTGTGCCTCACCCTGACAAGGATTGTGGTTCCTGCTTCAGTAGGTTTTCACCCACCTCAACCAGGAACCCACTTTCTTACAAGTCCCAGTAGGCCCTAGGTTTGGCTGGACTTAACCCTCTCGGGCCCAGGATACCTTCCTGGGACATATTGCATCTACAAATCTGCTTAACATAACATAACATGGCATTTGCAGTTCAATGTCGATTTACCTGAAAAGAGACAAAAACAAACAACAAATCAACAACAGAAGACTGTTCATCTAGAAAACTGTAACACATGCAGTGCTATAAGGGAAGTACTTATTGACTTTGGGTTGACAATCCAAGGCAGCCTTTCTTATCTGATCAAACTAGTTCCAGACAGCAGATAAACCTATAACTGGAGGAATCCATAAATTGACAAAATGCACAGTGGAGAAACGGTGTAAAGGCAGTGGCGTAACAATAGCCCTTGCGGAGCTGGGAACACCCAAGCTCCAAAAGGCCCCCTCCAGCACTGTGCACTGGCCTAAGAGCTCCTGACTGGGTCCAGAGTGTGTTGTCCCCCTCCATGTACTTTGTAGGGGGGCCTCCTCAAGTTACGTTACACCACTGTATAAAGCCCGAACTTTTGAAACTGACTAAAAACCCTTGTTATTTCTACGAAGCATTTGGGGGGAAGGGAACCATAGTTTGAACATTTTACAATTATAGGAACATTTTCAAGTGCAGAGATACTTTGAGAATGGGAATTTCTAAAGGAATCATTCCAGTTAATAGAAAAAAACAAGAGATCCCAGAAGGAAAAAAAATATTTTGCTGGAATTCTCTTTGCAAGAAGGGAAAGGTTAAGTTATATAGTCATTACAATTAATCACTCTATGTATAGATTGCAGGATATAGTGATCCAGTATCAGAACCCCCTGTAATCCATGATCATCTCATGGGAAAGAATGTTGAGGTAAGATAAGCAACAAGATAGAGGTGAGGAAAGAGAGCTAGGACTTCTTGCATTTCATCCACTCACTAACTCAAATCTTTATATACGCTATTGTTAACGACTCAGAACGAAACGCTCTAAGATAATGGAATATTCAGTGGCAGAAGGGAACTCCCACATGGTCCAGACCGGCAGTCTCGGAGGCCCTCAACTGAAGGCATCTCTTTTTCTCTTGTCATTCCCATTCCCTGTGGCATTGCCTCAGTCTCAAGTACTACTTTGTGTTGGTATGGTGGAAGTTTTATGGAGGAGCTGGGAGCCAGCATCTGTGAACTCACCTCGCTCACAAAAGATTCGCACACCTGAAACTGGTTGGTGTCCAAAACCTTAGCTCTTTCCCTGATTTGGGTGACACTTTAAGTTGAAATTGTGTGGCATGTCAATTCACCTCAAACACTTACCAGTTCTCAAATGAGAGTATTCAGAGTCCACCTTAACAGCATACTAGCTACAATTCTCAAAGTAAGTTATGTAACGTGGTGTCCCTATTACAAGACCCAGATGTGAAGACAGATTTTTTAATACATAAGCCACATAAGATACATAATATCCAGTGTCAGGCGAACCATTTCAAGCAGATGAATAATCTTGCTCATGATATTTCCTAACAAGGGTTTGAATTAATTATGAAGAGCCCACGTGGTGAGGATTTGACAGTGACACTCATTATTTGAATGCTAATGAAGTGACCATCTTAAATCTGTTGAAAATGGACTCAATAAATTCAGTGAATGGTGTCATCTAGCAACCATATTCGATAATTAATGACACCCAAATTTTCTTTGACGATTCTTTCCAGTCTATCACAACTCTCCTATGTACTTGTTGCTATCAGATATGCCTGTTTTTAAATGTATATTCTATCTTCTCTGCTGCTGCTATACGTTTGATGGTTTTTAGGTTTTGCCGAGAGACCTCTCACAATAGGCTGGAAAGACCTCTTGTGGCCAATACTAATACTTACAGTGGTCTTGTGCCAGCCAAGTATTTACCGTTGGTTGGCTAACTTGGAAATCTCCTTTGCTTTCTTCTTATTTGATGCCTTCCCTTCCTCTTTTTTCCATCCCGTACCTGGAGCATAGCTTTTTTACCATACTTTTAATTGGATGACTTGTATCCTTCCACTGCTTATAAATAGAGCAAAACTTTTTTCTTTCTATTTCAGATCTCCACGGGAGTGCAAGCACTTCTTTGCTCTCCCTGGTTGGTATGATGCTTCCTCTTTAAATATTCGCTTCACTCCCTCCTCTCCATGTTGCTCCCTCTTCCCACTCCCTAACTCATCCATTGCTTTCCCCAACACACTCTGCACACTTTACCACTGCTAACCAGTGCTAAAGTGCTTGTGCTCTCTATCCTTAACATGGTTATATTTGCTTAACCCCAATTGGCATATTTAATTCACTTTTAAGTCCCTAGTAAAGTACACTACAAGTGCCCAGGGCCTGTATATTAAATGCTACTAGTGGGCCCCAAGCACTTATTGTGTCACCCACTTAAGTAGCCATCTAACCAATGCTCAGGTCTGCCATTGCAGAGCCTGTATGTGCCTTTTTGCACTGCCACTTTGACCTAGAAAGGTAAACCTCTTGTTTGGCCTTTTTATACATATAAGTCACCCCCAAGGTAGGCCCTGTATTACCCATAGGGCAGGGTGCAGCGCATTTAAAAGGCAGTACATGTACTTTTAAGTTTTACATGTCTTGGTGGTGAAACGCTCCCAATTTCGTTTTTCACGACTGCAAGGCCCTTTGCTCCCATAGCATAACATTGGGATTGCATTATTTCATCTTTTGAGCATAATTCCCAATTGTGAAGAGATAGACTTTTCAAGTTGGTGAAGTGGGATTTTAAATTACAGTTCGGCAAATGCCACTTTTAGATAGCTGGCATTTTCTTTAATTTAGCCATTCGGTGCCTGCTGCCTGTCTCTGTTCAGTCTGGGTTGGGTGACAGCTGGACTTTGTGTATTCCCTCTACGCAGCCACACACAAAGGGAGCTTAAGTGTGTCTTGATGGGCCATCCTGAGAGATGGGAGGGAGGAGCTGGGCTCTGCCTCACACTTACACCTGAAAAGGCTATGTCCTGTCCACACACAAAAGGCTGCATACTTCCCCCCTGTAGTGAGTCTGGAGCCAGGGCAGGAAGGGAGGACCTCTGTGACCTCTGTGCACTTCAAAGGTTTCTTTGAAGTCTCCCCCACTTCAAAGGTACAACTGGGTTTAAGTACTGGACCCCAGACACCATGACCTTAGTACACTTCTGGACCAGTGACCTCTCTGCCAGGAAGAAGAACTGCTGTGCTGGTGGAAGGACTGCCACTGTGCTGGACTGCTGCTTTGCTGGACTCTTGCCGTTGCAGTGCTCTTGCCTTGCTGAGCTGCCTTCCTGTCTGGGTGAGAAGGACTGGACCTGCATCACTTTAACCCACAGTGACTCCAAAGAATTGATGGCTTGCCTCCCGATTGAAGCCCAGGGATACAAAAGACTTCCATCTACCTGCATCTGCATCTGTACTCTGCAAGCTGTGAGTCTGGCCTGCCAAGTGATGCCACCCCAGTCCTGGACCCTTGGAAGTGAGGCATACGGTGCTTTATGAAACCAACCCATGCCTCCTCTTCGGAACCGGCGCATCTTTGCCTTTGTGTGGATCAGAATTGGCGCATCCTCATCAAAGGGTGGAACGGAGCTGGTGCTCAGCGCTTGGAATCAGCACCTTTGGAATCGATGCATCCTCTGCTGTGGGAGCAGTAGATGTGCAAAGCATTCGGAACCAGCAAATTGCACTCAGTACCAATGCATCGCCGTCATTGCATGGTGAATCTCAACGCATTTCTCCCATTGTGTGGCTCGACACAGACGCATCGCTTCGGCTGCATTTCGCATCTTCTTCTACTCAAACCCCTATTGAGGTACTGTTGCTCAGCGGGCCTAAGTGGGCCCGTATATCTGGCCCGTGCTCCATTGGGGTTGGCCTCAAATTTTGACTTTGCCCCTGCCCGGTGCAACCAGATGCCCCTGCCCGGTGCAACCAGATGCCCCACTTAAGCCATTATTGCTTCTAAGTGCTATTTTACAGTTTATTCTTTGGAAATTCATATCTCGACTTCTACTTGTTGGATTCTTGTCATTCTGGTCTTGTTTTATTTATAAAATTATTCTCTATCTTCCCAACGTGGTGTGAGTCTTTTTGTGGTGTTTTCATTGTGATACAGTTAGAGAACAGGATAATTTAGGGTGTGTTGTGACTTATCCTGAGTAGGATTGTGGTTCCTGCTTGGACAGGGTGCATACCTCTGCCAAACAGAAACCTAATTTCTATCACATACATTTATCTGGTTTTTTTACCGCTCAAGATTGGCGCCCAACATCTTGAACCCACTAAGTACAAAAACAAAATGGCAGCTTTGTCAGTTTTGTATACATGTCCATGCATGATGATGTGTGTGCGCATGCCATCATTTTTTTATAAAATGTTCTATTGCCAATACTGTACAGCCTCAGTAAACGATTTGTGTTCCTTCTTCACTGGTGACTGAACAGCAACAGCAAAAATAATTGGCAAAGGAAATAGGTCTGCTGAAGGTGAGACCTATTGGCCTTCCCAATGCTTGTTATCCCACCTTTGGTCATTGCCTGACATTGATTTTGACTTGTCAGAGTTTTTTTCTCCCTTTCTAAGAAAACATATGTTGTCCCCTTATATAAAAAAATGAGGATTATTTTTAGCTGTTTGTAATACTTCAAATTTGCTGTAATCTCCTATCTTTTTTTTTTTTTACTGTTTTTCTTGTCCTATTTCTATTTAAATGTTTTCCAATTCTTAGAGCGTCATCTGTGCACATGGCCATCTTGTTGTCACGTTTAGTCCCTTTCAATTGCTGCAAATACATCACTGAAAGGGAAAGTTGTTTCTCAACTTTAGCTGAGAAAGTCTGCATTCCTCTGAATGTAAGCATTTAGGTGCACATGCATCAAAGAAGTCAATAGCGATTCTTTAATTGCGATTTTTAAGGAATCGCAATTAAACAATCGCTATTGCCAATACATGTAGGAATCGTAAATAAAATTGCGATTTCTACAAATTCTTTAATTGCGACTGCAAATTGCGAGTCGCAATTAAGGAATTGTTACCCATTCATTCCTATGGGCCTAGAGGCCCATAGGAATGAATGTGAATTGCATGCGCAATTTGCGAGTACCCAATACGTACTCGCAAATTACGCATGCAATTTCAAGGGTGCAAGGGTGCCAAAAGGACACCCTGTTGCACCCCTGAAGTTGTAATGTGAGCACATGTTGCGCACACACATGCCCCAAGGGCATGTGTGTGTATAACCAGGAACTTTGAAAAATGAACTTTATTGCATTTTTCAAGTTTTTATAAATTACCGTCAAGTTTCATTTGACGGTAATTTGCGTCCCCTAATAGCGAAATCGCTATTTTCAATGGCATCATGCATTGCATTTGAGGCATCGCAATTTGCGATTCCTTAAATGCAATTGCAATTTAAGTAATCGCAAATTTTGCGATTCCTTAAATTGTGATTTTTGCATTTGGGATTATGCATCCCAAATGCGAAAATACCGGTCGCAAAGGGGCAGATTCTGAGAATCTGCCCGTTTGCGACCAGTTTTTCTTTTGATGTATGTGGCCCTTAGTTCTTCAGTTGCTGATCTGGCTTTACAGCTAGGGTTTTCCTTCTTTATTTTTGTCTTAGTAAATTTTCTTATACGTGTCTTGAATTTGCCTTCTTTATTTAAAGTGTGCCCAATTGGTTTTTGACAGTGGAATTCTGTTAACATCACGAAGTGGATTCTAATTCAGCGCCTTGGTATATCACTCAAATTTCCCTCCTCCTCCCCCTCCATTGATTGGGTATGTACGTTATCCCTGTTTTCTATAACAAGGTACGCTTATGTCTTTTGGACCCCATTATCTTGTTTCACCTTGTTTGACGAGTCACTTTTGTACATTTTTAAGCCTTGATATCTGATGTCGTTATCATTAGCAAACACTGGTATCCTTTTTTTACATGTCCCTTTATTGGCATCTTTAGTTGCTTGGTGCACTATTCCTGATGAAAATCATATCAAGTGCTGTTATTAGGGGTTTAGTCTTGTATCTATTACTCTATGGGGCATATTCTCAAGGACTTATCGCCGATTTATCTGCACTTTAGCGCCGCAAAAGTGACGATAGATTTATCGCCCCATTCTCAAGCTGGTGCAAACTGCCGATATTGCCAGTTTTCCAGCGATAGCTGGCGCAAAAAACATCGCCACGGATAAGAGCGACAA
This sequence comes from Calotriton arnoldi, assembly GCA_963921515.1. Lineage (NCBI taxonomy): Eukaryota > Metazoa > Chordata > Amphibia > Caudata > Salamandridae > Calotriton > Calotriton arnoldi. The sequence goes on from CAWUFW010000379.1 coordinate 245,875, forward strand.
CTAAAGCTAATGATATGCAGAGTAGGCGTTCCCGTGCAAAAACACACAAAAACACCACTTCGCGATATTCTTAACGACCAGCCAGATCGGCGAAGCGATCCAAAAATAGGCGATAAGGCGCATTAGCAGCAGGGATTTAACACCTGCCTTTTACTGGTGTTCAGCAGGACGACAACCTGCAGTATGAAAGGGAGCCCAGCCCAGAGCCACATCTGAAGACCAACAGATGCCATGGAGCCAATGATCATGCAGCTCGGAGACCCAAGAGGGCCACAACACCCACCGCCACCACCCCCAGGCCCCACCCGGACCACCCCCCTCCCGGACTACCACCTAGGCAGCGTAGAAGAAGACAGCGGACGTTCCTAAAACGCACCAGCCTCAGACACTCAACACCAGAGGACACCATTGCCCACTACAGGCTCAAAAGGACAACCATCCTCCGCATCCTGACCCACATTGCCCACAGGCTGACGGCACCAACACAGCGGACAACCAACATCCCTCCGCAGACAAAGCTGCTGGGTGTGCTGCACCTGTTGGCCTCTGGTACCTTCCAACCAACAACTGCCAGAGTCGGAGGAGTCTCACAGCCAGCCCCATCAAACTTCCTCACACATGTCTTGGATGCATGTCCACAAAAGCAACGGCGGGCCCCTGTATCCGCACCACACGCTAGTCCCAATTCGTAGTGTTCCTGCGCAACCAACCCCAATGCCAGCCGTTGCATGATGCCTCTGTGCTCCAGATCCAATATTGTAGTTACTGAAATGGGGGTGTGCCAGGTCATGAAGTCCAGTAGTCAACAGTAGTGTAAAAACAGTTCTTTATTACAAATACATAAATCAACAATACGAAAAGCTCAGCCAACGCTGTTCCATTCCCAACAGGGAACTTCATCAGGGCAACGTGTGGATTCAATTAACTGCATATGCTGCGGGAACTCCCCAATACAATTCCATATTCCGAAAGTCAGTATTCAGAAACCTGTTGGATAAATGGTGACAATGGTCAAGCGTCCGTATAGTCACAAACGTAATCTGGTACAGAGTATTGCACTTGGACAAACCGGAATGCTAACAGGTATGATAAATCCTGCATAAAAAGACCGTGACAGGAGTTCGTGTGGGCGTAACCTTTGTAGGAAAGAAAAGGAGGGTTACGACCACACAAACTTCTGTAACAGTCTTTTTATGCAGGATTTATCATACCTGTAAGCATCACGGTTTGTATCAGCTTGCTACCCCTGCACCTTCACTTCCCCCACACTGTGCAGGAACATCTGGAGACCAAGCAAGAGAACTACGCCATAGCTGGCTTCCCGCACGTGTTGGGGCAATTGACTGCACACATGTACTACTTGTGCCCCCTGCCGACACTGCACACAATAACCACAACAGAAACCACACGCATTCCATCAATGTGCAGGCAAAAGTGGACCACCGGGGCCTGTTCACGAATGTCGTCGCAAACTTCCCAGGCAGTGTGCATGATTCCTACATCTTCCGCAAGTCCATCACCAACCAGCACTTTGAGGATGGCACCTATGGAAATGCACTGCCCGTCGGTAAGTACCAACTGAACACACCACACACCTCAACTCCACAATCATACAACTCACAACTGTGGGAATGCACACGTTACAAAATCACATACAACATGCCAATCAACATGCCCAACTACCAGACACGACAACACAAGTAACTGTGGTAACCGTGGGCAGCATGTAGACAAACCATCCACTGCATGGCACCTCTGCCACACAATTGCAGAATGTGGGGAAAGGTGGGAACCAGGTATGTGCGAAGGAGGCAAGTGACCCATCAATAAGAATGTACACAATGCCAAGTGTGGCGGTGATGTGCTGGACAGACTTCAGTATGCAGAGCACAGACATGTCCATGTGGACATATACTGCTGTTGTTTGTAGTGTTGTGGACAGTGGCCGCAAACAGGTTACCTCAGGCAGTGTGGAAGACCTTGGACATGTAGCTTTGTCGTCGTCCCCTGTAAGCATGAGCGGAGTGGCCTTGGACCGGCGTATGTCGTGAATAAATAGCCCGGGAGTCTGGGCGTGGTTCAGTTCCGGGATGGCCACCAAAGTAACTACTGCGTGTGTCTCTGTGTCAGCCATATCCTGTCCATAGACCTACACACACGTGGCCGACCACCTTCAACGGCCAGATTTACACTGGAGACGAGGTGGCTACGTCCCAAGCCAACCCCACGCACATCTCGTCATCGCATGCAGGGTCGTGTCTGCCAGGGTGGCGCCTCCCACCCAGCCACGAGGCCGCCGCCATGACCGGTGGTGCCTGCGCGATCCTGTGCGCCTGCTGCACCCCAGCCCTGGTCCCCAGACCGGTCCGCCGCCCAGCGATGACTGGCCGCCCCTGCGCACACAGGCCTCAATGCTCACCTGCCGCCACTGGCGTGTTTCCAAGAGGGCCCACCACGTGCCAGTGCAACCTTCTCAGCCGATCGCTGGATTCCGCGCCACAGGCCCCCAGCGCACCCTGCGGCACTGCACTGCGGAGTCATGTGTGTGCTGACTGCTGCCTTCGGCGAACACTGCGCTCCAGCAGGGCCCTCAATACAAATGGAATCTTGATTGGCAGGACGGCGTATCGAGGTCTACGCATCATCGCAGGCTGCACACCCGTTCAGCTCTTCAGGTGCCCCTACCTCAGTGCACCGCAAGTCACCGTCCCGTGGCGGTAGGCCCGTGCCGGCCTCAGTGCATCGAGTGCCACCAACTCTGTGCACCGCAAGTCATCGTCCCGTGGCGGTAGGCCCGTGCCGGCCGCAGTGCATCAGGTGCCACTAACCCAGTGCGCCACAAGTCATCGTCCCGTGGCGGTAGGCCCGTGCCGGCCGCAGTGCATCGGGTGCCACTAACCCAGTGCGCAACAAGTCATGGACCCTTTATGATTGAGTCTCGTGGTGCGGTCGCCATCATGTCACCTCCGGCAGTGGGGAATGTGATGTGGTCGGCTCCTTTTATTGGCAGGGTCAGATGTCCTGTGACGCCTGTGCTGGATGGGTGTGGTGTGGGTGTAAACTAGCCCTCAGGGAGTGGCTGTGGCATGCTGACAACTAGACCAGTGATCAGCAGATCACTACAGGGAAGACCTGGGAGATGTAGCTTTGTCCCCCCCCCTGTAAGCGTAAGCGGAGTGGGCTGGGCTGGCGTATGCCAGTCCAGCGTAGGGGTGTGAACAATGAGCCCGGGGCTCTGCGTGTGGTTCAGTTCTGGGCTGGACAAGAAAGTAACTAATGCGTGTGTCTCTGTTGTAGTGTCGGCGCCACCCAGACCACAATCGGCAATGTTGCACCCTGTGACTCAAGTCCCACAACATGAGCAACATGGACGTAAGGGGGAATCACTGACCCTACATTCATCCATACTTTCATACTTGAATGATCATAGACATGACACATCTGTGTGAATCTGAATGTTTTATTCACATTCAGTGGAGTGTTGAAGCTGGAGCAGTACAGGGCCATGCAAACCCCACTTTACATTGTTGCCCCGTGGAGAGCCAGCCAGAGTCCTTTAGGGAATGACAAGTTTAGAGGAAGAGTTCAGTCCGCAGTCTGATTGCTGTGTCATTGGTAACCAAACAGAATATGGCAGTCCCAGGTGTCGAGGTCCAAGGTGAGTGTCGCAGAGTGTATCGGGGGACAGTGGAATGTGATGATGCAGATGGCAGAACCAAGCAGAAACAGGCCATATGGCGGAGATGAATGCTACCGCTTCCTTCTTACCACTAAGGCAGATTCATCCGCATCTTCGTCCTCTGATGTTTCATGTGCCTCACATGTGGGTGGTGGTGTTTTGTCAGCAGCACTGTGTGGCACTGACACATCAGGGGCAGGAGGTGGAATGTCTGCCACGCTGTGTGGCAGTGACACATCAGGGGCCGGAGGTGGATTGTCTGCCACACTGTGAGGCACTTACACATCAGGGGGCGGAGATGTGGATGTAGAAGCAGCAGCAGCATTCATCGGCGCCAGGCCTTGTGGCAGCAATGCAATGATGAGGATCTGCAGGGCATGGAAGATCCCAGCTACATCGCGCTGGTGTGCGGCCGTGGCAGCCATTCTTTCCACCTGCATCCGCTCCTTGTTCTCCATGATCCTCTGCATGTGTTCCAACTCCCGGCTGACATCGCTGGAGTCACTCTGACTAGACAGTTGTCCTTGTCTCAGAGTCAGGACTCCAGCGATGTCAGCCATGGATCGTTGGAGAGCATGGAGCGGACTGTGGGTGTCCGTTAGGGACTGTAAGTGGTCCCTGATGGGACTTAGACACCCACGTATGGCATCTAGTTTGGCTGCCATGAGGTCGAACCCCACCCGCACCTGATCAGCCATCTTCTCCTGGCACCCTAACACACGGCGTTGGAAGGCCATGTGTTGTTCGTGGGGGTACTGGGAGTCAGCCGTGGTGGTGGGTGTTTCCTGCTGTGTGGTCTGTGCAGGGGGTGAGGTCTCCTCAATGCAGCTGGGCTGCCCTGCTCCTGGAGGTGAGGTGCCGAAGCTGTCCAAGAGCTCTTGGAGGGCTTCGGTGTCGAAGGTGTGGAGGTCCTCTTCCTCATCAGTGAAGAGCTGTTGGGTCTGCTCTGCAGGAGGTGTTGATTCTCCCTCTGCAATGTGAAGGGGAGATGCAGTTTAACATTGTGTTCACATGTATGTTGACGCATTGTACAAGTTTACATACAGACTGCATGGCAATGTACATTGTGACTGTTTGGGAGGAGCTGCCTATTTGATGCGGGACAGTGGACATTTCGACAACATCACGGATGTGTGTTTTTACTTGTACATTATCATCTCACATTTCCCTGCTATGCCAAATGTGATTGGCCAGTTTCTACACACAAGCGGCACCAGTTGTGTCCTCTGTTTTGTTGTGAACGTGTTGCAGTTTATACCACATTGTTGTCAATGTTGATGTGCTCTGAATGTTATGTGTGTGTGCTGCATTTTGGGAGAGTCGCCCTGCAGCTCTGATTTTGCTGCCCTTATCCCTTTCAGGCGGTGTGCCTTTGACTTCTGTGCTTATACAATGCTGAGATGTTGCATACTTGGGTAAATTGGGCTCTTGGTGGGAGTTGGGACTCTGGGGCATGGTTTGTCCGCAGATGTGTTGTTGACGTCAGGGGTTGTTTGTGCACGTGGATGTGTCAGAGTGTGACCTGCTCCTTTACGGATGTGGTCCACACTCAGCCACCTCAGTGTCGTGGCGTGCAACATGTCATGATGTATTGACTGCAGCCATGCTATTCGTCATGCAGTGTCACTTGCATTGTTAGTGTGGCTCACAGACACGCCGCTTTGCTGTGTTTGGCACATGTGCATGGGTTGGTTGTGAGATTGGTGATGTGTGGGAATGGTCCCCTCTGGGCACATAGTCGATGGGGACCTACTTGCTGTTTCTATTTGTGCTGCAGTGTGCCAAGGGGATCAGGGACATGATCCAGAGTCATTGTGGGTGTGCACTGTGCTATACTTAATTGTGCATGTGTTCCATTGTGCCCATCTCCCCCCGTCCCCCCAGTCCCTAGTCGTTACTCACCCTGTTGCTGTTGTGTCAGGTCATGTTGAGCAGTGTCCGGTCCCCCAACTCCTGCCAACGTCTCCCCACTGATGACTGTGCACACCATTTCCTCCATCTCATCCAGCTTCTCCTGTGGCGCTGGACTCCCACCTCCAGTCTGCATTGCTACCTTCTGGTTGTTGCCGAGTTTCTGCTTGGTTTTGCGCTTCACATCATTCCAGCGCCTCTTGAGCTCTTCCATTGTCCTCCTCAGCACTCCAACTGCATTCACCTTGTCCAGGATGGACTGCCATATTCCATTTTTTGTTGCCAATGACACAGTGGAGGTGACGAACAGTTGTTGATGGTGTTCTGCCACCTCCGTCATCAGGATCCTGTTTTCCTGCGGACTAAACCGCGTCTTCCTCTTCTTCTTCTCCTTGCCCTTCCCTGACCCCGAGGTCCCAGGCTGGTCCTCCATGGGGCTTGTGGGGTTCTGGTTGTCCTCTGTACTTGCTCCGGCTACCGCAGTTGTTTTGGTTTTGTTTGTGTTTTTTTTTTTCTGCTTTTATAGTGATTTTTCTCACCTGACGTGTGTGAATTGCAGGCCTGGCGCAGCTTATCGCTGATTTTTTTATCGCGGTTGGGCCCATCGCCACTTTTTTCATATTCGGCTTTAGATTTTTATCGCAGTCCCGGTGATTTTATCGCAGACATTTGACGCGTTATCGGGAAACTATCGCATGTTACCGCCGTGTTGGGAATACGACGTTAACACAGAGTTATTTTCCCGCGATAGACGGTGATATGAAAAATTGCGTTAACCTATTTTGGCGATGATTATTGCACGTTCTTGAGAATATCCCCCTATGTCGCTTTACTACTGTGCTCTTTTGGTTTAGACTCTATCAGCAAAGAAGCTATGCTGTCAGATGGTCAATTGGCACTGCCAATCCTTCCTTATTGACTAATTTTTTGGAACTGTTTGTTGTCTTACAGATTTTCTTTTCAGCTGCATGTTTATGAGCACTATACTGTCAATCTTTGGGATCACTGTAGGATCTTTGGTGGTATCTACTACCTTCACAATGTTGCATATAAGTGTTGCCTAGGGGTACACAAGGGGTACACAAACAGAGTTACCACCCGTATACGTTTTTGGATCTGGTTCACGTTGCTCTTAACAATTAATGACATTTAGGGCCTCATTACGATAAGACTCGGAAAGCCTTCAACACAGTCTCATCACAGGTTTCACTTTTGACCGCCGCATTACGATGCAGGCGGTCGAAAGAGAAACTGGCCGGTCATTCCGGCTGGATTCTAACGGGCTCAAGGAGCCCGTCAGCCAGCCAGAGGCCTGCCCGTAATCCCTATGGATGGTGTTTCCATCATAGAGATTATGATGTTGGTTTCCCACAGGCTTTCCATATTGGGCTTTCCGACATGGAAAGCCTGCCGGAAAGCAACTTTGGGGTACCCTACGAGGGCCCCCTTCACCGTGCGGCCTCCGGTTGGGGGCACCTACAGTGCCCCCCTGTTAATCCCTGCAACGCGTGGCACGCACCCTGAGGTGCCTGCCACACGGTGCAAGGATGAACAGATTCTCCCATTTCTCTATGGGAGCTTGTGCTACGGCCGCAGCACCAGCTCCTATAGAGAAATGGGAGTATGCAACTGCACCATGTGCGGTCACATTGTAATGCTGCGGCTGGGACCACTAACCGTAGGTCGGTCAGTCCCGATTCCACAACGGTGTCCCGACATTGTAATAATGCCCTTTGTGTTCAGTAGGTATGTATTTGTCAGCATACACAATGTTTGAATTGGTCTAATAATGAAACCCAAAGTAATCACTGTTCTCTTATTTACATATTGCCTAGATTCTAAATGATACCTCCTTGTGAACTGATTGAATAGTAATTTAGTTACATATAAAATTATGTACTTGCAGTGCAACATAGTGTGTGAAGAAAATCTACAAACATGCTCCATAGTCGAATTTCCTTGAAGTAGAGAAACACCCACAACATTTCCCATTTGTGGGTATTCCCAAACATTTACAAGGCAATTCACACCCTAACTGTGTCGAAATTGTGCTAATGTCAAGGGCAGGTGTTAATTTATTTTCATTATGGGAATGGAAAGTGTACCCTCCCAAAAGTGATGGGGGCGTAGGAGGTGGGATTTTTCCACAGGGAATGTTTTTTCAATTGTTGATAGGAAAGGTGTTTTGAAGAGCAAGTACATTTTTGCATAATATTTCCGCTTGTGTAAATGTATACCTGATACATTTAGGAAATGAAAATGGATGGATGTATCTCATTATTATAGCAAACACTACAATAATGTCTATAAAAAATCTTTCTCACTTGAAAAATTGGGAAACTTCGACTTGTGCATCTTCCATGAACTACTGCTACAATCCACATTGAATCCCAAAAGTCAGAAATGTACTCAAAACATAGACATACACCTGTAGTAGCACATGTAGAGTTTAGTTCTTACAACTGGGCTCGTGTTGTTGGGTTTTACCATGATCAGCCCTGGTCTTGGGGCCTTCAAAACACAGCCTTTTACGTTCTGCTTGACTTTAAAATTTGATTCATTCTTTTACATTTGTATACAAAATTGCTTTATTAATACATTTGAAATCCATGTACAGTTTAGGCACACCTGTATTCAGAAACCTGCATTTGATTGGAAAATGACATCACAAGAATATTAGAAATTTTACTTGATTTTTCTTTTACTTCTTCACTATAATGTTGATTATTTGCTCTATAGAATCCATCGTTAAATCTCCACTGTGTTCATCAATCAAAACTCTAGTTTGCTTCAATGAATTGTACATAAACCCCTTTCATTTCAGGACATATTACAAGGCAGAATGAAAGATGTTTCTCATCCTGGATTGTCATGTTGCCAGGAATTTATTGTCTTTATATCCAGCTATTTTACTTATTTTGAAAGGAAATTATCAAGCGTTTTAAAGAAATATAACTTTTCAATGACCTTCTCATTGACGGTTTCTTCTTACTGAAAATAAAGCAATTATGGGTCTGGAATCATGCCATTCTATTATTTCGCTCTCTGATTTTTAATTACTTTTTTTTATTGTGTTCAGTATCGTCTCTTTTTCCCCAGTCACCAAGGTCTTGATAAAAAGGCGTTTGTATTAGCCTTGTATTGCAGTTCTTTTTTGCAAACATTCATTATATCTAGAATGGCATTCATTGATTTGTGCAGCCATGAAGGCTATCTGCACAATGATGTGACTGACTCCTGTTATGTCCACGCTAAAACACTTCTTCAATGAAGTGCATCTGACAAAGCTACACAAGTGGTGTTAGATGTCTAATTGCTCATTTACAAATGCATTTACCCTAGCTGTAATAATCATTGTACTCCCACGTTAAAGATAATAATATTTAAAATGGCATTACTTATAGAATCTCTTGTTGCAGGAGTCACAGAACTATGCTTGGGATTATGGGGCCTTAGTAGGCAGGCACGTAGTCATCCTACCACCTGAGTACACATGAGCCCAGAACTGACTAGCTATAGTGTTTCACTTGCCCTCTTACTCACTCACAGAGGAACAAGTGATTAGACATCCCAGAACACAACACTCCCGACCCTCTCAGGAATCTCGGTTGTAGGACACACCTTTTCGCTCACACACTCGAACTAGTCCACAGTAAATTCTGACAGAGACACAAGGAAAGTTTAAAATGTTTATTTCAACTATCATGCTCTAGTATGCAGTATACATGCCACAACAAGTAGGACAATGCAGTTAGCATTGCAAGTAGTCCGTAAATCATAAATGGAACTGTCATTATATACGACAGTGTAGCCAAACCTCCCTCTCCTTCTACAGAAGCAAAATGAATATATATATATATATATATATATATATATATATATATATATATATATATATATCTATATATATATATATATATAGATATATATATATATATATATATATATATATATATATATATATATCAGAAGATATCTAGGTGTTAGCAGCAGACCCCGTACCTCAGTATACACAGATGAAATCTCTACATCCCAGGCGCTGTGACGATCTTTTCCCTGGAAAGGTTTCTCTCCAAGTGTGTGTTACCTATCTGTGTATACCTATATGACAGAAAGTACGTGTTCCCAAACAAAAGCTGCATTTGCGTGTTTTGTCTAGATGCTAGGGCCTGACCAGAACAGAATAACAAGGGGCATTGTTGTTCAACCTTGTCTACATGTTCAGACTAAATCCCAGGAAAAGAACTGAGCGCAAAATAACAGCGTGTTTTGTGTGAAAGTAGATTGTGGCATAAAGCAAAATATATCTGTAAGGTAACATGTGCAAAGCAGAGGACTGTCTGCAACGTGCTCATGCTAACATAGGGAAAATGACAATGGGCCTGCACAGGACTTATGACACCCTGCCCTTGGTCAGGACAGTAGCAGCGAATCAAGACAGTAGTCAAACAGTAAGCAGAACCAAAGTGCATAAGCAGTTGCGGGGCAAGAGTGTCTCCAAAAATGTGTGCATTGTCGAGTGTGATGGAAATTCTGGTGCACAAAAATATATCCAATTACAGCTTATCGCCGGGACCCAAGAAGTAGGATGCCAAATGGAATGACATCAATTCCAGTGATATATCCGAACCTTCCAAATTGGCAATTACTGCCATCCAATTGAGCAGGTCAAAAGAGCAAACGTGGTCCTCATTTCCAGTTCTGGACAGAACCATCCACAGAGAACCTGTGTGAACTTCGATGAAACTGAGATCCTAGAGACGCCGTGCAGTTGGACAGGGACTACCTCCGGCCAGTGGCCCCAACGCTGGGTTGTATACAAGCTGCATACCCAAGGAACAGTTCTGGTTATGTGCTGCTAAGGGACCCATCAACAGTTCGAAATCCAGGGCAGCCAGAGATGGGGTGGCCATGCAGACATCCAGGGCCCACTGAAAGAGGCATCGGACACAATGAAACACAGGTTGCACTCAGGTGAATTAAGCATATCGGAATATTAGACAAAATTCAGCTTCTAAAGAATCTAGAGGCACCATTCCAAAACATGGTAGCATCCACTCACGGTACAGCTGCAGCGATGCCTGTCTGGGTAGGACCACAGACGGGGCAGCCATTGCGGTATAGAAGGAACAGCACGATGATGCCACAGATAAAGAAGAGCAGCAGCGAGAACCCACCAAACACGCTGGAATAAATAGAATGGATAAAAGCTGGAATTACTCTGAAAACAGTTTGAAAAGAAATCATGAGGCCTAGGCCCATGAGTTTAAAAAAGTGTGCCAGGCCTGTGGTATCAGACGCATTAAATATTTGATGGATCAATTCCCTGAAATGCAAGGGGAGATTTGTGTTCAGTAATGATTGTATTTCACTAAACGTTCTAGCCACCTGAAATTTGAAGGTCTCACGAGCTGAAGTTAGAGCCACTTCTTGTTGAAACAATAGTGCTTTGAGTCTGCTTAGTTTATTGAAATCTGTTTTCAGAGTTGGAATGGAAGACCACAACGAACTATCTACACTCCCATGTGGAGGGGGAAACAGGACGTTGTTGCAACAAGTAACTAACTGTGAAACAGATACTACATACAGGATTCCCACCCGCAGACCGCAGCAGTCATGATTATTAAGAACAAGATAACTGCCGTTTGAAAGCAATGTGAGGGTGGGAATAATAGCGGAAAACTGGAGTTCCTTTCAAATAACAAGCCAGATTAGTGGTAGAAACTTTACAGGCGCTGTGGATTTTTACTTGTTGACAGACAAGGGAATGGCCAGCAGTGGATTAGCACATTTCTCCCGTTAGAAAAACCTCTCTCTCAGCCCATTAATAACGATATGTAAAAGGCAGGGACCATAACTCATAAATGTAACTGCTCCCAAGGGATTCATATCTACTTATAGGGTAGTATTTCATGCAGGCAGTAAATTGAAATATCGAGATGGGCAACAAGACAAGCCTGTGCATTAACCATACTGCCGAATTAGTCTCCACTACAGTGAAGGGAAGCTGTTCAAGTTTTTCTATATGTAGCATGGTATAAGTCACGTCTTTCATAGCCATTAACTGTTGTTTATGTGTTAAATAGAAGGGTAAGAACAATGCGCTACAATTTAGGAAAACCAAGGTACTCGTCCATTTTTTAGTGTCTGCAGTGTCCAACCAAATTGCATAACTGATCTAAGTTGAAGTTGACCATGATACAAGGTGGACACTTCATTTTGTACAATATCAATGACAGAAGACACATTGTTATCCAGAGTATAAATACGAGATGATAATGTATTAATGCTGTTGTCATCAACAGCAAGCACTTTGTCTAAATTTTCTTGATCAATTTGACGTAAACGCACAGCAGCTTTCATTTGCTACAATTTCCAAAATTCATTATATGCAGCATAAACAAATCATTTGGTACGATGGGATTTGGGACCTAAAAGGAAATCAGAAAGGTTTATGTCATCTGGTAGGAGAGAAAGATGCTGTTTTATGGCAGACAATGTGGAATGTTCTAACCAATGTTGACACAATTTACCTACAGAATAAGTGATAACAGTGTTAGAAAGTGGGTAACGCGGATCAGGTCTATGCAACGTAAATCCTGAAGTCATGTTCACAAAACAAGAATGACAAACATTCCTGTTCGGATGCCATAATGTCCACCCATATGGGGATATAGCAGTGGAGTTAAATGTACCATTTTGTATCATACTATTTAGATGGTCTGCAGTATAATTTTTGTAGGATTGCTAATTGTCAAAAAGGGCCCGGGAAGGAATAGTAGGAATATTCAATTCCTTAATCTTAGCCAACCCCCGATAAGTAGTCTGTTGGACCGTGTCATTAAGAAAAATAATTTGAGCAGGTATCAAACGCACGGAATAAAGATTCAACACCTTGGACCTGCCAGGACCTAGTTCCCCTATACCAATTTCAAATCGATGTTGTCTTTCCAATAATCATATCCTTTTAATGCTAAGTTGTCAATAAAATGAGATGCATAAATTAACTTGGTCTGAGTGAGCATGTATTTTTTTGAAAAGTTGGAAATCAATTAAAAAATAATATGATACCAGATCCAAAAGATTATAACCGGTGAAATAGGTGTATTTCATTTTTGTGTGTTGGAACTACCCTAAGATGGAGTCAGGCAATGTTCCCATTGAGTATAGTTAAAGTGGGGATGCTGTCCATTTGATATATGCAGAAAGTGATGGCCATAATGTTGATAACAGAATAAATCAGCATAGTTATCAGAATTCAAATATAAATCTTCTGCTTCAAAAACAGTGTAATATTGCAATTCAGAAAACATGGAAGTAACAGCCTTTACATCCCATTCATCTGATTGCACCCCAGGTATTATCACATCACCCATAGAAACACAGAACACATATGGAATCTGTAAGGTCTCAGTAGGACCAAATACATCGAATGACACTTTATCCCATACAATTCCATCAGTGACGGGGACTGCTGAAATGTTCATAAGGGACTCGTCTCTTTTCATTTTACGTGAGGACGAATGTGGAGCCAACACTCCGTTGACAAGTTTTGCAGCAGAACATTCCAGGAGGTAGTGGCTGTTAATCAAAAGAAAAAAACTGTCATGAATCCAATCCACATGAACAGAAATAGCATGGAAAACACGATCCAGACATACGTCCATGGCGGAAACAGACAAGTGCGTTTTAACCCAGATATGTACACACAAATCCTTGCTGGAGGTGTAGATAAAACTGAAGACTGAGAAGAATTGCCTGATGAAAAATTGTCTTGATCGATATAGGAACCAGAAGAACTCAGATGAAATAATGGAGGCTGGGAATCTGGATTTGAATTCGGGGCTTGCATTCCCGTAGCGGACTCAAGGGGTGGATCAGAATAAACAATTTCCATTGCAGAGGGTTTAGAAGGTAAAACAGATACCAGGTCAACTGAAGGCTCAACATCCCCCTCCGGCAGCTGGAGAGAATCAGAAAAAACATAGCTCACAGGCTGTAAAGGAATATCCCGTCCTGGGGAACCCCGAAGCATACTATTCAGTATTGGCCATATGGTGTACCTTGACATGGTCAATTGAAATGAAGTGATTTTCTTTGCAACCAGGTAGAGGAGGTAAAATCACAGTTCGGGTACCCCGGAGACCAAGAACTGGCACAGGAGCACGGTAGGATGGACCAAATTCTTTCTTGATCGCCACCTTTTCACGAACCAGATCACTCACTTTAGGGAGCCAGCCTGAAACAGGAATCAATACTGCTGCTTCTTCAGGTGTAGCCGATGGCAAATGAGATTTTGCCAGTGTATCACGACACTTTTGTAGATCCTGTAAGACAGCACAGTGGTTATCTACGTCAAATGGTGCGGCAGCCGCCACAATGTCTAGACCGTCAAGGTCTGGAACAAACATCTTGATACCAAAGAGTGTGTCGTACGGGGTCCGCCCACCTAGAGATCTTCTCAGGAGATTATTAAGAGCTCGTTGAACCCCACAGAGGTGAGTTAACTAGCCACTGCCCGTACCTAGTACCCTTGCTGTGAAAGATTGCTTTAAGTCACGGTTCATCCGTTCCACAATAGAATTGCCCTGAGTCCGATATGGAGATGAGAAATGCACCTAAACTCCCAAAGACTTCACGGTAAGCCTTAGAGGCAAAAGTCGGACCTTGGTCAGAATGGAAAGTGCCACAGGCATAAGTCCCGACAAAGACATGCAAATCCTTTATAACAATGCAAGCGTCAGCAGAGCGCTGCAGCCAAACCCAGAGGAATCTAGTGCAAGAATCCACTACAACCAAAATATATTTAAAAGCAGTGTCCAATGACAAAGGACCGCAATGATCAAGGTAAATACATCCAAAAGGATGATTAGAAATAAAGAGATGAGTTTGAGGTGGACGCAAGACAGTGGAACTCTTAATTTGTTGACAAACCTCACAATAAAAGGACATATTTACGAGTCTGCTGATATAAACCGTGCCACCAATAGCGTTGTTGTGAAAGAGAAACAGTAGCCACAACACCAGCATGTGCAGAGGCCATGTCTTCATGAGCGGCCACAATGAGAGAATGCCTGCAGTCGAGGTTGAGGATCAAATGATCACCAACAGAAAGAATAGAAACAAAAGGAACTTTGTCGGTAGTCAACTGATAAGTATAGCGTGAAGGGAATCTTTGAGGAAAAGGAGTGCCCTCCTTCGTTGTGGCAACAGCCGCCAAAATATCGTTGCCAATTTTAGTCATAGAACGAGTAACGGCGGCTATTCTAACTGTGGCTTCTGCAGATTTGTCTGCTTCATCAGCCAATGAATTACCAACAGCGTGCGTTCCCGCACGTTGATGTCCCAAAGTATGGACAACATGTGTAACGGGCAAGCATGCCTTAAAGTCCGCCACCTGAACCCAAAGCATTTTATGCTTGATTGTGCTACCTTTAGAATCACGAAAATCGTTTTGTTCCCAAAAAACAAATTGTCATTAAAAGACAGTATGCAGTAAAAAGAATCACACACAACAAGGGTGGGTAATCCAGGATCAGCATATTCAAGAGCTAAGAGGAGTGCATGTAACTCGGCCAACTGGGCCGTGCAGTCTCCAAGAGACTGCGTGTGAACCAAGGAGGATGTAAAAACCCCTTTTCTCATTGAAACTACGACAATTGTGCAAGCAGCTAAATAGGCTTGTTTGTAACAAATAGCTGGTTGAGCCGAACCATCAGTGTAAATGAGACAACTCTACTCATCCAGAGGAAGAACTGAAGAAGGCAGAGGGTGAACATGCTCATACTGCAGAAATTCCTGTGTTTGCTAAGAAGGATTAAAAACAAAAGTGACATCAGCCGACGCCAAAGACATAGCCCATTGAATCTACCGAGGATGAAGGGCTTTAGAATTAAGCACACTGGCTTTCGTGACCGCTTCCAGAGCGGGCATGGGAGAAACAACAAAAATGCGCTTTCCTTGTGCCAAAGGTTTTTTTTATAAGGACAGCCATCTGCACAGCGGTGGGAATTTTTTCAGTAGAAGAAAAACTCAACTCCGCAAGAGTATATAGATGTGATTTATAAACGACTGGGACTGTGTTACCCTCATTAAACGTCACATAAGTGAAACCGGCGTTTTAAATATTTTACATACGATATTATTGATCAATGCTGTACTATGCGTGGTTTGCACTGCATATATACAGGTATGACTATTCACATGTCTATAATCTAAAACAATGCGATATGAGCCATCAGGTTTCAAAACCGGAAAAAGAGGGTTATTCATCGCAGAGACAGGGTTCAGTCACACCCTGATACTCCAATTGAGTCAGAATCTCTTTAATGGATGCCCTTGCATCATGTTTAATTGGATATTGAGGCTGTGGCTGAGGAACAGAGTGAACAGGCACAACATATGAAGAAGAATCCTTATCCCAACCAGCCTGGTTGCGATATGAGGCAGGAGCTAAGGCAAGAGCCCACTCCGAAGCATAAGCATGCTTAGTCTCATCAGGGACATATTGCAAAAAGAAAGGAATTATCACATCCTCACCTCTAAGACAAGCAAGAACAAAGAGGGGAGGCCAATCGACCTCCGCTTGTAAAATGTCATATGAAGACGTCACGTTGTCCGAAAAATAGCATTTATGGTGCGCTTAATGTCACATTCAATCTGAATGTCTATTTGATAAAGTCTATCAGGGGGCACTACTCGGGTGCCTGCAGTTTCAACTGTGACAAAGATATCAGTTGTTTTCACCTCCAGAAATGGATGGAGTGTCTGGGGCACCACCGTAACTTCTGCAGCGCTGTCGAGGAGAGTCACCGCCCAACCACTGTCCAGGAGGAGGGTTCTCACTGTCTGGGGCATATTTTGCTGTCAAAGCCACCACCTTTTTCTTCTGGAACGGGGCTCTATACGGAGGTGGTTCCTCCCTCTTGACTTTCACATCAAAAGAGCGCTGGGGGTCCCGCTGGGGTTGCACGGACTCGCCTTATCTGCGATCTTGTCGTCCTCCCCTGTCGTACTGTTCATCAGACGATTCCTGAAAGGACCGAGGAGAACGATGTTCAGGAACCTGGAACCTCTCAGGAGATTTAACCTTAGAGCGATCACATAAATCATACCTACGTTCAGAAGTGTCAGGTGGCTTCTGTTGCTGCTTATTTTTGTCCCAAATCTTCTTTGGAAAAACCGGATGTCCCTCCTTTACAGGAGGGGGCTCGCCTGAGACGATGGATAAGGTCTAACCCCCAATTATTACATCCCAAGGACATATAAACTTCAGCAATAATAATCAGCAACTCACGTTCCCAATCAGGCCAGACACCGCTGAAAGGCGTTGATGAACCATCAAAGCCGCTGCTTCACCTTTAACATTAGAAAGAATCATACCGGAGACAATAGGAAAAATGCCTAACAATTTCATTCCCAGATCTAGGGCAGGACCTGCCCCTTGTTCATCCTGTACCAGTTTAAGATGCTCGGAAGAACGCTCATGGAGGGGGTGCCATAGGAAAGTGTATACACTGAGGCAAACACTGTCCCCCAGGTGTTGCAGTCAGCCAAGGGAGGAATTAGACCCCTAGGCAAGCACATAGTAAGGATCCTATGCTCCTCAACCAGCCAATACAGGCCAAGTGGCCCCATCAATACTCAAGGGGCCATACGAACAAAGGAAAGAGGATGGGGTAGAGGGCGCCATTAAACCAAATCTGATGTTCCCAGGCTGTAAGAGGAACTCCAACAACCGCATAAGGTCGATAAGCAGCAGGAACAGCGGCAGGAGTATAAGAATGAAAAGAATTATCAATCGCATCCACAGCAGGAAACGTAACCCAGAAGTAAAACACTTCGAAACGTAATGCAGGATCTGCTTCGACTACAAAGACAACTGGAGGCCCCGCATTGAGGACTCCATGCTGCAACAAATGCTGGGTGAGGGCAGCGCAGCAATGAGCCCTAATCGGAATTGGCTGCGCAATCACTGAAAGAGAATGGAAACAAATGGTAGCACAAAACGGGTTGAAAAACTTTTAAACTTGAAGCTTGAAAACCTACAGCAATAGGGGAACCCTAAAAACTGAGGAAGCAAAGCCCTCCCACCACAGACGTCTCTGGAAGATGGTGCGAGTGTATTGTGGACAAGCACGAGCGCTACTCAGGTGTTCTGTGAAAAAGTACCAGACTAAACGTTGGCGGCGCCATGTTTCCTGGACTCTGCGAAGTCACAAAACTATGCTTGGGATTATGGGACCTTAGTAGGCAGGGACTGAGTCATCCTACCACCTGAGTACCCATGAGCCCAGAACTGACTAGCTATAGTGTCTCACTTGCCCTCCTACTCACTCACAGAGGAACAAGTGATTAGACACCCCAGAACACAACACTCCTGACCCTCTCAGGAATCTCGGTTGCAGGACACACCTTTTCTCTTACACACTCGTACTAGTCCACAATAAATTCTGACAGAGACACAAGGAAAGTTTAAAATGTTTATTTTAACCATCATGCTCTAGTACGCAGTATACATGCCACAACAAGTAGGAAAATGCGGTTAGCATTGCAAGTAGTCAGTAAATCATAAATTGAACTGTCATTATATACGACAGTGTAGCCAAACCTCCGTCTTCTTCTACAGAAGCAAAATGAATATATATATATATATATATATCAGAAGATATCTAGGTGTTAGCAGCAGACCCCGTACCTCAGTATACACAGATGAAAGCTCTACATCACAGACGCTGTCACAATCTTTTCCATGGAAAGGTTTCTCTCCAAGTGTGTGTTACCTATCTGTGTATACCTATATGACAGAAAGTACGTGTTCCCAAACAAAAGCTGCATTTGCGTGTTTTGTCTCGATGCTAGGGCCAGACCAGAACAGAATAACAAGGGGCATTGTTATTCAACCTTGGCTACATGTTCAGACTAAATCCCAGGAAAAGAACAAAGTGCAAAACAACAGCATGTTTTGTGTGAAGTAGATTGTGGCATAAAGCAAAATATATCTGTAAGGTAACGTGTTCAAAGCAGAGGACTGTCTGCAACGTGCTCATGCTAACATAGGGAAAACGACAATGGGCCTGCATGGGACTTATGACACTCTATGTGGATCCACATTTATTTGTCTGCATGCATTTATCTGGTATTTCTGTAGTGCACCGTTGCAGAAAGGATTATTGTACAAAGGCAAAGATACAGTTGAAGTGTTATTTTACACTGGTTTTGTAAAGCGTAAAGCAGCACCTCCATTAGTTTCACAAGTTTCTGAGGTGTTCAACAGAGTGGATGGGAAAATTAGACCATTGTAAACAATCAGATTTTGATAGTATTGGAAAAGGGAAGAAGATGAGTTTCTGCAGTAAAGTGAAGTGGAAGAGAATTTCAGAGTTTGGGATACATGACAGAAAAGGTCTGACCATCAAGCCTAGACTGGTGTAATCTGGGGACAAACAGCAGTCTAGTGGAGGGGACCAAACGGAAGAGGATGTAAAGCTTAAATTTTATGTTATGTTTTTATGTGATAGAAGGAGTGACTGGTTTCTAAAGTGGACTCTTAATTGCACTGTGATACACTGTTCTTTAAAAGACAGGGTTGGGGCAGTCCTGGTGAAAATGGGGATGTCATTCCAGATCCTGGGTGTGTAGATGGAGAAGGTGTGTTACCTTGCTTTTTTCTTTTTTTGCACTTTTTCATCTCCAGTCTGATGGTGTCCTGACTGCGGGTGTGCCTAAAGCCACAGAAGTTGGTGAGCTTGTTAGTCAGATAGGGAGAGGTGCTGGTTTCAAAAAAGGTTGGACTGGCAAGGGAAGTCAGTGCAGAGTCTCAAGTGTGGGAGTTATGTGGTCATATTTCTTCAGGCCCATAGATAAGTTGTGCTGCTTTGTTTAGAATGCCATTAAGAGAGGGTCATGTTGAGTCTGAAGGGCCTAGAGGAGCGCATTGCTGTCAACTAGAAGCAAGAGTAAAAGAGTTTTAACAGCAGTTCTGAAGTCGCTTTCTGGAAGAAATGCTATCGCTTTCTTTAGTAAAGAGAGCTTCCAGGCTGAATACTTAAGGGTGAGGTTGGAATCTGGGGTGAATCAGAACGACTTGGCATTACATAAAATTATGTTTTAATCCATCCAGGTTATTGTTGAACCAGATTTTGGTCTGTACTGAGCTGTGTGGGGTCATCTCTTATTAACAGCCTCTTTCACCCTAGTACAAGAAGAAAGTTTGATGTAATGCTGTATGCTACTGTTCTAGGAAGTTTAAACCACACTTTATGAAAGGCTGAATCAATGAAGGCACCACCCGACTGGCTCTTTGGCAGTGCCATTTCTCAAGAATTACAGCCACTAGTGAACTCAGAAAAATAGCACTTATAAACCTATCCAAAATACAAAAGAACTTTGTTCCCTATGCCCACAAATAGCAAATAAAAACCCTTTTTGAAAAGACATTAAACACATTTTTTCCTCCTGAGTACTGTTTTCCCTCAAACTAGAACAATGTAATTATGTGATCAAAAGTTCAGTGTTTTGTTGCTTTACTTACAACTATCTTAAGGATTTTTGGGGCCCGACCAAGATATTTTTGAAGGACCCCTACTTGAAACAGCTTTACATTTAGCACCCATTTTCAGCTAATTAAAACCGTGGTGATGCAAAACATTATTGAATATTATGTTAAGCTTTCAGGAGACGGGGTATGCAGAAACAGCCATGTTAGACACCATTCTGGGGCCTGGTCAGCCTCAACTGTGAGGGTTGAGGTCTTTTGCCACTTGTGTCTTGGGCCAGTCCTACTATTGCTTTCCAAACAAGGCCAAGTACAACCCCATCTGCACTTGACTGTCAGGGTAGGGAGGGTGAGCCACAGGCTTCTCAGGGAGGTAGTGTGAGGGTGCTCGAGCTCACCAAAAACAATCACTCATAAGACGCAAAAAAATGCAATGTCCATATCAGTGCTTATCATTATAAGAAAGAAACTTCTTTCAATACACAGTTGTACTAAATACACTTTAATGAACATACACAAGTCAGTCACTGTGGTTGCTATTTCATGTAGGCATTCACCCTACCGTGCGTCCTCTCTGTTCCAACCGAGGCAATTTCACCGGGTTTTGGGTTCTTCCCATCTCTAATGGCAAACAGTAGTAGTGTGAATCAGGCTCAGGTGGAGCTTCGGTTACTCACAGTTTAAAAATGCTGGCAGTCCTTATCTTATCCCTTTCTTGAGATAGATGAGTTTTTACAAGTCCTTTGTATGGCCACCATGTACCTGAAGCTGCTCTCCAGCACACTCAAAAAAGCAGTGGAGAACTGGCAAGTCCATATCAGATTTTGCCAGAGCTAGGCACGGGCTGAGTATAGCAGCATGTCACCCCAGCCTCTCCTTCAGAGGTTGTGGTGCTCGGACCCGGGTGGATGAAGTCGATGATCTTGCTAGTGAGGGTTTGCTGTTGCAGATTCACCATAGCAGGTTCTGCTTGTGTATCGGGCAGTCAGCGCAGCCCTGAAAGGTTGCTCTCCAGGCTAGACTGCAGTTAGATGTAGTCCCAGGGGTTCCTTAGCTATCAGCAGGTGCAGCTAACGCCCGGGTCAACTGTATCCAGCAGATGTAGCCCTGATTGGGCCTTCTGTGGTAAAACAATTGCAGCGCTGACCAGGCATTAAGCAATCATGTAATTGTGAAGTTGCTTCTCCTGCCGGGATGTAGTGAGAGTCTGGTGCCCCACAGTCACCAGGGTCCTTTCAATTTGCTTTTGTGTAGCCTGCTTCTTCCTTGCTGCCCAACAGCTAGTTGGGGACATACTAGACCTCACTCCTTCCTGGACAGCCATTCCTTTTGCAAGGCCAGGCTCTCTCTCTCTTTCTCTCTCTCTCTCTCTCTCTCAGCACATAGGTGTTTTTTTTTAGCATTGCTCCAGCCAGACTTCAGGTGATGTCCCTTCACCTCTGAGAGACTGACTGTCAGGCAGACACCAGCCCTAGTTGCACAGCAGCACTTTGAGTACTCTGCAGAACACTTCTTTTTGTTTTCATGAAGAATGTTGAACTGGAATACAGTGGGGTGGTTTATGTCTCACTTTTTACGCACAGAGGATGTGGTTCCACTTTTTCAGACTGTAGAACCTGTTTGGGGTTCTGATTCTTCTTTTAAGTGTCTTTTGCAGGTTACTGTCTAGAGACAGCCTTGGCATAGAGTGAAGTTTCTCACTGCAGATACCACTGGAGCTCCATCCTGGATAGAGGTGTAATATTTCTGCACCTGGTTGTTATGAACCCAATTGAAGGAGCAATCAGGTAAAATAGTAGGACAGGCCTCACCTAAAGGCTTTCTCACCTTTCACAAAAGAGCCTACAGTCCTAAAGCTCACCCCTGCCATCTGATAGTTGGCAGTACTATGGAAGACTAATCAGCAGATCTTTGCTAACCAAAAGGTACATAAAATGTCTAAAGGCAGCCCTGTCACCATTCTTCACTCCTCCCTCTAACTACAAGAGTGCGTCTAATATGCTTACACTGTCAGAAATTGAGTCTTTACACTCCATGCTAGGCCAGGACAGGGGTATCCAAAATGGACTGCACAGGCCTGCATTGCTCTGGCTCACTCACACTATGTAAGCGGTACACTTGATGCACTTACAGCCATGCTTAACACACACTCTGGATGTCAGTGCAAAGGTCTGTGCATACACACAGAAACGGTATGTTACACAGCTGGGCTAGTAGACTTCCAACTGAGTGACCCAGATAAAAAGACTTCCTCATACTATTAACTTGCTTAAGTTCAGCATGCTGTCATCATTGCTTTATGCTCTATACCCATGACAGGAACAGTAGCCTACAGTCAACTCTGAGGGCAGATCTGGGGCAATCCTCCAGATCACAGGACAGGGCCAGGACCTTTCACAGTCAGGGGCAGTCTAAGCCACAGCACACATATTTCGATTGGTTTGACCCTAGGACCAAAATAAAAAGTCAGCAGACCAGATCTAAATGCAGTTGGGCACTCAGGGCAGGGGAACACTCCTTTATACCATACAGGGGACAATTCTAGGGGTGCTGAAAAATTCCACTCCGCTAACAGAGTTCACAGAGTTTTGCCCACTCCTTGCTCCGCTGTGAGCGCGGAGTTCCAGCAAAACTCTGCCAACAGCTAAGTCGTGGAGTTTTTCTTTGCATTTGTCTTGCCAATGTTCAGTTGGCGAGTGAGAATTTGCGTCCCATAGTGTGATTTTCGACTAGAACACCTCCTGGTGAGAATTCTCAACTCAGACGGTCACGGCAGGTCACCACCGTTCACACTGAGAAAGCTGCAGCTTCAGTAGAAAATCTACTCGAGCAGCAGAAAGAAGCAGCTCCCTCTGGCACACCAGGTGGTGCAGTTCATGCAGATTTTACAGCATGGAACAAGCTCCCAGCGTTAAAAATCAGGACGCGCAGTGTGACGTGACAGAATTCTACCGCTTGCGGCCCTCAGCAGATTCTCTGGGAGTTGCGCCCAGCCCTAGATATTTCCATCTTATACACAGTAAGCTTAAGTTGCCCCGCATCTGCCTGCTAAATAAAACCACAAGACAACTTGAGCAGGTATTGATAAAGTTATTGCTTTTGCCTTTGAACTAGATTGTAGAATTCATTGTCTAACCAGCTATTTCCTTCTATTACACTAAAGACACGGTGTGGGTGACATAGTGGATGTTTAATAGACTAGCGCATAACATTAAATTAAGAAGTATGGGTAGAGTTTGAAATGTTAACATCAGCTGCCGGAAATTTGTAGTTATAAATAAATCCTCCTTCAGAACTTTCACTCTTGCTGCAACAGTGAAATCATATCTGTGCTCTGTGGATTTTCACCATTCAAAGGTAAAGCTAGAGATGTAGTTGAGTGATAAGTAAGGTCGGGAGAAATGAGAGTCAAAGCAAGTAAGGTGACACAGACAGAAGTAAAGCTACAGAGCGGTGGAAAGAGGAGGATTAGTAGCGTGATAAGTAAGGATTTAGAGAGAGGTAGAGATAGCCAGAAATATGCAGGATGAAAGGGGAGAGATGAACACAGGTGTACATGAAGGTGGGAAGTAGAGAGAGAGGGGTAAGGTAAAACTGTGGAAAATCAGGTGAGTTAGAGAGAACTAGAGACAGGGCGATGTAGATGGGTTTAGTGAACAGACCTGCTAAAAGTTCCTGAACACCTACACAGATGAGTGACATAAACAGCATACCTGTTGCAGGGATAGCCGGAAATAGGGAAAGGGAGTGAGAGTGAAACACTGGACTGTAAGTTGTTCAGCAAAGATTAATCACAGGCTCAGAATGGCACTGGATAACCTTGATAGAGGAGGAATGGTAAGTCACTGCACCGGTTGCAAGGTTTTTAGAAGAACACAGGTAAATATAGAGATACAGACCAGATTGAGATAGCAAATCTTTAAACAAGAACAGGCTTACCAGTATTGGCAGGTTGTTGTGTTGAGCCCCTGGCAGACCAGGATGCCCCATGGAGACTCCAGGATGCTAAAGCAACCAGACAGAAGCTGAGGAGGTAAGAATGAGATGGGATACCTGAAGGTATCGCACACAATAACAAAGTAATGGTGGTAAATAAGAGAAATGTATTTTGTCCTTCGCCTAGAATGATTATTTTCTTGTCTAGAAGGGATAACTTCCTTGCTGTCTGGGGAAATTGTTTACTTTGTGGATAACGGTCCTAATAAATGTTGCAATTGTCTGGAGAAAATGTGTGCGAGCATTGGAAGAAGAATATTGTGATTTCCTCCTGCTGAAGGACGGTGACGACAGCCTGGCTTTAACAAAGGACTTTTGAAAACTAGGTGCAATGGAAGTGGTGTGACTGAACACCCTGTGTTTATCGATTAATGAGAACTGTGGCATCTTTGAGCGTCGAGGCGAGAGTGAAGCTGTTTCCTGTAATGAGAGAGCTGTGTTGCTGTTTCCTTTAAGCTTCTCTATTTGGCTGGCTGCTGTCTGATCCTGACTCTTTAACTTTGCACCTCAGCCTAAGAGGTTGCCTCAGCTATTCCCTTCCGGCCGGAGGGTTAGCTCTTCTGACTATTAGCACGGTGTGCAATAGTTTTCCCTAGGTTTGTATGATACTCTGTAATTGCATTGATCTTATTTCAATGCTCTTTAGTCTCTTCTCCTATCCACTCACTCATGCTTGTTAAATGAGATATGTTAGATTTGGGGGTCTCTAGTTGGCAGAGGTAGGTACCTTTGACCAAATAGGGGCCCTTGCGTCTAGTCAGGGTAAGGGGGTACACTCCTGAAATAACCCCTGCTCACCCCCTTGGTAGCTTGGCACGCGCAGACAGGCTTAGTTCAGAGGCAGTGTGTAAAGCATTTGTGAACAACCAGTGACAACACTACAAATGGACACCACACAGGTTGTATTATAAAAATAAGTATCTTTTATATAGATTTACCACAAGACCATAAACGACAAAAATAATCCACAATACTGTACTTTAAAGATGGTAGAATTAGCTTGAGTCTCTTATGATGGAAATGCGACACTTTGCGTTCAATGTACCTGAGATGAGTAACGCGATACAACAAAAGTGGTGCAGGGAAGGTGATGCGTCGGTTCCTTACACGCAAGAACGGTGATGCGTCGGTTCCCTACTGATGCGCATGGGACGGTGATGCGTCGGTTCTTCTCGGCGTGGGGAGGTGATGCGTCGGTTTCTTACTGCACTTCTGTGGCGATGCGACGAGCAGCGCCGTGATGCAATGAAGATCTGGTGCAAAGAAACAAAATGGCGTCTTCTTGATGTTGCAACAACGAAGGGGTGATGCGTGCACGCCCGACGGCCGTGCGGCGATTTCGATGAATCTTTGGAGCCGCGACAGGCCCTGCGACACGCTTACCTGGCGATGTGACGGCATCTGATGCGAGGTCGACGAGCTTCTCCTGGGATGCGGGGCGCCTCGTGTTGCGATGCGTCGTCGTCTGATGCGAGGTCGATGCTCTGCCCCGGGGATGCGACGGCGTCTGATGCGACGGCGACACTTTTCTCCAGTGCTGCCAGGCGCTTCGAAGGATGCGAGGGTGTCAGCGGCGCACTTCTTCGGGGATGCGCCGGCGTCTGATGCGACGTCGACACTCTTCTCCGGCGATGCGAGAAGCAGCGGCTGCGACGGCGACACGCTTCTTCGTCTTGAGTCATGCTTCCAGCTCCCAGCGACCCGCAAGTGTGTCAGAAGGTCCAAATTCCCAGCAAGGGAATACAGGGGAGCTGGTGGGTGAAGTCTGTTGTTCCTGAGACTTCAGAAGGAGGCAAGCTCTGATATCAAGCCCTTGGAGATCCTTCACAAGTTGATTAAAGTACACACAAAGTTCCCTTCTCCTTTCTTTGGCAGTCAGGCAACCACTGCAGGCAGATCCCTCTAGCTTAGGGATAGTCTTCTCCTCAGTTTCTTCTTGGTTCCGCTCCTCAGCAAAGGTTTCTTCTTGTTTCCCAAAAGTGATCTAATTTCCTAGGGGTCTGGGTCCCCTTTTTATACACCTTTTCTCTTTGTTCTCTGAAGGCAGAGAGGCCTTTGCCTAGTCCAAAACCAGTTCTGGTCAGTCCTGGAGCACTTTGTTTACAGGACTCCTTCTTTCCTTTCACAGAGTAGGCCAGGGACATCAGACATACCACAGGAGGTGGAGCCAGCATTGTAGAGGGAAGGCACAGCCCTATTCAGGTCCCAGGTGCAACTCCTCCCACCTATCTCCATGCAGATCTCTCTATTCAGCCCTGTGCTGACTCACCCTGTCTCCTGGAGTCCCCCAGCCCCTGTCACTCACAAACCCAGACAAGGAATACACAACCTAGCAGAGGCAGGTTTGGATAGTTAGGCAAGAAAATACCCACTTTCTAAAAGTGGTATTTTCAAACACAGAATGTTAAAACCAACTTCACTAAAAGATGTATTTTATCATTCTGAGTTCAGGCATACTAAATTTGTTTTTCTACCTTGTTCCCTGGGTCAGTTAGGATTATAAGCTGTAATAATCAAAACTGCCCATTCTGACCTATGGGGAGCAGGTAGCCTTGCAATAGTGAAAACGAAAATGGCTGTAATTCACTATTAGGACATGCCACACACACCAGGGTATGTCCTACCTTATACTTACAATGCACCCTGCCCTTGGGCCTACCATAGGGGTGTCTGATATGAAGAAAAGGGAAGGTTTAGGGACTGGTAAGTGGGTGCACTCACCAAGTCGACATGGCAGCCCTAGGCTGCACACAGGCTCTGCAATGGCAGGCCTGAGACACACTTTACAAGCTGCTTCTGTGGGTGGCACAACCAGTGCTGCAAGCCCACCAGCAGCATTGGATTTACCAGCCCTGGGCACACTCAGTGCATTGTACTAGAAACTGACAAGTAAACCAATCATCCAATCATGGGGTCACTAATACATAACACAATTTATCATAGGGAGCACTTGCACTGTGGCACTGAATAGCAGTGGCACAGTGCCCAAAGCATCTAAACCAGCAAAAACAGATCAATAACATTGGAGGCATCCTCAAAAAATGGAAGGGAGACCCACGCCCAGGATGCTAGGTCTAACAAGATGCTATTGTGCATTGCTTACTTCCTCTTGTGAAGATGGTCTGTGATTCGAAGTTGTATCATTTGATTGACCATTCATATATGAAGAAATAGATAAAAGAAATTTGATGAATATTTGGAGTTTGTCATTATTGATGAATACTGTTAATGTATTGTGAATTTTGTATTGGTGTTACTTTGTTCATAGAAATATTCCCTTTGTTGTAGGTGCTCATAAGGGGGATAGTATCCGTCTTGACAATAGTCAGTCCCCGTCAACTCTACTTAAAAGATCCATCGGAGGACCTAATTGTGAAAAGTATGGGCCAAATGTTTATGCTGGGAAAGACAGGTGATTATGAAATTAGTCTTTATTGTAAAAAATATTGCCCCCGCTTCCGCTGCATCAGTTTTTGGTAGCAGAATTAGGATGGTTAGTTTAGATTGATTATACTGGCAATTGATAAAGACGGAAATCATTTTCTTGTTATTAATATTGTTTACGTATCTTTGTTTTATGTTGTGGTCCGCCATTTGACCTTAATGGAAGTTGAGTAACAGGTCCGCAGTAGGCCTAAAATCCCGGGATAAGCCTAAGGGCAGACTTAGTGGCATACGCTAAGTGAATTATTGCGTTGTCTGCTGTTGATGCAGTGCTGAGCAATGGTCATATTTTCGGTATTGCACAGGGAACTTTGAAGTTAGTCTAGTAGGGATTTATTTGGGTGCCTTCGGAAAAGCGCATCTGTCAAAGTCCCGAAAGATTTCACTCGATTGAGAGTAGAATCGCGCTGGTCGAGATTTTACTGGTAGCAGAAGAATTCCTAGATTGTATCTATCTTTCTTTTAGTGGAGCAGATAAGCTGTTTTGTATGTGGTCTAGTCTTGTTTTGTCTTAAAAGTTCTTTAAAATTGATGTCGTTAATTTTGTAAAGGGAGGGTCAGTCGCAGGAGTTATATTGATGTCACAAAGAGCCGCGCTGACATTGTTTAGTTAGTGTGAATCTTCACGAAAGCGTTTTGCTGCTATTGGTTGGGTGGTTTGAGTCGCACTAGTATTGGTCAGGGTGAACGAATCAGATTGTTAGAAGTACGGAAGGAGTTCTTGCCTTAGTTTAGCGAACGAGACAATATGAAGTTACTAAGATTGTTGAAAACTTTATTTAGAAACAATGAGCCTATACCAATTAGAGAGGGAATCCCTGTAGCTCCTGAGGGTACGCCTGCTTCTTACATGTCATTGGAAAGGGGTTACCATACATGTACATGGTTGGAGAATTTGGTGAAGTATACGAGAAGCGATGGTATTCTGGCATTGCCTGAACATGGTACTTTTAACACAAGAATTTTAGAAAATCTGATATTCCAGATGAATGAGTTGAGACCAAGTCCTAGATCTATGCAGTATGAAGCGCTTGAATAATGGGAACGTGAGGCATACAAAAGAGACAGAGATAGGACTCAGAATAGATATAGAAACACTGTGAGTAGATACTCAGAAGTGAAATTGATGCACAAATGAAAAGATGGAGAAGGGATGTAGTAGCAATGGGTGAAGGAATGTATCCGGTTGTGATAGTGGAGAATCAAGAAGGAGGAAAATGTAGGGGGATAAAAGAAGAATGTTGTAAAACCATAGTCAAAAACTGGTTTGGAAGTAGATCCGAATGAGGTAGATGATGAATTATTGGATGAATTATTAATGAACAGACCACCACCGTATCAGGAGCAACAAGAGAGAGCTTCACCAAGTGCTCCATTGATACAGATAGAAGTTCTTCAAGAGAAAAATATAAATGCAGCTAGTCAGGTAAAAGATGACTTAACAAAAAGAATTACGCAGTTGAATTTGAATGCAGATGCTTTATCAGTTCCTGTGACTATTGGTCCTATTATTCCATTATACAATGATGGACAAGGTATTACACAGGTACATGCTCTAACATGCCCGCAGTTTCAGATAAGACTTTTGTTCCCGTAGCAAATAATAGAACTAATATTGGCACAAGTGAAACTGAGTAATTGATCAATATATCAGAGAGGTCAGTGGAAACCCCCAAATTTAGGGCCCGATTCACAAAAGTAATCTGAGACAAAATCCTAATTTTATGACGAAGTCGTAAAGTTAGGATTTTGTCTCAGATTACTTTTGTTAATCAGGCCCATAGTGTGCAAATAGATCCAAGGAGATTGTTGCAGAATACAAAGGGAGTGACGCATACATCAGGAGGGTTGTTAGAGCCTTCACCAGAAGAACTGGATGAGTGGATTAGAGGAATGGCTGTGGGTAAATTGAAAGCAGATTTGGAGGAGATGATTTTGGGTACGATCAGTCCAGAGAAATTGAGTATCAGGAAGAGGAGTTGTTAT
Organism: Calotriton arnoldi; assembly: GCA_963921515.1. Taxonomy (NCBI): domain Eukaryota; kingdom Metazoa; phylum Chordata; class Amphibia; order Caudata; family Salamandridae; genus Calotriton; species Calotriton arnoldi. Next base: position 275,388 of record CAWUFW010000379.1, read on the forward strand.
TCTTGTGTAAGAATATTACAATGAGAGCGAGAAATCTTCATGAGAAGTTTGCCGAAGTTGCACAGACATATGGTGTGGATATAGAAAAGTCGAAGGCTTTACATAAAAAATACAGATTGGATTTCAGTGATAAAGATTTGGAGAGTTTGAATGCTCCGGGAAATGATTGCAAATTAAGGATTTAATTAGTACATTGAGACAATGGGGTGAGCTGGATCGTTGGAAAGGAAGATGGGCTAAAAAGAAGGAAGAAACAGATGTGAATACAGGGGCTTTACCAATGTTTCCAATGAGAGAAACAAGTGCAGAGGTGACTGAGATGATTTACCCAATGAGAGAAGTACCAGGAGGCGGGAATGTTCATGTCCCATGGTCGAGGCAGGATATATTGTCATTTACAAATGAATTTCCCAGATTGAGAGAGAAGCCAGTGGAGTGGTATAAACAGGTAGAAAGGTTTGTGAAAGTTTCAAAGGTCTTGTGTAAAGACTTTGATGGTTTGTTTGATATTGTAGTTCCAGCTGATTTGTGGGTTGAGTGTAAAATTGGTGTAGATTGGCCAAAGGAAGAATATCCGAGGGATGCAAAAACTGGAGCACCATCTGATGAAGTTATGAAAAAATACAATCGGGTTATTACTTATTTGAAAGGGAAGATTTCACCAAAGAAGACAGATTGGGTCAAAATAGACAGAACTACTCAGGAATTGAAAGCACCAGTGCATACTTATTATGAGAGGCTTCTTCAAGTGTTTAAACAGTATACTGGCATTGAAAACATTACTGACAAAGATATGGGTCATTTTGTATATAGGTTTGTGTTTGGTTTAAGACCAGAGACTAGTGTCATGATTCAGCAGCATTTGATTTGTTGGTAGAGTAAGTCGATAGATGAGATATTGCATTATACAAAGTATTGTAGTGATGACATTGAGACAAGACATAAGAAGCGGAAAGAAAATTTGATGTGGGCTCTGATGAAAGTGGCAAAGAAAGGGGGTTACACAGATTTATCTCAGACGGGTTTTCAGGGAAATGGACAGGATGTTCAGAATGGTCAGAATACTACTGCTATGAGAGCTGTTGTAGTAAATGGTGGTGTATCTATACAAGGAAGAAGCAGAGGTAATAGAGAGGATTTAAAGAAGAGATTTCCGTGTCATGCGTGTAGCAAGTTGGAACACTGGAGGCGTGAGTGTAAGACTTTATTGGGAAATAATGAAATTAATCAGAGTCAGAATCAATAAATGCAAGTTGAAATGAATCAGAGTCAACATCAGCAGGTACCACAGGCTCCTACGCCAAATCAAAATATGAATGGTCAAGTGCAAAGATACAATGCGAATATGAGTTTTCACACGCATGAACAAGCAAATTCGAATGTACAAGTGGCTTCACAATATTGGTTGCAGTACCAAGGGATGGATTCAGATACATCTCAATGACGGTGCCTGAGGGGGGAGAAGGAGTGCGTGCTTGGCGCATCTCTAGAAGTAAATCAGTGTGGTCCTTTTGTCGATGGAGAAATAGAAGGTAATGTAATTACATTCCTTGTTGATGCTGGTGCTACCTGTTCCACTGTGAGAACAGTGGAAATTCCTAACCTACCCCTCTTGGGAGAAAGTATCCAAGTTGTAGGTGTTTCAAACAAATTGATTAAAACTCCAGTGACAAAACCAATGAAAGTACAGATTGGAGATTTCAGAGATTTGCATTGTTTGTGGTGTGTGATACAAGTCCAGTTAACCTATTGGGCAGGGATTTGTTGTGCAAAATGAATTGCACCATCTATTGTACACCAGATGGGATAGCGTTTCATACAAAAGATGAGGATGTTGTATTCAAATTGGCAAGGCGAGGGACAGAAGTGAATGATTTGTATCCTTTATTTACAGCGAAGGATTTGCCTGTTGAATTGAGAGACACTGTGTTCACTGGTGTGTGGGATATTTCAGGGAAAGACATCGGATTGATGAAGAGAGTTGAACCCACACAAATAGCAGTCAAACATGGTGCAGAATTTCCCAAAACGCCACCTTACAAAAGGAGTCCTGGGACAATTGCAGGAGTAACACCTGTGATTGAAATGATAATTGAACAAGGTATTCTGAAAGAGATATTAAGTAGTCCTTGTAATTCACCTATAATGGGAATTCTAAAACCAAACGGCAAGTACAGAATTGTTCAAGATTTGAGGAAAATTAATAAGATAGTAATACCTTGTTGTCCAAAAGTGCCAAATCCAGCAGTAATCCTCTATCAAATTCCATGTGACGCGGAGTGGTTCACAGTGATTGATTTGTGTCAAGCATTTTTCTCGATACCTTTGCATCCGGATAGCCAATACTTATTTGCATTCTGGTTCAGAAACCGTGTCTTGGCATGGTGGTGAGTTCCTCAAGGGTATACAGAGAGCCCTTCAATCTTCGATCAAATTTTGAAGAGGTGCCTAGAGTCACTGGTAATGCCTAATGACTCAGTCTTGGTGCAATACATAGATGATTTGCTTGTTGCATCAAAGACAAAAGAAGATTGTGTGACAGATACTATTGCTCTACTGAATCATTTAGCAGTAGGTGGGCATAAGGTGTCACCAGCAAAACTGCAATTCTGTCAAAAAGAAGTCCTTTATTTGGGTCACAAGATTGAAAAAGGAGTCAGGAAAGTATCTCAAGATCGAATAAATGCGATTTTGCAAATGAGTCCACCCAAGACACAGAAAGAGATTCAAATGTTTTTGGGTATGGTTGGATACTGCAGACAGTGGATTAATAGTTTTTCATTGACACCAAAGCCATTACAAAGATTGACGCATAAAGATGTGTCAGATCCAATTCAATTGAATGAAGAATGCATGAAGGCCTTTGTTGAGTTGCGAGACAAACTTTGTCGAGCACCAGCATTGGGAATGCCAGATCTCAACAAGGATTTTGCATTGTTCTGTTGTGAGAGAGACAGATGTGCACTTTCAGTTTTAACGCAAATGCATGGAACAGCTCGTCGTCCTGTGGCATATTTCTTTGCCACGGTAGATCCCATAGCTGCAGCTTTGCCAGGATATTTAAAAGCAGTTGCTGCTACTTGTGTGAGTTTGGAACACAGTGAAGCGATTGTGATGAGTCATTCATTGAAGGTGTATGAGGAAGTGACCCGATTTAGGCCACCAAACCTTCCATACAAATGAAGAGTCGGTCAGACACTGGAGAATACAAACCAAGTTATTTATTAGTATTCGCTCGAGCGGAGTCCAGTCTGACCAGCCTCCTTAGATAGCTGCCAAGGGACTGACCCCCGTCCACACTGTAAAGTTAGATATACATTTTCAACACCCCTAAGACACGCCCAGACTGGAATTTTCCAGCCTGGGCACTGATGAACAAAGGAGGTACAGAAGGATGAACTACCATCCTGACACCGGGTACACACTATCTTAGCTTCAAGGTTACTCAGCCCGTTCCAGTCTCTCTGAGAGTGGGAGCAGGGCTACATACAAGGAAAGGCATGCAAACACAGAACAAGCTATTCATTAGTGCAACGAAGCTCAACCTTGAATAATAAAAAGAAACAATCGAGGCTGCTTTCTGCTGAGGCAGACAGTATGAGACAGAAGCTTCATTTCGATCATGGCACAAAATGGCGGCTGAATACAAAATGGTGCCGCAAATGCTTACTTAACTCGCACAATGCTAGAAGGAGTCAGCTAAACATATATTTCAGTCCAACAGACCCTCCTTTTAGCATTTGCTAATCATTTATATCTAATGCATAGGAGAGTAATAGGTGTTTATTTTTTTTATTTATTTTAAAGGTTTTCTAAAGCGCTGGCTAGACCCAGGGGTATCAGAGCGCTTTACAGGAATGTGAGGAGGTACAGTATTCAAAACATTTGAATAAAACAAGAGCTAATATAACCAAGAAAGCAGGTAAAATGCGAGAGCTATTTACAAAACACTATATTAAGCTAACGTGGGTAGTGAGAACCTAGGTTAGGGTGGGTGGGTGAGAGAGAAGAGATAAGGAGGGGAAGAAGAGGGTAGGAGTTAGGGGAGTAGCAGGAGTAGTAAATCAGTAGGAGGCCGTGTGTAGGGCTAGGAGTCATATGTAGATATAGAGAGCAGGGAGGGAGGATAGGGGGGGGAAGGAGTAGCGTGAGGGAGGGGGTTTGGGGGGAGAAAAGTGAGGGGATGGAATTGGAGGGCAGTAGAGGGGGACATGACGGGATCGCAGCTCTTGAGAACAGTGTCAGAGGTAGGAATTAAGGACCCCAGTATTTGTTGAGGAGGAACAATTTGAGTTCTTTTTTGAAGTTGAAGTAGGAGGGGTTACAGCGTAGGTCTTTAGGCAGGAGTTCCAGATGGAGGGAGCGTTACCGGAGAAGGAGCGAGCTTGGGTGCCTTTCTTCTTTAACGGGGGGATAAGAATGAGGGCGTTAGTGTTCCTCGTCGGTCGTGCGCAGCCTGCTTTGTGGAGTTTATCTGAGAGGTAACGAGGGGTGTTTTGGTGAAGGGCTTTGTGCGTGATACATGCAATCTTATAGGTGGATCTGCCTTCGATGGGTAGCCATTTGAGAGTTTTCAGGGCGGGGGAGATGTGGTTGAAACGTTTGTAGTCGGAGATAAGTCTAGCAGCTAGGTTGAGCACAGATTTAAGTGGAGCAAGGTGGACTTTAGGTGTTCCAGCGAGGATAGCGTTGCCATAGTCGATTCTCGACAGGACCAGCAATTGGACTACAGTTTTAAAGTCATCGGCCGGGATGAAGGGCTTAATTTTCTTGAGATGGCGGAGAGTGAAGAGTGCTCCTTTGGCTGAGGTTTTTATGTGGGAGGTGAGGGCAAGGCTATTATCAATGGTGATGCCTAGAGACTTAACTGAATTGGAAGTGGTGAGAGAGCAGTTGAGAGCATTAAGGTCAGAGATCCAGTCTTGTATGGGAAGTGGGTTGTTTTTAGGCGTGAAGAGAATGATTTCAGTTTTTTTAGGGTTGAGTTTGAGATGATTATGGTGGAACCAAGATTGGATCTTGGTCAGGGTGTCATTTAGGTGAAGGATATCGGAGTGGGATTTAATCTTATAGTAAAGTTGCGTGTTGTCGGCATAAAGGTGGTAATTTATTCCTGCTTGTTTGAGGATGAGTGGTTCCATGAAGAGGTTGAAGAGCGCAGGCGAGAGAATGGATCCCTGGGGGACACCGAGAGAGATCGGAGTGGGGTTGGAGAGGCAGTTCTCAATTTTGATTTGTTGGGTTCTGTGTTGGAGAAAGGAGGTGAACCAGTTGAGGACATGGCCATTGAGGCCAAAGCGGCCTTTAAGAGTGTTTAGTAAGGCAGTGTGGTTAACAGTATCAAAGGCAGCGGATAGGTCGAGGAGAATGAGAAGGCATGATTCACCTTTGTCAAGTGAGTGATGTATGTCGTCCACTATATTGAGCATGGCAGATTCTGTGCTGCATCCTTTTCTAAAGCCAGATTGTAGTGAGTCAAAGAGGTCAAAAGTGTTGATGTGATTATCTAGTTGGAGCAGGGCACATTTTTCAAGGGCTTTGGAGAGAAGAGGGAGGTTAGAGATGGGTCGGAGGTTATTTGGGTCGTTGGGATCTGCGTTAGGAATTTTGGGGATGGGTGTGATTTGACCCAGTTGGAGGGAGGCGGGAACACACCCTATGGCCAGGGAGGAGTTTATAATGGTGGTCCAGAAAGGGGCAATGATATGTTTTAGGTCTTGGACAAGGTTAGGGGGCAGAGGGTCTTTGGTGTGGGAGGATGGTTTTAGCTTAGCGATGATGTTGTAGACTTCATGTTCGGTGACAGGGTGAAAATTATGCCAGGAGGCATTGTTTTTTTGTTGCTGGGGGAGAGATGGGTTGGGTTCAGGTGGAAAGGAACCAGACAAGAGATGGGCAGGGACAGGGGGAGGATTTGAGGGGGAAGGAGATTCGGGAGAAATGTCATAAGAAAGTAGTGTGTTAGGAGAAAGTGGATTTAAGATGAAGGATTGGTCTATTTTGGTGATTTTATCAGAGAAGAACTTAGCAAGTTCTTCGCATTTCTCATTAGAGGCCGTCAACTTTTGGGGGGCAGAGGATGTTTGATTTTTGACGATGCTGAATAATTCTCTAGGTCTATTTTTGGCTCTATCAAGCTGAGTGCAGAAGAAGGCGGACTTTTCATTGAAGATGTGTTTTTTGTATTTGGACCTAGCAGATCGGAGGAGGGCTAGATGGGAGGGGGACGGGTGTTGCCTCCATGTTCTTTCAGATTGTCTAAGGGAGCGTCTTTCGTTGTTGAGATCAGAGTTGAACCACGATTTGGAAGGTATGTTTCTTTGGGTTTTAAGTTTGGGGGGGCCACTTGGTCTAGGACCTTAGTAACTGATTTATTATAGTGTTCGGTGAGGGTGTTGGCATTTTGGGAGAAGGGAGCTAGCAGGAGTTGGGCTTTGATTTTCTTTTCTAGTTCGCCGGGTGGGATAAGATGAAGGTTTCTGGTCAGTTTCTTGTGTTTGAAGCTTTTGGCGTGGATGGGGGGGGGCAGTAGTATTGATCTTGAAGAGGATGAGGTGATGGTCGGACCAGTCGATGGGGATGATGCTGGAAAGGGAGGCCAAATCATCATTAGTGATGATGGCATCAAGAGTGGCCCCTTTGGAGTGAGTAGGAGAGTGACAGATTTGTTTAAGGTCACTGATCTCCAGAAGATTCAAGAGGAGATTAACTGCAGGGTCTTTGATGTCATTCCAGTGGAGGTTGAAGTCTCCAAGGAAGAGATTTTTAAGGTTGGAAAGTGAGGATTGGGTGAGGAGGTAGGAAAGTTCCTCTGCGAAGGGAAAGGATTCGCTAGGAGGATGATAGATATTATGAAGGCGAATAGGAGGGGCGCCCTGAATTATAAGTTCTGCTCCGAGGTATTCAAAGGTGATGGGGTCAGTGTTCTTAACAAGCGAGAGTTGAAGTTTATTTTTGAAGATGATGGCTAGACCACCTCCAATTCTATCTAGTCTATCTTTTCTGAGTATGGAGTAACCGGGGGGGGAGAGTAGGTCAAGGATAGATGTAGAGTTGTCGTTGAGCCAAGTTTCCGTGAGGAAGGCAATGTCAATATCATCACTGAGGATGGTTTCAGCTATTTCCGTCGCATGCCGGACAGCTGAGCGGCAGTTAACTAGCATGCATGCAAGGGGTTTTAGGTTGATTGTGGGGGAGGGCATGATTGGATGGCAGAGAGTTGTGTTGGGGTCATGGGGAGATGGGGGAGGAAGGGATTCTGCCTCGTCCCCAGGATCACGGGAATGGTAGAGTGGGGAGGGCATGATTGGATAGCAGTAAGTTGGAGATGGGGGTCTAGGGTAGATGGGGGAGGAAGGGATTCTGCCTCGTCCCCAGGATCACGGGAATGGTAGAGTGGGGGTGGGGGGTCGATTGGATAGTTAGGGAGGTAAGAGTTACAGAGGACAAGGAGGTCAGAGGGGGAGAGGTGGTTCGAGGCACAGGGGGCCTATGGGAACAGTTGCAGCGGGGGACGGTTCTCCAATGTTGAAGTTTGGAGGAGTTTAGTGAGTCAATGCTTGGGGAGATCGCGTGGTTTTGGCGGATTTCAGAGGAGAGGGAGTTGAAATCTTTCCTGAGTTGAGAAAGTTCGGACGACAAGTTCAGATCATTCCTGAGCTGGGAGAGTTCAGAAGACAAGGAAAGGATATAGTTTTCAATGTTAGATAGAGTCTGAGTTAAAGGAGTGATAGGGACTAGGGGAGGGAAGGTGTTGGGGAGGAGAGTAGGATCAGATTTGTCTGGGGAGAGTGGTCTGTGGAGTGTATGGGTTGGGAGGCTGGGGGGGAGGAGAGGCGTTTTCAGGTTGGTGGACGAAGAGAGGACCGTGTGGACAGGAAGCGAGTGCAAAGAGTCGTAATCGGTGTTCTGAGGTGGTAAGGGGTCAAGAGAGGAGAGAGGGGAAAAAACATCCTGGTTAAGGGGGGGAAGGCAGTTAGGTGGAGGAGAAATTGGAACGGGCAGTCTAATAATAGGAACTGCAGGGGAGGGAGCTGGGGGAGGCAGTGAGGTAGGGGTGTGCCTGGTGGTGGGTGGAGAGAAGTCATTAGGGAGATAAAGGGTTTGGGAGGCTGAACAAGCTGATGAGGTGTCCAAATGAGGGAGGGGTGCTGTCAAAGGGGGTTATTGGGGGATAGGGTTTGAGAGACATCGTACGTAGAAGAAGTGTCTGTAGGATGTGGGGTTGTGGACAAGGAAGGAGAGGGTGAGAGGGTGTCAGTCTGTTGGGAGGGTGAAGTGTTAGGAGGTGTGATGGATAGTAGGTAGGAAAAGGTGCTGAAATGTTGTTCAAAGATGGAGAGGTGATTTTCAGAAGCTTGGATGAAAATGTTACCGGATTTGAAAATGGAGATGTCTATTTCGCCGAGGAAAACAGGAGAAGGGAGGTGGACAATTTAAAACCATACGGGATTTTACATGATTTAGTGATGGGGAGGTGGTGGAGGAAGATGCTTTTCCATTTGGAGGGACGTTTGGAGTTAAAAATGTAGTTGGTTTTTATTATGGAAGAGAGGCTAAGGTAGTTATCGACAAAAAGAGTTTCCTGGTGACAAATAAGTAATTTGTGTTTAAAGTTTTTCTTGGCATTTTTGGAGAGATTAGAGGGGTAGAGGATGGACCACGAGTTCGGGCCATGTCTAGTGATGGGTGAGTCCTGTGGATTGAGTCTGAAGCCAGTTGTATTGCAGGGGTGTGTGAGAGGGGCATGGTGATAAGATTAAGGAGGCTAGGTGAGGGGGAGGGAGGAAGGAGGGGAAGACTTGAAATAGCTCGAAGAAAGGTGGGAGGGTCAGGGTAGGAGCAGGGTGCAGGTGAGTGATAAGAGCAGGAGCCAGTGGATGGGGGAGGGTCGCGCTAGGGGGCAAGAGAAAAGGTATAAACAAAGAGGGTCAGAAAGAGTAACAATCAGAGTAACGCAGGAGAGAGAAATACAAAGAGGGAGAGCGAGCGGAACTTTACAAATTTCGATTAGCAGAGAGCAGGTTGGGGTCAGGGGAACATAATAAGGGGGGGACATTGGGGATATAGTGAAAAACTAAGGGTGGTACAGGCCATAAATAGTGAGCAATATGTAAAACAGATAATAATTACAATCACAGCCAATATAAGTAAACCACAATGGAAAACAATACAAAAGACCACAGTGGGTTCAAACCATCAGTTCCGCTATTGAGGCATAGATAGTCAGTAGGCAAAATAAGACATAATCAAGATAGGTTTACAGTTGAGGTTGCAGCAAACAGGAATACGACCGTTGTTAGAGACTGATGAGGTGAAGGCGTAACGAAGAGTGAGGAGCCATGGGGAGGTGAGTAGTGTAAATTAAGCCCAGGTAGTAAGGTACTGACAGAAGGTGCAAGTAAGATGTAGACGAAAGAACATCACAAATAATAGACAGACGGATAATGTAGTTCCAGGATCCTGTAGCAAAAGTCAGTATTACAAGGTAGCCTTCAGATTCACAGCAAGTAAGTAAGATGTTGAGGACAGTGCATTCTTTCTTTGGTTAACTGTCCTTCTGTACTCCGGTAAAATCTTATAAGATGATTAGAAAGTAGGGGTTGAGGTTGAGGTAGCCAGCGGGCGAGCAGAGAGGCAAACAGCAAATAACCCAGGCGGACGTCCGTGATCCGAGCGAGCAAGGAATTGTCAAACGAATAAAGAAGAGTAGGCAAACTTTGAGGCGTTGAGGCGGTCAGCAGGGGGCAGCAGGAGATGGCGGTAAACAGTTAACAGTCCAAGCAGACGGCCGTGATCGGGATTGGTAAACGAGAAAAACAGAGATAGCAGAATTGAAGCGTTGTGGTGGCCAGCAGGGGGCATCGGGAGACGGGGAGTAAACTGTAATCAGCACAAGCAGACGGCCATGTTACAAGTGGAGCAACAGGGAATTGGCAGGAGAAAGAGTAGAATAATCAAATCTTGTGGCAATAGAATAAACCAGAAAAGTCAAACCTTGTGGCACGTTGCAGGGACATAAGAGATCCAATGTGTAACGGTGGTCGTGCTCTCAATGCGGGCCGCACCCAGGTGGGTCGAGGCAGATGGAGGATGCGATTTTGTCACAGCTGCAATGGAAACACGGGGGAGAGAGAGAAAGGCCGCAGGATATGCCGGAAAACACAGGTGGTGGAAGGTACACACTCCCTCCGTAACGTCCTCACTCCTGGCTGCAGGCGACCCACCCGCCCTTGAGGCAGTCGAGCTGGCCTGCACTGCGTTTCGCGAAATGGCGGCCGACCCCAGGGGGCCGAGACAGGGCGGTTGCAGAGGTCATGATGGGGGCTACCAAGAGGAGATGGCTTCCTTTCGAGGACTTCAAGCCGGGACTGAACCCCGGCAGCAGGTGTCAGGATAGTGAGGGAGCCGTGGAAAACAGGCCGAAGCAGGCCGCTTGAAGAGGTCAGGATGGGGGCTTCAGAGAGGCCTCTTAGCGGGAGTTTACATCAAGAAACTACTGGTACTCTTTTATTCACACATTATTAGCACTGTTCCCTTTAAGGTGCGCGCCTGCGCGCCCGCGCACCTATGTGAATCTGAGTGCGCAGTGACTTCTTTGAAGCACGCACACCACGAGAGGCAAGTATTCATGTTAATCGCAGCTCCCTGTAGAAGCATGATGGGCGCTGCGATTAACATGAATACTTGAAGAAAAGCAGACAATCTGCCCCCCTCCGCGCTCTATCAAGAAAAGTCATGCAGCAAGCCTAAGAGCAGGACGTGTGCTTTCACAATCATTAACATATATTAGTGATTGTGAAAGCACACGTTGTGCTGTAGGGCTTGCTTTAGGGTTTGCTGCCTGCCTTTTCTTAACAGAGCGCGGCAGTTTATGTGCCTTTTTGAAAGTTTTCATGTTAAATGCAGCCCCTTGTGTAAGCATGTCGGGAGCTGCAATTAACATGAAAACTTTCAAAAAGGCACGCAATTTGCCGCACTCTATTAACAAAAGGCATGCAACAAGCCTAACAGCACAACGTGTGCTTTCACAATCACTAATATGTATTAGTGATTGTGAAAGCACACGTCGTGATGTTGGGCTTGCTGTCTGCTTTTTCTAAACAGTGCGCAGCAGTTTGTGTGCCTTTTTGAAAGTTTTTATGTTAAATGCAGCCCCGAGTGTAAGCATGTCGGGAGCTGCAAATTAACATGAACACTCTCAAAAAGGCACACAATCTGCTGCGCTCTATTAACAAAAGGCACGCAGCAAGCCTAACAGCACGACGTAGTGCTTTCACAATCCCTAATATATATTAGGGATTGTGAAGTGCTGTTAGGCTTGCTGTGTGCCTTTGTTGATAGATAGGGCGACCAGAATTTTAAAGCCAAAAACTGGGGCATTTCACACAAACAGAAAATGGACTACACATAGCTGCCAAGGTTTCAGATTGCTATGTGTGACATTTTCAAAATTTCAGTGCAATCAGGGCACAAGTCCTAAAAAAAGAAGTGGGGGGACTAACCTAGTTAGGCAGTATGCAAGTGACATTACGGCGCGCGACATCACACATGGCATCACAGGAATTGACATCACACATGGCATCACAGGAATTTACATCATAGAAAGTGACATCACACATGGCATCACAGGAATTGACATCATAGAAAGTGGCATCACACATGGCATCACAGGAATTGAGATCATGGAAAGTGGCATCACACATGGCATCACAGAAATTGACATCATAGAAAGTGGCATCACAAGCCACGACTTTACAGGAAGTGGCATCACAGGAAGTGACATCATAGAAAGTGGCATCATAGAAAGTGGCATCACAAGCCACAACTTTACAGGAAGTGGCATCACAAGAAGTGACATCTTAGAAAGAGGCATCACAAGCCATGACTTTACAGGAAGTGGCATCACAAGAAGTGACATCAGATCTAAAGCCTTCACATATATGTTTAGCGGGTCTATCATGTGTATGTTTGAGTGCATTGCTAGGATAATAGCACAGTGAGCTATGGAAGAGGATATGTGACTTCTACACCTCGCAATCCCCCAGTTTTATGTAACACATCCCGTACATTAATTTACAAGCTTATATAATTTATTGTACATGTAATATGCACGCGTTGATGTAAAGCACTTTGACACCCTGCATTGCAATGAGTTGGGCTATACAAGAAAAAATAGTGGTACTTAAATTATTTCAACGCCACCTCAGGGGAAGTAAGCTCTATATAAATGCAATTTGCTCTGTATAAATACTGGGAAAGACCAACACATCTGATATTCTTACAGTGCATGCATATCTCCTAAACAGGGACTGAATGGAGTGAAAAGCTGCCTCCCTTAAGTAAGTGTGAAGGGCTAACAAGGTTTGAGCCTTTGTTTCCCCTCCGCTTCATTTGCATCAGGTGTGAGGCTCCTGACTGCTCACAGCCAAGAGACTCGAAGAAAAGGAGGACTGATGACCCCTCAAATTCCGCCTTTTGTTATGGGCCCAGCAGGAGTCTTAAATAAGAAAGCCCCGTCCCCGCCTGCTCGTTGTTGCTTGTTGCAGATGGAAAGCAGACAACATGCTGGTGTTTGAAATTACACCAGGACGAGTTCAGCACATTATTCAGTGGGGCCCAAATTCTTAGCAGGGTGGACCGCGTTCACCCTGTGAAAAAAGTGGGTGGACACCGTCCACCCGCGTGTACCCCCGACTCGTGCCCTGAGTGCAAGTATGAGTGACATTTCAACGGCTTTGAGTGACACTTTCATGAGAGCAAAATCAGCCTGGCTCTACCCAGTACACTAGAACCCCATTCCCAATATGAACCAACCTGCCCCACACAGTGCATTCAAACACCACACAGCCATTAGAACTAACTCCATTCATATCCACCAGAACCAACCTGCTCCTTCGCAGTCCATCTTAACCACATTCACATCCGCCTGTGTTCAGCTCACCTGTGCCAAGCAAGATTCGGGCCAGGTTGAGATGGGGCTAGGGGTCATTGGTGTTGCTTTGCTGATTATTGCAGGAGATAAGCCGGGCCTGGCCTTTCAGGACTGGCCTCAGATTGTACGGTACTTCGTTATGGGTATTACACGCAGCCTTTGGTCTGTGTCAACAGAGAGGGGCTGCTGCCTGTGTGTCCTAGGGGCTGCACTGAGTCCGAGTCCCAACGTAAACTGCACTGGGTAGCTCGAAGTCTCAGCTCGCTGTCACCCGGCCCGTGATGGTGACCCTGGTGCCAGTACACTGTAACTGTGTCATGCGATTGAAAAAGGGCATGTGGTGAACGGTTGTTCAGTCAACAACTAAACACACTTTGGCAAATTTAACCTGTCTGTGAGGCTGCAGGGGACTGAGGAAATGAGCAGGTAAGATTTTAAATAAATTATTTCATATCGCCATCCTGGGCTGCGCCACACTTTTTCAGTTTCCAGCACAGACTACCAAGGGCCTGCAAGTGACGGGCATGGCAGGCTGTTCAGGAAAAAGCATTCATAAGTGCGCTTTGTTTATTTAAATGTCACAGGGCTGAGAAAGTTTTAGCACGGTCCTCGGTGTTCACAGCTGCGTTACGGCCGACGTCCTTAGGCCGCATCAATACCATGTCAGGTATGCGTATGGGTGGGCAGGGTTTACCATCGACATACCAGACTCAAGGCTGGTTGCACCCCGGGGTCTCACCTGTGACTTTTGAAGATGCCAGCAGCCCGCCATGACAACTTCCCCTGCACAGGCCAGGCTGCGGGCAGATGCCACAGTCCAGGACGGGACGACTCGTGCAGGCTGTCTGCTAAATATGAAGTAGTAGTAAGAGGTGAGTGGAATGTTTGATGGGTCCTTCCATTCTAACTCAAACCAAGTGCTGGGTCGGGGGAGGCTCCAGTGGACCCGGGCCACTTCACTCACTGAGCACCCCCAAGCGACAGGCCACCACGTCCCCCACATCAGAGGGGTCCCTCTCCTGCAGTGCTACCTGTCATGTATTTGCTGCCTGATGCTTCCAGTGGTGCATCACTACCAGGGCATTAACTACCCTTTCAGACAGACGCAAGTGTACTCCAGGCCCGCAGCCAGGCCCCGGCCACCGACACGTCCAGAACAGAAAGAGATTAGGGTCTCAACCTCGCCGCCGCATAGCAACCATCTTACTTCTCTACAGCAACACTTCCTTTGTTTGCGAATGTCACCCCAGCGCTTATTTTAAGCGGCATTTTCTGCAATCCAACAGCCAGTATGTTCTCTGAGCGATTTAGAAAAAAGACAGAAGTATGCTGGTGGTTAGATACGGCTACCATTTGTTTAATTGTTCCCAACTATGCCTTCTGGTCTAGTAGTGTCGGTAGCAGAAGAATATCCGAATGATCAAAAGTATATTGCACAATGAGACCACAAACTGGCAGCTTGAATAAAGCACGGTTATCTACTGCAATAGTGCACATGACGTGCACTTTGCAGCTGCAGTTTCATCTTCTCCCTCACAGCACGCAGGTGTTGTCAAGGCGCTACAAATATGTGATTAGTGCATTTTAGTGTGGTGATGCAGACCACCACACTAAAATGCATTAGTCTAAGCCTGATGCGTGGTACTTGGCAGGGCTGCGAAAGGCATGCAAGAAATGCAGCAGGAGATAAAACGCATATAAGTAATGTTCTGTGGTTGGCCAAGGATAGGACACAACAATACATTTTTACAGATTCCATTGTGGTGCAATCTTGAATAACACAGTCACCTCTCAGGGATGTAGCATTCACATTTGACAAAAGTGATAGTAAGGGACACATTGTTACATTAAAAGACTTTTAATGGAGAATATGCTTTTGAATACTGTATCCTTTTTATGTTTGTTGTATGTTGCAAACCTGCCTTAAGACCCCTCATGTGGTGCTGTATGTGTAGAAATACACTGTCTGTTCACTTTATTAAGCAAATGTTTGAGTGATATTTGCACTGATATTTATCGCTGCACCCACACACGCGGTTGGGTTCTTGGCGCACATAGCCTTGGCTGCAGTGCACAGAGACCTTATACTGCCGCACACAGAAGAAAAAAGTTAGAGGGAACATTGATTATCAGTACTCAAAAATGCCTTCGTCGATGGCCATTAAATCGTGGATGGCTTGCATCATCATTGTTGAAGACTTAGCATCATGTACTGGGGCCTTTGGTGTAGGTGTTAACTTCCCAATACAGTAAGCACAACAAGCAGGAAGGCAATGGATACATAGGCAACAAGTGAAAATGACACCCGCAATTACTATTAGAAAGATAAGGATCTTCCATCCCCAGGATGCTATCAAACCCCACAACCAACCAGAAAGGGTCCAGGTGCCATTCTGTTGGTGAATGTCGGATGCAAGCTTGTGCAACTTCTGTATCGCAGCGTATACATTAGGAGCGTGGTCCGGTATGTATACACAGCAGCTGCTACCGATAGCGCGACAGGCCCCACCCCGATCAGCAAGGATGACGTCTAACACCATCCTGTTCTGAAGAGCAACAAGCCTCGTAGACTGGAGCTCAGCTGTGATATTGGTTAGAATCCCAGCTGTGGTATTAATGCCCCTTCCACCACCCTGGTGAGGTGACGGATATTAAGGCTATTGGACATAGGGCCCCAGAAAGGAACTATACCCTTCATAGCATCAGTGAACTGCTGTAGGGTAGTATCTGTCTGATCAATGTCTTCGGTATTGATGACCCTTCTAATACGGGATAGGTGGACACCCCTACGCTGTAATTGGTGATCCCTATTGTAGTTGGAGGGAGCTATATACACCGGGGGAAGGAGGAAAGAGACATAACATATGCCAGACCACCCCCTAGGAAGCCACACATAGGCCTGGGACCCACAGACGAAATAAACATTATGGGGTGGAAGTAAAGGTGGGCTACTTGTTGTGCTCAACACATAGGTATAGTTGCAATTACTCTGTCCCACTTGAACAGTCCCAAGACCTTGAACACAAAAACTAGCTGCTGTGTTAACTACCGGCACTGGCATTGCTTCATCCTGATATTTGAATATTGCGCATCTGGAAAGACCTAAAATATTCAGTGACTTTAAATCCCTGAACATCCAACATTTCATTTTGAAGCCATGTTACATTTTTTTCGTTCTCATATATATTCATACAGGCTGTTAGAGACAGTGTATCAGGGGCCCCTCGCTCTCCTGTAGTAAACCCTTGGTGAACACGTATGTATTCTAACACAGTATCATAATCAGCATATGTCATATTCATGGCATCAGCATGGAAATGGGTATACACCATAGTAAACAGTTGGAACCAGGCCTCGCAGCTCCCCAGATAGGAAAATGGCATGGACAGTAATATATCATTTTTATGTGTCACAGAAGGGAGCAGGCCACAAATCCAACAATTAGTAACATTTGAGGTATGGTGTGCCTGGTGGAGCATCTGTAAGAAAACATTATCAGCATATGTTTTTCTGTGCTCGCCTTTATGAGGGGCCAAAGTAACAAACATATGTTCAAGGGGAACAGGCGTTGTACCAATCAAAGAGTGCACAGGATATTTCTCCTCTAGGAACCACATTATTCCAAGTACTGTTATCAGAAAGATCAGGATAATTACTACAAACACAATTTTACTCTTAGTAGACCAACTAGACCAACCAGAACCATTCTGCCCGAAACGTGGGGCCACAAAGGGCTGTTCTTCCTCCATAATAGGACTGCCAAATGGGTACATTTGTGAATCAGAAGAAAGGACATGCAATGGAGCCAACGATCATAAAGCAAGAAAGGGGCAAAGTTCCCAGCGTCCGTCAGAGTCTCGCTGGCAGACTCCTATTGTTCACCTACGGTGGTGCTGTTGAGCACTTTGGGTGGAGCTGCCCGATCGCAGCCCTTTCTGAAGAAATCCTGCGTCGTTCATGGTAGTGTACCCCCCTTTTTCCGGGGGAGCATGTCGAATTCACCCCGTCCAATGTCTGAACAATGCACCAATCTCCCTTTCCCTAAACTACCGTTCGTACCACAGGCAAGGTACACCCTATTCTTTTTCCTCACAGTCCATCCCTACTAGTCTGGCTTTTCCTTTGGTGCACTGTTCTTCCGTCGGGGGCGCAGATTGTACTTAATTACGCCAGGGGCAGAGGCGTCTACAAACAAAGGCTCAGACTCAGAGGGACCAATGGACTGGGGCTCAAGCACAGATGGGCCAAAAAGCTGGGGCTCCTGGATGGCCTTAATCTCAGGTGGCACCGCCTCGTTCAAAACTGTGTTGCTCTCCTCCTCGGTGGGTGCCCACGTCAGTTGTGCATCTGAGAAGGGAACAAAACGAGGTACCTGCTCCGTTTCAGAGTCGCTGATCCCATCGAGCACCCAGCGGTCGTAGGGCAACGGAAACGGGCACCCTCCGGCAGTGGTTAGAATGAATCCAATTCTTTCGGCTGTCCACCTTCACTGCCATTCTAGTGGCGAGGAGGATCTGGAGAGGCCACTTCCAGCAGGGCTCCAAACTGCCTTTCCGATGAAAAGTTCCTCACCGGGTCACCATAGTCACCGGGCCGGATATCATGGTCTGGCCCCTCAGGAGCTGTCGGCAAAGCTTCGTAAATCTGTTGGTGAATAGAGCATAAGGTTTTAGTCAACTCATATAAATAATCCACAAGTAAAGGGTATTCTATCTCTGAAAACCGACGAGGTCCCGGGACGCCCCAGACATTCACCGGGCGGCCAAACACGACCTCGTATGGTGACAATCCTGTCCTAGAGTGAGCCGTAGCTCTTGCAGGCAACAGAGCTAATGGTAAGGCATCTGGCCATTGCAATCCTGTGCTCTCTTTGATCTTTGCCAGCTTAAGTTTGAGAGTACCACTGTACTTCTCAACCAAACGTGCCCACTGGGGGTGGTTCGCAGCATGAAATCTCTGCTTGATGTGCAGAGCGTCGCACACCAGCTGAATAACTTTTGAGTTGAAGTGACTTCCGTTATCAATCCAAATCAAACGGTGCAAACCAAAACGCGGGAAGAACTCTTTCAAGAGTGCCTTCGCCGTCGCCATGGCTGTGTTCTCTTTAGTGGGGTAAGCCTCAATCCATTTACTGAACGCACAAACAACTACTAACACATATTTCAGATTGTTGACTCGTTCCATTTTGATTAAATCCATCTGGAGAACCTCGAAAGGGAAGGAAGACGGTGAAAAAATACCAGGAGGTGTAGGGGTGCCCTTTCCAGGATTATACATCATGCATACCATACAGTACTTCACTAAGTGAGCAGCAACTTTGGGAATGTTGTCATTCTGCCATACAGGGTCTAACAGCTTACATATTTCCTTCGCACTAATGTGGGCTGGTCCATGCACCATAGTGACCACAGGAAGGACATATGCATCCGGTAACATTCATCTCTGCTTTTCTGACTTGTCAGTCCAGTACCCATCCTCATCCAAACATGCCGTACTTTCCTGCCATAATGCTAACTCCTCAATCATTGCCTCACTCTGGATCTCCTTGACATTGTCCAGAGTGTCCTCAAACATGGTGGCCTCGGGTATCCACCTGCCAGGACCCGCTACAAACATCTTTTTCATCTTCGTTCGAGCTGTCTCCTTAGCTATCTGATCTGCAAATGCATTTCCCCTCTCCACATCATCGGTGATTGCTTTGTGGGCACTGCACTTCACTATAACCAATTTCTTAGGGAGTGTCAGGGCAGACAAAAGCCTATGTATAAGGGGCCCTTTCTGAATGCGGGTCCCATGGGATGTGAGAAACCCTCTCTCTGCCCAGAGCCGCCCAAAATTATGGGCGACCCTGAAGGCGTACTCGCTGTCAGTGTAGATATTGACAGCCAGTCCCTTGCTCAACTCGCAAGCTCTAGTAAGAGCGACTAACTCAGCTGCCTGGGCGGACTGATAAGGAACCTGTGATGTCTCAACTACTGTATGCTGTGTAGTGAGTGCATATGCTGCGGTGGTAGTGCCATCTGGTAATTTGAAACAAGAGCCATCAACATATAGTTCCCCTTGGGGGTCATATAAGGGAACATCAGTCAGGTCTACCCGTCCCTTCGTCTCCTCCTCCGTCTGAAAAAGACAATCATGTGTGTCTTTTTCTTCACTCTCGGAAGGGAGGGGTATTGACGTGGCAGGGTTCAGAGTGGCACATCTTTTTATCATAATATGCGGGGCAAAAAGAGTTAACTCATAGCTGGTCAGACGTGCACTGGTAAGGTGCTGCGTCTTGGTCTTGTTCAAAAGAGTGTCCACAGCATGTGGTACCATGACTGTGAGGTCAGTATCAAGTACACGCCCAGCCGATTGCCTTATAGAGATGGCCATGGCCGCGACTGCTCTTAGACAGCTCGGGAGGACTCTGGCGTATGGGTCAAGCAAAGCGGGAAAATAAGCACACGGCTGTTGCTTACCTCCAAAGGCCTGTGTTAAAACAGAAAGTGCACAACCAGCCGTCTAGTGTATGTACAACACGAACAGCTTCGCGTAATCAGGCGTACCAAGCGCATGAGCAGAGTAAAGCACAATTTTTAATTGCTCAAAAGACTGCTGACATTCATGCGTCCAAGACAGGGGCTCATGCACGTCTTTAGTGGTTAGCGCTAGCAGACACTTTATTAGTAATGAGTAATTAGGGATCCAATGTCGACAATCGGAAGTGATGCCAATAAAGGCGCGTACATCCCTCTGAGTTCTAGGGATGGGCATATTAACAATGGCGCGAATGCGCTCAGGTGTCAATCTCCTACCTTCCTTCGACAGTAGGTGACCTAAATAGGTGACCTCCTGTCGACAATACTGAAATTTAGAAAGGGACACTTTATGTCCATGGTGATCCAAATGTAGCAACAACTTAACCGTACTGTCTTTGCATCCCTGTTCAGTGTCAGACAGTGTCAGACAGAGTCAGATGCAATCAATATGTCATCCACATACTGAAACAATACATTACCTGAGGGGAGCGTGAGAGAGTCCAATTGGGCTTTCAAGGCTTGGCTATATATACTACGGCTTTCAGTATAGCCCTGAGGAGCGCGGCAGAATCTAAAGCTTCTGCCAGCTAGTTTAAAACCAAACAGGTGGCGGCTATCAGGATGAATTGGGATGCTGAAGAACGCATGTCAGGGACCACCGGGAACTGAGAAACCACTATTTTGTTAACTGCGCGCAAATCAATCACAAAACGATAAACGTCTGCAGTGTCATCGGGGGAGTCTGAGGATGTCTTTTTGAGAATAGGAAGAATAGGACTGTTACAAACATTCAATGCTGTCTCCTAAACCACCCCCGACTCAATCAGATCCTGTATAATGTGCAACAAAGCTCGCTCTCCGGCTTGTGGTATTTTGTACTGAGGAATACGGGGAAAGATGGCGTTATCTTTAACTTTAATGGAAACTGTGGGAATTTGCAGTAATCCTACATCCGTGTCACCTGTTGCCCACAAAGTGGGCGGCACAGCTTGAAACTCAGCAGGGAAGGGCGCATCTTTGGACAGGCACTGCTTAGAGCTAATCACATTTGGTCCCATTGCCATGTAAACACCATCCGGAGAACAAAAAATTGTTGCATGCAACTTCTTTAATAAATCTAAACCCATTAGATTTTCCCCACAATTGGATGTCAATAGAAAAGGTGAATCCACTGTTAAGGGACCGATAATCAAGGCAAGTGGTTTGGAAATGGGGCTCACAACTGGTACACCTGAAAAGCCTACCGAAACATTATTTTGGCCAGACAGAGCTGCCCTGGGGACCAGCGAACAAGAAACAGAGCTATTCATTGCACCTGTGTCCACTAAGAATTTCTTAACTGAGCCTTGCAAATCTGCAGTGACGTAAGGACCACGCTGATATACAGGTATCTGGACTGGTCCCTCACCCTGTCCCTGGCTGTCCTAGCTGTGGGACATCCCTGTCACCTCGTCCAAATCATAATCGTCGTGGTAATACTATTTCCCTCGAGGGTCATCAAAATAGTTCTGATCAGAGCGACCCTGCGATGTCCCATCCTCCCAAGCCTTGTCCCGATCACTCACTCCACGACCCCATCCACGAGAACCCTGTCCTCGAGGGGCCGCGACTTTCTGCAATAACACCGGACACTCGCTATGCCAGTGCCCCTCCTCTTTGCAGTACGTGCACTGATTCGGCCCTACAGGTGCAGCATTCCATCTAGTACGTGGAAGCTGCTGCGCCTGACCAGCACCACGCCCCTTTCCATTTCCCCAAGACGCCTGCTGTAACAACACCTTCATTTTCAACTCCTTATGCTTCTTTTCCACCTTCTCCTCATTTTCCCTGTGCTCATAATACTGTGCCATACTCAATATAACGGAAGGGGTGGATGTCGTCCAAGTGCTCTCCGAAGCTTGTAACCGAGCTGAAATCTCAGGGAGCAGATTTGTAACAAATCTATTGACGAACAACGGGACACCCCCTTCTACCGACAAATCTTGTCCACTGAAAACCAAGAACACACCCTCGAACCGTGTGAAAAAATCGGACACACTCTCATCTTTCTTCTGAAGACATGCCGCTAACTTTTCCCAATCTACCCTCCTCGGGGGTATGAGGGAGTGCATATAGGTAATAATTCGGCATGGTAAAGCTAGAATCTCGGGCTTTGGCTTCTCTCCAGGCTTCCTTTCCTTATCCCATGCTTTAATCTGGTCCCATGTACCACCCAATTCCACAGCGTGGTCCTGCATGTGCACCTGCCTCCAAATGTCGACGGGCACCAGCAGACCAAAGAACATTTCAATATCCCCAAGTGTCATTACTGTTGATGAAGCGGCCTCTGTCAGTTCCTTATAATATGTAGAAGGATTTTTCCTAGGGTCAGGTAACTGAGTCTTAGGGGATAACACCTCACTCCTCTTCCATGGGGTGTAGGCCCACTGTTCTTGGAAGCGGGCCCCTACCTTTGGTCTAATGACAGCATCATGCTGATCTCAAAGCTCTGGCAATTCAGGGTGATATATGGGGTGGACTTCCCTCAACGGAAACTGGGACACTGTCTTCGGGCTCTTCTCAAACAGCCTACCTCTGTAAGCTACCAATGTCGCAACATTTTTGAAAACCTCCTCAGGTGCCATACCCGCTACATATACATTATCTCTAATATCATGAATAATCTGGGGCGCTATAGCATTAAAGCACTGTTCCCACAACCCAATCCATGTAGCCGACATGTGCTTGAGGGCATGCTGTTGCAGAAACGGCTCATAATCTCTCATCACACTCCACACATCTTCAGTACTATAGATTGGATGACGGGCCCACTGAGCAGCCTGATTCGATACCGCCCTTTTTTCTTCCTCCCCCACATCAGATCGTATTAAAATTCATCCCAACTGCTCCCTAGCTGTCGCCCAGCCCTCGTCCCCCAGTCCACGTACAAGCATTCCACTACCTAGGACTGCCAGGGAGTGAGGGAAGAGGGAAGGGGTAGTAACCGAGTGGGTAGGCACCAATGTCGTTAATGGCTGTGTTGTGGGCGTAAGGGCTGGAGAAAGAGAAGACATGGACACGATAGGCATAGCAGAGAGGCCAGCAGTCATAGCAGGGGCGGAGGGCGAAGCCACAGAATCAACAGGAGGTGCAGCTGTTGAAGCAACTGAGTCAATAACAGAAGAAACAGAAATAGCAGGGGCAGAAGAGACAGACAACTGAGGCTGTGGCACAGCAGGGTATAGTCTCTGCGGGGCATATGAAGGCGGAGGTCAGGTGTCTAACAATTCCTCCACAAATGTATCGCCTTACTCTCGGGCAACATAGGACTTGTCACATTGCAATCAAATCTTTCTATCAGCACACTCTATACCTTTTTCCACTTTCTCTCTATCATACGCTACTGCTTCCTGCGTCACTGTCTGCATTCTCCGTTTTCGGGCCTCTTTTTCTGCCTTCATTCGCCTCTGCTTAGTTTCCTTCTGCCATACCTGGAGAGAATCAAACATCGACTGCCTACTCCGTTTTGCAAACAATTTATCCTGCAGGAAATTCAGTTTTTGTACATCAAAGGTACCTGTTAACATCACTGTAACTCGGCATTGTCCCTCGTATATTTGTGCCATAATGTACTAAACATGATAGGGCCAGGGCCATGTTTGACATAGATGTCAAAGTTTGGGGTGCCCTCCGGAGGCGCAGGCTGCCTTTCCTCCAATCGAGCATCAATAGAACAACAACGACAACTCATACAACATAATCTACTAAAACAAGGCATCTTGAAACGAAAACCTTTTCACTATCAATGCCAAGCAGATATTTGAAAATGTCTGACCAAAATCAGTCCGCAGACCTCACCAAACCCGGATCAAAACAATACCATGTTCACACAGAACTCAAACAAATTCAAGCGCTTGTCCAAAAACGATCCTCAGATCATACCAAACTCAAACAAAAGTGGCGCCATGACCCAAAGCAAACTCACCTGGTGCACACAGGTCAAACAAAGTTCTTCTCCACTGCCGACTCTTCGGACCAAACGGTCAGATCCAAGGGTTTTAGCCGTTCAGGACCCCAGCCGGGATGACTGCTGGCCGAGGCACCGCCTGGTCAGACAGATGGGGCAGCTGCGAGTACCAGACTCTCTCATGCAGGGATCCCCGGTCCACCCATCCAACCCGATGTGGGCCCGTCCTCCTCACCCGTCGGCGGGCAAAGAAGGGGCACTCACCCGATGGCGCCATGTTGGGGCGGCAACTGAAGGAAGTGACCCGATTTGGGCCACCCGGGTCACTCACGACCACCTCCCAGCCTTCCATACAAATGAAGAGTCAGTCAGACAGTAGAGAATACAAACCAAGTTATTTATTAGTATTCGCTTGAGCGGAGTCCAGTCTGACCAGCCTCCTTAGATGGCTGCCGATTGACTGACCCCCGTCCACAAGGTAAAGTTAGATATACATTTTCAACACCCCTAAGACACGCCCAGACTGTAATTTTCCAGCCTGGGCACTGATGAACAAAGGAGGTACAGAAGGATGAGCTACCATCCTGAGACCGGGTACACACCATCTTATCTTCAAGGTTACTCAGCCCGTGCCCATCTCTCTGAGAGTGGGAGCAGGGCTACATACAAGGAAAGGCATGCAAACACAGAACGAGCTATTCATTAGTGCAACGAAGCTTAACCTTGAATAATAAAAAGAAACAATCAAGGCTGCTTTCTGCTGAGGCAGACGACAGTATGAGACAGAAGCTTCATTTCGATCATGGCACAAAATGGCGGCTGAATACAAAATGGTGCGGCAAATGCTAACTTAACTCACACAATGCTAGAAGGAGTCAGCTAGACATATTTTTCAGTCCAACATGTATGTGCCACATTCTGTTGAGATTTTGTTGACACGTACTGGAACACAGCACCTTACAAGTAGTCGGTTGACGAAATATGAACAAGTGATTTTGGGAGCTGAGAATGTGAGTGTGACAAGATGCACAAACTTGAATCCAGCTACCTTGTTGCCTAATCTGAGTTGTGAAGTGGTGGTGGATTAAGCAGATCATGATTGCTTGGATGTGACTGAGTTGTGTACCAAGCCAAGGCCTGATATATGAGGTACCCCATTGGCTGAATCAGATGGTGTGATGATTGTGGATGGATCTTGCCTAAGAGATGAAACAGGTATCCTGCGAGCTTCCTATGCAATCTGTACAGTGGCTATCGTCATCAAAGCTTCATACTTTAGGGGAGTAAATTCCGCACAAATATCGGAATTGGTAGCACTGACAAGGGCGTTTTGTCTTGGAAAGAACATGAGAATAACCATATTTACTGATAGTCAATATGGTGTTGGGGTTGTACACGATTTTCGGCAATTGTGGTCTCAACCTGGATTTTTGACCTCATCAGGCTCACCAATTCAAAATAGAGAATATGTGAAGGATCTATTGGTGGCACTACAATTGCCCAAAGAATTTGGGTTGTGAAATGTTCAGCACACAAATCTGGCAGTGATTATATCACGGTCGGAAATAGGTATGCGGACAAAGTTGCGCGTTATTGTGCGCTAAATTCAGTTTCCATTAATAAAGAACTACAGAAATCTGATGAAAAAAGATGAAATCTGATGTTCTCATCTGTTGAGACTTGGGAAGAAATTAGGCAGATACAGGAAGAAGCAAGTTCTGAAAAAAAAGAAATTTGGATCAAAGCAGGTTGTTCACGCACAATAGAAGATGAAGTGTGGATTTACACAGATGGAAGACCAGTTTTGCCAGATAGTTTGTTGTCTCAGATGGCCACAGTTTACCAGGGTCCTACACATATTGGAAGAGATCCTTTGATTAGACTGTTCACACAGACAAGGTTCAACCCCAAGTTTAATGTCATTGCAGAGAGTCTTTGCCAAAGGTGTGTTACTTGTCAGCAGCAAAATGCAGGATGGAAGACAGTTGTTAGTTGGGGACAAATTGGAAAAGCAGCAGGTCCATTTACAAGATTGCAGGCTGATTTCATAGAACTACCCCCATGTAATGGACTTTAATTATGTCCTGGTGATTGTCTGTTTGTTTTCTCATTGGGTGGAGGCTTACCCAACAAAATGCAATGATAGCCTAACTGTTGCTAAATTGCTTCTTAGAGAGATTATCCCAAGATTCGGATTTCCAGTCTCTTTAGAATCTGATAGAGGGACACATTTTAATAATGAAATAATTTGGATGATTTGTGCAGCATTACAAACTGAACAAAAATTACACTGTGGCTATCGACCAGAAGCATCAGGTGTGGTCGAGCAGGTTAATGGCACAATTAAGTCAAGACTTACATCCACTACACTGAAATGGTCTGATGCATTGCCATTGGTCCTGATGAGTCTGAGACGTAACCCTGATAGAAGAACTGGATTGTTGCTGCATGAAATTGTCATTGACAGAGCTATGAGACAGCCAATAGTTCCAATGAATCAACTGATGAATATAACTGATGATTTAGTACTCGATTATTGCAAAGGATTGGCTGATGTGGTGCGTTCTGTGTCTCATCAGGTTGGAGAAGTTGCAACCACAACACAGCAAGAACAAGCACACGACTTGAGCCTGGAAGAGTGGGTTCTTGTTAAGAAGCACGTGAGAAAATTGTGTTTGGAACCTCGTTGGCATGGGCCATATCAAGTGATATTGGTAACAACAACAAAAGTGAAGTGTGGAGGCTTGCCAAATTGGATACATGCTAGTCACACACGAAGAGTCCCAAGTCCACTAAAAATACAGAGTCAGTTAAAGGTGATCGAGAAAGAAGGAGAGAAACTGATCAAAGAGAACCTGAACATACTGAGAATCAAGTAAAGTGGGCACAAGCTACTGGGTCTCATGATACTGTCAATGCTGATGCAGTAAAGAAGTTGGTTCAAGGACAAAACAGTGAAGAAAAAAAGGAATCAACGAAAAGAAATTTTGAGTCAAGTCTTGAATCAAACAAGACTGAAAGTGTTCATAGAAAAGAGGAAGAAAAGGAGATATATGGCCAAAAGGAGTCAAAAGACTGAGATATACTTTGAATAAAAGGGTTCCAAATACAATAATTGAAATATCGAGCCAATCTGAGCAGAGTGATTCTGAAGAAGATACAATACACAGAACAAAAAGAGCTGGACGTATTTGGTTGCTGAAACAGTTGCTCCAGTAGACAAGTGTGGAAAAGAAATTGTTGAATCAAGCCACAGAGATTGCTATGAGCCACCCTAAATGAACTGTGTTGAAGTAGGGTGAAGAAGATTGAGAACTGTTCTGAAAAGTACAGAAGAACTGAAACTGGAACTGTGCTAAAAAGCGAAAATAAAAAAAAGAGATGGGATTTGGATTTGAAGGTCCTGTAAAGTCTTGAGAAGGCCTGAGGCTTAAAAGTGTTTTGGATACACATACCTTATACATACTTTATTAAATATTTGAGTTTTCATTTTTTTTTAATACTTTTCTAATAGAAATGGCAGAGACTGGTAATCA
Organism: Calotriton arnoldi; assembly: GCA_963921515.1. Lineage (NCBI taxonomy): Eukaryota > Metazoa > Chordata > Amphibia > Caudata > Salamandridae > Calotriton > Calotriton arnoldi. The sequence continues at coordinate 302,325 of CAWUFW010000379.1, forward strand.
TAATCAGGGATTAACTAGGCATAGATGTATTAATGTTTGCTTTATATGTGTTTTACTAATGATGTTTGTTTGGTTAATACTAATTCTGGCTGTGCTTTATTTTATGTATCTTACTTAAATTATACTACTAATGATCTTGTGGATGTAAAGATGAATATGATAGAAGATCATAAAGAAGACCTACAGACCAACTCTAAGAAAATAACAGGGAATGATTTACACCATGATAATTCTATTAATGATTTCTCGTTAACTGTTTTTACTAAATTATTATATGAGTATGTTGATACTATGGGTGCAAGAGATTGTTATGTGTGCATGCAATTACCACCCTCTGTGTCAGAAGGGGTGACTTATCATCACCTTCCTTTAACATATGGAATTTCATGTAGTGTACTAGCAAGTTTGTTCTATGAAAAAGAGCAACTGCAATATTTTTATTCTAATTTTGATTTAGTTTTTTCAGAAGTTCCCATTCGAAAGAATATGAATATAGTAAGTAGTGCAAAGAATGCAGAGTATTCTGGAGAGTTTTTTCATACTACTAAAACAATAGATACCGTATATGCCCATCGGAATAACGACTTATAGTTTGCATGGTGAGGAAATTGAATTTATAAATGTGGTAGAGGATAGACGACAAAGCTTTAAGAAAAAGGCTGCTGAAGAAAAATCTATCATACCTCCTTGGGCTCATAGGGAGGGGAATTACAAGAAAGGTGAGACATGCTGCAATGACTCTGGACTGGCATAACAGAGGAAAACTTTGCCTACTAAGACAGAAAATTGACTATAACAATTATTTCATTGGTTCTACTGAATGTGACCATACCTTCCTAATCACAGGGGGTTGGGGATTAAAAGGTGGTACGGATCCTGTTTTTCCTGGAATTTATTATGTGTGTGGTAAAAATGCCTATTATAGGTTGCCAGCACATTGGTATGGGTGTTGTTACATGGGAATTTTATTTCCAAAAATATATCATGTGAATAAAAATCATGGAACCTATGAAAAGGGTGAGATCGGACTAAAACGGAGTAAAAGTAAAAGGGGAATTAGTGCTGCTGAGATTGTAGGTCACATTTTAGAGCATTGATACCTTCAGCCGGGGTAATTCTAAATTCGCACAAGATTAGAAAACTGTCTACAGTGGTTGATCGTGTCGTGGCCAAGACTCCTCAGGATCGTACGTTGCTCTAATGGTCCACCTCTCGACACCACCACAGTCTGAACGCAATTTACACAGACTCAATGGAGTGGTCAAGCGGGGGAAGGGAAGGAAGGGGACAGCAGGGAGGGAGACCTGAAAAAAGAACAAGACAGGTATGAGCAACAAGATCCCATAGCTTCTTCCTTTCCTACCATGACCCTCTTGGATGGTGTATAGAATACTTAAGAGCTGTACCTGTAAAGAAAGAAAACCTTCTCTTCTACTCTGCGAATCATCTATGGCGGGAAGTGGTTATCAGCTAGATCTGGAGGTGACACATAATAATCAGCAAGTTTCTTAGCATCACATAACATCCATAAATGAGGGTTCACAGAGGATTAGTATAACATACCAAATAGTCAATCCGTTTTTGCGGAGACAGGGGTGCGGAAGAGCCGTCCTCCTGCTCACTCTCTATACCCCTGCTTCTAGACACATAAAGAAACATATATGACTCAATTGACCAAAGTTGTATGCACACCACGTAAATCTGGAATTAAACCCCGGTCCTCTGTCTCAATCCATCTTGAACAGAGGCCTGAAGTCAATTGTGCTCAGAACAGTCTCACTCACTTAATGTATGCGCCCCCCTTTTTGAGGAAGAGTTAACTACCACTCTTATAGTACAACAGAAATATGCAGAAAAGTGCCCAATGCTCCGGGCAGTGAAACTGAAGGCAACAGAGCGTTCCTTCTAATAAAGGGCAAAGTCACCTGATCAGGGCTTTTAAAAGAACGGAATATTTTCCCCGCATGAACCGATGTCGGTTCGCCAACGTGGGAAAACGTATCTGGACTCGCTTGTCCAGAATCCTTTGTAACTTGCTAGTCAGCGGATTTCCGAGAAAACCATACCCTTAAAGGTTCCAGACGGGTTTCTTCGGTAATGCGCAAACACCATATAGAGGCTCAACGGCTGAGTTGCTCCGCAAGGAACTAGTATAGGGTTCCGCCAACGGAGAAACTGACCGAAGCAGCGCTAAAGCCCCCACAATCGCCACCACAGGGAAATGAGCTCACAGCCTGTGTCCTAGAAACAATTGAAGGTTTGGTGCGCGAAGCACCCTTACCAGCCTCCTTCTTCTACACAGCGATGGCTCCTCACGGGGAAAAAGTAAGCGGCGTCTCTCCGAGGCTCCGGGAGTTCTTTGAAGGAAACGCCTCAGGCGCGTGCTGACGTCTCTGACGTCAGAACCGCCGAGGCTCAAGGGAGTTGTAGTTTTGTGTCTGGAATTCGCGCTCGAGCGCGCTTATGCAGTGTTCTTTTGGTGCCCCTCGGGTGGGATGCAACAGTTCGTTTATCAACAGACACTGCTGGTTTTTAATGATTGATATGGAAATGGTGGCTATAAGGTCTATGGTTTTGCAGAATAGTCTTGATGTATTATTGGCAAAGGAGGGCGGAGTCTGTAGCATGTTATAGATTCAGCAATGCTGTACATATATACCTGACAAAAGTAAGACTCTAAAGGGTTATATTACTAATATTACGCATTTACAAGACAATTTGACTAAACTGAAGGTTGATGGTGCTTGGGAGAAACTTGGTAAGGGTTTCTCCTCTATGGGAAATTGGTTTTCAACTTTTGGTAATAGCTTGTTAGGGAAAATACTAACACCTGTTTTTGCTTCTGCTACTGGAATACTAATGCTAATTCTAATATATAAATGCTGCAGGTGTAAAGGTAAACCACAAGGGACAAAATGAAGAGACAAGAAGAGAAAGAGAGAAGAGATAGAAATTGAAAATAGAAAAGGAAACTACTATGAAGTTCTGAAAGATGTAGATGGGGTTTGGTTGAAACAAATGAGAACGACAGTCTTTTAGGCAAATCAGATTGCAATCAGATTTTTGCATTTATGATGGCTTAAGTTGCCATCAAAGGGGGATTGATGGAGCAAGATTTTCGCAAAATAAATCTGTTCCGATCAAACTCTTTCTGCGTAAAATTATTAACAAAGAGTCATGTGAATTAACCAAGAAAAAAAAACATTAACATGGGGTATTTGGGAAAAGAATCGTAGAAATGTGTAAAAAGAATGGTACATGGTTGTTCTGCAGGCCGCAAATAAATGCTGCACAGAAGCTTGCAGAGAAGTGATGTTAAAATTGAGCTTTCACGAGTAAATGAGAAGAGACTTATTTTCATGTACATTAGAGGTTGCATAAATAAAAATAAATAAAAAACATGAAAAGTGCAAAGCGAGAAATGTGTTTTAAAAAGAGCTTTATGTGAAAGATGTACTTGTATAGAATGAATACAAAAGGGTATTAACATATAACATGTGTATTTGTAAAGCGCACGTTCACCCCAGCAATGGGGAATCTTGGCGCTGAATAACAGATGTTCATTGTTACCCAACTCAATGGTACTTATTTTATCGACCTCAAATGGATGAATGGCCCGCCAGGATTCGAACCTGTGACCATGAGGTCGAACACAGGACCCTGCAGTGGATGCATTAGTCCACTGAGCCACCAGACCCGGCTGTTAAAGTAGAAATTAGAAATGTATGAGAATATTTGCATTTATATTAGAATAACTGAAGACTAAAGCAAATAATGTAATTGAGCATTTCTTGTGAACAAATAACTAAAATATGTTTTATTTTCCTAGAAAAATGGCAAACTTGCAGAGAAGGCCTTAAATCAGTGTTAGAGCTAATTTGCTTCTAGAATGTAGGCCGCAAGAGAAACGTATTTTGTCCTTCGCCTAGAATGAATATTTTCTTGTCAACTGCGGACTCCAGTAGGGAACTGTAGGCTGTGTTGCTCTATGTGCAAAACCTACTGCCACTGTTTTTAACTGTTTTTACTGTTCAGCTGCTATTGGTATTTGCCCTATTTTTTTTAAACTGTGTGAACCTACTCTGTGGTAGCTGCCGTATACGCCGGGGGGAGATACCGGGGAGCTGAGGTTCTTTCTGCACTGCTGCGTGTTGCAGGGTGCAGTAGGGCTATTCCCTGTCCTCTCTTTCCCACCCCTTCTTACCTGGGGCAACGCTGGTGAGTTGGCTCCCACCTGCCTCCGGCTCCGCGTTCTCCTCCAGCATCGCGGCCATTTTCAGTCTTCCCTATTGGGACACTGTCAGGCGCCAACTTGGGTCAGCAGTCTAGTTGTTACCGCCCAGCCTCTAGATTCCCCTACTTAATGGGAGCCGCGATGCGGACGCGCAGAGGGCGCACTGCTGGCGCACCAAAGGCAAGCCCGTCTGCGTCCGGACCACGGCTAGCGCCAGCCATGCTGCCCTTTTTGCACCCTTAGCCAGGATTGCCTGGTCCAGAGAGCAGCTACTAGGTCTGAACAAACCGGCTTGCCCGGGGCCAGCCAGCTTTGATCTTTGCAGGGCTGGTCAGGAGTTGCACTGTAACTCATGCTCCTTTTCTTTGGGGAGGAGAGATGTGAGGACAAACATTGGTACTATTGCTGTAAAGACACCTATAACGCACCTCAAGGCCCCCGGTTCCAACATAACGGCCTGTTTGCTAAATTGCAGATCTCTCCCCAAACACTCCAACGATGTCTGGCTCGCTCTAGAGTGTATCGACTGGGACCTTATGTTTTTAACCAAAACTTGGTTAAAAGAAGGCTCCAACCCTGACATATTGTTGGCTATACCTGAGGGTTTTTGGATCTCTATTGTTAACCGGGCTGGCACAAGATTGGGCGCGGGCTTGCTGTTATCCTGAGGGATGGCTGGGAGATCTCGTGCAGGAGAATTGAGAGCATAGGGATGATTGAGGCGCTGTTTTTTTGCATCAAAACCTCCCCGGCATCATCAATTGCTGGAATTTTTGTCTATAGACCCCCTGACACTCCATCCGGCCATCTGCTTGAGTTATGCGACATTATCGCAGATTTGTCTCTGAGGCATGCCAATTTCATAGTCCTCGGCGATTTTAATGTCCATATGGACAATGGCAACTGTTCTTTGGCTTCTCAGTTGTCAGACACGCTGAAGGGTTTAAATCTATTACAAAAGGTGTGTGCGCCTACCCATATAGCTGGCCATACCCTGGATCTCATTTTCACTAATGATCCCTAACTGAAAGTAGAGGTCCCGATACCCCTAACGTGGTCGGACCATCTGTTAGTTCCTTTCAGTTTGACTGGCAAATCCTCGGGCAATAGCGCCAGGCAAACGTACGAGGAAAGGAGAAACTGGGGGAAGGTCTCCACTGAGACCCTGGGTCCCCAGTTACAAATCGCCCCACTTCAGCTAACGGAAGTCTCTAGCAGCGATGCATCTATTAACTGCCTGGTCACTTCAGCCCTTGATAGAGTCGCCCCGCTAAAAACAACGAAATCTGCCAGGAAAAAACCCTCTGCCCCCTGGTTCACTACGGAAGTACGAATGGAGAAAACCTTATGTAAGAAGCTGGAACGTGCTTGGCCTAAATCTTACAATACAGAGGCCAAGTGCGCTTACAGAGCGGCTCTAAAAAAATTCCATGGGCTGAAACGTAGCACCATCAGGGACTACTTTGCCAACCAACTCAAGTCTTCTGATAACTCAGCCAAAGAAGTCTTTAAGATCATTCAAGATTTTATCAAACCGAAGGCTCTGGACAGTACCATTGCCCCATCGGCTACCCTCTGTGAGAACTTATCAGTCTTCTTCCAGGAGAAAGTACAACTTATCTATTCCTCCTTCTCTTCGGCTGGGCCATCAACTACGCTAGAGTCCACTCTAGACTCTCCTGGCACCTGGTCCGAATTTCGCCCGTTTTGCCCAGAAGCATCCCTGATAGAATTGAACAAATGTAAATCAGGTTCGCCTGGCGATCCCTACCCGGCTAAGTTTTTTAAACTGCTGGCCCCATGGCTCAATTTGCAGCTGAACCCAATTTGGAACTCCTCTCTGATAAAGGGCACTTATCCAGCCGCCTGGAAATTGGCCTATGTTCTGCCGATTCTCAAGAAAACAGACGCAGATCCAGCAGAGCTCAAGAATTTTAGGCCTATCTCCCTTTTGCCAGCACCGGCCAAAATTCTTGAGAAGGAAGTCCAGAAGCAACTATCCAACTTCCTGGAGTCTAACAAATGTCTCCATGACTCCCAATCTGGTTTTAGATCAGGTTATAGCACAGAGACAGCTCTTCTGGAAGTTGCAGAAACTGTATGTGAAACCTTAGACCAGGGCAGCTCCGCAATGCTTGTGCTGCTGGTCTTATCCGCAGCATACAATACAGTGTCTCATCGGATTCTTTTGGAGAGACTTGAGCATCTGGGAGTGACCGGAACCATGCTGGCCTGGTTCTGCTCGTTTCTAGAGGGTCGATCTCAGCAGGTATTTCTTCCCCCCCCATGTTTCCTTACCAAAACCCCTCGTGTGTGGGGTTCCCCAAGGCTCGGCTCTGAGCCCTACATTATTTAATGTCTATCTAACCCCCCTTGCATCGTTAGTTGAGCAATGAGGAGTGAAAGTTGTATCCTGTGCTGATGATACTCAGCTGGTGTTCTCTTTTAGAGAACACTCCGAGGCAGCTTTCGCCAACTTTAAGCATTGCCTGAACAACATCTCGGCTTGAATGACGGATAGCTGCTTGAAATTAAATACCGATAAAACAGAGGTATTGATTTTCAATCAATCCTCTCCTCTGCCATCTGAACTCTGGTAGCCGTCAAAGCTAAATCCCCTACCGATCCCAGTAGATTCATCTAGGAATCTGGGGTTCAAATTTGACACAAACCTTTCTTGCAAGGCCCAGATATGCCAAGTCTCCTCGTCCTGCTTCTGGAAGCTGAAAGCCCTGCAGAGATTCTTCATCTCCTGTCTATGGACTGCAGGAAGACCGTGGTCCATGCATTGGTCATGTCCCAGCTAGACTATGCCAATAGCCTATATATGGGTCTACCAGCTTATCTGATCCGAAGACTGCAAATTATTCAGAACGCTGCAGCCAGACTTATTAGGAATGTGCCATTCCGCCACCGCATATCCCCCCACCTGCGGAGCCTCCATTGGCTGCCTGTCAAAAGGAGGATCGAGTTCAAGGCGCTTTCCATTGCCTATAGAGCCACCAGAGATAGGGGCCCGGGCTACCTGAAACAGAGACTCCAGAAATATCACCATGTTAGGGCTTTGAGATATAATCACCAGAAATTACTCAGGATACCTCGTTTCTCTAAAGCCAGGATAGGCGGTCGAGCTTTCTCTGTGAGAACTGCCTCACTCTAGAACTCAGTGCCTGACCATCTTCGTAAGTTAGAGTCAGAACAAGCATTTAGGAAAGCACTGAAAACCTGGCTTTTCAGCCTACCGTAGCTCCCCCTTTTTTTCTCTCACTGCTGAATCCGTTGTTAGCGCCGGGACATCTCCGTTGGAGGTAGCCGCGCGCTGTATAAATGTCCTATTGACTGATTGATTGAACTGTGGTGTAGAAGGGATATCAGCGGAATTTCCCTACAGTCCGGGGAAATTGTTTAGCTTTGTGGATAACGGTCCTAGTGAATGTTGCGAATGTCTGGAGAAAATGTGCGCGAGATTCGGAAGAAGAATATTGTGATTTCGTCCTGCTGAAGAATGGTGACAACAGCCCAGCTCTAACAAAGAACTTTCGAAAACTAGGTGCAATGGAAGTGGTGTGACTGAACACCCTGTGTTTATCGACCAATGAGAAATGTGGATGTTTGGGATTTTAAAACAAAGTTAGGGATGGACTTTAACATTTAGGGTATAACTACTAGTGTTAGAATTTATGCTAGGGGGAATGTCTTTGGTGTGTCTTTGGGAAGCGTCTTTGAGCGTCGAGGCGAGAGTGAAGCTGTTTCCTGTTAGGAGAGAGCTGTGTTGCTGTTTCCTTTAAGCTTCTCTATTTGGCTGGCTGCTCTTGATCCTGACTCTTTAATTGCACCTCAGCCTGAGAGGTTGCCTCAGCTATTCCCTTCCGGCCGGAGGGTTAGCTCTTCTGACTATTAGCACACTGTGCAATAGTTTTCCCTAGGTTCGTATGATACTCTGTAATTGCATTGATCTTATTGCAATGCTCTTTTGTCTCTTCTCCTATCCACTCACTCATGCTCGTTAAATTCGATGTTATTGTGAATTGCTTACTTTCTCTTGTGAAGATGGTCTGTGATTCGAAGTTGTATCATTTTATTGACCATTCATATACGAAGAAATAGATAAAAGAAATTTGATAAATATTTGAAGTTTGTCATTATTGATGAATACTGTTAATGTATTGTGAATTTTGTATTTGTGTTACTTTGTTTGTAGAAATATCCGCTTTGTTGTAGGTCCTCATAAGGGGAATATTATCCATCTTGACAATAGTCAGTCCCTGTCAACTCTACTTAATAGATTCATCGGAGGACCTAATTGTGAAAGGTATGCGCCAAATTTAGTTTATGCAGGGAAAGACAGGTGATTATGAAATCAGTCTTTATTGTAAAAAATATTGCTCCCGCTTCCGCTTCATCAAAGGATTACTGCAGAGGTGAGACTGCAAATAAATGGGGAGGTAAATTGAGAGATTGGGTAGCGAGACCGATGGAGTGAAGAGAGATGAGGTAGTGAGTGAGATGTGAGGCAGAGATAAGTGAGGAAGAGAGGGGTGAGAGAAAGGTAGCAAGGGTGAGGTATGGAGAAATGGAGAAAGGTAGGTGAAGTAAAGAGAGATGTGAAGTAGAGAGCTGAGAGAATGGTAGAAATAGGTGAGGTACAGGAAACTGGAGGGAGAGAGATGAGGTAAGGGTGAGATGGTTAAGAGAGATGTAAAGTAGATGGAAGAGAAATAAAAGGATGTTAGAAGGAAACACAACAGTGAAGTACAGAAAGAAGTGAGACCGCAAGAGAGGTGAGATAGAGGGGTATATGGTCGATTTGTAGAGGTAGTTGAAGAGCGATAGAGGGAAAATGAGGTTAGGAGAGAAGTGTGGCAGAGAGATGTGTGTTTGAGAGAGAGAAGAATGAGTCAGAGAGAGGCAAAGCAGAGAGAGGTAACTACTATTGTATTTGAGCTTCTTTCAAGTTTATGAACTGCCCCGTTTGTCGTGTTATTTCAGTATATCTTTATAGCAGCTGTTTTAAAGAGCTGCACTTGTAAATGTGCATTCACGGAGCAGCACCTCCATTAGTTTCTCATTGCTGACTCTGTAGACCTTATTAGAGTGTTTACAACTTTAGAATGCTTTGCTAAATATGCTTATGTAAAACATTTAGAAGCATGTTTTCAAGTTATTTTTGTGTCTTCACTAGCATGTTTCTTGTTGCTATTATCCTTATTAATGATGGCAGAACTCTTGTACATAGGATGAGAATCTGTGTTGGAATGTATTTGTATTATTGAGTTTTTGTAGATATTTTAATAATTTAGAATTATGGATGCTTGGTTTATCATGTGCACTATCGAGCACTTGTTAACATCACTTGTGATTTCACTTGTGATGTCACTGAGGTTAAAGTATTTTTAGCTATCTTTATTTACCACTATGTGTTCTTTTTCCTACTTTTGCCATCGCCTGCCTGCCTGATTTTGGGCGTAGCCAGTGGCTTCACTTCCTCTCTCTCCCCTGAGATCTGAGTTCTGGGGACATAAAAAGGCACCTGCAGCATGGAAGTGTACCACTGGTGCGCCAAATACAAGCTCATCTTTACCCATCCACAACCAGCAGCAAGCCATGCTGCCCCTCTAGATGCTCACCAGTCTTAGAAAATAGGGATAAAAGAAACTCACCAGCATATGGTTTCAAACAGTTGCCCTTCATGTAGCTTCATGTTTCTATATATCTCCCTCTCCTATAATGCCTTCTAAGGTACCTTTACAAGCTGGTCTTTGTAATGTTAGATCAGCCAAAACAAATTGATGCAGTAGTAACAACCTCACACTAATAACCTACATGTACTCTTCTTCATGGAGAACTCGCGCTCAGAGGACTGCTGCCACTTAAATGAAGATTTAGTTCCTATTTATTACAAAATGTTAGGACAAGACAATTCAGGTAAACGTGGAGGTGGGGTAGCCGATATGTATAAGGAATATGTAAAAATTAATAGCCCCCATGTATATAGAATTTGAAAACAAATTACTGGGCTTCTTTTAATCTATTGTCCATCTTATCTCACTCTTGATTATTTTCTGTGGCTGCCTCCATGCCTACCTAATGAATTTAGATGGTTTTAACATTTAGGTAGAGTCTCCCTATGACTCCAGCTCTCAATGTTTGACCCAAACTATGACAAATTTAAACATATATCTACAAGTATCAGGTCAAACACCCAAAGCTGGTCATCAATTTTATCTTAACCTTGCAACCCTAGATCTAGTTGATTTTATGCCCTTTCAAGAAATCCCTCAGTCAGACCATTTTAGTACTACCTTCTCCGCTCTCCAATCAGACAACTCCACTAAATAAAAAGATAAAGTGAAAAAATTCATAGTAGGTCATGGATGAATAATAATGTCTCTAAAATCTCCAACAGTACATCTACTAATTGATTATTATGTCACTCTTTCTTTCTTTCCTGGACCATTTTAAATCCTCTCAACATGGTTAATGTATTTTATGACCATGTTCAACACGTTTTAGAGAGTTCTTGTCCTAAGTGGACAAAAAAAATGATTCAAGCAACTTGTATATGATTCACACCCACTCCTAAGCAACAAAATACTACTTTGAGTTAACATGAAAAACAATGAAGATAAACCATCGAGCTGACAGATAGAGGACATTATTGCCATCACTTGTCTGAATTTTGATTTGTAAGTGCAATAAAAAGACCCTATTGCAACAATATGATTGTCTTCTCCAAAAAGTCCACCAAGGAATGAATTCATACTATTAAATTCCGTTGCTAATCCCAGTGCTACTAGTGGTACTAATCCTCCTCAATTGCTACTTGATTTGCTTTCAGACTTTTTTCTGAGACAATCGTACATATTAGAGGGGTATTTTCAATCCCAGAGATAAGGTTTGAAGGTCAACCATTGAGCATTCACTCTGAAACTAGTAACTTTTCTACTTTTAACCTTGTTACTACTGTTAATCTGATTACTAAATGTAAACCTTCAAATTCACCAGATCACCTAATACCAGATTTTCTCTGGAAAGATATAAAAGATCAAGTGGCACCTTATCTTAAAGAAATGATAAATTCCTCCTTATGGACATACATCTTTGTTGAATGCTTTAAAGAAGTTATGGTGCACCCCTACTAAAATTATCATCTTTAGACTCTGCAGACCATATATATTTTAGGTCTATCTCGGTACTGCCTTTCATCGCTAGGCTTATTCAAAACACATTCACCTACCAGTACAAACCTTCTTTGAAGATAACCATTTCTTGCAGGATCAGCAAACAGGATTTAGATCTAGTAGAGGTACTGAGGTAGTGGTCACTTTGGCAATAGATGATATGAGAATGATGGTAGACAAGAATGACAGAGAAGTTCTGATACTTTCGGAACTCTCGTCCACCTTCAATAGCATCAAGTATGCCATCATGCTGGAACGCCTCTTTTCCTTAGCAATAAAGACAGTGTTTTAGCATGGATTGCCTCTTTTTTTATCTGGAAGATCTCAAACATTTCAGCCGGACTCTTTTTGCTCTGTGCCAAAACCTTTTCTGTGGGACACCCCAAAAGGTGTATTAATTTCTCCTTTATTGTTCAATCTGAATATATCCTCTATGCCTTCTTTGTAGCAAAAATATGTCCAATCTTACGTTTATGCAGACAATACTCATGTCATCTGCCAACTTCACATGTATAATCAAAAGATGGGCTCAAGCTCTTCATCTAAAATTGTTTTGGAGATTTATTTTTATTTTTTGTCATTCTGTCACAGAGTTATAGTAATAATACTTCCACCTATTCCCATCTGGATATTGGTAACTCTCTGTCTGCCTTTGTAGGACTACACAAGAATAATCTTAACTGCCGGCAAATGCTTCAGAATACCATGGTGAGGCCAGTGTTTAATTGTTAAATTTAAAAGAAAAATGACCAAGTGATTTCCTACCGCTATCAGATCTTCTGCCTTACTGTCAAAAGGTGCATCCTATTAAACGTGCCTGCTAAAAACACAAAGGAGTTTTTGGATATAGCTCAAATTAAGTGAATGAGAAGTTTAGCAAATCCATATCAGCCCATCACTTAAGATTGTCTCATATTCTTGCCTTAGCAGTGAAGAAATTCAAATTCCAAACCTAGGGAGGGCACTCCTTTGGAATACTTTTCCATTATGTATCAAATTTGAATTTAATTTTAAAGTTTGGAAATTTATCAAAACTTGGCTGTTCACCTTTTAATTCTTGGGTTGATTAAGAGTTCTTGATTCCTCAGTTAACCATAATCATTTTTAGCACCAAGAGACCCTGTATATAAGTGTTAGTGCAATTAAAAAATTGCCATAGATAATAAAAATACATGTGATATCATATGCCACTGGAATCAAGCTATCCTGGCTGAAGAGGGGTGAAACCCCGAAACCGGTCCTAGGATGCTTGTTTCCAGTCCAGGGAGGACCTGGCTTGGCAGTTCGGGCTGGACTGTTCCCATGAGGCACAGGGTCAAGACTGATTTGCATATGGCTGGGTTCAAACTGGAATGGCATGGTGAGCAAAAAACGATGGATTTAGGCCCAGATCTCTGTACTGGGGTGAATGTATGACATTGTTCTGCATTCTGTCCATCAACAGTTGTTTTTGCATTAGTCACCCCGAGTGGGACGGGTATGCCCAGACGTGGTCCCGTGTTTCCATGCCACTGGAATCAAGCTATCCTGGCTGAAGAGGGGTGAAACCCGAAACCGGTCCTAGGATGCTTGTTTCCAGTCCAGGGAGGACCTGGCTTGGCAGTTCGGGCTGGACTGTTCCCATGAGGCACAGGGTCAAGACTGATTTGCATATGGCTGGGTTCAAACTGGAATGGCATGGTGAGCAAAAAACGATGGATTTAGGCCCAGATCTCTGTACTGGGGTGAATGTATGACATTGTTCTGCATTCTGTCATCAACAGTTGTTTTTGCATTTGTCACCCCGAGTGGGACGGGTATGCCCAGACGTGGGTCCCGTGCTCTCCATGCCACTGGAATCAAGCTATCCTGGCTGAAGAGGGGTGAAACCCCGAAACCGGTCCTAGGATGCTTGTTTCCAGTCCAGGGAGGACCTGGCTTGGCAGTTCGGGCTGGACTGTTCCCATGAGGCACAGGGTCAAGACTGATTTGCATATGGCTGGGTTCAAACTGGAATGGCATGGTGAGCAAAAACGATGGATTTAGGCCCAGATCTCTGTACTGGGGTGAATGTATGACATTGTTCTGCATTCTGTCCATCAACAGTTGTTTTTGCATTTGTCACCCCGAGTGGGACGGGTATGCCCAGACATGGGTCCCGTGCTCTCCATGCCACTGGAATCAAGCTATCCTGGCTGAAGAGGGGTGAAACCCCGAAACCGGTCCTAGGATGCTTGTTTCCAGTCCAGGGAGGACCTGGCTTGGCAGTTCGGGTTGGACTGTTCCCATGAGGCACAGGGTCAAGACTGATTTGCATATGGCTGGGTTCAAACTGGAATGGCATGGTGAGCAAACAAACGATGGATTTAGGCCCAGATCTCTGTACTGGGGTGAATGTATGACATTGTTCTGCATTCTGTCCATCAACAGTTGTTTTTGCAGGACTGGAGACAGGCTGCACTGTTTTTAAAAAGCTTCCTTTCCAATTACATTGATATAGATATTTTGCTCATGCAGATATCTTTCTGTAAATGGGTAGTAATGAACCCTGTATTTGGCTACTTCAAGATATTGGGGCCGATTACGATGCAGCCCTTTAAGGCTCCGACCTCTGGTCGGAGCCTTTAAGACCGCCTTGTAATAGGCCGCTCGGTTTCCTTTACGACTGCTCAGTACGATCGACGCGGTCTAAAAGGAAACCGCCCGGTCATTCAAGCTGGCTTACGAGGGGCTCGGAGAGCCCGTCCACCAGTCGGAATGCGCCCAGTAATCTCAAGGATGGGCCTTTCCGCCCTTCAGATTACGATGACGGTTTCCGACATGGTTTCCATGCTGGTCCATCCGACATGGAAACCATGTTGGAAAGCATTTTTGGGGACCCCCAGTAGGGCTCCCTTTGGTGCACGGCCTCCAGTTGGAGGCCAAGGTGCCCCCCTGTTGATCCCTGCACCTTGGGGCAGGCACGTTGAGGTGCCTGCCACGGGGTGCAGGGATGATCTGCACCTCCCATTGCACTATGGGAGCATGCATTGCAGCCGGTTTACGGCCGGAATGCATGCTCCCAAAGTAAAATGTAGGAATGCGACCAAACAGTATTCAATCACTGACCGGGTGTCAGTCAGTCCCATGACCGAGTCGGTGTCAGGCGGAAGTGATTCCGCCCGACATCGTAATGACCCCCATTGTGTTTTGTTGGGAGTCTACCTACCCTGTTTAATTGTACGTTCTTCACTGCACTGAATTTCTTCTTTCATCAGGGTATTGTGTATTCTGTAAATCTGACAATACCGGAGGAATCATCAATCTTTTTTCAGTTTTATTTGTAGTCCCTTTAAATTACACATGATGTTTTGAGGCACTGTAATTTGACATACGGATATGGTATAAGTAGTCAAAGGCTTGTTTTAAAAATGAGCTGTTTAATTTGTCTTTTTTTCAATCTTTGCCTCACACCTTCCATTCCGAAACACGTACACACTAAGTGTCTTCAGGACAGCTTGGAGTGAAACAGTGTCTGACGGCTGCAACACTTGTACCTGAGTACCTTGTCCACTGTATGGCACAATGTTGCCTGTTTTGCTATGTGATGGAACTGCAAAGTATTTTAATTATTCATTCATAACAGGCTTCCAAAATGTAATCCTATTTTGATCATCCAGAGCTATGAGCCTTGCTTTTCCCAAGTAGGCTTGGGTTTTTTCTAATGTTCTTATTCAGTCATTTTAAAGTTATGTTGCAGTATTTCATGATTTGGTAAAATAGTGGTGTATTAGTATGCCACCATCTCAGATGGATAACTTTGTGGTCAGGTCTTCTGCGGGTCGAACCTCAACTTCCATCTCGATGACCACAATGACATCAACACTACCAACCTTCTCGACAGCATGAACAACATCGGAATCATCCAACTCGTCCACAAGCCCACGCACACCGCAGGCCACATGCTAGAACCCATCTTCACCTCCAGCGATTGCATCAGGTAAAGCCGCACCACGGTACCTACCTGGATTGACCACTCAATCATAAACTTCAACATCACCAGCTCATGGACCTCCACCCCCAGTCTGCTCAACGCCCTACACCGCAGCTGGAGCAAACTCTCAAAGGACACATGCATCAATGCCCTCAACACCACCAGCCCCATCTCCACAAACAACCGAGACCAGAATTTCAGAAACTTCAACAATTGGATCACCAACTGCACCGACAACGCCGCTCCCATCATCAACCACACCCACAGAAGTTCCAACAAGCAGGCTAGCTGGTACACTGAAGATCTCAGAACCGCTAATGACACTGTAAATAACTGGAAAGGAGCTGGGACACCAGCAACAACACTATACTGACAAGACTGCCTTTAAGACAGCCCTCTACCTCTACCACAGACAGTTGAGGGAATCAAAGAAAAAGTCCTAAGCCTCACGCATCAAATCAAGCTTCAATAACAGCAAAGAACTCTTCAACATCATCAAAGAATTCTCCAACCCCTCAGCTGCAACAAATAACATTACCTCCTCACAGGAACTCTGTGACAACCTTGTAAACGTCTTCCACAACAAGATCCCCAGCATCTACAGAACCTTCAAACGCCAGCGCAAGGACATCGACTTCTTCAAGCAACACAACGACCCCACTACCACCACAGACATTCGAATGGAGCCAGCTTGCCCCATAGGACACCACCTCCATCATGAACTCAGTCCACTCAGGGGCCCCAACCGACCCATGCCCTCATCTGCAACCTAAGCAAAGCCAGAATCAGCCATGTATTCACCACCTTGTTCAACACTTATATTGCCACAGCCACCTTTTCCGAGGGCTGGAAACATGCAGAATCAACTCTCTACTAAAGAAACCATTGGCGGACCCCAGTGAACTCAACAACTACAGACCAATCTTCCTGCTCCCGTTCCCATCAAAGTATCAGAAAAAGCCATCAACTAACAACTCTCCTCACATCTGGAGCGGAACCTCCTACTTGACTCCATCCCAATCCGTATTCCACAGCAACCACAGCATCAAAACAGCCCTCATTGCGGCTGCAGATGACATCCCAGCCCTACTTGACTGAGTAGACACTGCGACTCTAATCCTCCTAGACCTCCTAGAAGCCTTTGATATGGTCTCCCACCACACACTTATCACAAGGCTGCACAACATAGGCATCCAAGGAGCCGCTCTCAGAAGGATAACCTCTTTCCTCACCAGAAGAATGTAAAAAGTCTCCCTTCACCTCCGAACCCAAGGAAATCACCTGTGGAGTACCACAAGGATCCTCGCTCAGTTCCACCCTCTTCAACACTTATATGACACCTCTGGCCAGCATCGCCAAAACCCACGGACTCAACATCATATCCTACGCCGACGACACACAGCTTATTCTCTCCCTCTCCAAAGACACCCTCAACTCCAAGCTCAACTTCCAGAGCTGCATGACAGACATCACCAACTGGGTGAAGGACAACTGCCTGAAGCTCAACACAGACAAGACAGAGGTGCTGATTTGCAGAAACCAAACCTCCCAATGGGACGCATGCTGGTGGCGGGCAGAACTCGGACCTACTCCGAACCCCACTGATCATGCTAGGAACCTAGGCATCATTCTGCACAACAAGCTAAGTATGATGACTCAGGTCATCTCCCTCTCCTCCTTCTGCTTCTTCATCCTCCACATGCATCATAAGATATTCAAATGGCTACCCTAAAGCTCAAGACACACCATCACCCAAACCCCCATCTCCAGCCGACTCATAGCTGCCAAGGTTTCAGATTGCTATGTGTGACATTTTCATAATTTCAGTGTAATTATGAGTGACATTTCAACGAGTATGAGTGACACTTTCTCACGAGCAAAATCAAGCAACGAAGACAAGGGAAACATTTAAATAAAATAAATTACACCCATTTGAGCAACAAGAAACTCCACCACCATGCTACAAATATCACTCTGCCCCACACACGTAAGATATATTACAGACTATCTCAGAAGATCATATTTCAGCCCCTGGTCTGCCACTAACCAACATGGTATCCTGCCTGTCAGTACTAGCACATTGCACCTCACCCCACACATAACTCTTGCACACTGGTTATAGTGAAAAAAGTGACCCCGGCACCACACCTATCATTTTCCAAGTCCATTCACAGCAGTAAGCACATTCCAGAAAAAAGCAAAAATACCTATGCCAAAAGGAAATTGAATTTCGTGCTAATCGGAGTTATCTGCTACAGAGGTTGGCACCCTGGAATACTAACATGCACGCCTTAGAGAAATTAATAGTGACACAACAGAATAAAGCAAGCAGTGTGGCTATCTTGGTATTTGTGTACTGTGGTGGCTGCATACCTACATGTAACATGTTCAGTACTGTCCACTAAGTTGGCTCTGACTGCAGGCTCGGTAATATTGAATTTTGACCGCGGGCGGCTGCCTTTTTAGTCATCCACAGCCCCGCGGGGGCCTGGCCGGGCTGGTGCGAGCAGCGCAGCGCTGCTAGCCGAGCACCATGATTGCGGCCAGCACCGCCCGTGGCAATCCAGTAGCTAGCCAAGGCCTGCTCACAACATAACTCCCCTCAACAGGATGTGACGTCCTCCCGCAGCACCACGGGTGGCCTGACTTTACCACCTGACTGGACCCCACGGTCTCATCGGGCACTACTCAGGCAGCAGGTTGTCTGACTCTGCACGCAGCACTAGAATCTCATCATGAGATACATAAATTGTTGCAAGCAGTGAGCTGCCTGTCAAAGCCCATAGCATAGCTCAGCTACGAACACCCCAAGCTTGTAGAAGGAGAGCAAGCAGGCTACGGGCAAAACGCTGGCAGCTGACACACACTGGCTGCAGTGCTTCAGACACATAATGCAGATGCATCAGATATGCGTGACAATGCATTTTAGTGCGGTGATGCGGAGCACCAAACTGAAATGCGTTAGTCTAACGCCGGATGCGTGGTACTTGGCAGGACTGCCGACTGGACTATGGCAATGCTCGCTATGCAGGTATCATAGCTTATCTCCTCTGATGACTGCAGACCATACAGACTGCCTTAGCCAAACTTATCCTAGTTCTCCCTAGACTAACCCACATCACCCCCTACCTCAAGGTACTCCACTGGCTCCCTTTACAGAAAAGATGCCAGTTCAAGCTCCTGACCCATGCATACAAAACCCTACACAACTGCTGACCCACCTACTTGAACCACAGCCTGAAGTTACATCAGCCCACTAGACACCTCCACTTCACTTCCCTTTCTCTAACCCTCACCCTCCACATCCAACATAGCAGATGCAGAGGTTGCTCCTTCTACTACCTAGCAGCGAAGACATATTTTATTTATTTTTATTTTATGAGTTTTATATAGCGCTGGCTAGACCCGGAGGTATCAGAGCACTTTACATGAGGATCAGAGTTACAGGTTACAAGTTACATTTGTTCCAAGAGCAAAATCAAACATAGGATAAAAAGCAAAGTTACGGAACTTCGTCAGGGGAGGGGGAGGAATGGGAGAAAACAGGGAGACGGGGAGAAACTGTGCCCAATGTCCGGCTGGGTAGGTGACGGCGGAGGGGATGAGCCAGGGCCGATCTCCTCTATAGCTGAACAAGGCAGCTCCACCGGGCATTGGACATAATGCTCGGACTCCGCTGTCAGGATAATGATCAGGAGCAATCTGAGAATGTCATAATAAAGCGGTGGAGTTGGAGAGATGAGAAACTGCAGTTCGAACAAAATCCAGACGTCATCTTGAGGTCAGGCACTGTCCTGAGGGGGCTCTGCAAAGAATATTTCGGCTTTGAACAAAGTCCCCAGGCCAGATCGTTAAGTCAGGGGGTGGGTTCCCAGAGATGCCTCCACTGCTATCACATAAATGATGAGATGTGACACAGCCGAGAGGGAACTCCCATTCCAGACAGGTAGAACTTCACCATTGGATCATGCAGTGCCCGGAGGAAACCAAGGGAGGACGCCGGGCTTCGGGACCCAGCTTTGTATGGGGAGGTCATGCTGCCTTTTCTCTCACACTTTTTTCTTTAAAACCATTGAGTGTGCCTTCCCTGCGATGGACAGTCCTCCCCTTGTTACAGACGTCTCATTGGCCGCCATTTTAAAGTCAGGCGGGTCGCGTTGGTGCCTTCTTGCGTGTCTGGGCGCTGTGGGGGGCCCCAACCTCCAACACCATTTCCTCCTGCTGCGGGTGCTTGCGTTTGCGCCCTGACTCACCGTAAAACACTGGAGAACAAGGATCCTTTCACCGCCGCGTCGCCCCGATCCCCAGGGGTCCATCGCAGCGGCACTCCGTATGCCGTTTGCAGGAAGTCACTTTCATGTAGCCACACCGGGTCACTTCTGTGCGCACCGGGGATGCAGAGGGGGCAACTCTGGGACACGCCGCTCCTCCGACGCAGTCTCCAGGGGGCCTGCTCCTGATTACGCGGCCCCCGCTCAGTTATATAATTGCAGCGAGTCCACTAAGCCCTAAGCACCATTTTGAGGCGCGATCACCTGGCAAGTGTAAGGCCGATAACACAGCAACGAAGGAGTTAGGGGGAAAGGCGCCCACAGCAGCAGACGCTCCCAATGCTCCGATGTCGGGAGATAGTTTTTCCAGCTGGTTTTGGTGTGGTGAAATACCGCGCTTGGTTGCCGTGGCGTTGAGCTACCACGGAGCTTCAGCTCCGAGCAGCCATGATGGACCCAGGCCACGCCCCTCACCATGGAACAAGCTACCCCTTCATCTGTGGGCCTCCCCATCTCTTCCAGAGTTCCAAAAGTCCCTGGAGACCTGGCTATTCAGCTAATCAACTGGACCCTGCCAGCGTCTGGTTACACTCATGGGTGAAAAGTAGCGCTCTACAAATCTACTGATTGAAACCCTAGAGTATACATTGTAAGCCCCCATGGCAGAGTACAAATATATAAAAATAGGGCATATTACATTTTAGGGTTCATCTGCTCTCACACTGAAATAAAACTCAAAAGCTGTTTCACTGTGTAGGCCTTGCTAGATTTTATCCTGAACAGGCTTTGATAGGAAATATATATAGACAATATATTTGTTTCCTATCTCCACTCAGGAAACACTAGAAACATGCTTCAGAGTTAGTTTCTGCATAATTTTCTAAATTTGATTTGATGGTGAAACCAGAATTTTTATAAGGTAAATGGAAAACTAGCTTTGTAAAAAGGTACCTTAGTCTACCTAAGCCAGAACCTACTTAAAACCAGTTCTGCAGCTCACCACCTTCCCAGAGCTGGAATTCATATCCTTGGGAGGCAGAGATCATGACTTTGGCTCAAAGGGGAATAGCTTACCTCTTAGCTCAGGAAGAAAAAATGGGTATTAACTGCCGACTACTTAGCAGGGATTAGCTATCTGCCAGTGGACAGGATCTCTTGGCAGAAGAAATGGCAGATTTAGCACTACCTCTTCTGACTTGGCGATGCCAGGGAGCATTACTACTGTTCAGTACAGGGCCCTCCTAAACAGCCAGGCTCCAGTCACAAGAGAGGAATGTACCAGTTATGACCCTGTCGGGTAGGAGGGCAGCTCATGTAATTCAGGGGTAACTAAGGAGCTAAAACACATCTGCCTGGTGGTATTTGGATTCTACTATCTTCAAACAGCTGTTCCTGGTTAAGGATACAGAAAGGCAAAAAGGAAGAGCTGCAAAAGGAGGTGGGGAGACTGCAAGAAAATAATTTAGATAAGGTGGTAGAATTTCTTCTAACACTGGGCAGGGCACATAGTTAATCTGGCATCTCAAGCATCACCTCCTCAGAACTTTCCTGGACTTGTGAAGACTCCACCTGAGGAAAGACCCTGCTGGAAGCTGGAAGAAGGCTCTTGACTCCCAGGGCACCCAGGGATGGGAACTGCTCTCTAGGGGTTAAGTGGTTGGCTTCTTGTTTGTCTACTTCCGAACACACAAAAATCAGGACCTTTGACTCCATGATGGTCCATCTGACCAACACGGACTGGACCCTGCAGGAGACCTAGTACCTAGAGAAAAGCCTGAGGAGCTAGGCACTGAAGAACTGACCAAGAGCAACCTTTCCAGCACTTTGAAAACATTGGGACTTAGTCATTTTTTCCACTTCTGGAGGACTAAGAAAAAAACTTCTAAGGCTTTTCCTGGGAGGCAGGAAAACCTTCTTCCTCCCATTCAGAGCTTTTTGCCAAGCTGAAAGGTGATTCAGCAGGCCCTCAAGAAGAAGCTATACAGCCTGGTAGACCCCAATACAGCTACAGCGTCCAGCCTTGCCCTGTTGGATGATTTTGACTTCCAAAAAGTGGTTCAGTAGTAAGGTAAAACTTTGAACCAGGGTGAGACGGCAAATCTGTTCATGCCACGATGCAACCACAATGGCAACAGAATGCAGGTTTGTTCTGCTGAAAGGTTTTGGTGCTAAAACCAAAGGCTTGAACTGGAGCTTAACAACCATGTCCAACTATGAGAGACCCTCACAAACCACACTCTTGGATCTTGCCCCACTGGCAGATTTTGACTTCATTTCAGAGAACAATGGCCTGATTTAGATTTTGGCAGACAGGTTACTCCGTCACAACAGTGACGGGTATCCTGTCCGCCGAAATATAAATCCCATAGGATGTTTTGGGATTTATATTTCAGGCTGACAGTATATCTGTCACCGTTGTGACGGAGTAACCCGTCCGCTGAAATAATCAGGCCCTAAGTCAGAAAGTAAAATCCTTGACTGGGAAGACCTGCTTGGTGTATTTGTTGTCTGCTCAATGGCTTGAAATTGCACCACAGTCTCAGTCAACTGCAAACATTAGGTTTTCAATGGTGTTTTTTGTTCCATGTTATTTTTTACCTAAAACTTAACAAATCATATCTACAGTTCCTTTTAATCTATTTTAATGATTTTAGTGTGTTTTGCTCATTAAAAATTCCTATAGTTTTCCAAATTGATTTGGACATTTTATTATGTTATATTCTTTACTTTGAAATGATCAGTACTGCTTGAGCTTACGTTGTACTGCTCTGGAGACTGCCTGCAGCTTGTGCCATAGCTACCCGTCGCAGCCACCTTCACCCATTGGTCTGTTGTGGCATTCACATCTTGCTTCCTCCCACTGCGGCTTAGAGCATGGGGCAGGGTTAGCCCATTTCAGACACTGGAAAACTTCACATTGAGTGACTTTGTGTTTTCCTTTTTCACATTGAGCACATCTGCACACAGTGTAGTTCTTTTCAGTACCAGTCTGTTTTTTCTTTACTTTATTACTTTGGAGTTGCCTTTGAGTTTAGAGTCTGATGTGATAGCACAATGCTTTCTACCAAATTTTCCATGTTGAGCACAAGGCACATTTCAGCTTTCCCGTTTCCTTTTTGAGTGGCCTTAGTTTATCGAACTGCTGCTAATTCACATCATGCCAAAATGTGCCCATTTGAAACTTATCATTTTTTAGTATGTGCGCAATCAAGTACATTTATAACTACACTCCTGTATGTCACAATGTTATGTGTTTTAGTTGAGAACTACAGTTATAGTGCTAAAGAAATATGGTACGTACGTCCTGCTTTATGTCTTTCAAGTATGCTTTCAATGATCTTGTATGTTATATTTGTGAACCAATTTAGTCTGTATGTCCTGCTTTTATGGCTTTCTAGTATGCTTTTACTGCTCTTGTAATTCCTGCTTGTATAGACAATTAATTATTAGATTACTAATTTGAGCACTTCTGTTTATTCCAATTTCCTATCTATCTATCTATCTATCTATCTATCTATCTATCACTATCTTTGCAATAGTGCCTATCTTTGCACCCCTCTCTGTCTTTACACACATCTCATTTATCTGTCTTTGTAAGCATCTCTATTTGTAAGAAAGTTTAAAAAAAATATTACAAAAAAAGCATTAGCAAAGGCAAGAGGCTGGCAGTCACAGTCAAACATATTGCCTTTTTAGGTTTGGTGTTAGCCAAGACCTATTGATTTTTCTTCAATTATGTGTATAACACAGTTACTTAAAGGGGCTTTCACCCAGACCTCCTCCATTAGTCTGTTGTGTCATTCGTATTTTTCTTACAGCCACTGCAGCATGTTGATTGGGTTGAGCAGTGGGTAAGCACACTCAAGCCACTGGCTGATGTCACTTTGAGTTCCAGCATGCTGTTTTTTTTTACAAGTAACACATCCACATACAAAGTAGTCCCCTTTAGAATCAAGAACTACTGTGGTAATGTGCGCTTTTTTGAAACCAAAATGCACATTTTTGCCTTTAGTCAATTATTTTTTTTAGATTGCTGATAGCCCGTCTGTTTCTCCAATGATATGGTTTTGCGCAAACAAAATAAATATAAGAACAAAACAAGAATTACCAAAGCCAAATGGCAGGCGACCAACGACAGACCTATTGTCTTTACCAATGATTGTTTTATGCTACTGTCTGGAATACTCTACCACTACACTTGCGTCTCAAATCTCACCATATACCATTTTAGGAAATTACTTCAAACTGTTATCTTTTTAAATTAATAATTCTTTTTTTCCACGGTTGTAGTAGCTCCAGGATGCCCTTCGGGCAGTGACACGTTTTATAAACTCAAATCGAGAAATCTTTTACGACAGAGATTGACTGAAGTGGCATTAATGGTGTTTATTACTTCGTGGTCTGAATTTATTTGGGT
Organism: Calotriton arnoldi; assembly: GCA_963921515.1. NCBI lineage: Eukaryota > Metazoa > Chordata > Amphibia > Caudata > Salamandridae > Calotriton > Calotriton arnoldi. The sequence continues at coordinate 326,380 of CAWUFW010000379.1, forward strand.
AATTGCAAGACAAGAGTGTAGGAAGGTGGAATCTGACTATATGGTTGCCCCCACTTTTTTATGGTGTTTTGCTGGTTTATGACTTAGTTGGACTGGGATCCTGCTATTCAGGGCCCCAGTCTATCTGCTTTCTCTGTAAAAGGTTTCCATGTGCCTTAGGCACATCTCTGATTGGAATCTGAGTGCCCTTATAAGTCCCTAGTATATGGTATACTATGTACCAAGGGCATAGGTACCTCAGAGGCCTACCAGGGGCTGCAGCATGTATTATGCCACCCCTGGAAGGCCATCCAAACTAACACCACAGGTCTGCTACTGCAGCCTGGGTAAGGTGGTGCATGCATTCTTTACTGTGATATAGGTTACCTATATCACTAAATACATACACACATATAAACCTATAAGTCACTCCTATGGCAGGCCTTATCAATCCTGAAGGCAGAGTGCGTGGTTCCTATGTGAGAGGGTGCCCTGCATGAGCAGGGCCCCTCTGCAGCGTTCGGAGACCCTTCTCTGATGCTGTTTGTAGGGCAGCCTGACCATATACTCTTAAGCGCATTATAACCTCGCGTTAAATGCTAACTTTGGAATGGCTGCACCTAAACATGTCGTGTTTGGTGTCAAACATCTTGAATACTACCCCCCGCCAACTCTGGCGGCGGGGGTAGCATTCCACCCTTCTAGAGGGAAAGACATGTTAACTCTGGCTAGCCCGGTAACTTCTTTCTAAAGCCCTGGCATCACAAAATGGATGCTGCTGCCACAGACACGAGTCTGGCCTCCTGCTGCTGGACGAAACTCCGGCAGGGGAGGCTTGGACAATAGGTTTCTGTCCCAGGGAGGTGTGACCACCTCCCAGACAGGATAATGTGTATTGGGGCTGGGCGGGAGCACTTTCGGGTGCTTTGAAGTCCTGCACTGGGGGCACATTTGGTGTCCCTAGGCATACCCCAGTTCAAACCGGATCAGGGGCTTGCAGCCCCTGCTTTGGCGCGAACTGGACAAAGGGAAAGGGTGTAGCCACCCTCTGCCCTGACCCACCCATAGGTGGGGCCACAGAGTAGTCCAACCCCTAAACTTGGTATAAGTATAGGAACCCAGTCCTTAGGACTTTAGATTATCCCTGGACGAAACTCTGAAACAGAATCCTGGACCTTCGACGCTCTACTCAAGACTAGAGGACAGAAGAATCTCCCTTGGGGTCAAGGAGTGACTCCTGCTTGGCAGGCACCAAAGACGCATCTGTCCGGTCTGCATTTCTGAAGCTCCCGTCGGACGCCGAAGTCTTCGCATCACCAGAGGTGGATTCTCAGACTTCCCAGAGGCTACCATGAGTCCCCAGCAAAGCTGAGGCCCGTAGCTATCGTGAGTAATGTGAGACCGTGACCCCTGGACATCGAGCACATTTGCAAGTGCATCCTCTTCTGGGTCTCCCACGAAGTCGTGCTTTGGCCTCTGAGTAGCCCTAGCCTCCAGCACCAACTATACCGAAGATCACTGGCCTCCACTCCACGAGTGTCCTGTGAGCCAGATCCACGTGCGACGTCTCAAGGCTCCTTTGCGGTTGCTGGCCCGTTGGCTAGTAGCCCTTCACGAAGGCCAATCCTTTTCTTCTTGGGCTCCCTGGTTGCTCCAGGCTTGCCCTCACTTACCCTTGCTGGGTGAGTTCCTCAGACCTTGCTGGTCTGCACCATCGACGATCTTCATCTTCACCGAGACTTGCCGTTGCCAAGGCTTGTTGGGTCCAATCCAGTCGCCGACACCTCAGCACTCGACAGACATTATGTACCAGCCCGAATCCTGCTCCTGGTCACCGACAACGCCTCCTGGACCTCGTGGCTGAAGAGTCAAGACGACTGTCAACGCACTTGAAGCAAGCGACATCGGTGGGCATCTGTCCATCGCCTTCCTGGTCACTGGCTAGTGACCCAGACTCTGTCCCCTCTGCTTTCAGGTTCTTCAGATCTCCGATCCACTCTTGGATCCACCCGGACACTTTCCACTTGATCGCCAGCAGCACTTTGCAGCAGATCGCCATTCAAATCGACGACGAAACCCGACCCCGAAAGGCACCTATGCACCCGGCTTCCCTGGGTGAGGTAACACGAGTACTCCGGTGCTCCCGTGGGTAGAGACTCTAGAACAACCTAGTTCTCAAAGGGTTTGCTCCAAGTCCTCCTTTAAGTGTCCCTTTTCTTTAATTTCCTGATCGCGACTTTCTCCATAGAAGTTAACGGCGTATCGCGGTTGTGTATTTACACTGCACGCGTCCCCCGTGGGTTCCCTGTGTCACTACCTTGGGTGGTTCCTTGTGGTCCAAGCACTTCTAGAGGCTCTAGGCCTAGTGTCTAGTTCAGTCGTGGTTCTTATACCACTTTATTGGTATATGGTTTGGTACGCCCCTAGGGCCCAAACGTGTATTTGTGCTATTACTGTGTTTAAATAACTTATAACTTGTGTATTTCGAACTCTAGCCTCATAAAGAGACTAGAGGGGTGTGTTTAGCAATAAATACATATATTTTGAATATATACCTGGTGTGGTGCTCTTTCATTTGATCACTCAAGAGATTATAGACTGGTAAAACAAGCTGCTTTACATTCCTTCAAGACTTAGCCTGAAGGCTGCTCTCCATAGCTACCACTAGGATAGCTTTCAATAAGGTTGTCTTTAACCTATCTCCAATAAGGGGTTGTTTGGACTGGTGCAAGGTGCCCACTATAATTAGTGGACAGCATATGCCAGGCCAACTTCTCACATTGGTGTGCAGCGTGTGGGATTCCAGCTTGCTATTGTTTTACCAGATAATCTCAATTGAATTGATCAACTGAAAACCACTAAAGGTACCTAAGGTACATATAATTTAAGCTTAGAATACAGTAAGTTCTACTGAACTTAGAGTTGTGTGTAAAGGGATAGCACACCCTTTCTACAACTCAAGAGAGTTTAGTAGGCCACACTAGAGTAGGTAGTGCATACACCACACCTCACTAGTGATGTCTTCAAAGCCAGGACCCAGTGAGTCCTTGCCAGAAGCCCATGGGCTTCTCCCCTCCAAGTATGATACACTCCCATTCTTGGAATTGAGAGCATTATGTAACTTGAGGAAATTGATGACAGGACAAAGTCCCACCACCCAACATCTTAGAGAGATGTTGGAAGCTTATGATCTCAGTAAGCCCTTGGGGACTGAAGGGGTAGGAGCTGAGGGTGGGGCAGAAGATGAGGGTGGGGCCAGGGGTAGCAATACCCCCAGCCCCCTCTGAAACTGGCCAGGAGGGTGACAATGACCCTGACCTGGATAACCCAATCCCTCCTGTGGACGATGAAGAGGAAGATCAGAATGATCCCCACTTTGTCCCCCCAGGAAGGAATATGAGTGTGCCCAGAAAGTCTAGGTCTCCTTCTCAGGAGTCTAACCACTCTGGCACCTCAATAGGGTCCTCTGTCTCATCTCATAGGAGGGAATCCTCTCATGAGAGAAGAAAGAGGCTGATTCAATATGAGGAAGCTCAGCTTGAACTCAGAAAAGAGCAACTGGCTATAGACAGGGAGTCCCTAGATCTCTACAAAGAGAGAAAAAAGTTGGGACTAGAGTCCCATGGTGGCAGCAATATCCCTAAAGATAGGGAAAGGTCTTATGACCATAGAAACCTAAACAAGATTGTCCCTCCCTACCAGAGTGGGGATGACATCCACAAATGGATAACTGCACTGGAGAGGGCCTGTAAAGTTCAGAAGGTCCCCCAGAAGCAGTGGGCAGCAATCTTGTGGCTCTCCTTTGCAGACAAAGGTAGAGACAAGCTCCTCACTGTAAGAGAAGAGGATGCTGACAATTACACAGTCTTGAAGAGTGCTCTGATAGATGGGTTTGGCCTAACCACTGAACAGTATAGGTTGAAGTTCAGAGACACCCAAAAAGCTCAGACTCAAGACTGGGTTGATTTTGTAGATTGTGCTACTAAGGCTCTGGAAGGTTGGATACATGGCAACAAAGTGCATGACTTTTTAGGATTGTACAATTTGATTATGAGGGAGCAGATCCTTAATAATTGTCAAAACCAGCTTTTGCACCAGTATCTGGTGGACTCTGATCTGACCTCTCCCCAAGAATTGGGAAAGAAGGCAGACAAATGGGTCAGAACCAGAGTAAAAACTAAAAATCAGGGTGGTGACCAGAAGAAAGATTCTACTAAGTCCCAAGAGAAAGGTGGGGATAAATCCAAGGATAAGTCCACTACAGGACCCCAAAATTCCTCTTCTGGGGGTGGGTCCCAAACTCCTTCCTCTCCTGAAAAGAAACCATATTGCCATGTATGTAAAAAGCCTGGGCACTGGAAATCTGATCCCAGTTGCCCCAGGATTGGCAATAAAGAAAATGTTCCTCCAACAACTACTACCACCCCTCCTGGTACTACCAGTAGTAATCCTCCAGTTGGGAGTGGTGCACCCAAAAAGTTAGGTGCTTTTGCAACAGGAACAGAGGTGGGCCCTGGTTTAGACAGGGACCCCTCAACAGACTCCTCTGACTCTGATGGTGGTGTAGGATTTGCCACCTTTACCATGGGTCCCACAGCAATGGGCAGGTACAGACAGGAGCCAATGATTAATGGTCAGAAAGCTGTGGCATTTAGGGACACAGGGGCTAGTGTCACCATGGTGGCAGGGAAACTAGTCCCCCTCACCAGCTTTTACCTGAGTTTAAATACCAGGTGACCAGCATTGATGGTGTCAGAACAGATCACCCCATGGCCATAGTCAATCTCAGCTGGGAGGGGGTCACAGGCCCAAAGAGAGTGGCAGTGTCCCCACCTTACCTGTAGATTGCCTGATGGGCAATGATCTGGAGATTTCAGCCTGGGCTGAAGTTGAACACCAAACCCACCTTAGGATGTTGGGCGTCCCTGTAAAGGTTAGTGGGGCTGTGATGGCCACAGCCCCAGCCCAAGAATTTGGAGAGATGGAGCCTGAAAGAATGGCCCACTCTCCCCAAAAGAGAGCACAAGGGTTGAAGAAAAGTCTTCTTCCCCCCAGACAGTAGGTAAGGGTCAGCCTCCTCAGGGAACTGACCCTACCCCTAGTGAAGGAACTGCCACAGAGGTAGTCAGGCCTGGCCTGGCCACACCCCTGATGGCAGAGGACCCTTCCAAGGTGGTACCCAGTCTGGAGCAGGTAACCTGCCCCTCTCTACCCTGCCTCAGTCAGCCCAGGGCTGCAGAGGTCAGGGAGGTCAGTGGCCCCAGGGCTCCCTGTCCAGAGGAACCCCCCCATCAGCAGATTAGGGGCACCCAGGCTAGTAGCCTTAGCCAGGTGAAGACTCCTCTACACACTGAGGGATCCCCCATACCTTTATGTAGGGACCTCCCCCAGAAGGACTCTGGTAGGCAAGGGCAAACCTGGGACCAGAAGGTTCCAAACCTGCCATGTCCCTCCAGTAGTCCATCCAAAGGGGCCCAACCCCCAGCTGTAGGCAGCCAAAGGTTGACCCTTAGAGCAAAGTGCAACTCAGTCATGGAAAGGCAGGCATACATGGTGACCAGTGATCTGAGGAAGCTGAGACCAACATTCCTAGGGCCTCACTTCCCTACTCAGACACCTCACCAGCCTTGTACTTTACCTAAGCACACCACAGGTAGTGAGTCCCCATGGTGGAGACCCTCTCATACCCTTAGGGTGAGGGATTGCTTAGTGGACCATAAGACAGGGGACAACCATGCTAGCGCAGGTGCTTCCTTATATGGCCACTTAGTCAATGAAGGCTCAACTGGCCAAGGTTAGCCTTATCTCCTTTCGTTTGGGGGGGTTATGTAGGAAGGTGGAATCTGACTATATGGTTGCCCCCACTTTTTTTATGGTGTTTTGCTGGTTTATGACTTAGTTGGACTGGGATCCTGCTATTCAGGGCCCCAGTCTATCTGCTTTCTCTGTAAAAGGTTTCCATGTGCCTTAGGCACATCTCTGATTGAATCTGGAGTGCCCTTTTAAGTCCCTAGTATATGGTATACTATGTACCAAGGGCATAGGTACCTCAGAGGCCTACCAGGGGCTGCAGCATGTATTATGCCACCCCTGGAAGGCCATCCAAACTGACACCACAGGTCTGCTACTGCAGCCTGGGTAAGGTGGTGCATGCACCACTTACTGTGATATAGGTTACCTATATCACTAAATACATACACACATATAAACCTATAAGTCACTCCTATGGCAGGCCTTATCAATCCTGAAGGCAGAGTGCATGGTTCCTATGTGAGAGGGTGCCCCTGCATGAGCAGGGCCCCTCTGCAGCGTTCAGAGACCCTTCTCTGATGCTGTTTGTAGGGCAGCCTGACCATATACTCTTAAGCGCATTATAACCTCGCGTTAAATGCTAACTTTGGAATGGCTTCACCTAAACATGTCGTGTTTGGTGTCAAACATCTTGGAATACTACCCCCCCGCCAATTCTGGCGGCGGGGGTAGCATTCCACCCTTCTAGAGGGAAAGACATGTTAACTCTGGCTAGCCCGGTAACTTCTTTCTAAAGCCCTGGCATCACAAAATGGATGCTGCTGCCACAGACACGAGTCTGGCCTCCTGCTGCTGGACGAAACTCCGGCAGGGGAGGCCTGGACAATAGGTTTCCTGTCCCAGGGAGGTGTGACCACCTCCCCAGACAGGATAATGTGTATTGGGGCTGGGCGGGAGCACTTTCGGGTGCTTTGAAGTCCTGCACTGGGGGCACATTTGGTGTCCCTAGTGCATACCCCAGTTCAAACCGGATCAGGGGCTTGCAGCCCCTGCTTTGGCGCGAACTGGACAAAGGGAAAGGGGTGTAGCCACCCTCTGCCCTGACCCACCCATAGGTGGGGCCACAGAGTAGTCCAACCCCTAAACTTGGTATAAGTATAGGAACCCAGTCCTTAGGACTTTAGATTATCCCTGGACGAAACTCTGAAACAGAATCCTGGACCTTCGATGCTCTACTCAAGACTAGAGGACAGAAGAATCTCCCTTGGGGTCAAGGAGTGACTCCCCTGCTTGGCAGGCACCAAAGACGCATCTGTCCGGTCTGCATTTCTGAAGCTCCCGTCGGACGCCGAAGTCTTCGCATCACCAGAGGTGGATTCTCAGACTTTCCCAAGGCTACCCTGAGTCCCCAGCAAAGCTGAGGCCCGTAGCTATCGTGGGTAACGTGAGACGGTGACCCCTGGACACCGAGCACATTTGCAAGTGCATCCTCTTGTGGGTCTCCCACGAAGTCGTGCTTTGGACTCCGAGTAGCCCTAGCCTCCAGCACCAACTACACCGAAGATCACTGGCCTCCACTCCATGAGTGTCCTGTGAGCCAGATCCACGTGCGACGTCTCGAGGCTCCTTCGCGGTCGCTAGCCCGTTGGCTAGTAGCCCTTCACGAAGGCCAATCCTTTTCTTCTTGGGCTCCCTGGTTGCTCCAGGCTTGCCCTCACTTACCCTTGCTGGGTGAGTTCCTCAGACCTTGCTGGTCTGCACCATTGACGATCTTCATCTTCACCGAGACTTGCCGTTGCCAAGGCTTGTTGGGTCCAATCTGGTCGCCGACACCTCAGCACTCGACAGACATTGTGTAGCAGCCCGAATCCTGCTCCTGGTCGCCGACAACGCCTCCTGGACCTCGTGGCTGAAGAGTCAAGACGACTGTCAACGCACTTGAAGCAAGCGACATCGGTGGGCATCTGTCCATCGCCTTCCTGGTCACTGGCTAGTGACCCAGACTCTGTCCCCTCTGCTTTCAGGTTCTTCAGATCTCCGATCCACTCTTGGATCCACCCGGACACTTTCCACTTGGTCGCCAGCAGCACTTTGCAGCAGATCGCCATTCAAATCGACGACGAAACCCGACCCCGAAAGGCACCTATGCACCCGGCTTCCCTGGGTGAGGTAACACGAGTACTCCGGTGCTCCCGTGGGTAGAGACTCTAGAACGACCTAGTTCTCAAAGGGTTTGCTCCAAGTCCTCCTTTAAGTGTCCCTTTTCTTTAATTTCCTGATCGCGACTTTCTCCATAGAAGTTAACGGCATATCGCGGTTGTGTATTTACACTGCACGCGTCCCCCGTGGGTCCCCTGTGTCACTACCTTGGGTGGTTCCTTGTGGTCCAAGCACTTCTAGAGGCTCTAGGCCTAGTGTCTAGCGCAGTCGTGGTTCTTATACCACTTTATTGGTATATGGTTTGGTACGCCCCTAGGGCCCAAACGTGTATTTGTGCTATTACTGTGTTTAAATAACTTATAACTTGTGTATTTCGAACTCTAGCCTCATAAAGAGACTAGAGGGGTGTGTTTAGCAATAAATACATATATTTTGAATATATACCTGGTGTGGTGCTCTTTCATTTGATCACTCAAGAGATTATAGACTGGTAAAACAAGCTGCTTTACATTCCTTCAAGACTTAGCCTGAAGGCTGCTCTCCATAGCTACCACTAGGATAGCTTTCAATAAGGTTGTCTTTAACCTATCTCCAATAAGGGGTTGTTTGGACTGGTGCAAGGTGCCCACTATAATGAGTGGACAGCATATGCCAGGCCAACTTCTCACAAAAAGTAAATCGTCTATCAAAACAAATTGGTTTAATTGGTGCATAATAAAAACGTTCCTTTTATTAACCAAGACCTTTCTTTGGTCTGTCTTGCTACATAATGTTCCGGCAGTGTGGAAGTGGGACATTGATGTATCACCGATGAGTAGGAAAAATATACATCCTAGCTAGGAATAATCGGGCAATAACTATTAAAATAATTCTCATCCAAGTCAGATTGAGGAGCAGCTCAAGCCAAGCACTTCTAAGTGCAGAGACAAAGAACGGCGAACACATGCCACAGAGATAGGAAATGAACTATAATTACTGATGAAATTAAAGATTTATAGCACAGCAAGACACCGTAAAGACGTTTGTCTTAAAAGCTTTCAGTGATTAGCTGCCATTCGAAAGAAATTACAATTTAAAATGCATTACTATTTTGGAAAGCTTATTTGCATATTAAAAGTAATTGCTCTCCAAGAATAATATATATTTTAGTTTGCACACTTATGAAAGCAGGGTAAAATATGTGTGCATTTTAATGCATTTACTATTGAATTGAAACCCTCATTTATAAAAAAAAAATTGACATGAGGAAGTTGATTCTGCTAAAATATTGGTTATGAATGAATGACTTTTGTAATTGACCACTAGTATGCATAACTTGCACCACTCTGATGCTCTGCTTATGAGCTCACAACAACAGTGATGAGAGTCTAAATCAATGGTGGTGCTTATGTCAGTTACATATAACTGTCGAATGTCCCTCTTTTTTTGTTTTTAAATGGCATTGCTTTTTGAGTGAATTTCTACGGTGTTTCTTTTTTTTGCGGTAGTTAAAATCTTTTTATCTTCATCACGTATAACTCGACATTAACCTTTGTTTTTTTCAGTGATTGATCTATCTATCTATCTATCTATCTATCTATCTATCTATCTATCTATCCACACAAACATACCTTAGGAAAAGAGTATTTTGTATTGCTAATAACGTTGGCCCCTATTTGACAAATCTCCCATAACATTTCAAACAGATGCTACTTTTTGACTAGTTTGTGCATGGAAAGTTTCTAGGGGGCCGAGAAAAAAGGTGGGTCCAAAAACGCAAAATCCCCATGCATTTTCCATAGACTTCTTTAAGAAGGGCTACAGCAAAAACTGCTGAATGGAATTACACCAAATTTGGCAGGAAGCTAGATCTTGGTCCACAGATTGTTATTTTTGTGATTTGGTGTAAATCCCTTCATTAGTCTTTGAGAAATTAAAGTTAAACAAAATATAGATATCTGGAAGCTTGTGTCCGCGAGAAGCTCGCAAGAGGTCTGCGAGAGCGCAAATTAAAAAATGGAGCCCTTTGATTGATCTAGAGGCCTATTTTTTCCGTCATCCTTCTTGCTTCTGCGGGTGTGGAGACGTCTGCGAGTCCCGCTGCAGCGAGCGCTCTGATTGGCTGGCTGTTGAAGGTTTAAAAATGAAATGGCCATCATTACTGTAAAAAAGCTGTATAAGGTGGCATGAGAAAGGCATCCTTTCCCCTTAAATTTGGAGAGGAGGTCTAAAATGCATAACTACTGTGATGAAAGTAAATGTATATAATTTATTTTTAAAAATTGCGAACTCGCGTGACTCTTGCAAGATAATGAAAACTAAAAAGGAGTAGCTGAGTTCTCAACACACTCTAGTAGCAGAAATGCATTTTGTCACACAAGGTATTGAGCGGAGCTATGTAATCATAAGTGCTGTAATGAATAAAATGTAAATTCTTTTTTGCAATCTCACGGGACTCTCACAGGATCATGAAAAGTAGAATGGAGTAGGCGATCTCTGAATACTCTCTACTATGCACACCTGTCACTGTAGCAAGCAGACTTACTGAAGATACTTACCCAGGGCCGGCTCCTGCAATGTCCCGGGCTGCCCACCCCCGGGGCATTGCCATTTGCTATGGCAGGGCTGGAGCACGGCTCCCGCCCTGCCATAGCAAACACTGCTTTGCTTCTTGTAAGCGAGAGCAGCAAACCTGCTCTCGCTTGCAAGAAGCAAAGCAGATTGCTTTTGGACAAGGGGAGCTGCATGTCAGCAGCTCCCCTTGTCCAAAAGCAATGCCGGCTCCCGCAGGAGGCGGGGAGCCGGCAGGGACAACGGGGGCATTGGGGCTCCCTCCGTGGTCCCCATCAAAGAGGCCAGGCCCCGGGGGATGGGATACCCAGGGCCAAAAGTGGCCCAGGGAAGGGGGGCCACGCGGCCCCCCTCCCTTTTGTAATTTAAAATAAATAAATAAATAAGGCCGGGCCCCGGGGGATGGTGTCCCCGGGTCCAAAATTGGCCTCAGGAGGGGGGCCACGCGGCCCCCCTCCAAAATAAAAAAAAAAGAAAGGCCAAGCGAGACCCAGGAAAGGGGGGCCACGCAGCCCCCTTCCAAAAATATATTTTTGCCGGCCCCGGGGGATGTGGTCCCTTGGGCCGAAATCGGCCTGGGGAGGGGGGCCTACCATTCCCCCTTCCCTGTAAAAAAAAAAAAAAGGAAAGGCCTAGCCCCGGGGATGGGGTCCCCGGGGCCATAACCGAAAGTTGTAAAGTTAGGATTTTTCTCAGTTTAGGAGTAGTGAAGTCAGGAATCCTAACTTTAATACTCCTAAATGCCTTCTGTGAATACCGAAAGTCGTAAAGTTAGGATTTTTCTCAGTTTAGGAGTAGTGAAGTTAGTAATCCTAACTTTAGTACTCCTAAATGCCTTCTGTGAATACCGAAAGTCGTAAAGTTACGATTTTTCTCAGTTTAGGAGTAGTGAAGTCAGGAATCCTAACTTTAGTACTCCTAAATGCCTTCTGTGAATACCGAAAGTCGTAAAGTTAGGATTTTGTCTCAGATTACTTTTGTGAATCGGGCCCTTAGCCCGAGTAATAGACGACGACAGTTGGCGCTACTGCTGTGTGGTTACTAAGCAAATCTCACTGAATGCAGGCACCGCCTTATTCATTTTAAATGTGTAAATAGGATATGCTACACTCCAGATAGGTTATACAGGTATGGCCTGAGGGACTCTGCAGCCTGTCACCGCTGCCCAGAGAGAGACGCCACTTTTATGCATGTTGCATGGTACTTCCCTGGAGTCTTGCAGTTCTGGGGAAAGATTTTTCAGACTTAATGGTATCACTGGCCTTTCGCTCACTCTTGACCCGTTCCTTGCTTTACTGGGCTATAATAAGGCAATAAGCAAGGAAGAGCGTGGCTAGTTGCAATCGGCTTTTTGTTAGCCAAGAGAAGGGTGGCAATGCGATGGGCCAGAGGCCCGACGCCTACTGTAGACGAGTGGCTTAAAGATATGGTATATTGCAACACACAGGCGGATACGTACAGCATACTTCTACATCCACAGAGCAGATCCAAGTCCTACTGGTGGCTATTTCAGCAATACTTGATAGGCAAGAAGACGGGGAAACATGATGAAGTGGGGGAAGGCGAATCAAGTGCACATCCTCTATAGCAGAGACAGGGGACACAACACGTGTATAAACATAGAAAAGTAATAGATTGATTGTCTCCTTTGTCATGGTTAATGCAACGAGGAAAGTGGCAGTGAAGCAAAGGACTATTGCAAATTTAGGTAGCCCTGTTTCCTGTGTACTAGAGTGTGTAACCAATTCATTTAGTACTATGCTTGCATTTTGAAGATGTTCAATTGTATCGGTGTTTAATTGACTGAAAATAAATAAATAAGAAAATTAAATTAAAAAATGATCTTTTGGACCTGACAATATTTGAACTTATCAATTGGCAAGGGCTAGCATCCTTCCCAACTAATAACCAATTTTGCAAACCTCATGCCAGAATAACAGAGAGGGAAGATAATGTTAAGACAGTGCTGTTACTGTTTTATGTTTTTTGGGTAGGCTTGACACACCCTCCAGATATGTTTGCATTTTTGCTCTAAATACTCTCCAGATCTTCAAGGTATGGTCTCAGACACCGGCAAAGTTCATGATAGTTTATTTAGACACCAGTTCATGGGCTCAAATTGTTGGAGGTCTCCTCACAATTTAACTTCATGTCCTGAGAAAAATGTTCAGTTACAGCTGGTTCTTGTGATTTCACTGCATCAGCACCAACATAATTTGTCCACTGGCCCTTCTGCATCTTGTAGACACAGGTGAGAAGTTTAACAGGTTTAGACAGTTGAAATATACAGTTTTGACTGAGTCACTGATTTTCTCCCTGACTGCCTCTGTTCCCAGGTCCATTTGACCTCTCTGCATACAAGACACAAGTTCCACATGGGCACAGAGGGTTAGTGCCAATAGTCTTTGGATCACCTATCTGGTCCAATAGATTTACAGTTCGAATTACTAAAGAATTGAGCATTTACAAACTAAGCGGGCCATAAAAACGCTGGGGTTGTGACCAGAAAATTAAATTTTACTGTTTACTAAACGCCTTTTATTATTATGAAAAGGCTTTCCAAATTGCAAAATGTGTTTTGAGACTCACTGTGAATCACAATTAGGAAGGAGTGTCCCAGGGATGTCCCTTCCAAATTGTGATTCAGTACGAGATGTATGAATAGATTGAAACTGCATTTGCAATGGCAAGCCATGGAAATTTTACTGACTTCTGAAAGGAGGTGATAACAGAGTTGCAAAGGGAAAGCTGCCCCAGGTGGACAGCTCCATCTTTGGGGATTATGTTGGGTGGCCTCGAGGGGAGCAGGTAGTGGTCGAGAGTTCCTACTGTTTTTAAAATTAAAATAATTCTGTTTGGGAAATCAAACACAGTGATGATGGTCTGCTCCTTGCAGGCCACCATCGCAGTGTTTATAGTCAATTATATGGGGTCGCAAATAGCAACCTGCCTAATTATTATTTATCAGGCTGGTGGCTCTGGGAACCTTTGTGACTGGAGATTTTGCAACATGACTTTTTAGTACATAATCGCATCACAGAATCGGAGACAGGTCGCAAAAAGACAGTGTGCAATTTGAGATCCCCTTTGCGACCTTCTTAATTGGGCCAAAAAGGTAGAGATAGAGACTACTGTCAGCATAGATTCAGCTGGGACAGCACACTCCCAGAATCCCAATTATTTCTGTTTACAATTAGCACAAAGATGGGCAATGATAAAATGATTGAACAGGGTGTTAAGAGAGTGCTTTTGGGGAAGGAGACCAAATGAAGAGATGAATTGATGCAACATATCTGGATGGGTGAGGAGAGTTGCTGAAGTGGATTTCCTTTTCATGGCCTTAAAATTATGATCACTTTCTTTTGACCAACGAAAATGAGCATGTTTGTGATGCCAATGAGTCATAAGAGCAAACGGATGTCTGATAAAATATCAATGACCAAAATATTTTGTGGACAGAATATCGTGTCAAAAATATCGAGGACCAAAATATCGAGAAGGTAAAGGAAAAAACGTGAGTATAGGTTTGATATTTTTAACTCCACATCTACATACCTTGACGATATACATATCGTCAAGGTACATAGATGTAAATGATGAGTATTTTAAAATGCTGCTTTCCCATAGAAACTTGCTTTCACAAAATGTTTGTCCTCAATAATCTTGGCACAATATTTTTGGACAAAATATCGAGGAAAAATATCGAGTCTATTCGATATTTTTTCCTCAATATTTTGTCCAAACACCAGATCCAACGCTAGTTAGAGCTGATTAATGAAAAATCTGGAAAATCCCAAGACACACTGAACATCTTGAACCATGCAAGGGATTGACCAATCCACCACTGCTTGCACTTTCTGCTCTAGCATGCATGAATGGGACTTTTAACTCCACACTTGGGAAGCTTGAAGAATAGTTGTTATTATTTCAGCGTGGAAAGAACCAGGAACACATGTCCTACATGGCAGGCCGAGAAAAATCATAAGAATTTTACTAGACCTGCCGGTCTAGTGACTTAAATAATCTACTCAACCTATTTGTAATGCTCTTGAATCATAAACTGGTTTCAAATGATGTGATATTGGGCAAATATTTTAATTCATTGAGCTGCCATTTTCTTCATTATCATGTGTGAGTGCAGCTACAAATGTGTGAGTTCAGCATGTCTCCTGTACAAAAACTCTTTTGTTTGATTTAATAGACTAAGCTTTTTTTCATATATAATACAAATATAGCCAAATAAAGGATACACATGACCCCTGACTTGCATCTTAGTTTATTAACAGCATTGTCATCAGGGCAGGGGTATAAATATTTCTCAAATCATGTTTAAAAACGATCACTTTTAATGAAATACATAACTAAAGCACAAAGCGGTAGCACACTGTCATTTGTAATCAGCAGATTTTACATGGAAAAGGCCACAAACTTTCCCACTGACATTGGCTGTACTGATAAAACTATATAGTGTACATATAATAATGTTTGGAAATAGTTTCTGCAAATATGTGTCATTTGCACATCACCAATTAAAGTGTTCTGGTTGTTTTGCTCCTATTTAACTCTCTGTTTGCATCACACTTCTTAATTACAATAAAATGTCCTTTTGTAATTTCTGATATATTTTGAAATATTTGTAATATTAATTTACGGGCTATTTATTTAAGTGTTATGTGTTATAGAAAAATAACTGACATCTTCAGCCAGCTCACTTGACAAAAACCTCTAACTCTAGTAAGAGAGAGATAAATACACCTCATTTTCCAAGCAGCAATTAGTTAAAAGACAAACTGACATTTGACCTCTTTCCTTGAACAGACAGCAAATGTGTCAAAATAAAATCAAGATTTAACAGCATCTTTATTGTTCATTCACTTTCTGAATGAACAGAACACCTGTTCCTTTCCAGCCTAAGTTTACTCGCCAGATGGGACTAGTAGGTGCTAAAAATAGCTGGACCTGATAAAACGTTACTTGCAATTGTGATTGGGCAAGTAGATTTTTCGAGGCCTGCATGGTCATCTGGGGAGTCGCAGGGTCGCAGCAGATCAAAGTTTATCTATGGAAATGCTGACAAAACGGTAAAGGAAATCCTCAAGAACATCATTTACAACATATTGGAATGTGTGGATGTGTTACATATCCCAAAGGTCATTGAACAGAATTAAAATAGGCTATAATGTGTATGAAATGCCATCTTCCACTCATCACTTTGATCCTAGCCAGGTGACTCTTATCAGGTCAAGCTGGATGTGCACAACTGCTATCCAAAGTTGGCCTAACAGGATGGGGTTCAAGGGTAAGGAGCAGATGAATAACAATGGCAAGGCAGCCTTGGACTTGGAGGGAGGAAATGCTCATTTCCCGGGAATTGTATAAAAACATAATCACTTTGATGGCTACTTTCACACTCTGTAATGCATAAATGTGTCTACATTGGACATATGCATCTGGTGGGGGGCAGGGCTTCATCCCTGAATTGCTGAACACATCATTACTTTCTGTGTATGCTTCAGGAAGAGCAGTATCCTTCTCATCAGCAGTTTCTACACCATGGCGAATCATATGAAAGTAAACATCTAATGTTATGTTATTTTCTGCTAAAAATATTTATTAAGCTCACATACACCAACCAGTTTCTTGGCGCTGAATAATGGAACATAACTAATAGCTAAGTATCTCATTCATATGCTTGTATGAACAACTACGTTTTCAAGAGTTGTCTGAATCTGGAGTAACAGGCTGTCATTCTGATGTTAAGTGGGAGAGAATTCTAGAGCCGGGGGGCTAATACAGAGAATATAGAACCTCCTTGTCTCTTCCTCTTAAAAGAGGAAGTAAACAGAAGGTTGAGATGCTGAGACCTCAAATTATGAGAAGGTGTGTACTTGTGAATTCGAGAGGAGATAAACTCTGGACTTATGCCTGGGAGAGATTTAAAAATTATGCATCAAGTCTTGAAAGCAGAGCACTGTTTCACCGGCAGCTAATGAAGGTTCCTCAACAGAGGGTTGATGTGGCACGTCCTAGGCTGTCAGTAAACCAGTCTGGCTGCCTGATTTTGTGCCAGTTGCAGTCACTTTGTGTAGGAAGCTGGCTCTGTATATACTATACCAAAGTGAGGTATAGTGTGCACAGAGTCCAGTGGAACCCCAAAGGTAGGCAGAGGTAAAGTTAGATAGCACCTCACTCTCTATTTGTGGTAGTGTGGTCGAGCAGTAAGGCAGTATCAGAGGACAGTGTTAAGCATTTGTTGTCACACACTCAAAGACTGAACTTCAGACCAATTGTTTTGTATAAAAATATTCTTTTAGTTATTTTATTTTCAAGAACCAAGCAAGCCTGGCACAGGTAAGCAATAAATACTTTACAGTAGTAATGCAATTGAAATACAGTTTGAATGATAATTGTATATGCACTTTGGTTTGATTTACGGTATGGATGCAGAGAAAGGCAATACTTAGTAAATGCAGTACATAGACGAATAGGCTTTTTAGTAAAATAGCAGGTAAGTAACTTTTGAGATTACTAGGCTTACACAAAGTAGTATACCTAGATACTACTCTGGGACATTTCCTTAAAACAGGCAAGTAAAATCGTTTTTGTTAGATTATGCAATTTTAAAGAATTTCTTTAGTTTCTCAAACTCCACACTTAGAACCTTTTCACAGAAAAACAGTCAATGTTATCCTATGGAGGAAAATAGTGTTATCGGTTTTGAGGTAAGTATTTGGTAGTGGGAGTTGACGTTCTGGGGGTAGACTCAGGGGTTCCCCAGGGTCAAGGATTCACTCTAGTTACACCCTCAGCGGCACTAGGGCGGCTGGGTGCAGCGTGCTGAGGCCCTATGTTATCCAATGGGGGATAGGGGGCCTCCGGTTGGTGGCTGCTGGCAAGCAGGCCACTTGGTTGTGGGAACAAAGCTCCTGGACTTTAGCTCAGGGCAAATGGGGAAACAAAGTAATTGTAATTGTAATTGTAAAGCATTTATAGAGCGCATGGCTACCAAAGGCATCCCAGCGCTAGAGGCCGAATTCATAGTCTACATCTCCGTCATGGAAACAAGAAGGTTTTTATGCGTTTCCGAAAGGCCAGATGGTTAGTTTCACACCGAATGTCAAGGGGGAGGGAGTTCCACCAAAGGTGCACCCTCAGCGGCACTAGGGCGGCTGGGTGCAGGGTGCTGTTTCGACGTCGGACGCCCTGTTGGTTTCAATGGGGAACCTCTGGTTTGCAAAGGCACTGCAGGCTTGGGGACGAAGGTCTTCTGGGTGTGACCACCACTTCGAGAGGTAAGTTGGGAATTTAGGGGTTGGTTAGGCACCGTCGGTTTGGTCACACAAGGCTGTGGGGCGTCGGGTGCAGGGGTGCCTTTTAGGGTTGGATCTTCTTACCAGCTCCTGGTCGCGGTTGGGGGGACCTTCTGGATTTAGGCTGCAGGCGTCGGCTGACTTGAGGCAGGTCAGGGGTCACCGGATCTCAGGTCAGGATCGCTGGGGTGACCTCCTCGTGGTGTTTGCCCACTCGAGCTCAGGCCATGGACAGAGGGTGCAGAGTGGGGCGGATCTGCGGTTTCCGACCTGAGCCAGAAGTTGCAGATAAACAAATCCGGTGTTCACGGGAGACAAAGGGGCCGATTCCGATTCGGGCCGGAAGCGCACCTAACAGTATTCGTCCGGAAAAACTACCAGCCGAACGCGTGTTTCCCGACCAACTCGAACACTCTACCGAACGAACAAGTACGATGCGCATAACAGCCCAGATTCCGAGCGAGCCGAACTTACCCAATCCAGCTCCTATTCTCCGCCCGAGCCGGATCCGTAAACGCCGAATCGAGTCGCACGGAACCAAATACACAGCACCTTCCGGCCGGACTAGTATGATGCGTCTTCCGTACGCGCCGAACCCGTCGCTACGTCCGGCACGTTTCAGCATCCGGGAGAGCCGCACATAAGCTCCGTTTCGCGTCACTAAACGATCCACGGCTACGAGACGAACAAGCCAGCGACGAGTACGAGTCGAAGACACGCGAAACCCGAACGAGACGAACCAACCATGATTCCCATCGCGCAGGTCCTACCAATACTCTACATCTATTACCGGGACCGATTCGGACGCGTACGGCGCAGAGGGTAAGTCAAACACCAACAATACAAACTAACTGCACGTACCTAAAATATGTCACACACACATAGGGATGCACAAATGACGTACACTAGCAACTGCACAATCATAGGGGTGGGATGGGCATCACCAATGCCATACACACCCATAGGGGCCTGGATTTCTGCCACCACCACCACCCCTACTCAGGGGTGCTGGATGCCCATCACTACTACCACCCCTACTCAGGGGGGGGCTGGATGCCTATCACTACTACCCCCCCTACTCATGGGGGGCTGGATGTCTATCACTACCACCCCCCCTACTCATGGGGGGCTGGATGCCTATCACTACTACCACCCCTACTCAGGGGGGGCTGGATGCCTATCACTACCACCCCCCCTACTCATGGGGGCTGGATGGCTGCCACTACTACCATCCCCACCCATAGGGGGCTGGATGGCTGCCACTACTACCATCCCCACCCATGGGGGCTGGATGCCTATCACTACCACCACCCCTGCTCAGGGGTGCTGGATGCCCATCACTACTACCACCCCTACTCAGGGGGGGCTGGATGCCTATCACTACCACCCCCCCTACTCATGGGGGCTGGATGCCTATCACTACCACCCCCCCTACTCATGGGGGGCTGGATGCCTATCACTACTACCACCCCTACTCAGGGGGGGCTGGATGCCTATCACTACCACCCCCTACTCATGGGGGCTGGATGCCTATCACTACCACCCCCTACTCATGGGAGGCTGGATGCCTATCACTACCACCACCCCTACTCAGGGTGCTGGATGCCCATCACTACTACCACCCCTACTCAGGGGGGCTGGATGCCTATCACTACCACCCCCTACTCATGGGGGGCTGGATGCCTATCACTACCACTCCCCTACTCATGGGGGCTGGATGGCTGCCACTACTACCATCCCCACCCATAGGGGGCTGGATGGCTGCCACTACTACCATCCCCACCCATGGGGGGCTGGATGCCTATCACTACCACCCCCTACTCATGGGGGGCTGGATGCCCATCACTACCACCACCCCTACTCATGGGGGGCTGGATGGCTGCCACTACTACCATCCTCACCCATAGGAGGCTGGATGGCTGCCACTACTACCATCCCCACCCATAGGGGGCTGGATGCCTATCACTACCACCACCCCTACTCAGGGGTGCTGGATGCCCATCACTACTACCACCCCTACTCAGGGGGGGCTGGATGCCTATCACTACCACCACCCCTACTCATGGGGGGCTGGATGCCTATCACTACTACCACCCCTACTCAGGGGGGCTGGATGCCTATCACTACCACCCCCTACTCATGGGGGCTGGATGGCTGCCACTACTACCATCCCCACCCATAGGGGGCTGGATGGCTGCCACTACTACCATCTCCACCCATGGGGGCTGGATGCCTATCACTACCACCCCCTACTCATGGGGGCTGGATGCCTATCACTACCACCCCCTACTCATGGGGGCTGGATGCCTATCACTACCACCAACCCTACTCATAGGACGGGTAATGCATGACACAACCAGCATACTCCCACATAAGGAATAACAGAAAATTACATCCACCCAAACAACATGACAAGCGTGTGTAGTCCATGTCAAATGCCTACAACACTAAACATGACAATGAACATACAATGTGACCCACTAACACATGTGTCACACATAAAAGTGTGTGGCCTCCACAATACAAGCCGACCATGGCCACTGTGGCAATGGGGCCTAAAGGCCCATCACCACAGTCACCAAAAGGTAAGTGTGGGGTCCAAGGCTGATGGACCTTTTGGTCAGTGTGGCAATGGGGCCTAAAGCCCCATCACCACAGTCACCAAATGGTAAGTGTGGGGTCCAAGGCTGATGGACCTTTTGATCAGTGTGGCAATGGTGCCTAAAGGCCCATCACCACAGTCACCAAAAGGTAAGTGTGGGGTCCAAGGCTGATGGACCTTTTGATCAGTGTGGCAATGGTGCCTAAAGCCCCATCACCACAGTCACCAAAAGGTAAGTGTGGGGTCCAAGGCTGATGGACCTTTTGATCAGTGTGGCAATGGTGCCTAAAGCCCCATCACCACAGTCACCAAAAGGTAAGTGTGGGGTCCAAGGCTGATGGACCTTTTGATCAGTGTGGCAATGGAGCCTAAAGGCTCATCACCACAGTCACCAAAAGGTAAGTGTGGGGTCCAAGGCTGATGGACCTTTTGATCAGTGTGGCAATGGTGCCTAAAGCCCCATCACCACAGTCACCAAAAGGTAAGTGTGGGGTCCAAGGCTGATGGACCTTTTGATCAGTGTGGCAATGGAGCCTAAGGGCCCATCACCACAGTCACCAAAAGGTAAGTGTGGGGTCCAAGGCTGATGGACCCTTTGATCAGTGTGGCAATGGTGCATAAAGCCCCATCACCACGGTGATCATAAGGTAAGTGTAGGCATGGTAAAAGCTGCCAAAGACAAACTGAATGGATGAATCCTGGTCACACAACAACCAAAACATCTGTGGCATAGTACTGCTTGTGTCCCATTGCAACATATATTGGGGAGGCTAACAGTGCAGTGTCACAGAAACATCGCTTTATGTCCATGTGCATACAAACATCACACATGGGGGACCACATTGCCAACAATCAGCCGATTCCACAATGACAGAAGTGACCATCATGATGCTGACCCACATATCTGCACCTATGGACACACAAATGTACATAATCTGTGGAGACTGTGGATGTCAGGTGAGCAAATACCATACCATGGCAGCAATGGGACATACAAACCATGATCATTGTGCTGACTGATGACCCAGGAGTACCAGGGAGAGCAGGGGAAAATCACCAAACCACATACAGCCAATGGCTCATTACAGAAATGCCAATGCAGTGATGCAAATGCACTGACACAAACAGGCAGACTCACACATCCTATCAAAGACAACAGGTGATGGGGGTGTGTGCCAGTGTCCCCAGGCAACCAAACAACACATGAGGAGGCCTGAATCCCAATTACACAGATGTGTATACAGTGCCACACACAAGTAACTCATGGATTGGATTCCCCTATGTGGGAAACTGGCATTGTCAGATGAGAGGGAGCCCAAATTACACATGTCACACAAGCTTGTAGGAACAGCAACTAACACAGCAAGAGACACACCCACCACAGCACTACCCCCAGGGACCCCACATTGTGCAGACACTAGCCTGCATGACAATTCCACTGTGATGACAAAGGTAGATGTTGATCACAGTGTGAACCACAGCCATGTGTCCTCAGCTACAAACTACCATCACACCTACACAAGCTCCAATCAATCAGCACGGCCTGCCAGCCAAGGACAATATGGAGGTAGTGGTCTAGCCGTGCAACAACTCACATTTGCACACTCAACACCACACACCCTCATCTGCAAAAATGTGCAGCAGTGAAGCTCACATGGACTGGTGACATTGCACATGCACCCATGACAATCCCAGGGGTGGTGGGGGAACTAAGGTGCAGAAACCCATCACACATGCCCACTCAACATGACTCGTCTATGCATGACACACTGCACAGTACGCCGTACATGCGCATGATGTGAAATCCACCACAAACAATGGGATCCTGGCCATAGTCACACACCAACGAAGAAGCCAAGGTGAGACACAAAGAACACACGTACACAACTTCCGACATTGCAGCTCTGACCCTGAGGAGTGGCAGCAGTCACACACACAACGCGTCACAATCACTGAAAGCTAACACAAACTCAAAATCACATTACTTGTGTAAACAACAAGTGCCAAGGGGAATCCTGAATGTGTCCCATCTGCGTTTGCCCACACCCCCAGCCCTGACAACAAAGACAACCTGGGATGACAACCTCATGAACATCAGTTTGCCATGCAACCACATCACGGAGAAACCAGGTCCAAGATGCTGGATGAACACATACCAACTCTGCAACCATCAGAAACAGGAACATCCCTAGGGACACAGCCTGTGTAGGAAAAGGGAAGGGAACAAGCACAGACATGCTCACACAACACACAACACGGGCACACGCAATGTCACCAGATTACACACAGCCATGAGGGCACTCCACTCCTGTGGAAGCTCCGCTGTGCCAAACCTTGTCTGTGCACGACTCAAACATATCAGCAGGACACTCCGTCAGTGAGTCAACCACTATAACACACAGAAGCCTCTGCTTACATCAGCCTGGGTACGGGAGTGTCACGTCAGTCATCTGCATACACCCAAAACACGTGGCAATCCAGTTGTACTGTATACACAGATGAGTCCTCCAAAATTGATGTGCAAAACTGCATGTCCAGTGGAGACGGGCACACAGTCAGGGTACTAGGAACATTGGACAGTGGTAAGCCCAACAGATGTGCAACAGTGTAGGACAAAGATGGTAATATACAAATGCTAAACGTACATCCCTGTGTCAAATGCTGAACATTACACCCTCAGACTGCAGCAAGGGATGCTATAGATCCAGACTATATTAGGACACATATCCCATGGGCCACATGGAGCCCATCACAGCAAAACTTCATTTACCTGATCTGAACACAAATAACAACAGCAAATGCATGATACTACACATCTACATCATGTACCACCAAAGATTAACCACAAGGAAACAAAAAGAGGCTTTATTCAGCAAGTGTGCAACTCAAATCAAAAGTCCATAATTAACAACGGCCAATGTCCAGTCCAAATACACAGTCCCAACAGGGTGATGTGTGACTACTTGTCACAACTTGCTTGCCTGCACAGGTACCAACAGGGGACATCCCCCTTGGAGGGGCATATGAGGGGCAGGCCAGACAGGATCAGGGGATGCCAGAAGGAGGCAGGGAAGGTGAGGTGGTTGCAGGAGTGTCACCGGCAACTGCAGTGGAGGTGTCTGACTCAGGGGGGGCCGGCACCACCGCAGGGCTCAAGTCCGATGGTGTTGGTGCTGCAACCACTGCAGTGGGCTGGGCAGATGGAGTGGGCTGGGTCCCCAATGCAGTGCCCGAGTCAGATGGGGTTGTTGTGGACTCCACCGCAGTGCATGACTCCAAGGGAGTGGAAGGGGGGCAGAAGAGCTGGGCAGGACAGAGGGGGGGGGACACGGTCTCCACACCAGTGGCACATACAGGCAGAGCATCTGGTTTGGGGGTGGAAGAGCAAGTGGCAGGGGGGGAGGGCCTAGGCACTTTGGGGATGCGGTATCGGTGTGTGGGGGAACCTGGTGCAGGGTGTGGCGGTGGAACCTGTGGAGTGGTGGCCTGGGGGATGGAGGTGAGAGACTGGGTGGGTGACTTGCAGGGCGGTGGCGGGGTCTTGCTCTTCCGGGTCCGGGGGACTTGCGGGTGGGGGGCTCACTCTGCCTGCGCCTGGGGGAGGGGTGTCCGGGGCGAGGGGCACTCTCCTCTCTGTGTGTGGACTTCCTCTTCCCCCGGTATGCTGGATCAGCGGTATTGGAGGGAAGAGGCCGAGGTCAGAGAGGAAGAGCTGCTGTGTATGTGGGGTTGCAGGTGAGGCAAGGGAAGGGGTCTTGGAGGGAGAGGATCTTGAGGATTGCGGAGTGACTGTGGTTGCCTGTGTGTGTGTCAGTTCCCCATCCCCTGTGTGTGTGGAATCAGTCCCCTGAGGATGCTTGTGTGCACGTCTTGCCTTGGTTTTGGGCGGGTGTGTGCTGCTCGTGTCTGTGTGTTGGTGTGATTGTGCAGGTGTGCATGTGCTTTGGACAGGTAGGGTGGTAGGAAGTGTGGATGGGGCAGAGGTGGGAGGGGTGAGGGACTGTTGGAGGAGGGACACTGCTGCCATCAGGGAGGAGTCCATAGACCTATTGCTCCTCTGTAGGGCAGACATACCCGTTGAGATGCCCTCCATGAACGACACCAGCTGTGTCAACAGTGTGGTGTGTGCATGGAGGACAGTCAGCATTGCTGTCTGCCCTACATGGAGCTGCCGAAGGAGGTACACAGACTCCTCACTCAGGGCAGCAGGGGACACAGGGGCAGGGGGTGCGGTGCCTGGCTTGAAGGAGACACGCTCCCGAGCACGGGAGCCTCCACGGACCTCTGGAATGGGAGGGCGGTGGTGGTGGTGGTGGTGGCGGGATCAGACAGAGTAGCTGGGGTGTGGTCGCTGCTGACACCCGCCTCCACAAGGGAGTCATCCTCCGAGCTGCTGTGGTCCTCAGCTGAGGTGGATGGTGCTGAGGACTCCTCGGTGTGGCTCCCCTCGCCCTCCGTGCCACTGGGTCCCTCTGACCACTCGTCGGACGCTGACCCAGTCTGGCTCCACTGCTCCTCCTGGTCCGTGGAGCTGTCCCCTCCTGTGGCTATGGATGTATCTGCAAACAATTAGGGAAACAGACAAACATCAGTCACCTGCACTGACCGCACACACCACAGTAAGTACAGCACATCACAGAGCAAGCCCTGGCATCACTAGTAGAACATTGCCAAAAGTCATCACACAGATTAGGAGAAGGCAATTGTCAGTCTGATGGTCAGCCATGGAACAGACACCCCTCCTGCCCTTGCACCCATCTGTCTGGTGCCCGTCTGATGGTAAGACCCCAGTGTGGACACATGCACCACCTACACAGTAGTTGGACATTGCTGAGAACACGTTGAAGTATGTGAACATGCCCACCTCACATCACTTGCCACTGAGTCAGTGCAGGTGTCTGGATAAATAGACGGCCTGAGCCTAAACAGAAATGCATGTGATGCATACCAGCACCAGACCCCATGAAGCATCCATGTCCGGATAGTCAATGCCACAATGGGGTGCCTGTTGCACATGTCACCACCCTGCAGGATCACCCTTAGGAAGTTTAATGCCATGACACAGGCATGCCTGCAAAGTCATACATCACTATCTCAAGTCACATGGCCATGTTAGCCAGCAAACAACAGTCTGCACTGTGTCACTATCCTAGGACATGGGGAAGGCAAGTAATGTAACTGACAAGTGCACATGTTCATCCCCCACTAACCACATCCTCTGAACCAGTATTTGTACACTGCACACCATTTGGACAAATGGGAGACATGAAACACTACTCCCTGAACCAGAGCACCTCACAGTGTGCTGTGAATGATGAACAGCTGCCTGAAAGTCACAGTCTCATACACCTGTCCGCACAGTCAAGTGATCAAACACCTATGAGACACAGAAGTCTTGTCTCACATGGTCCAATAGCAGATGGCATGCTGACCCCTAACCGAAGGACATCACAGGAGTCACGACAACGTAGTAACAGCACAACAACACAGAGGCAGACACCTGAGGCAACATTTCACTGAGCACAGCATGTGAGATGATACACGGGAGTGGGAGTACAGAGTGTATTGTATGCCCTGTAGTAGGCATGACTGTCCGGCTCCACCTGCAAGAGGGATGAGCCCTGTGTGAGAAGTTGGCCTGGCATATGCTGTCCACTAATTATAGTGGGCACCTTGCACCAGTCCAAACAACCCCTTATTGGAGATAGGTTAAAGACAACCTTTATTGAAAGCTATCCTAGTGGTAGCTATGGAGAGCAGCCTTCAGGCTAAGTCTTGAAGGAATGTAAAGCAGCTTGTTTTACCAGTCTATAATCTCTTGAGTGATCAAATGAAAGAGCACCACACCAGGTATATATTCAAAATATATGTATTTATTGCTAAACACACCCCTCTAGTCTCTTTATGAGGCTAGAGTTCGAAGTACATAAGTTAGAAGTTATTTAAACACAGTAATAGCACAAATACACGTTTGGGCCCTAGGGGCGTACCAAACCATATACCAATAAAGTGGTATAAGAACCACGACTGAACTAGACACTAGGCCTAGAGCCTCTAGAAGTGCTTGGACCACAAGGAACCACCCAAGGTAGTGACACAGGGGACCCACGGGGGACGCGTGCAGTGTAAATACACAACCGCGATACGCCGTTGACTTCTATGGAGAAAGTCGCGATCAGGAAATTAAAGAAAAGGGACACTTAAAGGAGGACTTGGAGCAAACCCTTTGAGAACTAGTACTTTGAAGAGTCTCTACCCACGGGAGCACCGGAGTACTCGTGTTACCTCACCCAGGGAAGCCGGGTGCATAGGTGCCTTTCGGGGTCGGGTTTCGTCTGTCGATTTGAATGGCGATCTGCTGCAAAGTGCTGCTGGCGACCAAGTGGAAAGTGTCCGGGTGGATCCAAGAGTGGATCGGAGATCTGAAGAACCTGAAAGCAGAGGGGACAGAGTCTGGGTCACTAGCCAGTGACCAGGAAGGCGATGGACAGATGCCCACCGATGTCGAGTGCTTCAGGTGCGTTGACGGTCGTCTTGACTCTTCAGCCACGAGGTCCAGGAGGCGTTGTCGGTGACCAGGAGCAGGATTCGGGCTGGTACACGATGTCTGTCGAGTGCTGAGGTGTCGGCGACCGGATTGGACCCAACAAGCCTTGGCAACGGCAAGTCTCGGTGAAGATGAAGATCGTCGATGGTGCAGACCAGCAAGGTCTGGGGAACTCACCCAGCGAGGGTAAGTGAGGGCAGGCCTGGAGCAACCAGGATGCCCAAGAAGAAAAAGATTGGCCTTCGTTAAGGGCTACTAGCCAACGGGCTAGCGACCGCGAAGGAGCCTCGAGACGTCGCACGTGGATCTGGCTCACAGGACACTCGTGGAGTGGAGGCCAGTGATCTTCGGTGCAGTTGGTGCTGGAGGCTAGGGCTACTCATCAGCACGCACGCCCTGACCTCTACCGACTACATCCTCCTCGGAGACCTGAACTTTTCACCTGGAGAACAACAACGACAGCAACTCCACCACCCTGATCGACAGCCTCGCCAACCTCGGTCTGAGCCAGCTCGTCACAACACCGACCCACTCCGCCGGCCACACGCTTGACCCCATCTTCTCCTCAAGCTCCCACGTCTCCTTCAGCCACACCACGGAACTCCTCTGGACCGACCACCGCTGCATCCATTTCACCTTCCAGAAACCCACCACACACCACCGCACCCAACAGATCCCACGCCGCTGCTGGAGCAAAGTCACTGAAGACCAACTCTGGGCAACCCTCGCTCTCAGCCCTCCCTCCGACCCATCCAACACCGACGACGCTGCCTGCAACCTCAGACGATGGATGGACGACTGTGCCAACACCCTCGCCCCGCTGAAAAAGCTCACCTACAGTGACACCACCAAAAGAGCCAGCTGGTTCACCTCGGAACTCCTAGCTTCCAAGCGTACCTGCCGGAAACTAGAGAAGAAATGGCACAGTGATAAGACACCGGACAGCCACACGGCCCACAAAGACGCCATCCGTAACCACCACCACCTCATCAGGTCCGCCAAGAGAATCACCTCGGAACTCCTAGCTTCCAAGCGTACCTGCCGGAAACTAGAGAAGAAATGGCACAGTGATAAGACACCGGACAGCCACACGGCCCACAAAGACGCCATCCGTAACCACCACCACCTCATCAGGTCCGCCAAGAGAATCTCCTTCAAAGACCGCCTCGACAACAACGCACACAACAGCAAGGAGCTCTTCAACATCGTGAAGGAACTCTCCAATCCCAGCTCCAACACCAACGACATCCCGCCGTCGCAACCCCTGTGCGATTCCCTCGCCACCTTCTTTCACCGCAAGATCGCCGACATCCACGACAGCTTCAACACCCAGACAGCCCCAACTAAGATCGATGCACCAGACCCGCCACACACCATCGACCACGACCCTCTGCCAGCCTGGGCCAGCGTGAACATCGAGGACACCATCAAGACCATGAGCGCAATACACTCCGGCTCCCCGTCAGACCCTTTCCCGCACCACATCTTCAACAAAGCCAGCAGCTCCATCGCACCCCACCTGTGCAACGTCATCAATCTCTCCTTCGAGACCGCGACCTTCCCAGAGAGCTGGAACACGCAGAGATCAACGCCCTACTCAAAAAACCCAAAGCGGACCCGAGAGACCTCAAGAACTTCCGGCCCATCTCCCTGCTTCCGTTCCCAGCCAAGGTCATCGAGAAGATCGTCAACAAACAGCTAACCCGATACCTCGAAGAAAACAGCATCCTGGACCCATCCCAATCAGGGTTCCGCAGCAACCACAGCACTGAGACTGCCCTCATCGCCGCCACCGACGACATCAGGATCCTGCTGGACAATGGTGAGACCGCAGCCCTCATCCTGCTGGACCTCTCCGCCGCCTTCGACACTGTCTGCCACCGCACTCTACGCACACGCCTCCACGATGCAGGGATCCGAGACAAGGCCCTGGAATGGACCACCTCATTCCTCGACGGCAGAACCCAGAGAGTCCGCCTCCCACCTTTCCGATCCGAAGCCTCCGAGATCATCTGCGGCGTACCCCAGGTATCTTCCCTCAGCCCAACACTGTTCAACATCTACATGGCCCCGCTCGCACGCATCGCCAGACAGCACGACCTCAACATTATCTCCTACGCCGACGACACTCAACTGATCCGCTCCCTCACCAAGGACCCCTCGCCGCCAAAGCCAATCTCCATGAAGGAATGAAGGCCGTCGCCGATTGGATGAAGATCAGCCGACTAAAGCTGAACACGGACAAGACGGAGGTCCTCATCCTCGGCTCCAACCCCTCAGCCTGGGACGACTCCTGGTGGCCAACGACGCTGGGAGCAGCCCCGACACCCACCGACCACGCACGCAACCTGGGAGTCATCCTCGACTCAACGCTCTCCATGGCCAAGCAAGTCAACGCAGTCTCCTCCTCCTGCTTCAACACCCTCCGCATGCTTCGCAAGATCTACAGGTGGATCCCGACAGACACAAGAAGAACAGTCACCCAGGCCCTCGTCAGTAGCAGACTTGACTATGGGAACGCCCTCTACGCGGGAGCCCCGGCCAAGCTCATCAAGCGACTGCAACGCATACAAAACGCCTCAGCACGCCTGATCCTCGACGTACCACGCCACAGCCACATCACCCCCCACTTGAGGAACCTGCACTGGCTCCCCGTCGACAGGAGGATCACCTTCAAACTCCTCATCCACGCACACAAGGCACTCCACAAAACTGGCCCAGCCTACCTCAACAGACGACTCTCCTTCTACGTCCCCAACCGCCAGCTCCGCTCCACCAACCTCTCCCTCGCCACCGTCCCTTGCATTCGAAGAACAACCATCGGCGGCAGATCCTTCTCACACCTCGCCGCCAAGACCTGGAACACCCTTCCACTAAGCCTACGACAGACCCAAGACCTGCTGACCTTCAGGAGGCTACTCAAGACCTGGCTGTTCGACCAGTAGCAGCACCCCCCCCCTTCCCTCTCCCCAGCGCCTTGAGACCCTCGCGGGTAAGTAGTGCGCTCTACAAATTCTGTGATTGATTGATTGATTGACTCAGAGCCCAAAGCACGACTTCGTGGGAGACCCAGAAGAGGATGCACTTGCAAATGTGCTCGGTGTCCAGGGGTCACGGTCTCACGTCACGCACGATAGCTACGGGCCTCAGCTTTGCTGGGGACTCAGGGTAGCCTCGGGGAAGTCTGAGAATCCACCTCTGGTGATGCGAAGACTTCGGCGTCCGACGGGAGCTTCAGAAATGCAGACCGGACAGATGCGTCTTTGGTGCCTGCCAAGCAGGGGAGTCACTCCTTGACCCCAAGGGAGATTCTTCTGTCCTCTAATCTTGAGTAGAGCGTCGAAGGTCCAGGATTCTGTTTCAGAGTTTCGTCCAGGGATAATCTAAAGTCCTAAGGACTGGGTTCCTATACTTATACTAAGTTTAGGGGTTGGACTACTCTGTGGCCCCACCTATGGGTGGGTCAGGGCAGAGGGGTGGCTACACCCCTTTCCCTTTGTCCAGTTCGCGCCAAAGCAGGGGCTGCAAGCCCTGATCCGGTTTGAACTGGGGTATGCACAGGGACACCAAGTGTGCCCCCAGTGCAGGACTTCAAAGCACCCAGAGGGTGCTCCCGCCCAGCCCCAATACACATTATCCTGTCTGGGGAGGTGGTCACACCTCCCTGCAACAGGAAACCTATTGTCCAGGCCTCCCCTGCTGGAGTTTCATCCAGCAGCAGGAGGCCAGACTTGTGTCTGTGGCAGCAGCATCCATTTTGTGATGCCAGGGCTCTGGAAAGAAGTTACCGGGCAAGCCAGAGTTAACATGTCTTTCCTCTAGAAGGGTGAAATGCTACCCCGCCGCCAGAATTGGCGGGGGGGTAGTATTCCAAGATGTTTGACACCAAACACGACATGTTTAGGTGCAGCCATTCCAAAGTTAGCATTTAACGCGAGGTTATAATGCGCTTAAGAGTATATGGTCAGGCTGCACTACAAACAGCATCAGAGAAGGGTCTCCGAACGCTGCAGAGGGGCCCTGCTCATGCAGGGGCACCCTCTCACATAGGAACCATGCACTCTGCCTTCAGGATCGATAAGGCCTGCCTTAGGAGTGACTTATAGGTTTATATGTGTGTATGTATTTAGTGATATAGGTAACCTATATCACAGTAAGGGGTGCATGCACCACCTTACCCAGGCTGCAGTAGCAGACCGGTGGTGTCAGTTTGGATGGCCTTCCAGGGGTGGCATAATACCTGCTGCAGCCCCAGGTAGGCCTCTGAGGTACCTATGCCCTTGGTACATAGTATACCATATACTAGGGACTTATAAGGGCACTCCAGATTCCAATCAGAGATGTGCCTAAGGCACATGGAAACCTTTTTACAGAGAAAGCAGATAGACTGGGGCCCTGAATAGCAGGATCCCAGTCCAACTAAGTCATAAACCAGCAAAACACCATAAAAAAAGTGGGGGCAACCATATAGTCAGATTCCACCTTCCTACATAACCCCCCAAACGAAAGGAGATAAGGCTAACCTTGGCCAGTTGAGCCTTTATTGACTAAGTGGTCATATAAGGAAGCACCTGCACTAGCATGGTTGCCCCCTGTCTCTGGTCCACTAAGCAATCCCTCACCCTAAGGGTATGAGAGGGTCTCCACCATGGGGAATCACTACCTGTGGTGTGCTTAGGTAAAGTACAAGGCTGGTGAGGTGTCTGAGTAGGGAAGTGAGGCCCTAGGAATGTTGGCCTCAGCTTCCTCAGATCACTGGTCACCATGTATGCCTGTCTTTCCATGACTGAGTTGCACTTTGCTCTAAGGGTCAACCTTTGGCTGCCTACAGCTGGGGGTTGGGTCCCTTTGGATGGACTACTGGAGGGACATGGCAGGTTTGGAACCTTCAGGTCCCAGGTTTGCCCTTGCCTACCAGAGTCCTTCTGGGGAGGTCCCTACATAAAGGCATGGGGGATCCCTCAGTGTGTAGAGGAGTTTTCACCTGGCTAGGGCTACTAGACTGGGTGCCCCTAATCTGCTGTTGGGGGGGTTCCTCTTGACATGGGGCCCTGGGGGGTCCTCTGACCTCCCTGACCTCTGCAGCCCTGGGCTGGCTGAGGCAGGGTAGAGAGGGGCAGGTTGCCTGCTCCAGACTGGGTACCACCTTGGAAGGGTCCTCTGCCATCAGGGGTTTGGCCAGGCCAGGCCTGACTACCTCTGGGGCAGTTCCTTCACTAGGGGTAGGGTCAGTTCCCTGAGGAGGCTGACCCTTACCTACTGTCTGGAGGGAAGAAGACTTTTCTTCAACCCTTGTGCTCTCTTTTGGGGGAGAGTGGGCCATTCTTTCAGGCTCCATCTCTCCAAATTCTTGGGCTGGGGCTGTGGCCATTACAGCCCCACTAACCTTTACAGGGACGCCCAACATCCCAAGGTGGGTTTGGTGTTCAACTTCAGCCCAGGCTGAAATCTCCAGATCATTGCCCATCAGGCAATCTACAGGTAAGGTGGGGGACACTGCCACTCTCTTTGGGCCTGTGACCCCTCCCAGCTGAGATTGACTATGGCCATGGGGTGATCTGTTCTGACACCATCAATGTTGGTCACCTGGTATTTAAACTCAGGTAAAAGCTGGTGAGGGGGACTAGTTTCCCTGCCACCATGGTGACACTAGCCCCTGTGTCCCTAAATGCCACAGCTTTCTGACCATTAGTCATTGGCTCCAGTCTGTACCTGCCCATTGCTGTGGGACCCATGGTAAAGGTGGCAAATCCTACACCACCATCAGAGTCAGAGGAGTCTGTTGCAGGGTCCCTGTCTGAACCAGGGCCCACCTCTGTTCCTGTTGCAAAAGCACCTAACTTTTGGGTGCACTACTCCCAACTGGAGGATTACTACTGGTAGTACCAGGAGGGGGTAGTAGTTGCTGGGGGAACATTTTCTTTATTGCCAGTCCTGGGGCAACTGGGATCAGACTTCCAGTGCCCAGGCTTTTACAGACATGGCAATATGGTTTCTTTTCAGGAGAGGAAGGAGTTTGGGACCCACCCCAGAAGAGGAATTTTGGGGCCCTGTAGTGGACTTATCCTTAGATTTATCCCCACCTTTCTCTTGGGACTTAGTAGAATCTTTCTTCTGGTCACCACCCTGATTTTTAGTTTTTACTCTGGTTCTGACCCATTTGTCTGCCTTCTTTCCCAATTCTTGGGGAGAGGTCAGATCAGAGTCCACCAGATACTGGTGCAAAAGCTGGTTTTGACAATTATTAAGGATCTGCTCCTCATAATCAAATTGTACAATCCTAAAAAGTCATGCACTTTGTTGCCATGTATCCAACCTTCCAGAGCCTTAGTAGCACAGTCTACAAAATCAACCCAGTCTTGAGTCTGAGCTTTTGGGTGTCTCTGAACTTCAACCTATACTGTTCAGTGGTTAGGCCAAACCCATCTATCAGAGCACTCTTCAAGACTGTGTAATTGTCAGCATCCTCTTCTCTTACAGTGAGGAGCTTGTCTCTACCTTTGTCTGCAAAGGAGAGCCACAAGATTGCTGCCCACTGCCGCTGGGGGACCTTCTGAACTTTACAGGCCCTCTCCAGTGCAGTTATCCATTTGTGGATGTCATCCCCACTCTGGTAGGGAGGGACAATCTTGTTTAGGTTTCTATGGTCATAAGACCTCTCCCTATCTTTAGGGATATTGTTGCCACCATGGGACTCTAGTCCCAACTTTTTCTCTCTCTAAAGAGATCTAGGGACTCCCTGTCTAAGGCTACTTGCTTCCTTCTGAGTTCAAGCTGAGCTTCCTCATACTGAATCAGCCTCTTTCTTCTCTCATGAGAGGATTCCCTCCTATGAGATGAGACAGAGCTCCCTATTGAGGTGCCAGAGTGGTTAGACTCCTGAGAAGGAGATCTAGACATTCTGGGCACACTCATAATCCTTCCTGGGGGACAAAGAGGGCATCATCCTGATCATCCTCTTCATCTTCCACAGGAGGGATTGGGTTATCCAGGTCAGGGTCATTGTCACCCTCCTGGCCAGTTTCAGAGGGGGGCTGGGGGTATTGGTACCCCTGGCCCCTTCCTCATCTTCTGCCCCACCCTCAGCTCCTACCCCTTCAGTCCCCAAGGGCTTCCTAAGGTCATAAGCCACCAACAACTCTTTAAGGTGTTGGGTGGTGGACTTTGGCCTGTCCTTAATTTCCTCAAGTTACATAATGCTCTCAATTCCAAGAATGGGAGGGTATCATACTTGGAGGGAAGAAGCCCAGTGGCTTCTGGTAAGGATTCTGTAGATCCTACCTTTAAAGACATTACTAGTGTGGTGTATGCACTACCTACTCTAGTGTGGCCTACTAAACTCTCTTGAGTTGTAGAAAGGGTGTGCTGTCCCTTAACACACAACTCTAAGTTCAGTAGAACTTACTGTGTTCTAAGCTTAAATTATATGTACCTTAGGTACCTTTAGTGGTTTTCAGTTGATCAATTCAATTGAGATTATCTGGTAAAACAATAGCAAGCTGGAATCCCACACGCTGCACACCAATGTGAGAAGTTGGCCTGGCATATGCTGTCCACTAATTATAGTGGGCACCTTGCACCAGTCCAAACAACCCCTTATTGGAGATAGGTTAAAGACAACCTTTATTGAAAGCTATCCTAGTGGTAGCTATGGAGAGCAGCCTTCAGGCTAAGTCTTGAAGGAATGTAAAGCAGCTTGTTTTACCAGTCTATAATCTCTTGAGTGATCAAATGAAAGAGCACCACACCAGGTATATATTCAAAATATATGTATTTATTGCTAAACACACCCCTCTAGTCTCTTTATGAGGCTAGAGTTTGAAGTACATAAGTTAGAAGTTATTTAAACACAGTAATAGCACAAATACACGTTTGGGCCCTAGGGGCGTACTCAAACCATATACCAATAAAGTGGTATAAGAACCACGACTGAACTAGACACTAGGCCTAGAGCCTCTAGAAGTGCTTGGACCACAAGGAACCACCCAAGGTAGTGACACAGGGGACCCACGGGGACGCGTGCAGTGTAAATACACAACCGCGATACGCCGTTGACTTCTATGGAGAAAGTCGCGATCAGGAAATTAAAGAAAAGGGACACTTAAAGGAGGACTTGGAGCAAACCCTTTGAGAACTAGTACTTTGAAGAGTCTCTACCCACGGGAGCACCGGAGTACTCGTGTTACCTCACCCAGGAAGCCGGGTGCATAGGTGCCTTTCGGGGTCGGGTTTCGTCAGTCGATTTGAATGGCGATCTGCTGCAAAGTGCTGCTGGCGACCAAGTGGAAAGTGTCCGGGTGGATCCAAGAGTGGATCGGAGATCTGAAGAACCTGAAAGCAGAGGGGACAGAGTCTGGGTCACTAGCCAGTGACCAGGAAGGCGATGGACAGATGCCCACCGATGTCGAGTGCTTCAGGTGCGTTGACGGTCGTCTTGACTCTTCAGCCACGAGGTCCAGGAGGCGTTGTCGGCAACCAGGAGCAGGATTCGGGCTGGTACATGATGTCTGTCGAGTGCTGAGGTGTCGGCGACCGGATTGGACCCAACAAGCCTTGGCAACGGCAAGTCTCGGTGAAGATGAAGATCATCGATGGTGCAGACCAGCAAGGTCTGGGGAACTCACCCAGCAAAGGTAAGTGAGGGCAGGCCTGGAGCAACCAGGATGCCCAAGAAGAAAAAGATTGGCCTTCGTTAAGGGCTACTAGCCAATGGGCTAGCGACCGCGAAGGAGCCTCGAGACATCGCACGTGGATCTGGCTCATAGGACACTCGTGGAGTGGAGGCCAGTGATCTTCGGTGCAGTTGGTGCTGGAGGCTAGGGCTACTCGGAGCCCAAAGCACGACTTCGTGGGAGACCCAGAAGAGGATGCACTTGCAAATGTGCTTGGTGTCCAGGGGTCATGGTCTCACGTCACCCACGATAGCTACGGGCCTCAGCTTTGCTGGGGACTCAGGGTAGCCTCGGGAAGTCTGAGAATCCACCTCTGGTGATGCGAAGACTTCGGCGTCCGACGGGAGCTTCAGAAATGCAGACCGGACAGATGCGTCTTTGGTGCCTGCCAAGCAGGGGTCACTCCTTGACCCCAAGGGAGATTCTTCTGTCCTCTAATCTTGAGTAGAGCGTCGAAGGTCCAGGATTCTGTTTCAGAGTTTCGTCCAGGGATAATCTAAAGTCCTAAGGACTGGGTTCCTATACTTATACTAACTTTAGGGGTTGGACTACTCTGTGGCCCCACCTATGGGTGGGTCAGGGCAGAGGGGTGGCTACACCCCTTTCCCTTTGTCCAGTTCGCGCCAAAGCAGGGGCTGCAAGCCCCTGATCCAGTTTGAACTGGGGTATGCACAGGGACACCAAGTGTGCCCCCAGTGCAGGACTTCAAAGCACCCAGAGGGTGCTCCCGCCCAGCCCCAATACACATTATCCTGTCTGGGAGGTGGTCACACCTCCCTGCAACAGGAAACCTATTGTCCAGGCCTCCCCTGCCGGAGTTTCATCCAGCAGCAGGAGGCCAGACTTGTGTCTGTGGCAGCAGCATCCATTTTGTGATGCCAGGGCTCTGGAAAGAAGTTACCGGGCAAGCCAGAGTTAACATGTCTTTCCCTCTAGAAGGGTGGAATGCTACCCCGCCGCCAGAATTGGCGGGGGTAGTATTCCAAGATGTTTGACACCAAACACGACATGTTTAGGTGCAGCCATTCCAAAGTTAGCATTTAACGCGAGGTTATAATGCGCTTAAGAGTATATGGTCAGGCTGCACTACAAACAGCATCAGAGAAGGGTCTCCGAATGCTGCAGAGGGGCCCTGCTCATGCAGGGGCACCCTCTCACATAGGAACCATGCACTCTGCCTTCAGGATCGATAAGGCCTGCCTTAGGAGTGACTTATAGGTTTATATGTGTGTATGTATTTAGTGATATAGGTAACCTATATCACAGTAAGGGGTGCATGCACCACCTTACCCAGGCTGCAGTAGCAGACCGGTTGTGTCAGTTTGGATGGCCTTCCAGGGGTGGCATAATACCTGCTGCAGCCCCTGGTAGGCCTCTGAGGTACCTATGCCCTTGGTACATAGCATACCATATACTAGGGACTTATAAGGGCACTCCAGATTCCAATCAGAGATGTGCCTAAGGCACATGGAAACCTTTTACAGAGAAAGCAGATAGACTGGGGCCCTGAATAGCAGGATCCCAGTCCAACTAAGTCATAAACCAGCAAAACACCATAAAAAAAGTGGGGGCAACCATATAGTCAGATTCCACCTTCCTACACCCTGGTCAGTGGGCAGGTGGCTAAGCATGTGTGACACACTTGACATACATACTCCTGAGGCCCAGACAATTTACCCACCCCCAGAATGGGGGTGTGGCAAATACCCCAGGGACATGTGGTGAATTAGATGTGCAAGTGGATCACATATCAAAGTTACACCCAGACTACATAGCACGACTCAGGCATTGTGTGAGCAACTGACCCACCCATGAAGGCAAACACAATGTCACGGGAACAAAATCTGTCACCACCTGGAGCAAAGCAAAATGCTAGGACCCTGTACCCAAGTGACACAATTATCCTGAGCGTATGGAGCACACTGGCGCATCAGATGGGTAGTGGCCAGGTTACAATAGAGGGACATGGGTACTGGACAACAAGACTGATGTACTGGGGAAGTTTAACCAGGCCAGAGGAGGGCACATAGCATGTTAGACAGAGTTCACAGTGCAGTCTTAGACTCACCCCCTCCTTGCTGCTGTCTGCCCTTCAGCTGCCCATCCAGCTCCAGGAACACCACCGGCAGGATCTGGAGCATGTGGGGGGTCAGGGTCCGGTGTCCGCCCCTCCTGCGAGGGAGGCGACAGCTTCAGCTGGACCCTTGCAATCCTCCGGGTCCAGCCACGAAGGTCCTGCCACCTCTTCTGTTAGTTGCGGATCCGGCGCTTGTAGACCCCCACGGATCGGACTGCCCGGACGATGTCCAGCCAGACGTTCTGCTTCCGATGGGCATCAACCTGTGAGGATGAGAAAGTGAGAAGGCCATTACTACACATGCAACATATCTGTGCATCACACAGTTGGAAATACATGTCTCAATCACAGGGGCATATGATGTACACAGGCAGTGCAACGAGGGCTATGGACAGTTTGCCAGCAGTTACTACATGGTATCATTGCATGGGTAGTGAACCTTGTTTGAATGCACTGTCACTCCACTGTACCTGTTCAGTGCAAGTGACTACACACTTCGGGGGTGCGAACTACTCAGTGGGCATGCTAGCCAGTGGTTGTGCACACTGTAAATCCTGCTAGTCAGGCAACATGCACAATTAGTGAGGCAGTGGACAGCACACTCACCTGCTCCCCTGGTGTCCCATACAGCTTGCTGTACTGTGGAAGGAGGCTGTCCAGCAGGGCCTGGTTCTCCTCATGGGTGAAGGCTGGGGCTCTCTCCACAGTACGTGCCATTGCAGCAGCCAGAGGATGCAGAGACAGCAGCAGTGTAGTGGCAGATGTCGTCCAGGAGCATGTAGTGCAGGCAAGTGAGCTCTCTGGGGAACAGCCAGCATTATATGTGTGCTGCAGATACTGTCCCATGTGTCCAAAGTGATAGGTCCAAGTCGGTAGCATCTTCTGAATCTGGCCAATCCTTGGAATAGCAGCTCCAATACACGCCCACAGCATCCTTCAAATATTCAACTTCATGACACCCATGAATTTGCAACATTGTTGTGGCTGGCCAACTGAATTCACTGCATCAGACTCGTAAATTCAAAAACCGCATCCGTTGCGATGCCAGGCCCCAGCCAATGCGCGCACCGATCGGACCATTGCTGTACAACGCGTACCCGCTCACATGCAATGCAATGGTCCGAGCGGGCACACCGATCGGACCATTGCTGTACAACGCGTACCCGCTCACATGCAATGCAATGGTCCGAGCGGGCACACCGATCGGGACCATTGCTGCACAACGACGTCCCTGGTGCAGGTCACACGCATGTGTCACCATGCTGGTCAATGGTGAACCTATGCCAGCCACATATACTTTCCAGGGACTCTGGGGCACACCTACTACACCACACCCAGTCCACACTGTATCTAAGGCATGTGTGGCAGCATGACCTTATCTGTGTATGGGTGTGTACATGTTGTTTTTGGGCTGGCACTTGGGGGCAGACACACCCAGGCTGTGCACATGTTAATGGGGACAGGGTCCTTTGTGTGTCGTGCACATGACCACTGGGATGTGCAACTGTTCATTTTTGGAGCATGTTGCATGGTCACATTTCCAGGTTGTGACATGTCACATACCCCAAGGCTCATGTGGGAAAGCATGTACATCACACGGTGGCCCATTGCCACAATTGTCATGTCCCTCCGCAGTCTGTGTGCATGTTGTGTTTCACATGTCTGACTCCATGTGCACAATGGGAGACAGTCTCCACATCAACGTTGTTTGTGCATGGACTTAGATGTTGTGTGTGTGTGTCACTGACGTCCATGTCTGTCCTGCAGAGGCTACAGGGGGCACTACCTGTGGGAGTCATGTTTGATTTTTCTGACGTGTACATGATACGCCATGTCATGCCAGTGTCCATGTGTCAAGACAGGCTCCCTGGGAATCTACCTATCAATGAGTTGAGATGCCTGTGGTGCATCTGTCCAGACGTCACTGTGGTATGTGTGTGGAATGTGAGTGCAGTAAATGGGTACTGTGACACAGCCAAATGGTTTCACATAGCACACCCTGGGACCTGTTGTCCACACATGTTGAACAGAGATGTTACATGATGTCCATGTGGGTGCCATATGTGTCCAAACAGAACGAGACACACATCAAGTACTAGTGTGTGCTGATGATGTAGCATGTGAACTACAGTATGGTGAATGGCACATATGTGGGGTGACTGATAATCTTGACTTCTTCACCTCTGCACTGCAGGGCTCCTGCTGTCCATCGACCATTCCCAGACCTGGCAACGATGGTGGAACGTGACAGCATCTGACGGTACCGCTTCACCAGGCAGCTGATTGAGGATTTGGCAGTGCGGTTGGACCCACATTTGCAGCCTGGCCGGCCGTATCCGACAGCGCTGACCCCCAAGGTGAAGGTGATGGCAGTCCTACACTTCTTTGCCACCGGTACCTTTCAACACACTGTGGCATCTACTGGTGGTATGTCACAGACTATGTTCAGCCGTGTGCTACGCGATGTTTTGGTGGTGATGTTGAGATGCCTTAACCAGTTCATCTATTTCCCACAACGTCACCGACTCACTGGCGTCAAGAGTGACTTCTATGCCCCTGGGGAGGAGGCCACATGTCATTGGCTCCATTGATGGGACACATGTGGCTTTGGTACCACCACAGGCACATGAGCAGGCATACAGGAACAGGAAACATTACCATTCTGTCAATGCTCTGGTGGTATGTCTTGCAAACATGACCATCACACATGTTTGTGCCCGTTTCCCCGGTTCTGCACACAATGCCTACGTGATGAGGAGTAGTCGCATCCCGAGGATGATGTCACAGATGCCGAACCAGCGTGCTTGGCTTGTCGGTGTGTACTGACTTTGTACCATTGTGTGTGTTGTGCTATGTTGCTTTCCTCGCACACTTTTCAATGTTGGCTAATGTGCAATTGTCTGTCTGTAGGTGACTCGGGATACCCCAACATGCCGTGGTTGCTGACACCCCTCAGGAACCCTGTGACACCAGCCCAGATGCGCTACAATGAGGCACATGGTCGGACCAGGAGGGTGATTGAGCGGACCTTTGGTCTCCTGAAGAGCCGCTTCCGCTGCCTGGACAAGACAGGAGGCGCCCTCTCATATGCCCCAGCAAAGGTGTGCAAGATTATCATCATCTGCTGCATGCTCCACAACCTGGCAGTGCGGAAGGAGTTGCCTCTCATCCTGGATGACGATGACCAACATCCGCCACCTGTGGAGGATCCAGGCCTGGGCCACGATGCCAGTGATGATGATGATGATGGTGGTGATGGTGATGTCCGCACACAGCTCATCACCAACTTCTTCAGCTGAATGTGAGTATCCAGAGCGTTGTACTATCAATGAATTTGATTTGCATGATATGTGTGTGTGGTGCTCTGGTGCTGTTTGAGTGTGGCCATGTGCAACTTGACTGGATGCATGCGGAGATGTGTCCTTGCAGGTGGTCTGTACTTGCCAACAGTGTAGACATGCTAACTTGCTTTTGTGTATTTAACTTGTGACAGGTATTAGACATGAGTATTGCCATTCTGTGCTGTTCTTCTGTGCTTTTGAGTGTGTGTCATGTCTGTCCTTCACAGGGTGCTGCTGGAGTTGTTAGAACAACTTGGATCCCCGAATCAATGATTCAACTTCCAAGGTGGCAGCAGTTGTTCCCCTACAGGTGATGTGCCACACACCCTGGACTTTCTATCTTCTGCATTGTTTGACTTTGTGGCCACAGCCAGGTGGGATTAGCTTGCATTTGTAGTGGAAACAACATGTAGCAAATGTGTAATAAACCTGTTCTACATTTTGGGGTGTGCGTTGTCCGTAGTCACACATCTGTGTGACATTTGCTTACTGCACCTGTGTTGTAGTTGACACAGACTGTGAATATGTGTGGTGTCTGTGCATTGCACTGTATTTGAAGGCAACATCAGTGTAGGGGATAAGTCATATGGCCCTGGTGTGTATGTGTTGTGTGGCCCTAGTGGTGTGTCTCCCTCATATGTGTCACATCGCCATGACTGCCATGACGGTGTTGGACTTGCTGTAGCAGTCAGCATGCACAGTGTCATATTTCTGATCACCATCTCCATGACAGAGACCACGTTGGAATCACAACAGAGGCAGATATGGTTTTTTGGTGAGTTTATTTACAAAAGGTGTGGGGATGGTGCACAGGATGGTGGGTGCTGTACATAGCAATTGGAATCCAAAGTTCCCATGTGAATTGGAAGTCCTGGTAGATGGAATGTCCAGGGTATAGTCCACAGTCATCTGATGAATTTGTACAACTAGTGCTCCCCATGTCATGTGGGTGAGTTGGGTTGCCATCGACAGGGCGTGCAGTTTGC
The DNA here is from genome assembly GCA_963921515.1 of Calotriton arnoldi. Taxonomy (NCBI): domain Eukaryota; kingdom Metazoa; phylum Chordata; class Amphibia; order Caudata; family Salamandridae; genus Calotriton; species Calotriton arnoldi. The sequence continues at coordinate 368,355 of CAWUFW010000379.1, forward strand.
ACACAGAGGAAAAGTTGGGGATGTAGCTGGCCATCGGCCTCTCAGTTTGGCCTCCTCGGACGGCCCCTCTTCTTGGGGGGGGGGATCCTCAGGTGCAGGCTGCCGCGGTGCAGGGTACTCTCCGCCAGAGTCCTCCTCCCTCCCTGTGGCTGTTGCGGATGTAGTGGCAACAGATGTTGTGGGCGCACAGGAGGTGAGGCCATGTTGGTGCTGATCTGGCGGAGGCATGTCAGTATGTCCCTATGCACCGCTGTGAGTTCTTGCAATGTGTCCCACTTGGACTCCATGCGTGACATGTGTGTCTCGACACGGGACATGTGGGAGTCCAAGCGGGCATGATGGGAAGCCTGCTGCTGTTGTATGTCCTTGAGGATCCCCACTACCTGGGTGACCTCTCCGGTGCTGGTCTGGTACGCATCTGTAATGCGTGCCAGTTGTGGGTCATCACGCAGTCCTGACCCCTCTGCAAATAGCGACCTGTGTCTACCACCCCTGGCAACACGTGCAGGGCCTGCGGTGCCACGCACAGGTGACCGTGTGCCCACTTGGGTGTTGTTAGTGGGCTCGATGGCAGCGGCTCCAGTTTGGTCCTGGGTCCCTGCGCTGTTGTCACCTGTGGTCCTTGGTGTGTCCGTGTTGGCAGGGGTGGCCTGCGTGTTGGCAGTTTTTGGAGGGGTGGGTGCAGGGGGTGCAGATGTTGGTCCTGCTGGTGCTGCATGATGACTGGCACCGGAGGGTCCAGCTTGTTGTTCGCCATCCGAGGAGTGCAGAGGCTGATCCACACCAGTGAGCTCTGTGTCCCCCGGAGCCTGGGACAGGGACTCCTCCTCATCTGCTGCTGAGTCCCCATCTTCACCTGTTTTGGGGAGAAACACAGATTGTATTGTATATTTCTACAGGCATCAATTGTTAAAACACCGGACAGTTGTGACTGTACCTCTGGATGCGGCCCTGGACATTGCATTCTACTCAGTTATGACAGTCAGTGAGTGATATTGGTGAAGCACATTGTCCTGCCAACCTGTGGCATGTCAATGTGAATGTTGAGGTGTGTGCCTGACCAGCATTGGTGGTATTTGGTTGCCATCCGGGCCGACTTCTCCCCCCAGCCCAAATATCCCACCATGGAACATGCTTCCATTGCAGGGAGTGCAAGTTGTCTTTCAGGATGTCAGTCAGTGGTGTCCTGCTGTTGGTTGTTGCACAGTTGCCTGCAGGGCCTTGTGCTCCCTCCAGCAGAACCCAGTGTCAGCCATCTTGTGAGTCCTTTTCCTCTCCCTGTGATGTGAGCATGGTTCAGGGTGGTGTTGATGGGCCAATTGTGAGGCTGAGCAACATCTGTGACTACCACTCCCATCATGCTATTGCCTCCACCCCCCTTCCCAGCATGCCCATCCTTCCTTCCTTTTGACTCTGCTTCCCTGTGGGGTGGGGTGCCTGTGCTGACAGGTTGGCTGAGAGTGTTCTCCTTGCGGTTGTTTGGCTACCAGTCCCAAGAGTGTCCCTGTGCTTCACACAGTATGAGCCCGGCTGGTTGGTCTTTGTGGGATCTTGAGTTAGAATGTGAGGCATTGCATTCTCCCAGGTGGGTTCTGTGGAGTTAGTGTTGGGGTGTGTGTGAGGGGAGGTGCTTGTGACTATGGTCAGTGCTGTGAGTCCTCCTTCCCACCCAGCCAGATATCCCACCATGGAACATGCTTCCATTGCAGGGAGTGCAAGTTGTCTTTCAGGATGTCAGTCAGTGGTGTCCTACTGTTGGTTGTTTCACAGTTGCCTGCAGGGCCTTGTGCTCCCCCCAGCAGTACCCAGTGTCAGCCATCTTGGTGAGTCCTTTTCCACTCCCTGTGATGTGAGCATGGTTCAGGGTGGTGTTGATGGGCCAATTGTGAGGCTGAGCAACATCTGTGACTACCACTCCCATCATGCTATTGCCTCCACCCCCTTCCCAGCATGCCCATCCTTCCTTCCTTTTGACTCTGCTTCCCTGTGGGGTGGGGTGCCTGTGCTGACAGGTTGGCTGAGAGTGTTCTCCTTGCGGTTGTTTGGCTACCAGTCCCAAGAGTGTCCCTGTGCTTCACACAGTATGAGCCCGGCTAGTTGGTCTTTGTGGGATCTTGAGTTAGAATGTGAGGCATTGCATTCTCCCAGGTGGGTTCTGTGGAGTTAGTGTTGGGGTGTGTGTGAGGGAGGTGCTTGTGACTATGGTCAGTGCTGTGAGTCCTCCTTCCCACCCAGCCAGATATCCCACCATGGAACATGCTTCCATTGCAGGGAGTGCAAGTTGTCTTTCAGGATGTCAGTCAGTGGTGTCCTGCTGTTGGTTGTTGCACAGTTGCCTGCAGGCCCTGTGCTCCCCCAGCAGTGCCAGTGTCAGCCATCTTGTGAGTCCTTTCCACTCCCTGTGATGTAAGCATGGTTCAGGTGGTGTTGATGGGCCAATTGTGAGGCTGAGCAATATCTATGACTCCAACTCCCATGATGCTATTGGCTACACTGACTTTACCAGCATACACAGAATTCCTTCCTTTCAGTGATCTTCCCTGTGAGGTGGTGTTCTAGTGATGTCAATATATCTGGGAGTGTTTGTTGGTTCTATTTGTGCCACTGCCTTGCTGTATTTGTTGTTAGGTTTGTAGATATCATGACACAGTTAGATGTCACCATGAGATGGCAGGTATTGTGTTTGTCTGACTGGCATTCACATCTTGGGATGAGTATGTTTTATTTGCTGTGTATTTGGTGAGGGTGCATGGTTTGCCTATCCCTTTGAGGGTGCTGTGTGTGTATTGTCACACCATATTGGGTATATAAGTTGTGTACTCAACAGGCTCTGGGATGTCTGTTAGTCCATATACGCTCACTGGTGGTAGGATGGCCCGCACCTTCTCCTCCCAGGGCCTGAGGTATATTGGTTTTGCAGGAGGGCCACTGCTGGTGCGCTGGCTGATGATGTAGTCCTTTGAGTAGGTCCCGGACCTCCTGCGCACATCATACCACCTGTTCTGGATGTCTTCCTTTGTGCGCAAACATGGTGATTGTGCATTCACCCTGTCGACAATCCTCGCCCACATCTTGGTTTTCTGCGACATGGGGGTCTGTTGTACCAATGTACCAAACAACTGTGGCTCTACCCTGAGTATCTCGTCTACCAGGACTTCCAATTCACAATCTAGGAACTTGTGGTTCTTCTTTGGGGGCATGGTGATGGGTGGTGGTGGTGATTGATGTGTGTGTGTGTGTGTGTGCAAGTGGGGGTGTGAGTGTAGGTTTAGCTGGGTGTGTGTGAGGGTGCTATTTGTAAGTGTGGTAATGGTGTGTGGCTTGTGTGATGCATGAGCTGTGAGTGTGTCTGTGGTTGCTGTGTGATGGTGTTGTTTGCTGGCAGGTCTGTGGAATTTGCAAAGGCTCATGGTAGGGATTTGTGGCCTTTATGTAGGTGGGGTTGGGGTGTGTCCTTGTTCCATTTTTCCCCCAACCCCAGTATTTATTGGCTTTGTGGTAGCTTGTTTGGCCTTTTTTTACTTTTTCCCTTGGTGCTTTGGGTGCATGTAGGAGTCGTTCTTGTGTCCGAGGTCGGACGCTGCTGTTGTCTGATGCGATGTTGTCCGACTCGCTCTCGCTGTGTTTCAGGTTGGTTTCATGTGCGGCGTACGAGTCGGTCGCGGAGTATTGGGTTGATTCGGCTGGGTTTTGTGTGCGTGTGGTCGTACGGCTTGTGCTCCGTGCGAGTCGCTCGTGTTTCGCACGCATAGCATTGTACTACGCGGGTCGGAGTTCGCGGGTACGTTTCGTTCGGTCGCTATCCGGGTGCGTGTCGGTCGGTTAGTTTCGAGTGTTTTTCCAGCCGGATGGCTTGTTTACGTCCGGCTCGGTCGTTCGTTTTGTATTCCGTCCGAGTCGGTCGGGTTTCACATGCATTTCATCGTACTACCCGGGTCGGACGGCGCCGGTTCGTGTCGGTCGGAATAAATTCCCGCACCGAGTCGGTCGGTACGTTTTCCAGCCCGAATCGGAATCGACCCCAAAGTCTTTGTTCTTGAAGGCAGGCAGGACCTCCGGGGTTTTCGAGGTTGCTGGCTGCAGGAGACACTGGGATTTCGCAGGAGCAGGTTCGAGGGGGAGACAGGCCGGTAGGGCTGGGGCCAAGTCAGTGGGCGTCTTCCTCTTGTTAGCTGCTGCACGGCTGTTCGGTCCTTCTTCTTCTTCTTCTTGTAAGATCTTCTTGTCTGAGGAAGCAAGGTTCAGGGGTGCCCCTAAATACTAGATTTAGGGGCGCTACAGGTAGGTAAAAGGCAGGGACCAATGGGTCCCTTCCCTGGGGCGGGTACACCCCTTATTATGCCACCCTCCAGTGGGAGGGGGGCATGAGCCTGTCCCTGGTTGGCTGAGTCCCCCCATCTGCAAGATGGCGGGGAACTGGGAGTTGTGCTTCACCACGCGTCGTCCCCCTGAGGGGTGGAGTTGGCAGAGGTGGGCACACCTCTCTTCCTCACTTGTTTTTACCGCCGGTTCTCCCGCCCAAAGTGGGGGTCAGAACCAGTGAAAGCAGCAAGTGGCCTGAGGAAGCTCACAAAGGCGGCAAGCCTTTGAGGCTTCCCCTTCGTGAACCCTGCCCATCCTGGGGGAGGAGGCTTGGCACCTCGTCCCAGGATGTGCATTGTTTCAGGCCCCAGAGAGCAGCAGGCTCTCGACCCAGGGGCCCAGAAACATGTCTGGTGGTGGCAGCTGAAAGCAGCCACTCAGCCTGGACACTAGTGGTGGGTTAGTTTTCAGGAGGCATCTCTAAGATGCCCTCTGTGTGCATTTTTCATTAAATCCCACACTGGCATCAGTGTGGGTTTAATGTGCTGAGATGTTTGATTCCAAACTTCTCAGTTTTCAGTGTAGCCATTATGGTGCTGTGGAGTTTGTAATGACAAACTCCCAGCACCATATACTCTTAATGGCAGCACTGCACTTACAATGTCTAAGAATGGACTTAGACACTGTAGGGGTACAGGGCTCATGCACCTGTACCCTCACCACTGGTATAGTGCACCCAGCTAGAGGGGTGACTGACCTATGCCAGGGCAGTGGGTTGTAGGCATGGCACACAGAGATGTGTGCCATGTTGACTCTTCACTTTGTTCTGCACCAAAACACACAGCCTGCAAAGGTAGTGTGTGAGTGTAATGGTACAGGACCTCTAAGGGTGGCACAATAAGTGCTGCAGCCCTTTACCGGCCTTCTCTGATCACAGTTCCCTGAGTACCCGTGGTACCATTTACCAGGGGCTGACCTGTGGCCAGAGATGCCAATTGGGTTAGTTTTGGGGAAAGAACACAGGCCCTGGGAACCTGATTGGCAGGGACCCAGGGCACATCAAGTCGTATTCGTATTCCAAAAGCTTTATTCGACAGTTTATGTCATAAAAGCAAATCACAGATAAAACAACAATATATTTTCACTAATAGGATACCATGAATTCATAGAATAAAACATTAAAATTTCATACAACAAACATGAAACAAGTTACAACATTATCAAATTTAAAAAGGATGCATATCATATTAGTATAAAGATCCATAGTGACTAAAAAATAAAACGGCTAGGGAAACTTGAATTGAATTTCAGACATCACCACTGAAATATATCTAAGACACTCAGTCTGATGAGATTGGAGGATTTTCATATAACATCTGTGGTACGGGATCTGAGTATCCACATCCAGCTTAGGAACTTGGCTACTGCTATTGTAATACACGGCAACGTGTCAGTACACAATATTCTTAGAGCGGTACTACTGGTTCTAGTGCCCAAGTTCCTACAGATTGGAATCAGCCACGCTTTACGGGGGCCAGAGTAGGCAGGACAGACAAACAGTACATGGGCATAGGACTCATCCAGTGCTTTGCAAAAGGGACAATTACTATTACTTGATTTGGCCCATTTTGCTGTATAGGTTCTTAAAGGTAAAGTACCCACTCTGAATTGGAAGTACAACTTCCGATCGAAGGGTTTGGATATGAGGTCCCAGTACCGTTCCAGACTTGGCTAAGGTTTGACTGATAAAAAAGCCCCAGTTAGCGATGAACTATCACTATCTCTGAGACTGTTGTGGTGAACCAATTCCCAATATCTTTCTTTTATAATCTCTTTAGAGGGGAATTGGCAACACGATGGATTTTTCCACAACTCAGACATACCAATACTCGCCAGGGAAGCTCTAACCGCTCTGAGCCAGCTGATCTTATGAAACCGATCTGACATGATTACATCTTTAAGGCCTGCGGCGTATGGGGAAAGTTCTAAAGTACACCATATTCGCCGCCAGTACAAGATGGGACAGAGCCTTGCTAGATCGGCCAATGCTTTCCTGCCTATATCTTGTAGAAGTGGAAGGGCCGGAGTACTTTGGGGGAGGTTGGTGATGTTTCTCAGGAACCTGTTTTCAGCGACTTAGACAGGTTTTCAAACCCCCAAAGTTCTGCCCCGTATAGCACTGAGCTGACCACTTTCATATTATAAATTTGTAAGACCGGACTAACTGGCTTCGTCAGGTAGGCATTAAACTCACTGCATATGGCCCTGATAATTGCCGATGTTTTAATGAAGCAGTGTCAATCTGGCGCCCCCATCTCATATCTTTTTGTAGGATGACCCCTAGATAGGTGAATGCGTTAACTTGTTCTAGTGGCCTCTTGTCTAAAAATATGCTTCCTTTAAAAGATCTATGTTGGTTAAAAGTCATGAATTTTGTTTTCGCCACATTAATCTCTAGGCCCCGTAGGGAGCAAAAAAATTTCAAAAAGAGTTAGAGCTCGCTGTAATCCACTAGGGGTTTTAGAAATTATCAATGTGTTATCGGCGAACATTAAAATCGGAATTGGAGAGCCTGCGAGGACTGGAGCATCTGTAGGTACCGATAATAAAAACTCAGCAATCCCATTAATAAAAAGGGAAAATAGGGTAGGGGCCAATATGCATCCTTGGCGTACCCCCTTCGCTACAGGCGCATCAAGCCAAAATGCATCCGTAGACTGGCAAAAAGTGGGGGGGTTACTGCAACAGAAACCCACTTTCCTACACTTTGTCAAGTATTCAGGGAGACCAAGATAAAGTGAATTTGTATAATCTAAGCGAGAAATAATTAATGTGAGAACAACCTGAACAAGGGCTTCAAACATGAGAAATCTGTCAATATTTCTAATCTTCCGCAGCTGAAGGAAGCAGGAGGAAACTACTGCCCCTACTTAAGGCTTTCGAGATACATTTTTGGCGATGAGAATTTCTAGACTCTTAACTGAGTTTCTTGGTTGTGGGGGGGTACCCATCTCAGCAGGCCAAAAATTTGAATTCCATGGATTTTTTGTGCCTCCAACCAAGACAAGCTCCGTCTTGTTGGAGTTTAATTTCTGTTGATTGATATTGATCCAATTGCGGATGAATAGCATTGTAGTTTGGAAGGTCAAGGTTGAGTCTAGTGAATTATCGATGGCAAAAAGAGGTTGCATGTCATCTGCATAATTGAATATTCTCACTTTTCTTTTTCTTCGGAAATGCACTAGAGGATATATATACAAATTAAAAAGGTGGGGGGACAGAGACAACCCTTGAGGTACACCACAGGTCAATTTGACTCTAGGAGAGCAAAAAGGGGTGAAACAAACTAACTGAGAAGGAAACAAACCAGTTCAGCGCTGTTCACTGTATGCCTGCAGCTCTGACACGGTCCATCCACCAATAACTCATGGTCGACCGTGTCAAACACCGCAGAGGTCAAGAACCACCAGCACCTGTGTGGTGCCTCTGTTGACCTCTTCTTTCAAATCATCTAACGCGGAACGGACAAGGTTACTGCCTCTATAGAATGAGCCGGGCGGGAGCGCGCCTGAGACAACTAGCAACATGCACTTCCAATACTTTAGCCAGAAAGGGAAGCAATGAGATGGGACGATAGTTGTTCAGGGTGTATGGGCCAGCATCAATTTTTCTTTTTAGCAATGTAACCACAATTGCTTCCTTGAAGGCTCTGGGGACAGTAGCTTGAGTTAGGGAGTCATTAATTAGAGATAGAGCAATAATGGGTAATGAAGCAAACACGTCTTTTAACATTTGAGGAGGGCAAATATCTGAAGGAGAACCTGATTTTACTTTAGTCAGTAAATCAGTAAGACCTATTTTATAGATGGTGGGTAATTTCACCAGTGATTTATAATTCCTCTCAATAATGGGTAAGTTCCCAAGGGGGGAACTTGAGGGGATGCTGAGTTTGATAGCTTTAATTTTAGTATCAAAGAAAGAATTGAGTGCATCACAGAAAGATTGAGTAGGAGGTATTTTTACCGTCACTCTATCAGGGTTTGATAATTTAGATACAATAGCAAATATATCCTTGGATTTATTGGTTGACTTCTAGATTTTTCCAGAAAAAATGTGGTTTTTGCCTGTAGAATAGAATTTTTATATTGTTTAAGATGGGCCTGATAAATTTTCTCTTTTGTCCAGTGAATAATTCCTATGCAAATTACGTTCAGTCGGCCAGTTTGGTAAGTTTAAGATCATCAGAGAATCATTTCTGAGCCTCACGGTGCCTGGCGATCCCAACTTTCCGGAAGGGAGCATGTTAAATGCTGGCGGCTTCTAGCCAAGTATTGATGTTTTCCTCTTGTTGGCCCATGTTAGTGTTTTCTGTAGGCACAGACGAGGCTAAAGAGTTGCAAAAGACATTAGTATTAACATGGGACCAATTCCTAGCTAGAATCTCAACACTAGCTGGGGTTTTAAACTGGGCCAGATCATTGAGAGTAAACTTAATCAGTGAATGATCAGATCAGACATAAGGAGTAACAGTAAGATTGATCACTGAAAGATTAGTGGTTCAAACCTGATTCAAAGTGTGTACTTTTATATGAGTGGTAGACGTCACATGCTGTTTGAAATTTAAGCAGCTTAATAATTCAGTGAATTTCAAGGAGTTTGACCCACCCATCTCTTCATTGGTTCAATAATGAAAGTCCCCAACTACCAGTGTTTTGGCAATAGAGTGCAATAGACAGACTCAATGTAGGCCACTATCAGATCCTTGTCTATTCTTGCATTGTTTAATGTCAGCAGCATGTTCAAGATGATCCCATAGACAATCATCTTGGCAAAATGGATTAACTCTTGATCAATCAATCATCTTTATTTCGATCAATTAAGATCATAAAAGACACTTTACAATAAAAAAGACCCATTTCTCTCCATAAATAAATATGAATATTAACATAACGAATACTATAAGTACAAACATGTTAAAAAGATCTTAAAAATTGCAATTAATATGATAAAATACTTTAAAAAAAAGGGTAACTGGCTCAGTAATACAGTTAGCATTTCTAGACATGGCTAATGATCTTAGAGCCCTTAACCTTATGTGGCACTAGTGACAAATACACTAGAAACAAAATTTGATTTGTATCACGAATAAGGGGTGAATTATTGAGTTGATAATAAGAAATGCCACCTGCTAACATAAAAACAACCACTTTACTAAGCAATACCCACGTACCCATTAATGCATCATTTAGACCTTTACAAACACTGGTTTGGGTATGCTGTAGTGGTCATACCAATTTCTGCCATTTTACTTTCCCGAATTGACCATGTCCAACTTAAAAATTTTGCAATCGCTATTACACACGAGATACCAGTGTCGGTCAACAGTATTCTCAAGGCAATAGCACTACTCCTCACTCTCATGTTCTTACATAAGGGGCGCAACCATTTTTTACGTGGAGCATGGTATGCCGGTACAAACAAATAGAATATGAGAGTAGGTTTCCTCATGTTCCAGACACAACTTACACATGCTCTCATTGTCCCTATGCCATTTACATGTAAATGCATTTAGGGGTAATGTGCCTATCCGGAATTGAAAGTATAGACGTCTGTCCCTGGGTTTAGTGATGGCATCCCAATATAACTCTTGATGGTAGCATTGTTGTTTATTGTAGCACAACCCCAGAAGTGCTGCGTGAGATGTGATTGGCTGTGAAATCAGTTGAGTTTTTTGGACTGCACAGTCCAGTTCCAGCTTTTCCCTCTTTTGACAGGTTGTCTGAAGTGTTTTGGCTTACCCAGCATTGAAGAATTTCCTGGGCAACCATTTTATCAGGACCATGATGCTGATGCGTGAGCGGCTCAGTAATGTTATGTTAATGATCAGTTTTGGCAATGCGCTCTGTAATGTGTCAGCAATCCTAAACCCAAGGGTTCCTGACTTCAAGCTCAAATACAACTCTCAACATTCTTGTTTCTTGTATTTTTAGTTTCCGTCTGTTTAGTCATCTTTGTATTTGGCTGAGCTTAACTATCTTTTAATAAACATCTTTTTCTACCACAGTAGAGGCAGTGATCTCTCTCTTTCTTGTTAGGATAAGGCATATTGTAACATTCATGTGTCAATGGTTTCAGTTGTGTCTTTCAGATGTGACGAAAAACCTAGGTTTGTAGTATTCTTATACATTATAATTTTGATTGCTTGCTTTGGATTAATAAGATCTCTGCAAAATGTATATTTGGGCCAGTAAGTCTTTAAGCCGATTCCATAAGCCATGATCAAAAGAACTGCTCTCTGTTCCTCAGCAGTCCCAGCAGGTAGTTCTTTGAATTATGTCAAATATGTCATTAAGTCCTTGTTTACTTATCTTATTTTCAGTAATGATTGGTCTACTTACATCAAAATGACACATAGAAGGAAGACACACTCCATCCAACACCTGCAAAGTCACATAAAACTGAGTCATTATTCTTTACGAGGAATAAAAAATAAGGAATGTATCCTAGGACTGTGCATCAGGGAATAGTGCAGACCAAAACATAAAATGAAGGTGGGTCTGTGTGAGGAGGACCTGAACCTTAGCAGGACCACCAGAACACCATTCTGTTGGGCACCAATGGCACTATTCTATGGAACTATGACCAAGACATTGGGACTGAATTATCACTATCTTTATTTAAAAGGGAGGTAAATGAAGGTGAATGAAAACGTATGTGTATTGCCCCAGTGGGTCTGCCCCTAAAACAAATAAATATAAACATAAGGTTGCTGTAAATAAACTATAAGGGGGAGGTGGATTGGTATATATTGCCCTAGTGGGCTTCTGATTATATAAAGTACGAATACATTGATCAAGTTGCTTCCCAAACATATAAAGTTCTAATTTGTCTGTTGGGCTATGGCACAAAATACAAACATATACATTTTAGCTGCAGATGACTACCATAGATCCAGTTAATTTACTCCCTGTTCATCACCTCGTAAAATACAGCATGAAAAAAACTGTTTACCAACATAGTGCATATGAGCCTTAAGAATCAAAATTCTATACCAGCAGTCTACTCCAACCTAGATGCATTTTCAATTCCTCTTCTATGTTCAGAATTTTAGGGATCATGGTCTTGAGTTCAATAATATACTTGGATTCTAGATGCCTGAGATTTTGCTTCTGATCCCCCGCTCTCAAATTAGATAAAATCCTGTCAAAAGCATAACATTTCAGAAGTTCACTATATCCTTCACTATTTGTTGTTATAAGTATAAACATGTCATCGATATGCCTTACCCAAAACATCTCATGGTCACTATAAAGCCCCAGGGAACTAACAACCTGCACCTCCCACCAGCACATTAGCATAGCTGGGTGCGAGGGAGTTTCCCATCACCGTTTCCTGGATCTTTTTATACACTCAATTGTCAAACAAAAAACATTGTTCATCAGGCAAAATTGTATCATATGAAGTAGCATTTCTGTATGTAGAAAAAACTAATAGGCCGAGCTCTTCAAAAGTGCCTGCATACTTGAATTCCCTGGTCATGATGAATGCTATTTTATAATGCATTAACGTCCAATGTAATTGGCAGGACATCTTCCTCTCAGGAAATCTCTTCTATACCTGATAGAAATCCCTTCTATGCATGGTAGAAAATCCATGCAGTCCTTAATGTATGAAGGGAGAGTCACCACAAATGGTCTCAGGAACAAATCTATATATTTCAGTGTATTCTCCAGTAATCTATCCCTTGTTGACACAGTGGGTCTACCCGGGTGTGGGGAGCAGGGGGGGGAGGGGTTTGGGGTTGGAGGAATTCTTATTTTCGGTAGGAGATAAAAAATGGGAGGTTTTGGATGGTCACCTCTCAGATAAATATATATTCTTCCATTTCGATCTAACCACAATCTACCCATTCACCAAACATCTCCAAATATCGCCTTGTAATCATGAATGCGTCTTTCACCACAATCTCCATATAACAGTCCTGGTCTGTCAGTTTTCTATACCCTTCAGCCAAGTATATCTTCTTAGGTAGAATCACTACATTTCTCTCATGGTACAATAACTATTTTTTTGTCTTTTTCTAGAGTTCTCAAGGTGTTTAATTGACTCCATGTTCAATTGCCCTTGGCTTCTTTGTCTCGATATTTTAAGATCACACATTACTGCCGCATGAAATGCATCTATAGAATCATATGGTAGACTGACAAAAAATTAGATTTACATTTCAAATCATTTTGCCATCTTTGATGTACTACAGGGCCCATATAATCTTAATTAACAATGGGGTCACACGTTGTTTTAATTTCAGTGTCAAACTCTATCAGTATGAAAACTAACTCTATATCTCTAGTCTATAAATTACTCACTCTTTTTGTCTTTTTTGCCACATTGGGAGACTCTGGGTGTAGTTAAAGTTAACTGTAGGACAATAATTTAGACCATACATTAGTATGCTCGATTCAGTAACTATAAGGGGGTTTTCTTAGTGGTTATTCACTATTTGTCTTTGTTTAGAGATTATTTGCTATTCTTCTGACACCATGGGCCTGATTATGATGTCGGGCGGATGTCGCCGCGGTCTCCGGACCGACCGACCTCCAGTCAGCGGTCCCAAAACCGCCATTACGATGCAACTGCACATGGTGTGGTCGCATATTCCCATTTACCTATGGGAGCTTGTGCTGCAGCCGTAAACCAGCCATAGCACAAGCTTCCATGGAGAAGTGGGAGCCTGTGTAAATCCCTAGGTGCCCCCCAGGTCCCCAACCGGAGCCTGCGGAGACATGGCGGCCCTGGTAGGGGCCCCCAAAGTCGCTTTCCGACAGGCTTTTCATGTCTGAAAGCCTGCTAAGTAAACACTGTTCATAGGGGATTTTGAGAGGCCTCCGACTGGCCCTGTCAGTTAATCTTCCTGTGCCTATCAAAAATGAATGTGTCCGTCGGTAACGCAACTGGTGCTCATGTAAAGCTCTCTGATACCTTCGGGTCAAGTTCCCTCTATATAGAACTCCCCCCCCCAAAAAAAAAAATACATGCAGTTCATGTAGGAATAGTAATAATGCACAGGACTAAAAAGTCCCCTACGGAGACAAACTTAGGCAGATAAAGAAATTCATCACTTGCAACACAGATCACACCATATATGTGCTAGAATGCCCTTAGAAGTCTTGAATCTAAATTTATTTGTGGGTTAGAAACAAAGTCACCATATGTTTTAGACTCAGAAAAAGAAAACTGTAATCATTTGGCTGATCGACTGAATTGAACTTTGGCTGCTATCTCACGATACAAGATTGACGAAGGGGTTATTGTTGTGTGTTTTTAAACTGTGTTTTTACTCATTACTCACCTGTTACACTATTACCAGCCATCATCTTCGGAGTGATTCTAAAACATCATTCTTTTCATAAATAGCGAGGAAAGGTGAATTATATACCGGCTTTCAATACATGAATTCCAAGCCCAATTGGGCTTGCCATGAAATGGACTAATTTGGAAAATTTTAAAATATTGTGGCTATCCTAATCTTGATGAACTGGAAATTACTATTTACTTGTCACACCAATTACAGACCCCATCCCAGAAATGAATACAAATCTAAGAACAAATATGGATCTTTCGTTCAGCCCCCATGGGCAGGACTTTGTAGACAGAAGAGCTGACAAAACATTAACATAAACAATAGGTAATAGAATAACTAGGGGGGAGGATGTAGCCTTACAGCTAGAGCCATCGCCCTCGAAGCTGGGGGACAAGGTTCGAGTCTCGGAAAGGACGCTCAACATCCTGTGATTTTGGGCAAATCACTTAATATCCCCGTGCTTTCCGACATTCTTTTCATGTCCCAAAGCCCGCTAAGAAAAGTCTGCCGGAAAGCGACATCATAATCCCCACGGCGTAAACACCGTACATAGGGGATTATGAGTGGCCTCCGACTGGCCCTGTCACTTAATCTCCCGGTGCCTAACAAAAATGAATGTGTCCGTCTGTAACGAAACTGGTGCTCATGTAAAGCGCTCTGATACTCGATGTCCCGGGTCTAGTTCGCGCTTTATAAAACTCTAAAAAAAATATTTCCGCCAAGATGAAATGTACAGGTGAGCAATCTTGAGGAGAGCATTTTTGAGGACAATGACACTGATCATGCAAATGCATATAATACTAATATACATCATTATGAATACAAGTTATAGGAATTGATCCATGAAGATGATTAGAATATTCAGTGTCCATGCACTTTAAAATGAAAGTATCTGTATAATCACTAATTGAACTGCTTGCTCCCGTAAAGCACCTTTAGACTGAACATGGTTGCCCTGGCAATCAGAACACGTGTAGCTGAAGCAGAAGTCGAAACTACCTCCTAGTTATGTTTCTTCTGCACAGAAATGGAAGCCAGGCAATTACTAGACATGAAAATGCCGAGACAACGTGCGCTCTTTTTGTAGTGCAATTATAGAGGCCAAACCACTCTGCTCTCAGCCCCCGCTGTGTATTTTCATGTAAAAAGCCTGCCTATACCCAGATCCATTCTATCCCTACTTGGAAAGCACAGCTGTGGCAAAAGGAAGCGTAATCAGTCAGAATTCACAGAACTTTGTCAACACGAGCCCTCAATTCTAAGTAGGATAAGTCAGCTGATCTGATCGCGCACTACTGGAAAATATTTGGGCAATTTGAAAACAAGTGCCATATTCTCAAGGCTCTGATTTCAGGCTGCTACCAGCAGGACACTACAACATGTCCAGCACTGTGACTGAAGCTTACCTGCCTTACATAATATCCTTCACACGACGTGCACGACCTTGTCAAGTTGCCCATGCAGTTTCTGTGCGAAATTCAAAATCGTATGAAGTTTAATTTTTCAAAGCACAAGGATTCAGTGCAATAAGAATTGAATATCTCCTTTATTATTGATCATTTGCTAAGCGTTCTGTCATGTTTTCTTCCGGAGTGTAGGAAGCGCTTTGAAAAAATAAGAAAATGCAATAATAGCTGATGCAGAGAAAAGCATAGTTGCCGGTGGGATATGCATAATGTGTGGATGAGTCGCAAACATGAACAATAACATTTATCCACACGAATAATTAAGCGTGAGAGATATAAAGGTAATTAAAAAATAAGGAGAAAAACTCTGTGGAATAAAGAGGCAAGAAAAGTTAAAGGGGTGGAGTCCCAGTTGCAATCCCTCAATATGGAAAATGGAATCCATTGTGAGAAAGTTATAATTAACATTAGTCTGATGTGGGTGTTTCAGCTGTCATACTGCATGTTTTGGACCTACAGATAGCTTTCCTACTGAAATGTAGCAAATGTTAAATGTTCATCTTGGTTAGTGTAAGACGGTTGTCACTGACCACGAACACATTGGTTTTGGTGCAATTATCCCAATTAAAATTATTCAACTACATTGTATGTGTGCAAGTCGTAGGTGTCCCCTTCCTGCCCAGGAAAGTGAAGGGAACAAGAACATTAACAATTTGTACAATAGTGTCCACAAACTAAATTGACGCTCGTTCGATAATCGATAGATTGTTACAAAAATCAACGACATCAATATTCCTGTTTAATGAGGCATGAGCAATAGAGTCAGTTTTACTGGGATTCAAACCTGTGACCTGATGGATGCACTCAAACCTCAGGCTTCACTGCCAAAATCAATGGCCCGTCTTACCTAAAAAGTAAAGACTCTCTCTACAGGTAATACTTTTCTCTGAGATTGTTGGTAAGCACAGATACATCAAAGAGAGATTCGGAAAGACCTCTGGTGTGGGTATAGATTTTCATAACCCATTGCAGGTTTGGAGAAACCGTGAATTCAACCAAGCGGGCCTCAATTACAAGCTGCATTTTGTATCACTTAAAGTAGTACTAGCGTATTACTCACATTACCACAAAATGCAATTCACAAACCTATAACCGGAGTCTGCTTCCATCTCTCTCTCTTTTCTGTGCAGAGACCTCCACCTAGGTGGTGGAGATTGCCACAAACTTGGGTATATATTTCAGTGGTAAATGTGGACGAAACCAAGGCAAGTGGTGGGAAAATATATAATATCTACTACAAAAAGGGAGGGGGTAAAGTACATTTAAATAGGGACTTGGAGATGGACATGCAAATGCAAACCCACAAAATAGCAAGAAAAATGCTACTCCCAAACTGGACTTCTAAAGTTGCCACAGCCCTAAAACAGCCTCAAATGTATTCCACTCTAGCTTTGGAGTAGTGCAAGAACCACACATGGCCAACCAGTCGTACTGCAACACACTCCCATAGAAAATAATTGAGACAGGGAAATAAAAGCACAGCTCATAGTAGGAACTAATGTTAAATAAATTAAATCACTTCAGCATTTCACTTAAATTTATTAATTATATTAATTATATTAAATATATATGCATATATAATGCACATATGTATATATATATATATTATCTACTGGCGGTCGCCAGTAGATAGTTATAGTTAAAACCTATTATCCATAGGAAATCCGCGACATTCTATTTGAAATAACGTTGGCGCCGGTTGACGAATCTTCGCGAAAGTTTCCAACTTGTTGGGGCGCTCCGGTCCGCTCCTATCCTGAAAGTCTCGGGGTGATACGTCAAGCGGGGCCGAGAAAAAGGGGGTCCCAAAACGCGTTTTCCCCATTCATTTTTCCATAGGAACCTTTAGTCGCAGCTACAGCCCGAACTGCTGAACGGAATTACACCAAATTTGGCAAAGAGGTAGCCCTTGGTTCAGTGTCGTGCCTTTTGCTTAAATGGTGTAAATCCGTTCAGTAGTTCCTGAGAAAATCAAAAGTAAAGTCACATATATATCTGGGCGGAGCCTAACCACACATGTCATCGTGAGATCTGATTGGCTGTCAGCACTTCATCCTGGAATTGCTGGCAGCCATCTTGGGACCAATATAAATGATAGTACCTCATTGAAATGCATTGTAGTGAATAGAAGATTTTGAGGGTCACCAAAAGGAGAACTATAAAGGGTGATAACAGGCTTTAGTTACATTAGAATTTATTTGTTGATGGTACCATACTAATTTTAGGAATTGTGGTGTATTCTAAGGTGATTTTACCATGTGAAAAACCTTCTGCTGGGATATCATGAATCATGTTTGAGAGATCACTATTTTCTCATGCTTGTCCCATGGAGGTTTGGAAGGTGCTCCAGAAGCTAAAATGAGAGCATATTTTCTGTAAATTCACATTATCTTTCTCACTCATGTGAGAATGAAGTCTGACATTCTCAGTAAAACATGTACATCCAACAAGGGCAGAGACTGTCAGTTGATTCCTTTGTGTTCTACTGCAGCTTCCCAGAGTGTTCTAAAGAACAACTAGAGTGCTAACAGCCTTACTTATGACAAAAGTATGGCACACCTGAAGCCATCTTGATTGGAATAAACTGGTAACACTTAAACAATTTAATTTAAAAAGGAACAAAATGATGGGCTTCATTTTGTCATAGAAATTATGGTTAGTGCTGTAGAAAGAAAAATTAGGACATGTTTCAAGTGTGATCTCAAATATCTTCCTGTTATATTTCAACAGGAGCAGCCTGCCAGTTGATGCCTTTGTGTTCTACTGCAGCTTCCCAGAGTGTTCTAAAGAACAACTAGAGTGCTAACAGCCTTACTTATGACAAAAGTATGGCACACCTGAAGCCATCTTGATTGGAATAAACTGGTAACACTTAAAACATTTAATTTAAAAAGGAACAAAATGAGGGGGTTCATTTTGTCATAGAAATTATGGTTAGTGCTGTAGAAAGAAAAATTAGGACATATTTCAAGTGTGATCTCAAATATCTTCCTGTTATATTTCAACAGGAGCAGCCTGCCAGTTGATGCCTTTGTGTTCTACTGCAGCTTCCCAGAGTGTTCTAAAGAACAACTAGAGCGCTAACAGCCTTACTTATGACAAAAGTATGGCACACCTGAAGCCATCTTGATTGGAATAAACCGGTAACACTTAAAACATTTAATTTAAAAAGGAACAAAATGAGGGGTTCTTTTTGAAATAGAAATTATGGTTAGTGCTGCAGAAAGAAAAATTAGGGCATGTTTTAAGTGAGATCTCATATCCTCTTCTATTTCATTAGAAAATTCTGGCATGCAGACTGAAACAATCACTTTCAATACCAGCAGCAGACTACCAGTTAACTCCCTGGTGAGCAGTAGCTTTACTCCAGTGATCTAATGAGCAACTAGAGTGCTAACATTCTGAATTTATGGCAGATGTGAGACACATCTGAATGCCTTCTTGATGGAATCAAAGTAAAAAACTGAAAGCATTTCCTACTGAGAAGACTGCAGTAAATGAAGAAATTAGGAAACTTCATAACAAAGAAGTCTTCCAAGATGGCCACCAGTGAAAAAAGAGCCCAAATGTAGCACAAATATTACCCAGATGTAGCCCACATATAGCCCAATGACAAAAGTGTGCAAAACACTTTTATTTTGAGTTTTTTTGCAGTTTTATGTAGTGCAGACTGGTCAGGTATTGGAGCATTGCATCTTAAAACATGACCCCCTACACTACAAAAACACCACTGCACTACCTTAAACCCTAAAACACTACCCCCAGCACGACCCCCTACACTACACAAGCACCACTGCACTATCCTAAACCCTAAAACACTACCCCCAGCACGACCCCCTACACTACCCAAACACCACTGCACTAACCTAAATCCTAAAACACTACCACCAGCACGACCCCCTACACTACCCAGACACCACTGCACTACCCTAAAACATGACCCCCTACACTACACAAACACCACTGCACTACCCTAAACCCTAAAACACTACCCCCAGCACGACCCCCTACACTACACAAGCACCACTGCACTACCCTAAACCCTAAAACACTACCCCCAGCACGACCCCCTAAACTGCCCGAACACCACTGCACTGCCCTAAACCCTGAAACACCACCCCCAGCAAGACCCCCTACACTGCCCGAACACCACTGCACTGCCCTAAACCCTGAAACATCACCCCCAGCAAGACCCCCTACACTGCCCGAACACCACTGACCTAAACCCTGAAACACCACCCCAAGCACGACCCCCTACACTGCCCGAACACCACTGCACTGCCCTAAACCCTGAAACACTACCCCCAGCATGACCCCCTACACTGCCCGAACACCACTGCACTGCCCTAAACCTTGAAACACCAGCCCCTGCACGACCCCCTACACTGCCCGAACACCACTGCACTACCCTAAACCCTGAAACATCACCCCCAGCACGACCCCCTACACTGCCCGAGCACCACTGCACTGCCCTAAACCCTGAAACACCAGCCCCAGCACGACCCCCTACACTGCCCGAACACCACTGCACTGCCCTAAACCCTGAAACACCAGCCCCAGCACGACCGCCTACACTGCCCGAACACCACTGCACTGCCCTAAACCCTGAAACACCAGCCCCAGCACGACCCCCTACACTGCCCGAACACCACTGCACTGCCCTAAACCGTGAAACACCAGCCTCAGCACGACCCCCTACACTGCCTGAACACCACTGCACTGCCCTGAACCCTGAAACACCAGCCCCAGCACAACACCCTACACTGCCCGAACACCACTGCACTGCCCTAAACCCTGAAACACCACCCCGTGCATGACCCCCTACACTGCCCGAACACCACTGCACTGCCCTAAACCCTGAAACACCACCCCCAGCGCGACCCCCTACACTGCCCGAACACCACTGCACTGCCCTAAACCCTGAAACACCACCCCCTGCACAACCCCCTACACTGCTCGAACACTACTGCACTGCCCTAAACCCAGAAACACCATCCCCAGCACGACCCCCTATACTGCACGAACACCACTGCACTGCCCTAAACCCTGAAACACTACCCCCAGCAAGACCCCCTACACTGCCCGAACACCACTGCACTGCCCTAAACCCTGAAACATCACCCCCAGCAAGACCCCCTACACTGCCCGAACACCACTGCCCTAAACCCTGAAACATCACCCCCAGCAAGACCCCCTACACTGCCCGAACACCACTGCACTGCCCTAAACCCTGAAACACCAGCCCCAGCACGACCCCCTACACTGCCCGAACACCACTGCACTACCCTGAAACACCACCCCCTGCACGACCCCCTACACTGCCCGAACACCACTGTACTGCCCTAAACCCTGAAACCCCACCCCCAGCATGACCCCCTACACTGCCAGAACACCACTGCACTGCCCTAAACCCTGAAACACCACCCCCTGCACAACATCCTACACTGCCCGAACACTACTGCACTGCCCTAAACCCTGAAACACCACCCCCAGCACGACCCCTTACACTGCACGAACACCACTGCACCGCCCCTAAACCCTGAAACACTACCCCCAGCAAGACCCCCTACACTGCCCAAACACCACTGCCCTAAACCCTGAAACACCACCCCCAGCAAGACCCCCTACACTGCCCGAACACCACTGCACTGCCCTAAATCCTGAAACACCACCCCCAGCAAGACCCCTACACTGCCCGAACACCACTGCACTGCTCTAAACCCTGAAACACCACCCTCAGCACGACCCCCTACACTGCCCGAACACCACTGCTCTGCCCAAAACCCTGAAACACCAGCCCCAGCACGACCCCCTAAACTGCCCGAACACCACTGCACTGCCCTAAACCCTGAAACACCAGCCCCAGCACGACCCCCTACACTGCCCGAACACCACTGCACTGCCCTAAACCCTGAAACACCACCCCCAGCACGACCCCCTACACTGCCCGAACACCACTGCACTGCCCTAAACCCTGAAACACCAGCCCCAGCACAACCCCGTACACTGCCCGCACACCACTGCACTGCCCTAAACCCTGAAACACCAGCCCCAGCACAACCCCGTACACTTCCCGAACACCACTGCACTGCCCTAAACCCTGAAACACCAGCCCCAGCACGACCGCCTACACTGCCCGAAAACTACTGCACTGCCCTAAACCCTGAAACACCACCCCAAGCAAGACTACCTACACTGGCCGAACACCACTGCACTGCCCTAAACCCTGAAACACCACCCCCTGCACGACCCCCTACACTGCCCGAACACCACTGCACTGCCATAAACCCTGAAACCCCACCCTAGCACGACCCCCTACACTGCACGAACACCACTGCACTAAACCCTGAAACACCACCCCCTGCACGACCCCCTACACTGCCGGAACACCACTGCACTGCCCTAAACCCTGAAACACCACCCCCAGCATGACCCCCTACACTGCCCTAACACCACTGCACTGCCATAAACCCTGAAACATCACCCCCAGCACAACCCCCTACACTGCCTGAGCACCATTGCTCTGCCCTAAACACTGAAACACTAGCCCCAGCACGACTCCCTACACTGCCCGAACACCACTGCACTGCCCTAAACCCTGAAACACCACCCCCAGCATGACCCCCTACACTGCCCGAACACCACTGCACTGCCCTAAACCCTGAAACACCAGCCCCAGCAAGACCCCCTACACTGCCCGAACACCACTGCATTGCCCTAGGCTCTGAAACACCAGCCCCAGCAAGACCCCCTACACTGCCCGAACACCACTGCACTGCCCTAAACCCTGAAACACCAGCCCCAGCAGGACCCCCTACACTGCCCGAACACCACTGCACTGCCCTAAACCCTGAAACACCAGCCCCAGCACGACCCCCTACACTGCCCGAACACCACTGCACTGCCCTAAACCCTGAAACACCAGCCCCAGCACCACCCCCTACAATTCCCGAACACCACTGTACTGCCCTAAACCCTGAAACACCACCCCCTGCACCGCCCCCTACACTGCCCGAACACCACTGCACTGCCCTAAACCCTGAAACACCACCCGCTGCACGACCCCCTACACTGCCCGAACACCACTGCACTGCCCTAAACCCTGAAACACCACCCCCTGCACCACCCCCTACACTGCCCGAACACCACTGCACTGCCCTAAACCCTGAAACACCACCCCCAGCATGACCCCCTTTACTGCTCGAACACCACTGCACTGCCCTAAACCCTGAAACACCACCCCCAGCATGACCCCCTACACTGCCCGAACACCACTGCCCTAAACCCTGAAACACCACCCCTGCACGACCCCCTACACTGCCCGAACACCACTGCACTGCCCTAAACCCTGAAACACCACCCCCTGCACGACCCCCTACACTGCCCGAACACCACTGCACTGCCCTAAACCCTGAAACACCACACCCAAGACGACCCCCTACACTGCCCGAACACCACTGCACTGCCCTAAACCCTAAAACACCACCCCCAGCACGACCCCCTACACTGCCCGAACACCACTGCACTGCCCTAAACCCTAGAACACTACCCCCAGCATGACCCCCTACACTACCCGAACACCACTGCACTACCCTAAACCCTAAAATACTCCCCCAGCACGACCCCCTACACTACCCGAACACGACTGCACTGCCCTAAACCCTAAAACACTCCCCCAGCACGACCCCCTACACTGCCCAAACACTACTGCACTGCCCTAAACCCTGAAACACCACCCCTCAGCACGACACCCTACACTGCCTGAACACCACTGCACTGCCCTAAACCCTGAAACACCACCCCAGCAGGACCCCCTACACTGCCCGAACACCACTGCACTAAACCCTGAAACACCACCCCCTGCACAACCCCCTACACTGCCGGAACACCACTGCACTGCCCTAAACCCTGAAACACCACCCCCAGCACGACCCCCTTTACTGCTCGAACACCACTGCACTGCCCCAAACCCTGAAACACCACCCCCAGCATGACCCCCTACACTGCCCGAACACCACTGCTCTAAACCCTGAAACACCACCCCTGCACGACCCCCTACACTGCCCAAACACCACTGCACTGCCCTAAACCCTGAAA
Organism: Calotriton arnoldi; assembly: GCA_963921515.1. Classification (NCBI taxonomy): domain Eukaryota; kingdom Metazoa; phylum Chordata; class Amphibia; order Caudata; family Salamandridae; genus Calotriton; species Calotriton arnoldi. The sequence goes on from CAWUFW010000379.1 coordinate 391,581, forward strand.
CACGACCCCCTGCACGACCCCCTACACTGCCCAAACACCACTGCACTGCCCTAAACCCTGAAACACCACCCCAGCACGACCCCCTACACTGTCCGAACACCACTGCACTGCCCTAAACCCTAAAACACCACCCCCAGCACGACCCCCTACACTGCCTGAACATCACTGCACTGCCCTAAACCCTAGAACACTACCCCCAGCATGACCCCCTACACTACCTGAACACCACTGCACTACCCTAAACCCTAAAATACTCCTCCCAGAACGACCCCCTACACTACCCGAACATGACTGCACTGCCCTAAACCCTAAAACACTCCCCCCAGCACGACCCCCTACACTACCCGAACACCACTGCACTGCCCTAAACCCTAAAACACTCCCCCAGCACGACACCCTACACTACCTAAACACCACTGCACTGCCCTAAACCCTAAAACACTACCCCCGCATGACCCCCTACACTACCCAAATACCAATGCACTACCCTAATCCCTAAAACACTACCCCCGCACAACCCCCTACACTACCCAAAGACCACTGCACTACCCTAAACTCTAAAACAATACCCCCGCATGACTCCCTACACTACCCAAAGACCACTGCACTACCCTAAACCCTAAAACACGACCTCCTACACTACACAAACACCACTGCACTACCCTAAACCCTAAAAACTACCCCAGCACGAACCCCTACACTACCCAAACACCACTGCACTACCCTAAACCATAAAACACTACCCCCAGCAGTACCCCTACGCTACCCAAACACCACTGCACTACCCTAAACCCTAAAACACTACCCCCAACAGTACCCCCTACACTACCCAAACACCATTGCACTACCCTAAAACACTACCCCCAGCAGTATCCCCTACACTACCCAAACACCACTGCACTACCCTAAACCCTAAAACCCTAAAACACTAACCCCCAGCACGACCCCCTACACTACCCAAACACCACTGTACTACCCTAAACCCTAAAACACTCCCCCAGCACGACTCCCTACACTACCCAAACACCACTGCACTACCCTAAACCCTAAATCTACCCCCAGCATGACCCCCTACACTACACAAACACCACTGCACTACCCTAAACCCTAAAACACTACCCCCAGCACGACCCTCTTCACTACCTAAACACAACTGCACAATTTGTTACAGGCGTTGCAACGCAGGCCTGTGGTGCTTACTGGAAGTACCTGGTGGGCTAGTTGGGCCCCAGGGACTCTCAGGATTCAAGGTGACCTAATCCCCCAACTTAAAACGCGCCACGGGGCGCGTTTGCACAGTGGTGAAGGGAGGGGGCGGGGCCTCAGGTGACATGTGCGCAAACACGCCCTGTGGTGCGTTTTAAGTTGGGGAGTTAATTCCCTTTGAATCCTGGGGGCCAACTAGCCCACCAGGTTCCTTCAGTAAGCACAACAGAGTTGCGTTGCAGAGAGGTGAAAAAGGTGCGTGGCCTCGGAACGCCTCTCTGCAACTCAGCTCTGTGGTCCTAACTGTAGGTACCTGGGGGCTAGTTGGGCCCCAGGGACCCTCAGGATTCAAGGGGACTTAATCCCACAACTTAAAACGTGCCACTGGCTCTGGTTAGTCAGAGTCAGTTACCACCAGTACCCGTCTGAAAAAGTTGTGGGCACAGGATGATTTTGCAACAAGGCATCTTTCTGCTCCTCTGTTGGTTCTTTCTGCACATCTTTTGCATCTTTCTGTGCGTTTTTTCTTCTTTCTTCACATGTCCTACCTCTGTTGGCATAGTTAGAAACTAGCATTTAAAAACCTTTGAAATTCACTTAAAAATCATAGGTTTCAGGCACGTTATAGTTAGAAATTAGCATTTAAAAAACCTTTGAAATTCACTGAAAAAACCATAGGTTTCAGGCACGTTATAGTTAGAAATTAGCATTTAAAAAACCTTTGAAATTCACTGAAAAAACCATAGGTTTCAGGCACGTTATAGTTAGAAATTAGCATTTAAAAAACCTTTGAAATTCACTGAAAAAACCATAGGTTTTAGGGACAGTTATAGTTAGTTGGACATTGCACTCGTACAAAACCCGTGAAATTCCCTGTTATAGTTAGTTCAGCTAACTATAACTCGCGCCCCGCAATGCACTGCTGATGACGTCACATATTACATCACTCATGACATGGTCAGTGACATCACTGATGACATCACTGATGACATCTCAAATGACATCACTGATGACATCATCCATGTGATAATTTCATGCATCTTCTCACACCCTAATATAACTTTTGATACACCCACTCTAAATTACAGACTGCCATTCTCAAAACCATAGACACTCCAACACCAAAAACTACATACCCACTCACTGATTCTTAGGTCTACACACACATCCACTCACTCACCTGTACAGTCACTCATACTTACAGTCACTCAGTACAGGACTATCATATGCACTCATACACCTATATAAACACTCACACACCGCCACTCATCCATAGAGGTACTCACACACCTAGTCAGTCATGCAAAAAATTAATCACACACCCATTTACTCACCTATACAGTTATACACACACCAGCTCACTTACTCATACAAATACTAGCACATTCTTACGCTCTTATACAATAACTGATACAAGCACACACGCATCCATACAGCCACTCTCACAATATCACACTCTCACTTATAGCCATTTAAATACTCTAACACACATATATACTGCCTTTTACATATGTAGTTACTCGCACATGTACCACGGAGATATAGATTCACTCACTAACACACCCATACACACACTCACCCACCCAAGCAGTCCATCACAGATGCACTCTTGAAATCATGCACCCAGTGAATCACCCACTCACACATCTATGTATAGAGTCACACACACCCCACCCACACAAACAGTCAGGCAGCCATACAGATACTCAGAGAACCAATCAATAACCCATATAGACACTCATGTAGCTATTCGCAAATCCATGCATCCACTTACACACCAACAAACAGACGGATACAGACATCCACACAGTTTAGTCACTAACCCATGCATTCAGTAAGATACGTTTAATCACTCACTTGTAGTCAGTCACTCACGTACTAAATCATCCATTCAGACACTTATACACCCACTCATTCTTCAATACGCCTTTCCCTATATATATTAAACATATTTAAACTTTACAGAAACACAGTCACTGGATGATGTCATCAGTGATGTCATTTGAGATGTCATCAGTGATGTCATCAGTGATGTCACTGACCATGTCATGAGTGATGTAATATGTGACGTCATCAGCAGTGCATTATGGGGCGCGAGTTATAGTTAGCTGAACTAACTATAACAGGGAATTTCACGGGTTTTGTACGAGTGCAATGTCCAACTAACTATAACTGTCCCTAAAACCTATGGTTTTTTCAGTGAATTTCAAAGGTTTTTTAAATGCTAATTTCTAACTATAACGTGCCTGAAACCTATGGTTTTTTCAGTGAATTTCAAAGGTTTTTTAAATGCTAATTTCTAACTATAACGTGCCTGAAACCTATGGTTTTTTCAGTGAATATATATATATATAACAAAATGTGCTAAATATTAAGTAATATTAAGTAAGAATAAAAATGTGAGTGAAGGTGGGTATTTTTACAAATATTGTTTTGAATAATTATTTAATAATGAATACATTGCAAATATATAGTTCTAGGTTGATACATCTTTAAAATGTATTTATATAAATTTTTTCTACCCCGGACCCGCACCTCCCGATGACCCTCCCCCCGCCAACCCCCGGACCTCGAAACCCACCCCCTCCCACCTCCCCCCACCTACCTTGTGAGCCAAGCAGACCTAAGGTCTATGTGGTGGAGCCTGTGTGTCAGCCCCCCTTGCTACCGACCTGCTAAGATTCATTCCCCGCCTCTTTTTAATATTATTTTACCCTTTTTTAAGTGCTACCCCCACTATATACCCTTAAAAAAATTATTTTTTTCCAGTGTTCCCTCTACTAGATCAGTCCAGAACAAAGTTTCTCATTTACTGCGTCAGGCTATCAGGCCTGAAAGATGTAAATTAATTGCTGCCATTAAGCTTTCAGTTTATCAATATAATCTTTAGCTTGAATGTCTGAAGTGAAGACTCTTGTAGTTTTCTTATATATAATCTTCAATTGAGCTGGGTTCATTAGAAAAGCTTCTGCCCCTAAAGCCAGACAGGGCTGAATCAGTTGTCTTAGCTTCCAGCGCCTCTCCATCGTAACATGGCAGAAGTCTGGTCTTGCGAAGAAGAACTGATTTTCATGGATCCGTCGGGCATTCGGCCGGGCCTTCGCAAACACTTACTCCCGGAGCAGAAAATTCCCAAAGTAGATTAATATTGCCCTTGGCATTACAGTACTTTCTCTGCCAGGCTTCGTTAGGCTCTTTAAGGTCAATGGGAATCGATGGACCCACTGTATCTCTGCCTCCCAGTTCCAATGCTGAAGTTCAGGAAAGGCCCCCTTCATTAGTTTCAGTACATAGGCCCGTATATCATTACCCTCTGCTCCTTCTTCTATGCCAAGTATCCGTAGGTTATTCCACCTTTCCCGGTTCTCAAAATCTTCCAGCTTCCATTAGAAGTCTGCGAACTGAACCTCCTGGGTTTCTGTATGCGCCTGAGTTCTGCTCAAATCATCTTCTAACGTGGCAGTTCGCTCTTCAACCTGCGTCAGCCTCGAGTTTATATCTGTACAGGCTTTAGCCATTTTTCTTACAGCGCGCTGGAGCTTCTTCGTAGCCAAGCGATTTTTCTTCCCATCCAATTGGGTCTCTTCTTGCAATTGTTTAATGGGTTCGTAAATCATTTTCAAGGAGGGTTCTTCTGCTTCTGGTGTTCTTGCATTGGTGACAGCTTCCTCCTGCCCCGAAAGATCTGGGTAAGCTATTTGGGTAGCAGGGTAATCCCATTTTAAGCTAGGATCTGTATTAAAAAATCAAAAAACACCATCGCACGAGGAAATTAATGAGGAATGCCAAAAAAAGGAAGCGGTGAGAGAGCAGGGTGGTTACTTAGGGCCCGATTCCGATCTCGCTAGGAAAGCCCTCCGTACGACTCAGATCCAGAGGGTTTTCCGAGCGAGACATGCTCCTGGAGTCCGAACGAGCGAGTACAATGCTGCTGTATGCTTACGGACTCGGTTCGCTCAGACTCCCATTGAACTCTATGGGAGCCTGTGTACAGACGCGTACACAGGCTCCCATGGCAGCAAAGTGGTGGGTGGGGAAAAGCGTACACCCTTTGGCGGGCACCCCATGTTGCCCATCACACTGTGCATGTCTGGATCAGGGGGACCCATGGGTACACCCCGTGACAGATTTGGAGGGCCCCTGGTGCAGGGGGGCCTGCTACGGTTCCCCGAAGTATGCTTCTGGCAGCCGTTTCGTCTCGCTGAGACTGAGGCGAAGCGGCTGTCCGGATCGTGCATCGTACTCGCTCGGTCGGAATTCGGCTCCATTGCGCTGTACGATCCGGCTGTGAATGAGTCGTACGGAGTGGTTCGGGTCCGGAAACGATTCGGTCAGTGCTTACGCGATCTTCGCATCGTACTTGGCCGTTCGGACCTGTGTACGATTTGGTTGTAAACAAGGGCTATGAATCAGATCTGGCAAAGCCAAATCCGATTCGGAGGCCTTCAGAACGACATCGGAATTGGGCCCTTAGTATGCGGATAGCAACGATAAATATATGTGGGTTGAATGATGCGGTAAAACGAAGGAGAATCAAGGAACAGCTCAAGATCCTGCATGCCGACATAATCTGCATGCAGGAGACGCACATCGAGGGGTCAAGGAAAAATCTCCTAGAGCAGCTGGGGTTACAATTGATAGCATATACCACACAGGGGACAAGAACGAGAGGGGTAGCGATGTTGGCTCAGAAGGGGAGGATTTTATTTAAAACTCACTCAAATGATAGGCTAGGTCGATGGGCAATTGTTAAAGGCCAATTGCAGGGATTTAAGTTTACGCTATGTACGATTTATGGATCGACAGGTGATGATCCCGATGTGTGTGAGTATCTCAATTCAGAATTGGTTAAGTGGCCTCTACCGATCACTGTATGTGGCGATCTAAATATAAACGGCATGGGGGGGGCTATGGAAGGGTAACCCAAGTAATTATACAGGCCGTAAAAAAAAGTACACCGGGCTCTTATTCAAATGATGGAAGACAATGGGCTGCATGATGCTTGGGCACAACTGAAACCACAGGAGGAGGGTAGCACATATTTCTCGGCACCACATTGAGCTGTAGCGCGACTGGATTATTTCTTGGTCTCATCCTACCTCCTTTCCATATGCAGCATTAAGAAATTTCCCCGGGCTATGTCCGACCACAATTACTTGGTCTTAGAGATCAAAGACATTGCAGTGGATGTACCGGAGTGCACCTAGACATTCAAGAGGGCCCTGCTTCAAGATCCTAATTATGTTCAACACATGAACAAGTGGCTTGGGGAATTCTTGGAGGTTAACAGGGGCAGCGCTAGGTGTGGGATGGTTTGGGATGCTCTTAAGGCCGGGATCAGAGGGGAAACCCTGTGTTATTCTTGGAACCGGAATAAAGAAACTATGCAAAATGTAAAGATTATGTATAGCACAATGTCAGATATAGAAGAAGAATTGGTTAGGGCTATCACTAATGGCTCGAGTATAGATGGGATCCTCCTGAAATTGGTGCTAATAAAAGTTGCAGTAGGCGAAATGGCGGCAGTTTTTTTTAGCCTAGAGGCAGTCTTGCCACGAATATAGCAAGCAAGTTGGGCACACGCTCGCCACTAGGACAAGACAGAAAATTGCCAGGGGGGAAATAGTAGAGATCAAAAATCAAAAGGGGGGAGCAGTCACAGAACCCAGGGAAATTCGGGCGGTATTTCAAAGATATTATGAAAATTTATATCGGGAAGAAGGGCATAAGGCGGCAAAAAACATAAAGGAATATTTAGCACCGTTCACTGCCAAGACACTCTCACAGGAAGATTCAGAGGCCTTGGACGGTATATTTACAGATGAGGAAATCCAAAAAGCCCTCAAGGAACTCCCTTCCGGCAAGGCTATGGGTCCTGATCAAATTCCACTAGAATTTTATAAAGTTTTTTTCCCGATCTTTGGGGATGATTTAAGACTTGTAATGTGCCAAGCACAGAAGGGGGAAGCATCCTCGGAGTCATGGGCAGAAGCCAACATGATTATTTTTTTTAAGAAAGGGAAGCCCTAAAGGTCGGACCTTATAGACCCATTAGTTTAATGAACAGTGATACAAAGATTTTTTCAAAAATCCTAGCCAATCGGTTTAGCACCCTGATAGGGAAGGTGATCTCACCCCGCAAGCATGGGTTTATCCCAGGCAGAGGAACAGCCGAACATATCCGTAGAGTTATCACCATGTTTGACGGTGCCGCTGCCATGGGAGACCCTATGGCTCTTATCCTACTCGACGCACAGAAGGCGTTCGATAGGGTTTCGTGGGATTATCTTTGGGCAGTACTTGAGAATGTGGGGGTAGGAAAGGGGTATTTCAAAACCATACAGACATTATATAGAACTCCTCAAGTTCCACTCCTGTTAAGGGGCGGACAGAGCAAACCTATTTCTTTCACACTAGGGACGAGGCAGAGGTGTCTGTGCTCTCCCCTCCTGTTTGCATTTTATATCGACCCTTTAATTAGGAAAATCGTGGCGAATAAGGGAATCCACCCTATCCGATTGAATGAGTACGAAACTAAAATTCTAGGATACGCGGATGACCTCGCAATAACTGTGGCGAATCCGCTTGTGGCTCTAACGGAAATAGAACGTGAGGCTGAACGCTTTGGTGTGATCTCTGGTTATCGGCTCAACCATGAAAAGACGCAAATAGTAGTCAATGGCATGCTGTCTGAATGTGCTACTTACCTTGGGGTTACCATAACCTCAGTACTGGGTAAGGTTGTGGAAAAAAATCTTGCCCCGGTGATCCAAAAGTCTAAGAGAGAATTCGATAGGCTCAATAATTTGCATCTCTCGATTGTGGGACGATGTAATATTATTAAAATGATATTCCTTTCGAAAATGTTGTACCTGTTCAGGACAATACCCCTAAAGTTTGAGAACCATTGGTTTAAGGAAATGGAAAAGATGATTAATCCATTTGTTTGGGCGCAAGGAAAGACTAGAAGAGCTCTCAGATACATGTCATTACCCAGGGAAAGGGGTAGCTGGGCAAGCCTGGATTTAAAAATGTATTACTGGGCTGCTGCATTTCAATACTTTCGAGGGTTACTGGGAGGGAAGGTTGTGGACCAGTGGAGAAGTGATGCTCCGCCGGATCCATATGAACTACTACTAGAAAGAGAGGCTCCTAACTGGCTTTTGAGATTCAGCGAAGACAGTTACTACAAAAAAGTCAAATTTAAGACCCTCGGTGCAGCAGTAGAGGTCTGGACTAATATTAGAAAAAAGCTGGGGCTAGGGAGAGTGAATTATTATACTACTCTGTTTGGAAATCCGTGGCTCTCCGTGGTTTTCCATGATGGGGTTATGTTGCGTTGGGATGCACAGGGGATGAAGAAGATGGGGGATCTCTTTGATTCAGACTGTATAATTTCATTAGAGAAGGCTCAACTCCTCTTTAATCTCGATCGTAGGGAATTTTTTTGATATCGTCAGATACATTCCTCCATTGTGAAGAAAAAAGGGGGGGGCTTCTCTAAAGATTTAGTTATGGAAACAATTAGAGACCCAGATGGTTGTACTATTACCCAGATCTATGGCGGGATGAAGCAACTACTGGCTGATGATTTAGATAAGTACTGTGAGAAATGGCAGCGGAAACTGAATATTGAAGGGGATGAGTTTATGGCTTCACTCAAGCTTGGCTACACTGTACTGAGGGTAGTAGGCCTTCAAGCACAACATTATAAAACAATCTTCTCACTTTACTACACGCCTGCCAAGATTGTTCGATAGGGTAGCACAGCCGGGATCCTATGTCCCCGCTGTCATGGCGACGATGCAGACATTGTTCATATGTTTGCCTCCTGCCCGGTTTTGGATCCTCTAAAGAGAGCCACAGAAGAATTTCTGGGGCAAACTTTGAGGATCCAAATAAAGCTCACAGATGAGCTGATGGTACTAGGCGTTGCTAAAAGAGGAACATTGCTGGTTCAGCGCAAATTTGTATTTTTAGTTATGGCCGTGGTCAGAATCTGTATCTCATCTGCCTGGGTGGACCCTAGGCCCTACTCATTCCAACAATGGCTTTCACGGCTTCTAGCTTTGTATAATCTGGAAAAAGGGTTATATGAGAGGAAAGGATGGAAGGCAAGAAAACTAGGGAATCTTATCTGGGCTCCTATAAATGATTGGAAAACTAGAGCTGAAACTATTTGAGGACAACTTAATGATCTAGGACCCTCCGGGTAACGTATTGATCGTGCGTAATTTTTTGCGTGTTACCATACTATGAAAGCTATCCATAATGTATTGTGTTCCTCTATTTTTCGGTGTGATGATTAAGAATGCTTCCCCGTATACATATTTATCTATGGATGCTGTTGTATAAATGTATTTGATTGATGGTGAATAAAAAAAATAATAAAAAAATGTGTTTATATTATGCATTAATATATCTTTAATATTTTTTCAAGAAAAAACACTTTACATTTTTTTTCTATACCTTCCCAGAGGGAGATCGCCACCTCGATGGTGAAGATTGTCACCAACAGATGAAAAGTTACTAATTATAAGTTAACACTTGGAAATTCAGTTGTAAGAGGCGCAACCCCCTGATTTGATGGGTTGGAGATATGTAAGTGTACACCTAGATGTAAATCTACATCGATTGTGAATCACAAAAAGTGTAGAATTACACCTAGGTGTAGGAGTACATATAAATGTGAATACATCTGCACATGTATATTTACCTTTGTGAATAGTGCCCTATTTGTTGCCAGAGTGCAGAACTGAAATAAAGTGCCAATATTCTAAATTAAATAACGCCACACATATCTCTAAATACTTTTGGCCTTAATGGTGAAAACCTTATTGTGATCTTAGCAAATAGTAGGTCCTAAAGTCTCTTGAATCCGAAGTTCAAGTTGATGATGGTAGCCTGCTGCAGCTCTGTGAAAAGACAGGCTTCGAATCCTTGGCATTGATGGCAAGGAGGGTCTTGAAGCGGTCATCAATGGCTTCCCTCTCGATGTCAATTTCCCACAATGCACCTGCACAGTCCGGGAAAAATACAGTTGCAACTGGTTAGCTGGGGTGATCCTCTCTTTGGCTTTGCAGGTGACTTCTTTCAGCTCTGTTGTGCCTGTTGCTGATCAGGGAGAATACTCCATTTCTTTGGAGTGCAGCACAGTCCTTTCGTTTTGGATCCTTGTGAGTGTAGCAGGTGCAGTCCTTCTGAGTGCGAGTCATCTGCGGTGCAGTCGAAGGGTTCAGCAGGGCAGTCCTTCTTCTTCTGATGTTCCAGGCAGTGTTCTGAGGAGCTCCTGCAGATCTCCCATATCTATCCTTCTCTCTGGGCTGGCAAGAGGTGGGGGCACCCTACCAATAGGGGTTAAGTTACATCACACTGCTGTGACCACTGCATATTTTTGACCCAGAATGCAGTGTTCTCCAAAAATCAAAATGGACAAAATCTCTCCTTGGTGTGTGTCTGTGTTACCCAACCCAGAGGTGTGGCTAACATCTGACTACACTTCCCTTCCAGCTCCTCTCCTAATCTAATTAGGGGAACTCCCATCTGGCTTTAGATCAGGAAGTGGGGGCTGACCTGGGTCCTATGACATCTGCTCTCTTGCCTTTGAAGTCCAGCTTATCTCCCCAGCCCCCTTCCTCTCCCTGGCTTCTCAATGAAGCAAATCTCCTCCCACCAAATGGATGTATTGTTTCAGCCCAGCCCTCTTCACACCTACTCATAGAACGGCTTGGCTCAGGCTGTCAAAGACTGTCAAAGACTGGCCAATCAGAAGAGGCTGCTTTAGGTAACTTCAGTATAGTAACTTCTAAACCTACTTTCCTTTAATATTTACATTAAATCTAACCTTGGCAAGTTGTTGGATTTAATGTGACCATTAAATTGATACGTTGAATGATATTGCTAGCTAGCTCTAAAGCAAAGATAGACTTTATTAAGTTTAGTAAAGCTTTCCCCAGGTTAGCCTATGGGGCTAGCAGCACTACAATAGGGAAAAATGATTGTGGCTGTTTCTCCTTACCAGGTAATCTAAAACATCTTTTATATTGTCCCTGCTTTTTATAACTATTCATCCTACCCTTGGGGCACATAGGGTAGACCTTAGGGGTGACCTATAAGTAACATAAAGGTAGTTTTGGGCTTTGGAAATGCTTTTAATTTCAAAGTCGAATTTGGATATAGTTTTTTTTTATAAAACCAGCCTGCAAGGAAGACCTGGCTTTAAAATGACACTTAAGTGCATTAAATCCACTGGGATCTCTAAACCAGCATGCCCTACCATCTACAAGGGACTTACAGGTAGTTTGTCTTTACCAATTAGAATTATACCAATTACCATATACCTTTAGAGGATAGAGCACTGGCTCTGGGCCTGGTTATCAGAGCCCAAGGCACTTTCCACCAGCATCGGTCAAAAAATTGAGGTCATCAGGCAAAAAGGATGACTTTCCTACATGTACTAAGTGACTGATTTGCATGGCGCAGCTCTCTGACAAAGTCTGCATTAATTAGATACATAGCAAAGAGGCTGAGTGCAAACATCAATGAATATCAAGGATGGCGTTGTGGGACTTGCACCTTACAGCACACAGCTGTGAAAACACACAGAATTGTCAAAGTCCTAATTGTATACTTTTCCATTGCTTTTTAATTGCTGTTACCAAAACATGGAAAAGCATACATCATGACACATATGCACTCAGATATTGCAATCTTGGAATGGGTTTCTAATAAAGAAAACCCATTCCAGTATGGCTGCTGATGAACAAGCATTTGTCAAAATGCAAGCCCTGCGTTTGTCTTGATGCATGCACAAGCTTGTGTCATGACACATGGCAGACATTTTCTTATTTTAATGAAAAGTTCTAACATGGTGGATAAGTGTGCTAAATCAGTAAATTAAAACTAAAATAAATTAAAAATGAAGTGTGCGCACGAATATATGACGTTACAACGCAAGCCATTACAACACATGCTTTTACAACGTGGATTTTACAGCGCAACTGCCATTACATCGCATGTTTTTACAACTCATACCATTACAACGCAAAATAAACTTAATGCACTAAATGATCCATTACAACGCAAACATTTACAATGCATACAGGTACAACACATACAATTACAACGCATTTAAAAAAAAATGTATAATAAACCCCTGGGACGGGATGCAGGGAAAATAGGGGTTTTGGGTGGGGTAGTGTATTAATACACGGATATTTAAAATTAGTACTAAGGGGCCTATTACGATGGCGGGTGGAGGCACATCCACCGTGCTGGCGGTGGCAGAAAATGCCCTTTTCCGCACTCCATCGGCGGTCTTTGCGTCTGCCGTATTATGATGGGCATAGATAGCCCATTTCCCGTCCGCTGCGGTGTTCCGGATTCCGCTGAAAATCTCCAGCCACATGAGAGGTACCGCAGTGTGGAATGCGGTCAGGACCGCCGGTCAAATCACGATGCCTCATACAGCCCACCACACCGCTGCGGAGAATCCGGCCATTCGAGGATGGCGGTGGCAATACTGCGGATAGCTCAATGTGTTCCAGACCGCTAGGGAAATGGCGGTCTTTGGCCTTTCCGCAGCAAATCTGACCGCCGCGGACGGATTTTCAGCTTTTCCGACGCTGATTCCTGGAATCCGACCGCCGCGGTAGGGAGTTTCTGGCGGTGCATCCTAATCTGGCCGGCGGTTTTGCCGCGGTACCTGCGGGCGGAAGTTTCCCGTTAGCACGGCGGCCGGAATGTTTTTCCGACCGCCAACCTAATAGACCCCAAAGTATTAAAATTAATACTCGAGTGCTAAAATTAATACTTGTTTATCTTTTTTTAAATAAATGTTATACTAATCACTGGGACGGGATGCAGGGAAAATAGGGGTTTTGGGTGGGGAAGTGTATTAATACACAGGTATTTAAAATTAATACTAAGGGGCCGATTCCGATCTTGGCCGGAAGCGCACCTAACACTATTCGTCCGGAAAAAAAACAAGCCGAACGCGTGTTTCCCGACCGATTCGAACATTCGTATGAACGAGCAAGTACGATGCGCATAACTGCCCAGATCCCGACCCAGCCGTACGTACCCATTCCAGCTCCTGTTCCCCGCCCGAGCCGGATCCGTAAACGCAGAATCGAGTCGCACGGAAGCAAAAATACAGCACCTTCCGGCCGGACTAGTACGATGCGCCTTCCGTATGCGCCGAACCCATCGCTACGTCCGGCACATCAGAGCATCCGGGAGAGACGCACATAAGCTCCGATTCGCGCCACAAGACGATCCACGGCTACGAGACGAACAAGCCAGTGACGAGTACGAATCGAAGCAACGAGAAACCCGAACGAGACGAACCAACCATGAATCCCATCGCGCAGGTCCTAACAATACTCTACATCTATTACCGGAACCAGTACGGACGCGTACAGCGCAGACGGTAAGTCAAACACCCACAACACAAACAAACGACACGTACCCGACATATGTCACACACACATAGGGATGCAGAAATGACGTACACTAGCAACAGCAGAACCATAGGGGCGGGATGGCAATCACCAATGCCACACACACCCATAGGGGCCTGGATGCCTGTCACTACTACCATCCCCACACATAGGGGGATCGATGCCTACCACCAACACCACCCCTACTCATGGGGGGCTGGATGCCTACCACTACCACCACCCCTACTCAGGGGGGGCTGGATGCCTACCACTACCACCACCCCTACTCATGGGGGGCTGGATGCCCACCACTACCACCACCCCTACTCAGGGGGGGCTGGATGCCTGTCACTACTACCATCCCCACACATAGGGGGATGGATGCCTACCACCAACACCACCCCTACTCATGGGGGGCTGGATGCCTACCACTACCACCACCCCTACTCAGGGGGGGCTGGATGCCTGTCACTACCACCACCCCTACTCAGGGGGTGCTGGATGCCTACCACAACCACCACCCCTACTCAGGGGGGGCTGGATGCCTACCACTACCACCACCCCTACTCAGGGGGGGCTGGATGCCTACCACTACCACTACCACCACCCCTACTCAGGGGGGGCTGGATGCCTACCACTACCACCACCCCTACTCAGGGGGAGCTGGATGCCTGTCACTACCACCACCCCTACTCAGGGGGTGCTGGATGCCTACCACAACCACCAACCCTACTCATGGGGGGCTGGATGCCTACCACTACCACCACCCCTACTCAGGGGGGGCTGGATGCCTACCACTACCACCACCCCTACTCAGGGGGGGCTGGATGCCTACCACGCCCACCACCCCTACTCATGGGGGGCTGGATGCCTACCACTACCACCACCCCTACTCAGGGGGGGCTGGATGCCTGTCACTACCACCACCCCTACTCAGGGGGTGCTGGATGCCTACCACAACCACCACCCCTACTCAGGGGGGGCTGGATGCCTGTCACTACCACCACCCCTACTCATGGGGGGCTGGATGCCTGTCACTACTACCATCCCCACACATAGGGGGATGGATGCCTACCACCAACACCACCCCTACTCATGGGGGACTGGATGCCTACCACTACCACCACCCCAACTCAGGAGGGGGCTGGATGCCTGTCACTACCACCACCCCTACTCAGGGGGGCTGGATGCCTGTCACTACCACCACCCCTACTCATGGGGGGCTGGATGCCTGTCACTACTACCATCCCCACACATAGGGGGATGGATGCCTACCACCAACACCACCCCTACTCATGGGGGACTGGATGCCTACCACTACCACCACCCCTACTCATGGGGGGCTGGATGCCTACCACAACCACCACCCCTACTCAGGGGGGGCTGGATGCCTGTCACTACCAACACCCCTCCTCAGTGGTAGGCACTCAGGGGGGGCTGGATGCCTACCACTACCACCACCCCTACTCATAGGACGGGCAATGCATGACACAACCAGCATACTCCAACATAAGGAATGTCAGAAAAACACATCCCCCAACACCATGTCAAGCGTGTGTAGTCTGTGTCAAATGCCTACAACACTGAACATGACATTGAACATACAATGTGACCCCCTATCACATGTGTCACACATAAATGTGTGTGGCCTCCACAATGCAAGCAGACCATGACCACTGTGGCAATGGGGTCTAACCCCCATCACCACAGTGACCAAAAGGTAAGTGTGGGGTCCATAGCTGAAGCACATTTTGAACATTGTGGCAATGGGGTCCAAACCCCCATCATCACAGTGACCAAAATGTAAGTGTGGGGTCCATAGCTGAAGCACATTTTGAACATTGTGGCAATGGGGTCTAAACCCCCATCATCACAGTGACCAAAAGGTAAGTGTGGGGTCCATAGCTGAAGCACATTTTGAACATTGTGGCAATGGGATCTAAACCCCCATCATCACAGTGACCAAAATGTAAGTGTGGGTGTCGGGACCACAAGAACTCCTCCGGATCTGGGCGATGCTCAAAGGGGTCCACCTCTTGACGTCCCCAACTCTGACAGAATAGACACAGAGTATTGAGGCGATCAAGCGAGGGATAGGAATTAGGGTAGGAGCAGCGGGGAAAGGGAGACCTGTAACAAATAAACACAAGATTAATATGACTCTTTTTACACCACTGTCTACTCTCTTAGAGTCTCACTAGTGGAAACCAATACCTGTCCAAGACTCCCAGAGCTGCGATGAATGTCCTCTACTCTCAGTGAGATACCTTCTCTCAAAAGGAGGACAAGCTACCTATAAATGAAACAAAATGATCAATACTCCGCTCACCTCTTCCAATTCGTAGAATATACGGAAACATAAACCTCATACATACCCTTTCTTTCAATCCCATGAAATCATAATACAAAACCATAAAGTAGCGGACAGAAAAGAAGAAAAGATGAAAGTCTCGGAGGGTACTGCAGAGACTGGGACTTAAAGGTGTGAGCAAAAGGATGCTTCTACTTCCATTTCCCAAGAGTAATCCTGAATGCGGAAAGCTTACACAAAAGTCTCGTAACAGTACATGATCCCCAGAATGCCTCAATATAGTTAAGAAACAAAACAAGAATACGAACACGGCCCAGCCACGGATTCCCTCTGAAATAGCAGCTTTCAGGGTAAAGCCCGCAGACTCACTTAACCGCTTTCCATCGTGAAACCGGCTCCTCCAGAAGCCGACAGGAATCACCAAATCATAACTCCCCTCTGCGGCCGCAGAGAGGAACGGAACCCGGAACACTCCCGCTCCTCCGGGCGGTCCGTCAACAGCGAGAATAGAGCCCTGAGCGGACCCAGCTCAAGGACTCTAAGAAGAAGCAGCTCCGAGCCTGGACTGCACCAAAACCAGCGTGCGCGCTCCCAAGACACGCGAATACTGTTCCACTCACAGGGCAGCCGCCCTGCAACGAATCTTCAGTTGTTCACAAGAATTACGCACAACGCTCCGCGCGCTGGCCGTAATTTAACTAGGCGTAGTCCCTCCCAGAAGGACGGCCTTCTGGGAGATGTAGTCCAGCTATCCTTTCGCCAACTCCACACGTAAGGCAGGCGCTACCTGTCACGGCCTGACAGTACGTCCACCTCCCAAGCGCCTCCTAGACCCAGACTTGCCGGGATTGCGAACATGGAAGAGCCGAACCGCCCGAGGGTTGTGCACGTTGGCACATGGTTCCCAGGAATCATCTTCTGACGGATACCCCTTCCAGGCAATCAGATACCACAGCCGTCCCCTCCGATACCTGGAGTCTAGGATGCGCTGTACCTCGTATTCCAGTTGTCCATCCACCACCACCGGAGGCACCGCCCTGCGTCTGGCGCTCTTAGCTGGCTTCAATAGACTACAGTGAAACACCGGGTGGATCCTCAGTGAAGCTGGCAGCTTCAACCTGTACGCCACTGGGTTGATTCTGCGGAGAACGGTGTACGGGCCGATGAACCGGGGATGGAATATGCTGCGCATCCGAAAACGGATGTTCTTGGTAGAGAGCCATACCCGATCTCCTGACTGATACGTAGGCCCCTCTTGCCTATGCCGATCTTCCCACTTCTTGTAGGACTGTTTGGCCCGGTCCAAGTTGGTTTGGATCTTGCTGTGTATTTTTCGGAGAGCCATCATTTGAGCCAGAACCGTAGGGTGATTCATAACCTCGCAGGGTATAGCCAGAGTGTTAGCATGGAACCCAGTGTTGGCCCTGAATGGGGTTTCCTTAATGGAGCTATGCCAGGCATTGTTATACGACAGTTCGGCCAGCCATAGTAAGGACACCCAGGATTCGGTTGCCTCTTTGGAATAGCATCGCAGGTACTTCTTTAGAGTCTGATTCAGGCGCTCTGTTTGTCCATCGGTCTGAGGATGGAAGCTAGTTGACAGAGCCGCCTCCACGTGAAGTGCCTTGCACCACATGCTCCAGAACCTAGCAATGAACTGAGGTCCTCTGTCTGACACGATAACTTTTGGGAGCCCATGCAAGCGAACCACGTGAGACAGTAGCAATTGAGCTGTTTGACCTGCAGTGGGAAGGTTCTTGCAAGGGATAAAATGACCCATCTTAGTGAGATTGTCTATGACAACGAGAATTGCATCATATCCCTGATCCAATGGTAATCATAGGACAAAGTCTATACTGATCGTTTGCCATGGCTGTGATGGTGTGGGCAAGGGCATCAGTTTCCCCTTGGCCTTGGCTTGTTCCCCTTTTGCACGAGCACATGTCTCGCATTGCGATACCCATTGCACGACATCCTTCGCCATTCCTTCCCATGAAAAATGTCATTGGATTAGGTGTAAGGTCTTCTTATGACCTGGATGACCGGCCAGCACCGCGTCGTGACACCAGTTGAAGGCCTGCAATCGGAGTGTGTGAGTAGGTAAGTACAACTTGTTGTACAATGGCACTCCGTGTTTGAGGGTTCGAAGATTGCTTTTTTCTGCCCATCGTTGCCACCGATCCAGGGATTGATGTTTGGTGACATGTTCAAGGAATTGATCCACGGTTACAACACATAGGGGTCGATTCCGATCTCGGCCGGTAGGGCTCCGAATCAGACTCGGCATTACCGGATCCGATTCGGAGCCCTGTTTCCTTACCGAGTCGGACGTGCGTCCGGGTGAGCGAGTACGATGCGAACGTACGCGAAGTCGCCGACCGACTCGTTCACGGGACCCAACCGCTCTGACCGACTCGCACGGACACGACTCGCACCGCGCAATGGAGACGTTCCCCGGCCGGGTAAGTACGATGCGCGCCGCGAACAGTCCGACCGACTCGCGCCATCCGGCTCGAAAGAGCAGTCGGAGCCGCACTTTGGGGGTCCTTGTCGGATCCCCCTGTACGCCTAGCCGCGCGAGTCGCACACAGGGGGGACCCATGGGTCCCCCCTACCGGTGCGTGTACCGCGCGACCCGCTTCGACGCGTACCCGCTATAGGGGGCACCCTTGTTCGCCTCGCACCCATTGAGTCAATGGGAGCCCGCGTACGCGTTGTACGACCGGCTCCCATTGACTTCAATGGGAGTCTGACTGAATCGAGTCCGATAGCATGCGAACGCATCGTACTCATTCGGTCGGACTGCTAGGGTCCGATTCGGTCGGATATCTCTCCGGGTCCGGCTCGGTCGGAGAGATTTCCTGCCCGAATCGGAATCGGCCCCATAGTATTCTGTCGGGACTAACAATCGCCTCAGTGTGTTCTTGCCGTGGCTTAGCACTCTCTCCTTGTCTGGACAACGAGTCTGCCTTCTTGTTCTCTGACCATGGCCGGAATGTGATTATAAAGTCGTATTCTGCGAAGAACAACATCCACCGCATCTGTCTTTGTGAGAGGTGTCGGGCGGTTTTCATAAACTGGAGGTTTCTGTGGTCAGTGTACACTGTAATCGGATGTTGCGCTCCCCACCAGTATTGTCTCCATTCCTGGAATGCCTTCTTGATGGACAAAAGCTCTTTTTCGGCCACTGTATAGTTGGTTTCTGCGGCGTTCAGTTTTCGAGACAAAAAAGCCACCGGATGCAGTTGTCCTGTATGTTTATCCCGTCGGGACAACACCGCTCCTATCGCTACGTCCGACGCATCGGCTTCAACTACGAAAGGCATGTCGGTGTGCGGATGTCGCAGGATTGGTGCAGTACAAAAGGCAGTCTTCAACTGGGTAAAAGCCTCCATGGCTTCCGCATTCCAAAGAAAAGGCGTTCCTTTTCTTAACAAACGGGTGACAGGGGAGACCAACTGAGAAAAGTGAGAGATGAATCTCCGATAGTAATTGGAGAAGCCCAGGAAACACTGTACATCTCTCACACTCTTGGGAACAGGCCACTCCTGAACCGCCTTTACTTTCCTCTCCGCCATACTAAAACCCTGGGGATTCAAAATGACTCGCAAAAACTCAACTTGTCACGCTAAACTCACACTTACTGAGCTTACAAAACAGGCTATGTTCTTGCAACCTTTTGAGTATCAGTGTCACATGAGTCGCTTGTTTTGTCTGGGAGGATGAATAGATCAGTATGTCATCAATATATACAATGACAAACCGATCTACATATTCCTTGAGCACGTCGTTGAGAAAATACTGGAATGCCGCCGGGGCATTGCATAACCCGAACGGCATAACCAAGTATTCATACAACCCATAACGCGTTTTGAACGCCGTTTTCCACTCATCCCCTTCGCGTATCCGAACCAAGTGGTAGGCCCCTCTGAGATCAAGCCTGGTGTAGACGCAGGCCTCCCTCACCTGATCCAGCAACACGGGGATGAGTGAAAGCGGCTACCGATTCCTCACCGTGTTTTTGTTCAACAGGCGGTAATCGATACACGTCCTCAGCTCACCGTTCGCCTTCGCCGTGAAGAAAAGAGGAGAGGCTGCTGGCGAACGAGAGGGTCTGATGAAGCCAATGTCTACAAAATGATCCAAGTACTCACGCAGATATTTGGTCTTGGGTTTGGACAAAGCATAGACTCTGCAGGACGGAATGGTGGCTCCTGCAACCAAGTCTATGCGACAGTCGTAGTCGCGGTGCGGGGGTAACACCTCCGCCTTGGCTTCACAGAACACCTCACTATATAATGCATACTCTGGGGGTAGTTCTGTCTCTTTCTCGGCTGCAGTGGCGACATAGTACGTCTGTGCCAGAGCCAAGGTTTGAGACCAGGTGTTTTTCATGCATTGTGCTCTACACTCCTCTGATTGAAAACATACGGTCTTCAACCTCCAATCAATGGTCGGGTTGTGTTGCCACAACCATGGCATGCCCAGTATGACCTCATATTGTGGTGCCTCAATGATATTCAGTGTTAGATCCTCTACATGATCTAGTGGGTCCCCCTTCAACACCAGTTCCACCGCTTCGGTGTGTTCCGTAGTGGGTCCTGACTTCAACGGAGTACCGTCCACTGCCAACACCTTTTCAGGCTTCTCACTAGGTACTCTTTGCAATCCCAGTCTCTGAACCAACCCACAATCGATAAAGTTCCCTGTGGCCCCGGAATCTATCATAGTCCATACCTGGTGTCGTTGTTGGCCTGTCATAAGGATCATGGGCAACACTATGTGTGCTTCTGTGCTTTTCACCTCCGCGATAGCTAGTAAAGGTATTTTTAATTCCCTCTCTTGCCTATCTTCTATGGGCGTAAGTATCTCAGTAGCGTTTCCGTTCCTTGAGGACTGCACCTCCACCACTGCTACCTTTTTTCCCGAATAGTAGGCATTCTTTTTCTGGGGCTTAAGGGTGCAGTCCCTCACGTAGTGGCCTTTCTTTCCACAGTACATGCAGAGACCCTGAGCTCTGCGGTTCTCTCTCTCAGTTTTTGATAAAGGATGCCTGATAGCTCCCACATCCATGGGTTCGGATCCTAATTCTTGTGGAGTATGTGATGATCGGCTGTCATGCTCCCACCCTCCTAACGACCTCTCTCCTCTTTTCCGCTCCCCACCCCTTTCAGCTATCCTATGGTCTAACCTCAAGGTGAGGTTGATTAAATCAGTGCATGTGGTGGGTTGTGGATCTATTTGCGCTAGCACATCCTTCATATCATCCCTTAGTCCCTGGTAATACAGTGACATCCTTTTCTCCTCTGGCCAGGCGGTTTCAGCCACCAGTCGGTTAAAAGCTGTCATGTAGGTTATCAGGTCTCTCTTCCCCTGTCTAAGCTCTAATAGCTCTCTGTCCGCGCTAAACGTGGTAGCCCTGCGATCAAACACCCTCTCGAATTCCCTACGAAAGGCCGTCCAATCAGTAAGCAATGGATCGTCATTCCTAACCAAAGGCACCGCCCAGTTGGCAGCATCTCCAGTCAGATACGAGATGGCAAAAGCCACCCTTGACAAGTTAGTAGGAAAGGAAGCCGGCTTACAGGAGAAGTGTAATGCTATCTGGGTCAGGAATGTTTGTATCTTCAACGGATCGCCGGAATACCTCTCCGGGCTAGCCAAAGGAATGGGAGGAGGTACAGTCACCTGAATCTGGGGGTTAGTTGTTGAGGCATCAAAGGGGTTCCTAGACTGTCTGTCCACTCTCTCTCTAAGTGCCGCTGTTTCGGCTCTAGAAGTAACCAGCTCTTGTTGTACTGCTACCATCGCCTGTAGCACGTCGTCCAAGGACGCCATCTTTGCGAATGGCCCAGACTGGGAGGAGAGTAATTCGTGGGTGCGTAATTTTGTCGGGACCACAAGAACTCCTCCGGATCTGGGCGATGCTCAAAGGGGTCCACCTCTTGACATCCCCAACTCTGACAGAATAGACACAGAGGGGCCGATTCCGATCTCGGCTGGTAGGGCTCCGAATCAGATTCGGCTTAACCGGATCCGATTCGGAGCCCTATTTCCCGACCGTTTCGTACGCGCGTCTGGGCGAGCGAGTACGATGCGAATTCGCCGACCGACTCGTCCGGGCATCCCGACCGCTCCGACCGACTCGTTCCCGGGTCGAACCGCACCGACCGACTCGCTCGTACTCGACTCGCACCGCGCAATGGAGACGTTCCCCGGCCGGGTAAGTACGATGCGCGCCGCGAGCAGTCCGACCGAGCCGCGCACTCCGGCTCAAAAGAGCAGTCGGAGCCGTACTTTGGGGGTCCGTGTCGGACCCCCTGTACGTGTAGCCGCGCGAGTCGCACACAGGGGGACCCATGGGTCCCCCTACCTGTGCGTGTACGGCGCGAGTCGCTTCGCCGCGTACACGCTGTAGGGGGCGCCCTTGTCCGCCTCGCACCCATTGAGTCAATGGGAGCCCGCGTACGCGTTGTACGACCGGCTCCCATTGACTTCAATGGGAGTCCGACTGAATCGAGTCCGATGGCATACGTGCGCATCGTACTCGTTCGGTCGGGCTGCACGGGTCCGATTCGGTCGGAAATCTCTCCGGGTCCGGCTCGGTCGGAGAGATTTCCGGCCCGAATCGGAATCGGCCCCAGAGTGTTGAGGCGATCAAGCGAGGGATAGGAATTAGGGTAGGAGCAGCGGGGAAAGGGAGACATTTAACAAATAAACACAAGATTAATATGACTCTTTTTACACCACTGTCTACTCTCATAGAGTCTCACTAGTGGAAACCAATACCTGTCCAAGACTCCCAGAGCTGCGATGAACGTCCTCTACTCTCAGTGAGATACCTTCTCTCAAAAGGAGGACAAGCTACCTATAAATGAAACAAAATGATCAATACTCCGCTCACCTCTTCCAATTCGTAAAATATACGGAAACATAAACCTCATACATACCCTTTCTTTCATTCCCATGAAATCATAATACAAAACCATAAAGTAGCGGACAGAAAAGAACAAAAGATGAAGGTCTCGGAGGGTACTGCAGAGACTGGGACTTAAAGGTGTGAGCAAAAGGATGCTTCTACTTCCAGTCCCCAGAGTAATCCTGAATGCGGAAAGCTTACACAAAAGTCTCGTAACAGTACATGATCCCCAGAATGCCTCAATATAGTTAAGAAACAAAACAAGAATACGAACACGGCCCAGCCACGGATTCCCTCTGAAATAGCAGCTTTCAGGGTAAAGCCCGCAGACTCACTTAACCGCTTTCCATCGTGAAACCGGCTCCTCCAGAAGCCGACAGGAATCACCAAATCATAACTCCCCTCTGCGGCCGCAGAGAGGAACGGAACCCGGAACACTCCCGCTCCTCCGGGCGGTCCGTCAACAGCGAGAATAGAGCCCTGAGCGGACCCAGCTCAAGGACTCTAAGAAGAAGCAGCTCCGAGCCCGGACTGCACCAAAACCAGCGTGCGCGCTCCCAAGACACGCGAATACTGTTCCACTCACAGGGCAGCCACCCTGCAACGAATCTTCAGTTGTTCACAAGAATTACGCACAACGCTCGGCGCGCTGGCCGTAATTTAACTAGGCGTAGTCCCTCCCAGAAGGACAGCCTTCTGGGAGATGTAGTCCAGCTATCCTTTCGCCAACTCCACACGTAAGGCAGGCGCTACCTGTCATGGCCTGACAGTGGGGTCCATAGCTGAAGCACATTTTGAACATTGTGGCAATGGGGTCTAAACCCCCATCATCACAGTGACCAAAAGGTAAGTGTGGGGTCCATAGCTGAAGCACATTTTGAACATTGTGGCAATGGGGTCTAAACCCCCATCATCACAGTGACCAAAATGTAAGTGTTGTCATGGAAAAAGCTGCAAATGCCAAACAGCATGGATGATTCCTAGTCACAGAACAACAAACACATCAGTGGCAAAGTAGTGCTTGTGTCCCATAGCAACATAGATTGGGTGAGGCAAACAGTGCAGTGCAAATAAGACATACCTTTGGCCATGTGCAGACAAACATCACCCATGGGGGCTGACATTGCCAACATTCATCAATAACACAATGACAGAAGTGACCATCATAATGCAGACCCACATATCTGCACCAATGGACACACAAATGTAGATATCCTGTGGAGACTGTATATGTGAGGTGAACAAATACCATACCATGGCAGCAATGGGACATACAAACCATGATCATTGTGCTGACTGATGACCCAGGAGTCCCAGGGACAGCAGGGGAAACCCACCAAACAACATACAGCCAATGGCACACTAAAGATATGCCAATGCAGTGGTGCAGATGCACAAACACAAACAGGCAGCCTCACACTGCATATCAAACACAACAGGTGATGGGGGTGTGCCAGTGTCCCCATGCAACCACACAACACATGAGGAGGCCTGAATCACAATTACACAGATGTGTATACAGTGCCACACAAAAGTAACTCATGGATCGGATTCCCCTATGTGGGCAATCAGGCATTGTTAGATGAGAGGGAGCCCAAATTACACATGTCACACAAGCTTGTAGGAACAGCAACTCACACAGCAAGAGACAGACCCACCACAGCACTGCCCCCAGGGACCCCACAGTGTGGTGACACTGGCCTGCATGATAATCCCAATGTGATGACAAAGCTAGATGTCGTTCACACTGTGAACCACAGTCATGTGTCCTGAGCAACAAACTAGCATCACACTTACACAAGCACAAATCAATCAGCACGGCCTGTCAGCCAAGGCCAATATGGAGGTAGGGGTCTAGCCGTGCAACAACTCTCATTTGCAGACACTCAACACCACACACCTTGATCTCCACCAATGTGCAGCAGTGAAGCTCACATGGACTGGTGACATTGCACATGCACCCATGATAATCCCAGGGGTGGTGGTGGGAACTAAGGTGCAGAAACCCATCACACATGGCCAGTCAACAAGACTCGTGAATGTCTGACACACTGCACAGTACGCCGTACATGGGCATGACGTCAAATCCACACCAACCAATGGGATCCCAGCCACAGTCACACACCAATGAAGAAGCCAAGGTCACCCACAAAGAACACACATAGACAACTTCCAACATTGCAGCTCTGACCCTGAGGAGTGGCAGCAGTCACACACACAACGTGTCACAATCACTGAAAGCTACCACAAACTGTAAATTACATGACTTGTGTAACCAACAAGTACCAAGGGGAATCCTGAATGTGTCTCATCTGTGTTTGCCCACAAACTCAGTCCTGACAGCAAACACACCTATGGATGACACCCTGATGACCAGTAATGTGCCATGCACCCACATCCCAGAGAACCCAGGGCGAAGATTTTGGGGGAACATAGATCAACTCAGCAAGCATCACAAACAGGAACATCACTAGGGATCCCAGCCTGCGTAGCGAAATGGAAGTGAACACACACAGACATACTCACACAACACACACCTTGGGCTCAGGCAATGTCACGGAATTACACACTGCCATGAGGGGACTCCACTCCTGTGTAAGGAAAGCTGTGCCATACGTTGTCTCTGCAGGGCTCTATCATGTCAGCAGAACACTTGGTCACTAAGTCAACAATTAGCACAAAATGAAGGCTCTCGTCACATCAGCCTGGTCATGAGAGTGTCACCGAAATCATCTGCACAGATCCAACACACATGTATAGCAAGTTGCACTGATAACACAGATGAGTCCTTCCCCATTGATGCCCAAACTTGCATGTCCAGTGGAGATGGTCACACGGTCAGGGAAATAGACAAATTGAACAATGGCAAGCACAACAGATGTGCAGGGGTGTAAGCCACAGATGTGATATTGCAAATAAAAGTAGGAAATCCCATTGGCAAATATTGAAAACATGACACCCTCATATTACTGCAAAGGATGACATGGATACACACCAGGATAGGACACATTCCCCCTGGACCACGTGGGGTCCTGCACAGTAACACTTCATTTTCCTGATATCAAAAATCACCATCACTGCAGCAAGGGCATGGTTAGCATCATCAACATCATGTACATCTGAAGCAAAACCACTAGAGAACAGAAAGTAGCTTTATTCAGCATATGTGGGTGTAAAATTGAAAGTCCTGAAAAAACACAAAGGCCAATGGCCAGTCCATCAGTAAAGTCCGAACAGGGTGACAGTGGCAGATGTCACCCTTTGCTTGCCTGCAATGCTACGGACCAGGGACATTCCCCTCGGAGGGGCATACGGGGGCAGGCCAGGCACCGCAGGGACAGGATCAGGGCTCACCAGAAGGAGGCAGGGAAGGGGTGGTGGGTGCTGGAGAGTCACTGACAACTGCAGTGGAGGTGTCTGACATGGTGTGTGCCGGCACAACTGGGGGGCATGAGTCAGATGGTGTGGGTGCCAGCACGACTGCAGTGGGCTGGCCAGATGGAGTGGACAGGTTCCCCACTGCAGTGCCCAAGTCAGACGGGGTGGTAGTGGACACCACTGCAGTGCCTATCTCCAGGGGAGTAGAATGGGGTTCAGGTAAGGTGGGCAGGACAGAGGGGGAAGACACGGTCTCCACACCAGTGGCACAAACATGCGCAGCGGAGGGTGTGGGGCTGGAAGAGCAAGTGGTAGGGGGAGAAGGCCGGATCATTTTGGGGATGGTGTATCTGTGGGTGGGGGAACCTGGGGCAGGGTGTGGTGGGGGACCCTGTGTTGTGGGGGCCTGAGGGATGGAGGAAGGAGACTGTGTGGTTGAGCTGCAGGGCGGTGGCGGGGTCTTGCTCTTCCGGGTCTGGGGGGACTTGCGGGTGGGGGCCACAGTTTGTCTGTGCCTGGGGGAGGGTGTCCGGGGGTGAGGGGCACTCCCCTCTGTGTGGGTGGACTTCCTCTTCCCCCTGTATGCTGGATCAGCTTGATCGGAGGGGAAGAGGCCGAGGTCACAGAGGAAGAGCTGCTTTGTAGGTGGGGTTGCCGGCGAGGCAAGGGAAGGGGTCTTGGAGGGAGGGGTATCGGAGGACTGCGGAGTGACTGTGTATGCCTGTGTGTGTGTCTATTCCCCTTCCCCTGTGGGTGTGGTATCAGTCCCCTGAGGATGCTTGCGTGCACGTTGTGACTTTGTTTTGGGTGTTTCTGTGCTGCTCGTGTCTGTGTGTTTGTGCAGGTGTGCATGTGCTTGGGACAGGTAGGGTGCCAGGAAGTGTGGATGGGGCAGAGGTAGGAGGGGTGAGGGACTGTTGGAAGAGGGACACTGCTGCCGTCAGGGAGGAGGCCATGGACTTATTGCTCCTCTGTAGGGCATACATGCCCGATGAGATGCCCTCCATGAACGACACCAGCTGTGTCAACAGAGTGGTGTGTGCATGGAGGACACTCAGCAGTGCTGTCTGCCCTACATGGAGCTGGCGAAGTAAGTACACAGACTCCTCACTCAGGGCAGCAGGGGACACAGGGGCAGGGGGTGCGGTGCCTGGCACGAAGGAGACACGCTCCCGAACACGGGAGCCTCCACGGACCTCTGGAATGGGAGCCGATGGGAGGGCGGTGGTGGTGATGGTGGTGGTGGCGGGGCCAGCCATACTAGCTGGGGTGTGGTGGGTGCTGACACCCGCCTCCACAAGGGAGTCATCCTCCGAGCTGCTGTGGTCCTCAGCTGAGGTGGATGGTGCTGAGGACTCCTCGGTGTGGCTCCCCTCGCCCTCCGTGCCACTGGGTCCCTCCGACCACTCATCGGCTGCTGACCCAGTCTGGCTCTGCAGCTCCTCCTGGTCCGTGGAGCTGTCCCCTCCTGTGGCCGTGGATATATCTGCAAACAATTAGGGAAACAGACAAACATCAGTCACCTGCACTGACCGCACACACCACAGTAAGTACAGCACATTACAGAGCAAGCCCTGGCATCCTTAGTTGAACATTGCCAAAAGTGCTCACACAGATTAGGAGAAGCCAATTGTCAGTCTGATGGTCAACCATGGCACTCACATCCCTCCTGGCCTTGCACCCATCTGTCTGGTGCCTGTCGGATGGTAATACCCCAGTGTGGACACATGCACCACCTACACAGTTGTTGGACATTGCAGAGAACACAGTGAAGCATGTGAACATGCACACATCACATCTCTTGCCACTGAGTCAGTACAGGTGTCCGGATAAAGGGATGGCCAGAGTCTAATTTGAAATGCATGTGATGCATACCAGCACCAGACACCATGATGCACCCATGTCCTGATAGTCAATGCCACAATGGGGTGCATGTAGCACGTGTCACTCCCCTGCAGGATCACTCTTAGGAAGTTTAATGCCATGGCACAGGCATGCCTGCAAAGTCATACATCACTGTCTCCAGTCACATGGTCGGGCAGCCAGCCAACAACAGTCTGCACTGTGTCACAATCCTAGGTCATGGGGAATGCAAGTTCTGTAGCTGACAAGTGCACATGTCCATCCCGCACAAACCACATCATCTGAACTCTTATTTGTCCACGTCATACCAATTGGACATATGGGAGACATGAAACACAACTCTCTGAACCTGAGCACCTCACAGTCTGCTGTGAATGAAAAACAGCTGCCTGAACTTCACAGTCGCATACACCAGTCTGCACAGTCAAGTGATCAAACACCTATATGTCACACAAGTATAGTCTCCTATGGTCACATCTCAGATGGCATGCTGAGCCCTAACCGATAAACATCCCAGTAGTCCTGACAACGAAGCCACAGCACAATGACACAGAGGCAGACACCTGAGGGAACATTTCACTGAGCACAACGTGTCAGCTGATACACGGGATTGGGAGTACAGAGTGTATTGTATGCCCTGGAGAAGGCATGACTGTCCTGCTCCACGTGAAAGAGGGATGAGCCCTGGACAGTAGGCAGGTGGCTAAGCATGTGTGACACACTTGATATACATACTCCTGAGGCCCAAACATTGTTCCCACCCGCAGCATGGGTGTGTGCCAAATACCCCAGGCACATGTGGTGAGTCAGATCAGCAATTGGACCACATATCAAAGTTACACGCAGATTACATGTCAGAACTCAGGCATTGTGTAAGCAATTGACCCACCCATGAAGCCCACTACAAAGTTACGGGAACAAATGCTGTCCCCCACCTTGAGCTAAGCAAAATGCAAGGACACAGTACCCAAGTGACACAATTTCCTGACTGTAAGGGCCACACCTGGGTATCAGATGAGGAGTGGGCATGTCACAATTGAGGGACATGGGTCCTGGACCACAAGACTGATGTACTGTGGAAGTTTAACCAGGCCAGAGGAGGGCACATAGCATGTCAGACAAAGTTCACAGTGCAGTCATGGACTCACCCCCTCCTCGCTGCTGTCTGGCCTTCAGCTGCCCATCCAGGTCCGGGAAGACCACCGCCAGAATCCTGAGCATGTGGGGGGTCAGGGTCCGGTGTCCGCCCCTCCTGCGAGGAGGCGACAGCTTCAGCTGGACCCTTGTGATCCTCCAGGTCCAGCCCCGAAGGTCCTGCCACCTCTTCTGGCAGTTGCGGATCCGGATCTTACTGCCCGGGCGATGGTCAGCCAGATTTCCTGCTTCTGGTGGGCATCAACCTGCGAGGATGACAAAGTGAAAAGGCCATTACTACACATGCAACATTTCCGTGCATCACACAGTTGGATATACATGTCTCAATCACAGGGGCATATGATGTACACAGGCAGTGCAACTATGGCTATGAACAGTTTGCCAGCAGTTACCAAATGCTATCATTGCCGGGGAAGTCAAACTTTGTTGGAATGCACTGTTACTGCACTATACCTGTTCAGTGCATGTAACTACACACTTTGGGGGGTGACAACTACTCAGTGAGCATGCTAGCCAGTGGTGTGCACACTGTAAGTCTTGCTAGTCAGACAACATGCACAATTAGTAAGGCAGTGGGCAGCACACTCACCTGCTCCCCTGGTTTCCCATACAGCTTGCTGTACTGTGGAAGGAGGCTGTCCAGCAGGGCCTGGTTCTCCTCAGTGCTGAAGGCTGGGGCTCTCTCCAAAGTACGTGCCATTGCAGTAGCCAGAGGTTGCAGAGACAGCAGCAGTGGTGGTGGCAGATGTCGTCCTGGAGCATGTAGTGCAGGCAAGTGAGCTCTCAGGGGAACAGCCAGCATTATATGTGTGCTGCAGAGGCAGATACTGTCCCATGTGTCCAAAGTGATAGGTCCAAGTCGTATGCATCTTCTGAATCTGGCCAATCCATGGAATTGCACCACTTATACACGCCCACAGCATCCTTCAAAAGTTCAACTTCATGACACCCATGAATTTGCAACATTGTTGTGGGTGGCCAACTGAATTCACTGCATCCGACTCGTTAAAGCTTCGAAAACGCGTCCGTTACCATGTCAGGCCATAGCCAATGCGTGCGCACCGATCGGACCATTGCTGTACAACGCGTATTTCGAAAAACAACACGAATCCGTCCACATCATATACAATGGCCAATGCGTGCACACCGATCGGTCCATTGCTGTACAACGCGTATTTCTGTCCACATCATATGCAATGGCCAATGCGTGCGCACCGATCGGTCCATTGCTGTACAACGCGTATTTCTGTCCACATCATATGCAATGGCCAATGCGTGCGCACCGATCGGTCCATTGCTGTACAACACGTATGTCGGATGGCAACACGCATCCGTCCACATCATATGCAATGGCCAATGCGTGCACACCGATCGGTCCATTGCTGTACAACGCATATTTCTGTCCACATCATATGCAATGGCCAATGCGTGCGCACCGATCGGTCCATTGCTGTACAACGCGTATTTCTGTCCACATCATATGCAATGGCCAATGCGTGCGCACCGATCGGTCCATTGCTGTACAACAAGTATGTCGGATGGCAACACGCATCCGTCCACATCATATGCAATGGCCAATGCGTGCACACCGATCGGTCCATTGCTGTACAACGCGTATTTCTGTCCACATCATATGCAATGGCCAATGCGTGCGCACCGATCGGTCCATTGCTGTACAACGTGTATTTCTGTCCACATCATATGCAATGGCCAATGCGTGCGCACCGATCGGTCCATTGCTGTACAACGCGTATTTCTGTCCACATCATCTGCAATGGCCAATGCGTGCGCACCGATCGGTCCATTGCTGTACAACGCGCATTTCTGTCCACATCATATGCAATGGCCAATGCGTGCGCACCGATCGGTCCATTGCTGTACAACGCCTATTTCTGTCCACATCATATGCAATGGCCAATGCGTGCGCACCGATCTGTCCATTGCTGTACAACGCGTATTTCTGTCCACATCATATGCAATGGCCAATGCGTGCGCACCGATCGGTCCATTGCTGTACAACGCGTATTTCTGTCCACATCATATGCAATGGCCAATGCGTGCGCACCGATCGGTCCATTGCTGTACAACGCGTATTTCTGTCCACATCATATGCAATGGCCAATGCGTGCGCACCGATCGGTCCATTGCTGTACAACGCGTATTTCTGTCCACATCATATGCAATGGCCAATGCGTGCACACCGATCGGTCCATTGCTGTACAACGCATCGCTGTACAAATCACTCGCATATGTCACCATGGTTGTCACTGGTGGACGTATGCCAGCCACAATTACTTGCCAGGGACTCAGGGGCACACCTACAACACCACAGCCTGTCCACACTGTATCCTCAGGCATGTAAGGCTGCATTACCTGTGTGTGTATGGGGGTCAACATGTGGTTTTTTTGGTGGCACTTGGGGGCAGCCACTCCCAGGCTGTGCACGTGTTCATGGGGACAGAATCCTTTGTGTGTTGTGCACATGACCACTGTGATGTGCAACTGTTCAGTTCAGGGCATGTGGCATGGTCACATTTCCAGGTTGTGTATGTGTATGTCATGTCACATACACCCTGAGTCCCATGTGGGAAGGTATGTACGTCACAGGGTGACCCATTGCCACAATAGTGATGGCCCTCCACAGTCTGTGCGCATGTTGTGTTTCAAATGTCTCTGATTCAATGTGCACAATGGGAGACAGTCTCCACATCCACGTTGTTTGTGCATCGACTTTGATATTGTGCGTGTGTGTGTCACAGACGTCCATGTCTGTCCTGCAGAGGCAACAGGGGCCACTACCTGTGGGAGTCATGGTTGTTTTGCTGACGTGTACATGATACGCCATGTCATGCCACTGTCCATGTGGCAATACAGGGTCCCTGGGAATCTACCTGTCAATGAGCTGTGATGCCTGTGGCACATCTGTCCTCACTTGTCACTGTGGTGTGTGTTTGGAACGTGACAGCAGTACATGGGTACTGTGACACAGCCTAATGATGTCCCATAGCACGACCTGGAACTTGTTGTCAACACATGTTGAACTGTGATGTTAGATGTTGGCCATGTAGGTGCCATATATGTCCATACAGAACGGCACACACATCAAGTACTTGTGTCTTGTAATGATGTATCATGTGATATTGAGTATGGTCAATGCCACATATGTGGGGTGACTGACAATCTTTCTTTGTTCACCTATGCACTGCAGGGCACCAGCTGTCCATAGACCATTCCCTGACCTTGCAACCATGGTGGAACGTGATTGCATCCGACGGTACCGCTTCAACAGGCCGCTGATTGAGGAATTGACGGTGTGGTTGGCCCCACATTTGCAACCTGGCCGGACATACCCTACAGCGCTGACCCCCAAGGTGAAGGTGATGGCAGCCCTACACTTATTTGCCACCGGTACCTTTCAACACACTGTGGCGTCTGCTGGTGGGATGTCACAGACCATGTTCAGCCATGTGCTACGCGATATTTTGGAGGCAATGTTGAGATACCTGAACCAGTACATCTATTTCCCTAAACGTCAACAACTCACTGACGTCAAGAGTGACTTCTATGCCCTGGGGAGGATGCCACATGTCATTGGCTCCATTGATGGGACACATGTGGCTTTGGTACCACCACAGGCACATGAGCAGGCATACAGGAACAGGAAACATTACCATTCTATCAATGCTCTGGTGGTATGTCTTGCAGATATGACCATCTCACATGTGTGTGCACGTTTCCCCGGTTCTGCACACGATGCCTACATGATGAGGAGTAGTCGCATCCCGAGGATGATGTCACAGATGCAGAACCATCGTGCCTGGCTTGTCGGTGTGTACTGACTTTTTACCATTGTGTGTGTTCTGCAATGTTGTATTCCACCCTCTTTACCCAACTCAGCTAATGTGCAATTGTCTGCATGTAGGTGACTCCGGATACCCCCACATGCCGTGGTTGCTGACACCCCTCAGGAACCCTGTGACACCAGCCCAGATGCGCTACAATGAGGCACATGGTCGGACCAGGAGAGTGATCGAGCGGACATTTGGTCTCCTGAAGAGCCGCTTTCGCTGCCTGGACAAGACAGGAGGGGCCCTCCCATATGCCCCAGCAAAGGTGTGCAAGATTGTCATCGTCTGCTGCATGCTACACAACCTGGCAGTGTGGAAGGAGTTGCCTCTCATCCTGGATGACGATGACCAACATCCGCCACCTGTGGAGGATCCTGGCCTGGGCCACGATGCCAGTGATGATGATGATGATGATGGTGATGTCCGCACACAGCTCATCACCAACTTCTTCAGCTGAATGTGAGTATCCAGAGATGTCATGTCAATGATTTGAGTTTGCATGATATGTGTTGGTGGTGCTCTGTTGCTGTTTGAGTGTGGCCATGTGCTACTTGACTGGATGCGTGCAGAGATTTGTCCTTACAGGTAGTCTGTACTCCCCAACAGTGTTGACATGCTAACTTGGTTTTGTGTAGGTATCTTGTGACATGTATTGGGCATGAGTATTGCAGTTCTGTCCTGTTCTTCAGTGCTTTTGACTGTGTGTCATGTCTGTCCTTCACAGGGTGCTTTCAGAGTTGTTTGGTCAACTGTGATCCCCCGACACCATGATTCAACTTCCAGGGTGGAAGCAGTCGTTTCCCTACAGGTGATGTGCCCCACACCCCTGGACTTTATTTCTTCTACAATTGTTGACTGTGTGGCCACTGCCACGTGGGATTACCTTGCATCTGTAGTGGAACCAACATGTTGCAAATGTGTAATAAACCTGTGTTTCACTTTGGGATGTGCGTTGTCTGTGGTCACACATCTGACTGACATTTGCTTACTGCACCTGTGGGCTAGTTAACACAGACTGTGAATAGGTGTGGTG
Organism: Calotriton arnoldi; assembly: GCA_963921515.1. Taxonomy (NCBI): domain Eukaryota; kingdom Metazoa; phylum Chordata; class Amphibia; order Caudata; family Salamandridae; genus Calotriton; species Calotriton arnoldi. Next base: position 425,734 of record CAWUFW010000379.1, read on the forward strand.
TCTGTGCATTCCACTGTATTTCCTGGCAACATCAGTGTAGGCGATGAGTCAGATGGCCCTGGTGTGTATGTGTTGTGTTGCCCTAGTGGTGTGTCTCCCTCATATGTGTCACGTCTCCATGACTCACATGACGGTGTTGAACTTGCTGTAGCAGTTAGCATGCACAGTGTCATTTAACAGATCATCATCTCCATGACAAAAACAACGTTGGAATCACAACAGAGGCAAGTATGGTGTATTAGTGAGTTTATTTACATACATGTGTGAGGATAGTGCACAGGATGGTGGGTGCTGTACATTGGGATTGGAATCCAAAGTTCCCAGATGAGTTGGAAGTGTTGGTAGCAGAAATGTCCTGAGTAAAGTCCACAGTCATCTGATGCATTAGTCCAACTTAAACTCCCCATGTCATGTGGGAGAGTTGTGTTGCATTTGACAGGGTGAACAGTTTGCACACAAAGGGGAATTTCCAGAACAGGTGTTGGGTTCCTGGGGGATGTACATGGCCATCGGCCTCTCAGTTGTCCTTCCTCGGACGGCCCCTCTTCTTTCTGAGGGGACCCTCACGTGCAGGCCGCTGCGGTGCAGAGGACTCTCTACCAGAGTCATCCTCCCTCCCTGTGGCAGTTGCAGTTGTTGCGGCACCAGATGTTGTGGGCACACAGGGAGGTGTGGCCATGTTGGTGCTAATCTGGCGGAGGCATGTCAATATGTCCCTCTGCACCGCTGTCAGTTCTTCCAATGTGTCCCACTTGGACTCCATGCGAGACATGTGTGTCTCCACACGGGACATGTGGGAGTCCAAGCGGGCATGATGGGCAGCCTGCTGCAGTTGAATGTCCTTGAGGATCCCCACTACCTGGCTGACCTCTCCGGTGCTATTCTGGTACGCATCAGCAATGCGTACCAGTTGTGGGTCATCATGCAGTCCAGACCCCTCTGCAAACAGCAACCTCTGCCTACCACCCCTCCCACCACCCCTGGCCACACGTGCGGGACCTGCGGTGGCACGCACAGGTGACCCTAGGCCCCCTTGGGGGTTGGTACTGGGGTTGTTGTCTGTTGCTTCACGGTGGGCCGGGGTCCCTGTGCTGTTGTCATTGTTGGTCCTTGGTCTGTCTGTGTCGGCGGGGGTGGTCTGTCTGTTGGCAGTTGTTGGAGGAGTGGGTGCAGGGGGTGCAGATGGTGGTCCTGCTGGTGCTGCATGATGACTCACACCGGAGGGGCCAGGTAGGTCTTCGCCATCCGAGGAGGGCAGAGGCTGTTCCACACCAGAGAGCTCAGGGTCCCCCGGAGCCTGGGACAGGGACTCCTCATCGTCTGCTGCTGTGTCCCCATCATCACCTGTTTTTGGAAGAGACACACAATGTATGGTATGTTTCCACAGGCTTCAATCCATGTTTTTGTGCGCTATTAAGTGTTAAAGTGGCACAAGGGTATTGTTTAGGAGCTGTGATGGCCGCTTTTTGGAATTATAGTGGCATGTCATAGTGAACATTGTATGGCAGAGTGCTGCGCACTAAATCCTGTAATCTAGTACCAATTAAAAAGCCCATATCTATGTCTTTCAGATTTAACACAATTGGCCAGAATTGATGAGATCTCGCCACTCTGCTCAAAGATTGTTGTAAACAAGAGTATGAAAAGGTTTCTCTGAATAAATTACGGAACATTAAATGATCAAGGTTCCGGATAAACCAAAACCTCATACTATCTTAAGGTAAAATTGAATTTGGACTTGTTTTTGACATTTATGATGGTGAAATAGAGCCACATAGAATTTTAAAGGGTGTATATTACATTGTATATTCTCTGTCATTACAGCAGCAGGGAGTGGCCTTTCTCTATTTTATCTTTACTATTGGAATTGCCGGGAATAGATACATTGGAAGGTATGTCCTTTTTGCTATTGAGCATTTACCCTAGAATGGGTAATATGATTTTTTGAAATAATATCCAACTAATAAGGTTCGTTATTCTCCACAGATTAAATCTCACATTATATAGAGATATGCCCTACGAAGAGATTATTTAATCCTCACATTAGGGCTTCATAAGGAATGTGCACTGCAGTTTAAATTGGATGTGCACTCTGATATTCTGACAGGTAGATATTTGAATACTTTTCATAAATGCCCTATTTAAATAAAACCTCTAGGGGTTGGGAGTTGAGAGTATGACTGACTTAATTTCATAAGGGACGCATATGTCACCCTTTTTTTGGGTGGGCGGAGAAATTTGTTCCCTCTTTTACTCCATGATATCTATTCTTAACAAATACGGAATGGTTAAAAATAATGTATGTGGATGTGTTTGAAAGGCGATGTGTTGTATCACCAGAATATTAACACTGTTTGTACAGATTCTAAAGGCTAATTGACTGTTTTTGTATATTTCTTTTTTGTGTGAATATGTACAGATTCAAAAGATCCATGTGGGAGTTTTTTATTGCTTGTCCTGAGGAAGATGGTTTTTAAGAACAGTGACATCCACCGAAACGCGTCGACGCAAATTTTACAAAGACATATTTTAGATTGTGGTGACATTTGTGACTTGTTCTTATTTATAACCTAACGCACAACAATTATATGTGTTGAACAAATGATCTGGATCAAAATTATATGTCTTTTTGATGAATAGAAAGTAATTTTCTGGTGTGTTCTCCCTATGATTAATTATGTGTTTTTAATTGTGTATATGTTTACCTATTTTTAATATTGTATAATGATGATTTTCTGCGTCTGATTATTGCTTGTAAATTTTTAATAAAATATTTTTAAACTTTATATACAATTGGCCTTTTGATGGTGGTGGTGTTGAGCTGTGACTACCACTCCCATCATGCTATTGCCTACACCCCCCTTCCCAGCATGCCCATACTTCCTTCCTTTTGATTCTGCTTCCCTGTGGGGTAGTGTACCTGTGCTGACAGGATGGCTGACAGTGTTGTCCTGGCGTTAGTTTGGCTACAAGTCCCAGAAGTGTCCCTGTGCTTCACACAGCATAACCCAGGGTGGTAGTTCTTTGTGGGATATTTAATTAGAGTGTGAGGCAATGCATTCTCCCAGGTGAGTTGTGTGGAGTTTGTGTTAAGGGTGTGTGTGAGAACAGCTGCTGCTGACTATGGTTAGTGCTGTCAGTCCTCCTTCCCACCCAGCCAGATATCCCACCATGGAACGTGCTTCCATTGCAGGGAGTGCAAGTTTGCTTTCAGGATGTCAGTCAGTGGTGTCCTGCTGTTGGTTGGTGCACAGTTCCCAGCAGGGCCTTGTGCTCCCCACAGCAGTACCCAACGTCAGCCATCTTGTCAGTTCTTTTCCACTCCCTGTGATGTGAGCATGGTTCAGAGTGGTGTTGATGGGCCAATTGTGAGGGTGAGCGATATCTGTGACTACAACTCCCATTATGCTATTGGCTACACTGACTTCACCAGCATACACAGAATTCCTTCCTTTCAGTGAGCTTCCCTGTGAGGTGGTGTTCTAGTGGTGGCAAAATGTCTGACAGTGTTTGTTGGTTAGATTTGTGCCGCTGCCTTGCTCTATTTGTTGTTGGGTTTGTACATGTCATGACACAGTTACATGTCACTATGGGATGGCAGGTATTGTGTTTGTCTAACTAACATACACATCTTGGGATGATTATGTTTTGGTTACTGTGGCTTTGCTAACGGTGCATGGTTTGACTATCCCCTTGACAGTGATGTGTGTGTATTGTCACACGATATTGGGTATATTGGTTGTGTACTCACCAGGCTCTGGGATGTTTGATAGTCCATGTACGCTCTCTGGTGGTAGGATGGCCCGCACCTTCTCCTCCCAGGGCCTGAGGTATACTGGTTTGGCAGGAGGGCCACTGCTGGTGCGATGGCTCAAGGTGTAATCCTTCTTGAGTAGGGCCTTGACCCTCCTGCGCACATCATACCACCTGTTCTGGATGTCTTCCTTTGTGCGCAAACATGGTGATTGTGCGTTCACCCTGTCAACGGTCCTCTCCCACATCTTGGTTTTCTGCGACATGGGGGTCTGTTGGACCAGTGTACCAAACAAGTGTGGCTCTACCCTGAGGATTTCATCTACCAGCACTTCCAATTCACTGTCTAGGAACTTTGGATTCTTCTTTGGGGGCATGGTGATGGGTAGTGGTGGGGATTGGTGTGTGTGAGTGTGCAAGTGAGGGTAGGTGAGTGTCAGTTTTGCTGGGTGTATGTGAGGGTGCTATTAGGGAGGTGCTAATGGTGTGTGGCTTGTGTGATGGATGAGTTGTGGGTGTGTCTGTGGTTGCTGTCTGATGGTGTTCTGTGCTGGCAGGTCAGTTGAATTTGCAAAGGATCATGGTAGGGATTTGTGGCCTTTATATGGGTGGAGTTGTGGGTGTGTCTTTGTTCCATTCCCCCCCCCCAGTATTTATTGACTTTGTCATTGCTTGTTTGGCCCTTTTTTTTGTATTTTTTCCTTTGTAGTTTTGGGGCATGTAGGAGACGTTCTTCTGACCGAGTAGGACGCTGCAGTTGGCTCGTGCGAGCTTCTCCGAGTCTTTCAAGCTGTTTCTGCTGTGTTTTATGTGCGGCGTACGCGTCGGTCGCGGAGTATTGGGTTGCTTCGGTTCGGTTTTGTATGCGTGTCGGTCGTACGGCTTGGGCTCCGTGCGACTCGGTATGGTTTTACACGCATTGCATCGTACTGCGCGGGTCGGAGTTAGCGGGTACGTTTCTGTCGGGTTCATTCCTGGTGCGTGTCAGTCAGTTCGATTCGCGTGGTTTTCCGGCCGGATAGCTGGTTTCCGTGCGGTTCGGTCGTTCGGCTTGTGTTCCGTACGAGTCGGTCGTGATTCACATGCATTGCATCGTACTAGGCGGATCGGGCAGCGCCGGTACGTGTCGGTCGGACTAAATTCCCGTACCGAGTCGGTCGGTACGTTTTCCGGCCCGAATCGGAATCGACCCCTCAGTATTAAAATTAATACTGGATTACTAAAATTAATGCTAGTTTTTTCCCAATAATAAATAATATACTAACCTCTGGAACAGGATACAGGGAAAATAGGGGATTTGGGTGGGGGGAGTGTATTAATACATGGGTATTTAAAATTAATACCTGAGTATTAAAATTAATACCCATGTATTTTAAAAAAATCTTGTGCAATAAGTTTAAAAAAAAAATATTAAGATCCCTTAAAAAAATAATTATTTTCATTTATAAAATAAACATATATTTTTCTCATAAAATACATTATAATACTACTAAATACATTACAATATAATTTTGAAACGAACAATTTAATAAAATACACATCATATACATTTTTCAAACATATTTTAAAAAAGACGAACACCACAAAAAACAAACATTAACACAATGTAATTTACCAAAATATCTACCAATATAAAAATAAAATATAAATCATAATTAAACGCCAATATAACAAAACTAATCGAAAACAAAACAAATAATCCACCATTTTAAACTACACAAAAACGAAAGTCCTACAACACTTTCTATGAATTTACCTTGACCCGCAGCTCGCCAAAATGGCGGACAATAGATATGTTAAAAAAATAACTAACATTTATAAATCCCCAAAAATAATTATACTTTTTCACAGCATTAAATAGACGACCAAAAAATATGCCCAAACCATATTTTCTTTTCAATTATCGTACACCACAAAAAACGTATAAAAGCAGCCGTCCACCATTTTAAAAACAGTGGTAAACTGACTACCAGACACACCACACGCGTTTTGCCTGCCATGAAAAACTCAACATCAAACAGTGCCATCTACAGTACCATGTAAGTGTACCCATATTAAATGTAATAAATTGACAAATTAAATCAAAGCATGATTTTAACCACAAATACCATATAAAATATTTTACAGTATATTTGTGAAAAAAAGAAAACTTGCTTAAAAGACAGTTGAGAACACAGTGAATGAAAAAATTATTCTATGTGAGTAAAACAAACTTTTTGTTTTTTACTATTTAACAATTTTAACCAGTCTAAATGTACGAATGTTACAAAATATACAAATATTAAAGCCAAAACTGCAAACTATTTTTTTTAAAAACGACATTAAATAAATAAAATGCAGAAAGGGAGAGTGGACCTATTAACTATAATTAAACAAACATTTATTAACATTAAAACAGAGTAGAATATTGGCAAGTTTAAAATTAATATTACTAGTCAAACAAATGTTTGCAGCGAGTAAAATGCAGAATGGTTTTAGTTGTAAAACTACTACTCTTACTCCAATATGTACTATCCCCCGGGAAAATGCTGGATAATGTTTGCTCAACACTACTAATACAACTCCAGCATGTGTTTGTGTCTGTGAAAACACAATATAATACTGGGAGCAAATTACTAAACTTACACAGAAATAAACATAAAAAAAAATGAATAGTTCTGAGGGCCAATTAACTATTCCTACTGCAATAAGTGCATACCTATAAGTAAAAGCAGAATAATGGTGGGAGCAACATTACTATTCCTACTCGGACATCTGCTTGCTTGAGGGAAAATGCTAGATAGTGGTGGAGGTAAAATTACTATTCCAACACCGACAGATGCTTGCATTAGGGAAAATGCTTCATTGAGTAGTGTGCAAATTTACTATTCCTACTCCAAAATGTGCATGCCTCAGGGAAAGTGCTGGATGGTGGTGGGGCAAAATTACTATTCCTACTCCGACAAGTGCTTGCCTCAGAGAAAGTGCTGGATAGTTATGGGGGCAAATTTACTATTCCTACTCCGACATGTGCTTGCCTCAGGGAAAGTGCAGGATAGTGGTGGGGGCAAAATACTATTCCTACTCCAACATGTGCTTGCCTCAGGGAAAGTGCTGGATGGTGGTGGGGGCAAAATTACTATTCCTACTCCGACATGTGCTTGCCTCAGGGAAAGAGCTGGATGGTGGTGGGGGCAAAATTACTATTCCTTCTCCGACAGGTGCTTGCCTCAGGGAAAGTGTTGGATGGTGGTGGGGGCAAATTTACTATTCCTACTCCGACATTTGGTTGCCTCAGGGAAAGTGCTGGATGGTGTTTGTTGTTTAAAACATTTTTAATAAATATGTAATTATTTAGTAAACATTTTTTATGTCAACAGAGAACAGCAGCAATAATAAACAGCTGAAAAAAACATAGATTTTCTAAGAAAAGGAGCAACTGAAGACCATCAGAAAATTATTTTTAAAAAAGTAAATTATATTGAAAAGTAAACATGAAAAACCAAAAAAACAATGATATTGTAAGTTAAAATCAGGTTGCTAAATAGAATTAAATGACATTTACAATTTTAAAGCACTGTTAATTTTTTTTTCCAGATTGGTCAACTATAAACGTCTCTACCTTTCTTAAAGTCGAGCAACAAAACAAGAAACATACCAATCTAATTTTTTCAACAAATAAAAATGTCAATAAAGTTTTTGAACAGAAAAACAAATAAATTCTATTTCAATCCAGTAAAACGCTCTTCTCCCAAAAAATACCAATTCAACTGTAATAATACTTTTTGAATGTAAATAAATATCTCATTCTTCTCATAAATTATATTGTAAAATCATCACAAATGAATTTTTTCTCTGAAAAGACAATGACTATTGTAAAAAAGCAAAACTTTCACCTGTTCTTCCATAACCAAAAATTATTTAATTCTATTTCAGGTTAAATATTTCCTAATATCACCAACACCTAAACAAAATATTTTTTTTTACTATTTCAGACCACAATAAAAGTCGAACTGGTCTACAAAGCCCAAAACCTCAAGAAAAAGCTTCAAAAAAAGGTAAGATTAAAAAAGAATAAACAATAAAATACCTTAACTATATTTCTCTCCCTAGAAAACTTTATTAAAATAACATAAGAGTGATAAAACGCATAATATCGTTTCTCTTTCAGACCCAAGTAAAAAACAAAACCGTCCTCCAAACTAAAAGTGTCAAGAAACATCTTTAAAAAGGTAAGAATCTAGAAATATTTAACAATAAAACAACGTAACCATTTTTCTCTCCCAATGAAGCATTTTTTTAAAGAACATATCAGCAAAATTTGAAATGCAACATGGTTAAACATTAAGGGGCCGATTCTGATGCGGGTTGGAAAAGCTTCCCGACAAATCGGTTGGGAAATGGTGTCCGACCCACTCGGATCGGGAAAGTCCGACCGGCGGAGTAGGATGCATCCGGATGCTTCCAGATACGATTTGGTTGAACTCCCATTGACTTCAATGGGAACATTTGTTCCTAACCGCATCAGAATTGGGCCCTCGGTCGGGAAGACACGTTCCCGATCCGATTTGGAAGGAGCAAATGCCGTTAGGAGGCCTTCCTAACCACATCAGAATCAGGCCCTCGGTCGGGAAGCTTTTCCAACCCGCATCAGAATCGGGCCCTTAATATAACTTCAAACAGCATTAACTTTAAACAGTATAAAAAATCCAGATATTGTACTGTATATTTTTTTTTCAATACAGATAAACACAATAAATTAAAAATAAACTAATATTTTTTATTTCTATTTCAATCCATAACAGAAAATGTCATCTAATCAAGATGCCAAATACGTCACCTCCAGCCGGGGCAACCGTCTGCTAAAACATAGTGGGTATGTTTATTGTAAGGAGAGACTAACTGAGCCAGGTGTTATTGGAGGTGTGTGCAATACTACTCATCCCATTGCACAGGCAGAGCGGTTACTCTTGGTGACTCTGTTTTAAGAACCACAGAACATAACCACTCTGCTTCTGCAATGGAGATTGAGGTTAGAGAAACAATTAATGAAATTAAAGATATTGCATCCACCTCCAATGAACCCTGTGGTGCAGTTTTGAGGGAGGTAGCCCAACACATTCCACCACATGTTGCAAGTAGTATGCCCACAATTCCTAATCTGAGAAGAATTGTTCAACGTAAAAACAGGCAAGTAACCCACAAAGAGTAACACCCCAAACCTTTTCTGACATAAACATTCCACCTGAATTCTCTGTAACAGTTACTAATGAACCATTTCTTTTGCATGACAACAAAAACCCTCAAAAAAGAATGCTAGTCTTTAGCACACCCCATAATCTTGTAAGGTTGGAGAACAGTGATATTTGGATGATGGATGGGACGCTTAAATCCACGCCCTATCCATTCACCCATATATACACTATTCACGCATATATTAATAATACAGTAGTTCCCTTAGTTTACAGTTTACTCCCTGATAAACAATCCTCAACATACACTGAATTATTGTCAGTGATAAAAGCAAAAACATCAAACAAAAGTCCTAGAAAAGTACTAATTGACTTTGAATTACCTATGATTAATACTATTACCAAATTGTACACGGATACCCAAATTCAAGGATGTTTTTTTCACTTTTCTCAGGCTTATTGGCGAAAAATTAAAAAAACATCCTTAGTTGAGGATTATATATCAGATAGCAAACTACAGTTTGAACTAAAAAAACTAACAGCCCTTTGCTTTGTTCCTCCTGACAGTGTAGACGAGTACTACACTTCAATTACAGAATCAGAATACTTTACCTCAAACGAAGATAAATTGGCACCCATTCTAAATTACTTTGAAGACACATGGATTGGCCATCTAAGCAGGTTGGGTCACAGGAGGAAACCACGTTTCCATGTGAAGTGGTGGAACTGCTACTCGACCTGCTTAGAGGGAGGAGCAAAAACAAACAATGCCATAGAGGGATGGTACAACTCCTTCAATAAATCAATTGGCAAACCTCATCCTAATTTCTATCATTTCTTGGAAGCTTTGAGGAAGGAGCAAAGTTTCCAAGAAATTAGAATATTGCAATCATTAACAGGTAGTCTGAACCCACGTATATCAAAAAGAACAAAGGAAATGTCTGAGAGACTATTGGGTGCAATTCAACAGTTTACGTTGATGGTGGCTTCAGACTACCTTGATAATCTTGCACACATCCTCCATTTCTAACCTACACAGTGGCGGCTTGCATAGGGCGTGCTGCAGGGCAGTAAGACGGGGCGGGGGAGGGGACCGAGTTTACTACCCCCCCACCCTGCCTCGCAGCACGCCCTATGCGAGCCGCCACTGAACCTACACTATCTTCTTACTTGCCTGTTTTGCCCAAAAAAAACAACCTAATTCATTTGTTATTTTATCTTTTAACAATTAAAATTATTTTTAAAAGTCTGGTCTCCTTACCTTCAGATGTCTTCTTTTTTCAACTCTTGGACTTACGTAGTATCCAATTTTTCACCAAGAGTCCTTTGTCTTTTTTTAATCCATTCCAAATAATCCACATTCCTTTTGGAAACTCCACGTCCCAAATTAATCTTTTTAAATGTGCACACTACTTTAAAAAATAATATCTGTGCTTACCTAAAAAAAACGCACCTAAAAACAAAATCCTGAGAAAGTGTTGATTTTTGGCAAAAAACGCAACAAAATCCAACGAAGCAATCCATTCTATTTAGAAAACAATTCCAAATCCATTCCAAGTTCCAAAATCCTTCGCCGAAACTCCATCTCGAAAAAATTAAAGTGGCACTTCCAAAATCCAAAAACAAATAAGCAATGGAAGTAAAAATATCCGATCTTCTGATTTCCAAAAAAGATCTTTTTTTTAATCATATTAAAAATACATCTATCCGCGACAACGCCAAAATCTTTTTTTTGTTTAAAAACACGTCACAAAAAGAAAAAAAGATACCTTTCGAAACACTTTTGTTTATTAAAGTTTTTAATGTATATATTTTTATAAACTTTATTAAACAAAAAGTGTTACGAAGGAATGAGACCCGACGTGGGCCTACTTCTGCAACTTGTTATGGAGTGAATTAGTTGGTTAACACACATTAAAAGTACCAAAAACACATTTACTAAATCTATCTACTTCCCTCCTCTCTCCTTACAATAAACATTACCACTAATCTATGTGTTTAAAAATTTAAATTTGTCGTACCTTGACGGAGCTCTCCCTTGCATCTGATCCGTAGTGCGACGATCCTCGTAATGACAAAAGTTACGTTTACGCGGCAATGTCATGTCTTTCTGTAAAAATGAAAAAAGGACAATCTCTCCCATAGACTTCAATGGAAAAGCGTGGGAAAATTTAGAAAAAATGTTTTAAAAATGTTAATGTACATAGAAATATCTATGTTTATTTTTGTGAATATGATAAATAATAAACTATTTTTTCAATATTTTTGTATATTTTATTTTAAAAACATAATATTTATATAAATGTTAATAAAATTCTTTAAATAATAATATACATGTCTGGTCTTTCTTTCTTCATTTTAAATTGTATTAAATTATTATATATTTTTTACATTATATTAAAAAAATTAACACAATTATTACTGTTTTTAAAAATGATTAATATTTATATTTTTAACTCTATATTATTTCAATACCTATTTAACATTTTATTTATTCTTTTTATTTTAAATCTGAATATTAATTTGTAACCCATGTATAAATAATTTCCCTAATTAATTATATTTTTTTCTAACATCTTTTTTTTTACTTTTAATTAATCAGATAATAAACAATATTTTTATTTTTTTAGCAATTAATATAACTTTATTAAATAAACATATTTTTCCCCCTTTAACACTACTTTTATCACAAAGTTTTTATTCTAATTTTTGTTTTATATATACTCTACTATTAATGTTAATACCTGAGTATTAAAATAAATGACCACAACCTTTTTTTAAATATTTAATTTAAATATAATATAAATCTCCCTTTTATTATCACTATTATCTCAAACATTTAATTCTATTTTTTTAAACACACTCTAGTATTAATTTTAATACCTGAGTATTAAATGAAATTACCGCAACCATTTTTTAAATTATTTAATATTTATAAAATATAAACCACCCTTTTAATTTTATTTTTTCAAAAAACAAATGTTCTTATATTTTTTAAATATATACTCTTTTATAAGTTTTAATACCTGAGTAAACTACCACAACCTTTTTTAATATTATTTACTATTTATATAATATAAATCTCCCTTATAATAAATATAAACTATAATTAATTATAATACCCGAGTATTAATTAAAATAGACTACCACAATCTAACAAATACTTACCATACTATACTTACCAATGCGTTGTAATGGCATGCGTTGTAATAGCATGCATTGTAATGGCATGCGTTGTAAAGGTATGTGCGTTGTAATGGCATGCGATGTAATGGTGTCTGCATTGTAATGGATGCGATGTAAAGGCATTGCGTTGTGCCTGCATTGTAATGGATGTCTCCCGTGCGCACCAGTGCAAAAAATGGAAGCGAGCATCCCAGAAGCACTTTGCTATAGGAAATGCATCGAACCAAGAGCAGACAATTGAGATAGACAACAAAGCCATCCAGCCATGAACAGGGAGCAAACCCAAAGCCAACTGTAAGTTAATTTTGTGTATGGAAGCAATAGGTTTGCCTAAAGATGTCTGTAGCCGAAGACCTGCAAGAGACTGCAAACCTCTGCTTTTGCTTTCACTTTTGCAAATCTAAGGCACTCTGACCACTTGCATTATAATATGTAATGGACTGTAGAATAGAAATTGGATGAGAAGTTTTTCTCTACAAAACCATTGAAAGAAATGAATACTTGTCAAAGTACCTTGCATTACTTTTTTATGAAACACGATTCACAAATGTAAAAAAGATAAAGGGGCCGATTCCGATTCGGGCCGGAAATCTCTCCGACCGAGCCGGATCCGGAGAGATTTCCGACCGAATCGGACCCGTGCAGCCCGACCGAACGAGTACGATGCGCACGTATGCCATCGGACTCGAGTCGGTCGGGCTCCCATTGAAGTCAATGGGAGCCTGTCGTACAACGCGTACGCGGGCTCCCATTGACTCAATGGGTGCGAGGCGGACAAGTGCGCCCCTACAGCGTGTACGCGGCAAAGCGACTCGCGCCGTACACGCACAGGTAGGGGGGACCCATGGGTCCCCCTGTGTGCGACTCGCGTAGCTACGCGTACAGGGGGTCCGACACGGACCCCCGAGTACGGCTCCGACTGCTCTTTCGAGACGGAGTGCGCGGCTCGGTCGGACTGCTCGCGGCGCGCATCGTACTTACCCGGCCGGGGAACGTCTCCATTGCGCGGTGCGAGTCGAGTCCGTGCGAGTCGGTCGGTGCGGTTTGACCCGGGAACGAGTCGGTCGGAGCGGTCGGGACGCCCGGACGAGTCGGTCGGCGATTTCGCATCGTACTCGCTCGCCCGGACGCGCGTACGAATCGGTCGGGAAATAGGGCTCCGAATCGGATCCGGTTAAGCCGAATCCGATTCGGAGCCCTACCGGCCGAGATCAGAATCGGCCCCTAAATGAGGGCAGAATTTGCTCACCTTTAAGTATTGGGGCCCAAATTTAGAAATAAATCATGCAAGCAGCTCAGAAAGTAAAGTTGCTGTGCTACTGCGCGAATGGTAAAGAGCAGTATAGCTCCATATCTACTAAGATGTGGCGCTGTTCTGCTCTCTCCATGTGCTGGTGCACTTTAAGCTGCCATGCACCAACGCAGACACCTTTGTGCCATAGTGCAAGGGTGTCTGATTTGTGGTTTTGCATAGTTTTTGTTCAGTAAGGGGCTCCTTCCTGAACAAAAACTATGCTTTAGGGAATGTCACTCTTTGCATGTGTGCACCAAAATAGGTGCCGCTAAGAACTCCTCTAAGAAGCTTTTTAAGACAGTCCAGGCTCTAACTAAACGGCAGCAGGTCAATCAGTTTACACCTGATCAAAATCTCTGTAATAAGTTTGCTAACTTCTTTCAAGCCAAAGTGCAATCAATATATGAGGATCTCCTCAAAACAGCGCCTGACGCAACTAAAAATAATACTCTAACCATTGACGATAATCTAACCCGTAATAAACTGACTAGTTTCTCGACTCTAACCATTGAGGAAGTGAATAACCTGCTACTTCTGACCAAGTCTGGATCTCCTAATGACCCGTGTCCCCCTGCCACTCTATATCTGGTCTCTGGAAAGATCAGTGCTCATATAGCCCCACTTCTAAACGAGGTAATCAACTCAGGTATCTTTCCATTGCCCTGGAAGAAGGCATGCATCAGGCCCATTCTGAAAAAGCCTGCTCTGGACCCCACTGAGGTAAAGAACTACCGACCAATATCATGCTTGCCAGTACCAGCCAAAATTCTAGAAAAATCGGTAAACAGTGAGTTAATCCAGCATCTTGACTCCTACAATCTCTTAGATCCTACCCAACATGGCTTTAAACCACGCCATTCCACTGAGTCTGCCTTGATTATGGCTACAGAAGAGATTCGTAAGCAACTGGATGGGGGGGTAGAGCCGTCCTTATCCTACTTAACCTATCAGCAGCATTTGACACAGTGAATCATGCGGTGTTAGTGTGGCGGCTGGAGGCAATAGGAATTAAAGAGACAGCTCTAACCCTACTCTCCTCCTTCCTAACATCCAGAGAGCAGAGGGTACATTGGGACAGCCTCAAATCTGAGAAATTTCACCTCCCTTGTGGGGTGCCACAAGGTTCGGCTCTATCACCGACCCTATTCAATATTTATGTCACCCCTCTGGCCAGTTTAATCCTAGAGCATGGTTTCACTTTGGTTTCATAAGCTGATGATACGCAGTTAGTTATATCTATTTCACAAAGGGCTGAAGTCACAGCTGTCAGCTTTCACAACTGCCTGAAGAGTATCATGAGCTGGATGAATCAAAACTTCCTCAAGCTCAATACTGATAAAACTGAGGTCATGGAGTTTGGGAAGGGTCCACCCATATAGAACCAAGCATCGTGGCCGAGAGATGCAGGTAACTGCCTTCCGCTGGCTACCTAGGCGAGAAACCTGGGAGTGATTTTTGGCAATCAACTCAACTTTGCAGGACAGATTAATCATCTGACGTCCTCCTGTTTCTTCTTACTAAAGATTCTACGTAAGATCATGCCTTTTATCCCACAGGATATTAGGAAAACAGTAATAGATGCACTGATACTCTCAAAAATAGATTTTGGCAATGCACTACTCCTGGGCATTGACAAGGTCCTGATGGCCAAACTACAGTCAGTACAGAATGCTGCAGCGCGACTACTACTTAACATTCCCAAATACCATTCTATTTCCGCTAGCATCAGGCTACTCCACTGGCTTCCAACACAACAACGGGTGGAATTTAAGGCACTCTGGGGTCGATTCCGATTCGAGTCGGAAATTTCTCCGACCGAGCCGGACCCGGAGAGAATTCCGACCGAATCGGACCCGTGCAGTCCGACCGAACGAGTACGATGCGCACGTATGCCATCGGACCCGAGTCGGTCGGACTCCCATTGAAGTCAATGGGAGCCGGTCGTACAAAGCGTACGCGGGCTCCCATTGACTCAATGTGTGCGAGTCGGCAAGTGCGCCCCCCACAGCGGGTACGCGGCGAAGCGATTCGCGCCGTACACGCACAGGTAGGGGGACCCATGGGTCCCCCTGTGTGCGACTCGCGCGGCTACGCGTACAGGGGGTCCGACACGGACCCCCAAAGTACGGCTCCGACAGCTCTTTCGAGCCGGAGTGCGCGGCTCGGTCGGACTGCTCGCGGCGCGCATCGTACTCACCCGGCCGGGGAACGTCTCCATTGCGCGGTGCGAGTCGAGTCCGAGCGAGTCGGTCGGTGCAGTTCGAGCCGGGAACGAGTCGGTCGGAGCGGTCGGGACGCCCGGACGAGTCGGTCGGCGAATTCGCATCGTACTCGCTCGGCCGGACCCGCGTACGATTCGGTCGGGAAACAGGGCTCCGGATCGGATCCGGTAAAGCCAAATCCGATTCGGAGCCCTACCGGCCGAGATCGGAATCGGCCCCTCTGTCTAGTACACAAGGCACTGTATGGTGAGGGAGCCTTGGATATGCAGAAATTTCTTCTATGGTACTCCCCGACACGGAATCTCAGATCAACCAATACTGGGCTGGTTCAGATTCCAAAAATTCGCAGGGCAAGATGGGGAGGCAGGAGCCTATCCCACCTTGCTGCCAAACTCTGGAACAAGCTGCCGACCTCTATTAGGCTGCAACCGAATAGACTCCAGTTCAGAAAAATGAGTAAGACCTTGTTGTTTCCCCCCAAATAAGTGTCACGCCCTGCCTGAACAACACACATCACACTCCCTCAGCACCAAGACGCCTCGGCATTTGTGTGCTTTATAAAACTCTACTTACTTACTTACTGTGCTGCAGAATGCACGTCACATGCAAAGAGGGAAAAACAAAGAGACATTAAAACGTTTCTCCTTGTGCAGGATTTTGGCACAAATCCCTTTTGACTGTTCTTTGTAGATAGGGATTTGCATCAAAACCCAAGGGGGGACCACCTGTGGAACTTCACTTGATGCAAAGTAAAGCAAGGTGGCACATTACGCAGCTCTGCTTTACAATTCGATGCAAATCTTGATTTGCAATGTATTGTAAATACCAGTACAACACTTTGCATGGAGTTTGCATTAAAAAAGGTACGCAAACCCTATGCAAAGTCTTTGTACATCTGTGCCCGGGTGTCTAGTTTTCAAACTAACTTCCATAGTTCCAAGTTGTCCTTGTTAACTAGATTTGAGTGGTTGGAAAAGAGAGCTTTATTTTTGGGAATTAGGTGTATTGCTTCGAAGCACGTTACATCATTGCAGGGATGAGTCACTGGCTGGATGAGCTTCATTAATGCGAAGTTAACTTCTCATACTCACCTCTAAATATATTGTATCTCTCGTTTAGGACCTATCAATCAGGATTTGTTGAGCGCGGATGCTTCACCTGTGAGGGTTTCGAGGTGCTGTCAGATAATTCCGCCTGTTCTCCTATCGGTTGAACATCCATGTCTTGAGGTCCTTCCTGAATTGCTGGAGTGATGGTGAGGCTCTGAGGTGCAGGGGAGGTTGTTTCAGGTCTTGGCCGCCAGATGGAAGAAGGAGCGGCCTCTGCTGTTTGACCAGCCGATGCGACGGGTGTCAGCTAGGGCAACGATCTGGATCTGAGTTTCCTGGTGGGCTGGTGAAAGGTCATGAGTTAGTTTAGGTACACAGGTCCTTCGTTGTGTAATGCCTTGTATGCATGGGTGAGTAGCTTGCACTGGCATCTCTTCATGACTGGTAGCCAGTGGAGTTTTCTGGCCTCTGCTGGAGTGAGTCCTGATCACCAAGAGGTGTCCCCTAGGTCCTGGGCCCTTGGCTGGCATCAGAGTATGCTCCTCCTGAGCTAAAAGTGAAAATCCTCGCAACCATGAAGTGGACTATTTGTGCCGAACGATGACCGTCCGCGACGCCCGCTAACGCAAATCTCTAGCGATGACTGCTCTTCGCGTCAGCTATGACAGTCTGCGCCAGCAGCGACAACCCACTTTGACTGCCAACCTGAAGCCCGTGACAACCAGCTCTTCATGCTACACCAAAAAACGTTCACAATGCGCAATCAGTTCCTTCAGCTGATGATGGCAACCTTGGGGGTCCCACCAACACGAACCTCCACCTGCATCTCCTCGCATGGGCTTGGACTTGAGAAGGTAAACATTTCAGTGGAATGAACCCGGTCCCTGTATCCGACCGGTACTCCATTGCAGTCAGCCTGAACTTGTGACTGTACCCGGGTCCAACACGACTTGATGACCGTAAGTGGTGCATTGTGCTTTTCGGTGCTATTTTCATCTAAAACTAACTAACTCCGATTCTACTGATTGGATTTTTGTACTCTGGTTTCATTTTATTCATTATTAGTTTTAAATGGGGAACAGCCTTTACCACGAAGGAAGTTTTTACCACAAAATGCAAGCACAACGCATTTTTTACATCGGAATTACTTTTACCACGCTAGTCTTTACCAAGCAAGTCTTTACACAGCATATATGTTTGAATTGGTGACTATGCGGTATTTAGTTTATATATATTTTAAGGGTAAATAAACAAGGGGGGTTTGGGGTGTCTCCCCCCAAAAAGTAAACCTGTAATTTTTTTTAAATATATAATTTCGTTTACAATATTGTTTTAAGATTATTGTATAATTTTTGAACAGTAGGTGGCAGTGTTAGACTATGACTGGATTTTTATGTAACTGTAAGCGTGGTAAAAGTGTGCATGTTAGTGGATTGCATGGTAAAGGTATGTCAGATGTGAGTGAATTTAAATGCGTGGTAGTGGTATGCGTTTTAAAATCTGCTTTGTAAAAACGTGCGTGGTAAAGTAGTGCGTGGTAATGTCATACAACCGTTTTAAATTTGTTTTGGGATTTTTGTGGTGTTGTGTTTTCACTACATTACTGTTCGAGTGCTGCATTAATACTTTACACATTGCCTCTAAGTTAAGGGTGACTGCGTTTGTGCCTAGCTACCCAATTCCTTCTAGAAACAAAAGATGAAGGAAAGGATTCTATAGCATAGTATCCATATCAGATGTAAAACCCCAGGAGCACCACTAGTGGAACATTTTAAAGCAACTAAACACAAACCAGAGTATTTACAACTGAATCTGTGTGGCAGGGACATTGGTGCAATTTTTGGCTTGACAGAACGCAAGTGGATGTATTACTGGACTCAATTAATATGGGATTCATGACAACATTGGCAGTGAATGGGGACATTCAACTAATGTTTGAACTTCATTGGCTGATATCTCATTTCAATTATTGTGATCTAGTACAAACTTAAAACCAACATATGTAAAGAGAGCAACACTGATCTAATTGCATAGCTTGTATACAATCATGAAGTGTATCACCCTCATACTAACACAATGGTTCTTGGCACCCATTTTAAAGAATTTCTGTTGTGCAACAGAACACTTGTATGATAGTCATTACTTACATCTGAGACTCCTAAGTCCTATGTAGAATGGCATGATTAATGATTTATGACACACACTGTAGGACTGTTCATAGTTCTCTTTTACTACTCAATTAAATTAGAGAGAACATTTGCCCTCCTTGAAGTTTAGAGGTAGTTTTGCATCCCCGAGCATCTTTGACAGACGGTAACATTGCTTCAGTGATCTTCTTGTGAGCCTGTAATATTTTTTCATTCTCTTCATTTCTTTCTTTCTAAGAAAACATTTTTATTTACAATTTGGGTATCCGAATTATCAAGGATGCAACAAACATAATTTTAAAAGTACAATTCTCCTTTCTAAGCGTGGTGAGGTTTCACACATTCATTCAGCCTGGACTGACAGCGGCAAGTCCGAGGATGATACAAAGGTCCATGAGCGCACAGTAGGCACATGTTTGTATTTTCTTCTTATACTTGACATCCTTGAATGTTTGCTCAACTTTTGAAAAAACATTGACGTGGTCTTCATTTTTCAGTGTATCATGGGAAGAGACACCCATGATACTTTTGAGAATGCCATCTAGTGACATTCAGTCACAGTGATTGTAGCAATGCCCCCACCTAGAGCATATAATGATTGTATGTTTTTGCATTTTTGCAAGGGACCACATGAACCCTTACCTTGTTAATAAGTCGCCAGACCCAGGCATTGTTGAGTCCACAACACGATTATGGGAAACCAGACCCACTGTAGCTTGGCTCAATTTAGAGCCACATTACCATTATTATTATTATTATTTTTTCAATCCAAAGGGATGCTGTTTTACAGTGGCCATTCGTTCATTGAAGGTAATTGCCATTACTCACACCATGGATGATAGTATTGCACCTCAGTAAGGTGAGTTTTTTGTCATGTCCCTAGAGAGACCTCTTCACCAGTATTTATAGCACTTACTTAAACCAGTGTTTTTCAATACTGTACCTGTGCAGTGGTCTATTTAGCCCTGATGAAATCACATTTTTCCTAAAATTATTATCCACGGGTCAAAATGTCGACATTATAAAAATGACTGCTTAGATATTATGAACTAAGATTCAGCAACATGATTAATGGGAGTGTTTGCATATCATCATAAATATTACATCCATTCTAACAAGCTATAATGTACCTTTATCACCTATCGCGAACACTGCACTAGAACACTTTTTGATCTCTTAGAAGCACCTTTAATTATGTGTATGGTTACATATATCTAGATTTATACTTAAATAAATGTCATCTATAATAAGAAACCCATTTTAGTTTCAGTGTATTTCATTTCATGATTTTGAGAGGACCAGTACAGTTTCTCATCAAAAGTATCTAAAAAGGATTTTCCAAACCAAACCAGCAGAATCATTAGTATATATAATTAGGAAAAGATAGATCAGAGGGTCATGGAAAATCAGTTATTAAAATGTAATAAAACAGGTTTCTATTGATTAGGGTATTGCCACCATCCAGATGTGAGAGCACAAGGGCTTGAACAGCATTTCTGAAGTCGCCTTCTTGAAGAAAGGATTTGACTATCTCTTGAAAAGAGAGCTGGTATCAGGTAGTTTTTTTATTTTTTAGCAATGTGCTTCTTGAGGGAGATGTTGGTGTCTAGGGCGAATCCCAGTTATTTGACGTTCAGTGAGATTTGGGTTTGAAGCTGTCAAGGTTCGTGTCATTGAGCTTTGTACTGCATCTTGTTTGTTGTTCTTGGCAAATAATAGGAATTCTATCCTGGCTGGGTTGAGCTTAAGATAGGTGCTGGACATCCAGATCTGGATGACGTGCAAGCAGTGTGTAAAATTGGTAACTCCTTGAATAAAGAGGACTCCAGTGTAGAAGAAGAAGTAAGTTTAATCCATAGAAAAGGGTCTCATCCATCCAGTGGGCTGTCAGAGTTCAACTGAACACTTAACTACTAAACACATGCATCACCAGGTTCTATCACCATGGTGCTGCTCAAATGAATACAATACATATTGAACATAAGAGGATGCACAAGCATTAAGCACAATACTACACATCTTCCCTCTTTATAAATTCAAACACAAACAAAATACAAAATGAATAATTCAAGACCTTATCTTCTGTTTTGCTCCATAGCATAGTCCACAAATTTTGACGGTAGTCTCACACATCTTTTCTCTCTCAAAAATCTTTGCTCTTTTTGTGGAGGTGAAGTCATAGAAGGACTAGGCAGGGTCGTAGAAGGACTCTCATATTCTCCTACTCCCTGTGGAGTTGATTTTGTGAAACTTTTGACAGAATCAGAATGATTACATTCAATCTGTTTAAACAGATTTTCCTTTACAACTACAACTCTATTGAGATTCCAAATACGTGAATCTTCAGTTTTAATAGCATTAGTCAACACTTTTATTACTTTATGCGGTATTACAAATTGGATGCCTTCCTTCCAAATGGAGCCCTAATCATTACCGAATCTCCCACTCTCACTGTAGTGACTTTAACAGATTTTTTCGAGTCAAAATTCCTAGCATTAATTCTTTGAGATTCTTTAATTCTCCAGCTACCATCAGATGTGAGTGGACCTTTTTTAGATTCAGCTTTGTTTACCCAAAGAGGAGCAATAAAAGTACTAGGGTACCTTCCCCTAAACAGCTCAAAAGGAGTTCTTCCTGTGATGGCATGTGGGGAAACTCTATACACTTCAACCTTGTATTTGATTTCTTCTTTCCAATCTAAATTTAATTGTTTAGCCATGGCAATGGTTTCTTTTAATACTCGGTTAAAGCGTTCTACCATACCATTTGTCTCGGGATGATATAAAGAGCACCTCTTATGTTTGATGGCGCAACATTCCAAAAACTCTTCCATCTCTTTAGAGACTGATTGAACTCCATTATCAGTCAACAATGTACCAGGTAGTCCTTCATACCCAAAGACTTCTTTCAAGAATGAGATGGCATGTTTTGTTTCAATGCCTCACGTGATCTTAATCTCTGGCCACCTAGAATACATGTCAATGAGCACTAAGACATAGACATCACTTCCAATCCCTTGTATGGGACCCATTATATCAAGTGAAACTTCTTCCCACAGTGCCTTGGGACGATCTCTAATCACCATGGGTTGTACTTTAGGTTTTAGACTTTTTTCACTCAAAGCACATGGGACACAATCTCTTATTAGGCGTTCAACATGTAAATCCATACCAGGCCACCAGTAGTTCAGCCTAAGTCTTTCTTTGGTTTTAGACATTCCTTGGTGTCCTGAATGGGCTAGATTCAACAACTCACTACGGAGCGACAAAGGAGGAATAAGTCTAGTCCCTTTAAATAAAAGTCCCTTACTCTCGGAGAGCTCACTCCTGACATTCCCTGAAATAGCATCAATACCTTTTTTCTTAAAAACTTCACACAGGGGTTTATGATCTGTCCTCACCTCGAATTTGGTTCCCCAGAGAAGATTCTTGAGTTTCCTTACCGCCCAATGTACTGCCAGGGCCTCTCTCTCTATGACAGAGTAACGTAACTCCGCACCCCTGAGACTACGTGAGAGAAACAAGATAACATTTTCTGAACTATCAACATTTTGCTGTAAAACTGCTCCTAGGCCCTTCATACTAGCATCTGTGATGAGAACAGAACTCTTGGAAGGATCAAAACTTTTTAACTTGGGAGTTCTTTTTAACATTTCCTTAATTTCTACAAATTCTGACTCACATTCCTCTGACCAAACAAATTCAACACCCCTACACAGTAATTTCCTCATATTGACACACCTTCCGGCAAAACCCTTTACAAATTTACTATAATATTCCGCCATACCAAGAAACTTCATGAGTTCTTCTTTGTTGGCAGGCAAAGCTAACTCTTGTATGGCACCAACTAACTCACTTTTAGGTTCCATACCTTCACCAGAAATGGTGTGACCAAGATAATCAATTGAAAACCTCCTAAACTTGCACTTGTCTAATCTAACCGTGAGGTTGAATTTATCAAACCTTTGTAAGACCTGTCTGAGTCTCAAGTCATGTTCTTCCTCATCTTTCCCAAATATTAGCACATCATCCTGATAAATTTTAACTCCCAGCTGATCCTTAAGCACTCTTTCCAACGCTCTCTGAAATACTGAGGCTGCTGACACAAGCCCAAACGGTAGTCTTATGAATCTGTACGTCCCGAAAGGCGTGATGAAAGACGTAAGATCTTTAGACTTTTCATCAAGCATAATCTGGTGATACGCGGATTTAAGATCAACTGTAGAAAAAATCTTAGCTCCCTTTAACAACATAAGCATGTCAGAAATCTTGGGAAGAGGATACCTAACCACTACAACTTGTTTATTAAGCTCTCTTAAGTCAATGCATAAACAACGACTTCCATTGGCTTTCCTGCCGGCTACAACTGGTGCCAACCACTGAGTTCCTTCAACTTCCTCGATAATTCCTTCCGCTTTGAGTTTCTCTAGCTCTGATTTCATTTCATCTCTCACAGCAATGGGCACTCCCGCACCTTCCCACACACAGGTACAGCACCTCTAACTAATTGTATTTTGTGTACATAACCCCGAAAGCAACCTAGCTCATTCCTAAATACACTAGGAAAATCCTTTTTCAACATTGAGGAGTAGCTCTCATCCGAGTCTTGTATAACTTTTACCTGATTTATATGGAAATTCTCTTTTAAGATAATGGGGGGATCACTATTGGGATCTAGTATGACACCTAAATCTCTCTGGTGAAACCAACTAAGAATACTATCACCCTTTTGAGACACATAGGGGCCGATTCCGATCTCGGCCGGTAGGGCTCCGAATAGGATTCGGCTTTACCGGATCCGATTCGGAGCCCTTTTTCCCGACCGAATCGTACGCGGGTCCGGCCGAGCGAGTACGATGCGACTCGCCGACCGACTCGTCCGGGCGACCCGACCGCTCCGACCGACTCGTACCCGGATCGTACCGCTCCGACCAACTCGCTCGGACCCGATTCGCACCGCGCAATGGAGACGTTTTCCGGCCGGGTGAGTACGATGCGCACCTCGACCGCTCCGACCGACTCGCGCCGTCCGACTCGAACTCGCTGTCGGAGCCGTACTTTGGGGGTCCGTGTCGGACCCCCTGTACGCGTACCCGCGCGAGGCGCACACAGGGGGGACCCATGGGTCCCCCTACCTGTGCGTGTACGCCGCGAGCGCTTCGCGGCGTACTCGCTGTAGGGGGCGCCCTTGTCCGCCTCGCACCCATTGAGGCAATGGGAGCCCGCGTACGCGTTGTACGACCGGCTCCCATTGAGTTCAATGGGAGTCCGACCGACTCGTGTCCGGTGGCATACGAATGTATCGGACTCGTTCGGTCGGACTGCACGGGGCCGATTCGGTCGGAAATCTCTCCGGGTCCGGCTCGGTCGGAGAGATTTCCGGCCCGAATCGGAATCGACCCCATAGATTTTTCCAGAAACATACCTCCCTTTGTATTCAATCAAACCCCAGAAATATCCCAAGAGTTTTATGGGTTCACCACCATAAGCACTGGGCCTGATGTCAGGTTTTATTATTCTCACATTGCCTTTGAGATTGTTTGAGTAAAACTGTTTTGAGACTATGGTTATCTTAGCTCCAGAGTCAAATAGAACTTTTGTCCTTGCCCCTTCAACCATTATCTCGTCTAGGGGACCTTTCTTGCTGCAAGCAGTAACTTGAGAAACAATTTGACCACAGTCAAAATCAGAACATGCATCACTATCACTATCACATTCATGAGAAATGACATTGACTTTCCCTTTGTGGATCTTTGTTTTACAGACTGCAGTGTAGTGTCCCACTTTCTTACACTTAGAACATGTAGATCTCACTTCCAGACACATTTTATCATTAGCCAAAAGACCTATGTTTCCACATCTATAGCACCTATGTTGAAAAGCACTTTTCTTTTCAGACTTAACATAACTAGATTTCCTCGAACCTTTTTCTTTAGAGGAACTTTTCACTACATGAACTGTATTAGCTTTCGCCTCACTTTTGGTAATAACTTGCACACATTTCTGAGAATGTTCAATTTACTTAGCAGTTATGAGCACCTCATCCAGGGAGGGATAATCTTTTTGCCATAGATCATCCCGCACTTTTTCAACATTACACCCCAACATAAATTGATCCCTTATTCTCTCTTCTAACAACGCACCAAACTTACATGACGATCCTAACTTCCTCAATCCTGTGACATAGTTTTCCACTGACTCACCCTCATTTTGAGTCCTACGCCCAAAGTGATAGCGCTCTAAAATTGTGCTAACTTTAGGTAAGTAGTGTCTGTCTAACTTCAACATACAAATTTCAAATTCATTTAAATTGCTATCATCAATTTTGGGTAAGTGATCAAACACTTCTTGTCCTTCTGACCCAAGACAATGCAAAAGAAGGGCCGTTTTCCTTTCTGCACTGAGATTGGTTCCACACACTTTTGCATATCTTTCAAACACTTTCTTCCACTTCTGCCATTTTATAGGGGGTCACCACGCGAAGTCAAAAAGAAGGGTGGTGTTGTAACATTTTGCATAGTGAAATTTTTGTTTTGGAATTAAAGAATAGAAAATCACAAACAAAATGTGGCTAGAGCATACAAAGCAGAGGAAGAGATACTATTATATTATATAATATATTACCACACACAATTGAATATCATGTTTGTGAGCAATAAATCACCAAAGATGTCAGAAGAAATGCTTATCTGCAATACAGTGTGAAGAAAATGAGCATGAGTACTTATAAATGAGATGTAACACATTTACATTAACAGGGTTTAGCATGAAACCTCATCTTAAACAGGTAAATATATCAGTAAATTACCGTAAATCACCGATTGTGATTGTATACAGAAAGTATTCATAAACAATTTCTGACTTTGTTACATTAGCGAAGCAGTTGCTCACTGCGTATCCGAAAAGAAAGTAAGATAACGCTTCAGTCCAATGCCTAAAACTAGACTTCCTGATATACCAAGATGGCCGCCACGTTGACACGTAACGTCAAACGACGTGAGGTCGCAAGGATAGTGTTCCTGGAGTCGAAGTGAAGGAACACAGAATGACGCGCAGAGAGAACACTGTGAAGATCCAGGGAGAATACTGTGAGAATCTTCGTGCAGAATGATGTACGGTGAGGAAATATTGATGTTTAAAAGAAATGAAACCGCGCGCCACAGTCTGACACTTACGAGATGGAAAGCAAGACTGTTGGGTTGTTGTTATATGAAAGCAAGTCTCAATTAGACCTCGCGCCGAAGTCACAAGCTTATGTAGTTAACTTGTTGTTATATGAAAACAAAGCTCAATGTGATCTCGCGCTGAAGTCACCAGCAGTTTAGATTAACTCGACGCGATCACGGACCACAAAGTCCCCCCCAAAAAGTTGAATAGAAACTTGGGAACGAATGTGCAGCAACACAAAGATCAGTCCACCTCCAAACAAAAGGCACAACGTGGATGAGTCCTAGCCGACAACTCCCAGCCCAGTAAAATATCAAAGAGGACGAGTTGCTGGGCAAATACTCCCAATCCACATAGAAATTTTTTAAAGTGCAGTGAGTCATTAAACATGCGGATGAGCCCGAGTCGAATTTTCCACTCCCACCAAAATAACTACAATGGGGAAAATACGCGGCGAAAGCTCCCAATCCACATAGAATTTCCCAAAAGACGAGTGTAGTGAGTCATTAAACATGCCGATGAGCCCGCGTCGAATTTTCCACTCCCACAAAAATAACTACAATGGGGAAAATACGCGGCGAAAGCTCCCAATCCACATATAATTTCCCAAGAGAAGATGAAAATAAACTCACATGACACTTTGAAAGAGGTGATGAAGCTTTTCCACAGTGGTCTTCTCTTATCCTTTAGAGAAATTTTGATGATGTTGAGACCCTCAATTTTTACTTTTTGTAGAATAATACGCTGGGTTTGTTTCCTTCGCTCGTCGCCAGTGTAAGATTGGTAACTTCTTGAATAAAGAGGACTCCAGTGTAGAAGAAGAAGTAAGTTTAATCCATAGAAAAGGGTCTCATCCATCCAGTGGGCTGTCAGAGCTCAACTGAACACTTAACTACTAAACACATGCATCACCAGGTTCTATCACCATGGTGCTGCTCAAATTAATACAATACATATTGAACATAAGAGGATGCACAAGCATTAAGCACAATACTACACAGTGTTTAAGCGTTAGATGTCCAAAGCAGAGGAAAATTTCAAGCAGAGTTGTGTATCATCGGCATATTGCTGAATCTTGATGGAGTTACTCTAGACTCTGGTGCAGGAGGTAACATGGGCTTCCTGAACCTGGAAGGGTGGGGAGACCCTTTCGTATTTGAAAGGATGAGGGGATGCGTACGCCATAGAATTAATCAAATGACCTCTATGGTATCCCTCTTCTAGAGCAGTCAATTCTCATGAGAAGGGAAAATAAGCCACGCCTAGACTCCACCTCTCAAAGGTGGGAAAAAGGGAAAAGATTCATTTTTTATATAACACTCTAGTAGTGGCATGCTTCAACATCGGGTTCACCCTGATGCCTAAAGGTAAGGGTGGGCTCAACCGTATTCCAGGGAGCTCTTTGAATGTTTCTGTCTAGGGGGGTGGTACAAAGTAGATAAAACTCCTTATCAACCCCAAGGTATCTCTTTATTAACGGGGAGGATGGGAAAGATTAAAAACTATGAAGGGGCATTCAGGATATTGTGGTCCTATGACCCTATTAAAATGCCAACATGTTCCTGCCCTACACTACTGGCCTAAAAAGGTCCTGGCATTTGTCAGGATGGAAAATCTATTATTGCTCCCCTATTGATGCTGTATTGTGTCCTGTGAAGATAATATGTGGAAGGCAGACAAACATTATTTGTGCATGCAATAACTATGTTCACTTGCCTTATTGGGAGTACCCTACTGATGGTATATTTTATCCTTCGAGGGGTGGTGGGGGTAGGCATTGTACTCAAATCATCATCATGAGTCCCTGCCCTCTTTGAATCTGCTCGGCCTCCATTCTCCCTAGCTGGCTCTTGATTGAGTTATCCATGAGTAGAGTAGCAACGCCACTCCTGGTGAAGGTTGAACATGATAGGAGACCGTATGGAACCCTAGGGTCTCCACATGTGGTAGGTATCTTTTGTGACCTGGAGGTACCCAAGTGAACAAACTGTTGTCGGTTTAAAAGTAGGAGGAGAACCAGAAAAGGACATTGCTGGTAAATCGCATTTGTGACTCAATGGTGCGTATGAGGGTGGGATAGCAGCTGAGAGGTCCAACAAAATCATGAAGCAGAGGGTCATCTTCAGCTGTGGTCAAAAGGGCAACATCTATGATGTGGAAGTGATGGGTCTCCATGGTGCAGCATCATCTGAAGCCAGATAGGCAGTCGCGGAGGAGATGGTTAGTATTGATGTTATCTTGGAGTTGAACATAGAGTACTTTTCCAATGGTCTTGCCTTTAAATGGTAGATGAGTGATGGGCTGGCAGTTGGTGAGGTCAGCCGGGGCTAGTATTGGCATCTTTACGAGTGGGAGAATCTAGCCAGTCTTAAGTGATTCTAGGAAGATGCCCTAAGTGAAGGAGGCATTGACAATGATAAAAAGGGGTAAGAGAGCATCCCACAGAGCTTTGATGAAGGATGATGGTAAGAAATCGTCTTCATATGAAGTAGCTTTGATGGACTTGAGTATGTCAGTCAGAGTTAAGAGAGATAGGGCTTTGAAGGCTGACAATTGTAGGATTCTATGGGAAGGGGTGAGTGTGAGAGATGAAGCAGTCTTGGTATTGTTGATGTGTGGTGGGATCTTATGTATTGTTTCACTGAAGAAGAGGTTGATGGCATTGCACTTTTCTGTAGAGTGAGGAATAGGAGGGTCTGACAGTGCTTGAATGTCTTGAACGGTGGTCTGCTTCTGTTGGTGGCTTCATTTATGCTGATGGTATAGTACTTTGCTTTGGCTGATATAATCTGTGTGCTTTAGTGTGAAGAGGTCCTCAGGAATTCTGTGTTTCTTCCATTTTATTTCCTGTCTGTCAATGGATTGTTTGTCAGCAAGGTCTTTAGAACACCATGGTGCTTAAGGCTTTGGCTTGCACTTCTGGGTTGTACTTAGGGCGTGGACATTAACATAGCTGTCCAAACAATTGTTGACATTGCTTAGAAGGGTGTTGGCATCGGACATTGAGTGAGTTTAAGCATTAATTTGTCAATGAAGAAGTCTTTAAAGCATCTAAAGGTTTGGTCTTCTCTTTTGTGTTGACCTTGGTTTCAACAGATCTGACTTATTATCAGCTATCTAAACTCTTTGATGTGGGGTACCTCATGGTTCTTCACTCTTTGCTATTGTATCTTTAACAACTGATCAGTTTAATTCATACTTTTGAGATCTTGCTTCATTGCTATGCTTATGCTAACCAGGCAAGTTTTGTCTTGATGAAAAACTAGGTTCAACACAACGGCAGGTGTGGCTATGCCTTGTAATCATCCACCAAAGGATTCATTTGAATTGGATGAGGAAAAGGTTCTGATAATTGGGGATGTAAACATGTCAGACTAATTTATGGTATGATCTAGTAGACACCTGTCCCTCAGCAGTATCTTCATGCAAAATGCAAAGGAAGGAAGTATATTAAAAATGTCTCTTGCCCATTTTTAACCTTCATATTGAGCCCTTTACACAAACTCTAATGGATGGGAGAGTAAAACTGGCTGAACTACGGATAGCTGTTTATGTCTTTGTTTATACCTCAAACCCAACTCCATTCTTCTAATCCCTTGATGAACTATTTACTGATTTAAAGCAAACACAAGGAGATGATGGACGGAGTGCTGAAACTTTTCAAACACTAAAGAACGATGATGGATTCAACCCAGATCTGTGACTGGGGTGAGTGTTTGAAAAGTTTCAGCGCTCCGTCCATCATCTCCTTGTGTTTGCTTTGTTCGCCCTAAGTTGGCAGGGTATGCCCAGACATGGGTCCCTTGCTCACTTTGCCACTGGATTCAAGCTAGCCTGGCTGATGAGGGCTGTTCGCCCGAAACCGGTCCCAGGATGCTTGTTTCCGGTCCATGGAAGACATGGCTTGGCAGTTCGGGCTGGACTGTTCCCATGAGGCACAGGGTCAAGACTGATTTGCATATAGCTGTGTCTGAACTGGGGTGGCGAAGTGAGCTAAAGAACGATGATGGATTCAACCCAGATCTGTGACTGGGGGTGAGTGTCTGAAAAGTTTCAGCGCTCCGTCCATCATCTCCTTGTGTTTGCTTTGTTCGCCCTAAGTTGGCAGGGTATGCCCAGACGTCCATCATCTCCTTGTGTTTGAAGTGTAATAAACTAACACAACCGCCAAAAAACAAGGCCTAATCCTATGACTAACCTGAGGTAAGGGATGCACAGAAAACACCATACTTGAGCAAGGGAGTAGCTGGATGAGGTACTGCATGGATGAACAGAAAACACACCACCTCGTAATGTTGCCACGCAGTGTGCTTCTCTGCCACATGAGCCTGAAGAGTTGGGCACATACAATGTTCTCAGAGCTGTAACTTTCACAAAGCACTGATGTTCACCAATCTCGGAACACATCTGTAGCGGAAAAGGGGCAGAGAAATAAAATGCAGTACATGACTGGCAAAGAGTGACATAGGCTTCACGCGAAGGGGCATATTTACAATGAAGTGACGGAGTGCAGCGTTAGTCTTCCTGGCTTAACGCCGCACTCGCCACTTCAGAAACACAGGGCTACACCATATTTACAACAATATGGTGCAGCCCTGCTTTTCCCCCTGTGCTAGCATTAAACTTAGCAGCCTACCGCCATTGCAGGCACCATTGCAACATAGTGCAAGGGTGTCTGCGTTGAGGGGAAGATTGTTTAGGGTATATTTACAAGAATTGGTGCTAACCAATCTTTGCGGTAGTTAGCGGCAATTTTTTTAATCCGTCTATCGCCAAAAACTATCGGCCTGTTAGCAGTGTATTTACAATACGTCGCTACATGGTGATAGTATCAGCTATCCGCAGCGAAAACTGCCGCTAAGACTAGTGTCAAGGCGATACAAAAATTGACGTTAGCGAGAGAAAAGTGACAAAAGGCCAATAAGTGGCAAAAAAAATCACGTTAGTCAGCCCAACGTCACTTTTCAATACACCTCTAATGAAAAAAAGAAAAGAAAAACAATGGAATGCAGGGTGGCCCAGCCAGGGTCAAGTTCAGCACAGGTCTACAGCCCACCCCCTAAATCCCCTAACAGCCAGGCTGACCAGCCAGAGTCCCAGGGAAAGAGCAGGGCCTCATTTATGAAAAGTGGCGCAGCTCTTTTCATAGCGCCATCCTTGCAACACCATGGCAGCCGATGCTGGGAAGCACGGACAGTGTACGAGGACCGCAGGCCTCACTGGGCCTGCATCTGAGATCCGGAGTGGGAGGCGTTGTGGCCTGACGGTGGAGGCTGGCCGCGTCGGGCCCAAGCCTGTGGGCTGTGGTGGTACACATTGAGGCGTCGGCGATCACCCTTACCTGGTGACAAAGTATGGCAGGTCGCATTGAGACACGTTGCTGACCTGTGTGAGAAGACCGCCTGGTGCCACTTGGAGCTGTGATCGGTAGAGGCCTCCTGTGCACTGACGTAGGGAGGTCTGCATTGCATAATGTTGCAAGGATGAAAAGTACGTAGGCCAAGTGATGTAGAACATAGATAGTTGATTTATTGTCAAGATTACTTCCTTGTTGGTTGGTTACAGGAAACAAGTTAGATACATATTAGGCCCCACCAGGAGCAGCCTCCTTGCTGCTCAGCCCATCCATTCCAACTGACTCTCTCTCCAACTCAAACACTCACAACATTCCGATGACATCACCCATGACTGAGCAGCAAGGCAGAGGACATCAATAGGGAGGATGCACTAATCAAGTAATAGATTATAACACATCCCCCCCTCTATAATGATTAAAATAACATTAAGGTATGCAACTTCATAGCACACACAACGACATGTAACAGATGTTGATTGCATGCAAGATGAAACACACACACTACACATGTCCCACAAATTCCTAAAAATCACATGCCCAACCCCAACTAGAAAAGATAGGGAAAAGACAAGAAAAGCGTTCCACTTTATAAATCAGTGAGAACACACTCACGTTAACTCACACTAGGGTAATAGACTACCCACAACCACAAAATAGTGGTAAACCAGAGAAGCTTAACAAAAAGGAGTCTTCTCACGTGCGTACCCGTAACGCACAGTCCAACACCTCACACGAGGTAACAACCAATCAGAAGGTATAACCAAAACAGGTAAGTCAGAGAAGCTTCATAAGAAGGAGTCTTCTCACGTGCGCACCCATAACGCACAGTCCAACACCTCACATGAGGTAACTACCATTCTGAGAGTATCACCAAAATAGGTACACTAGAGAAGCTTCGTAAGAAGGAGTCTACTCACACACGCACCCCAACAATGAGTGATTCACATACTCTCACAACACAATGAGGGGTCACTCAAACAACAGCCAACAAAATGACAACTTATGTCATTCCTCAAAACAGTGGTAAACTAGAGAAGCTTCGTAAGAAGGGGTCTTCTCATACATGCACCCCAAAACAGTGAGATTAATGTACTCACAACGACAAGGGGTCATCCCAACACGTAGCCCACAAGTGACAACATAAGTCAAACCACACTAGTGGTGACTACACTACCCCGAAACACAGGGTAATACACACTCATAACCACGGAATAGTGGTAAGTGAGAGAAGCTTCAAAGAAGGAGTCTTCTTATGTGCGCACCATGGCAACCAATAGAACTGGGGCACTCACCACCCCACAACCTACACGTAACAGGGCACACACCACCCTGTAGAACATAACTGGGGCACTCACCGCCCCTGAAAACAGAATAGGGGCACTACCCGCCCCACAACCTCACCGTAACATTGTACACAACACCCTTGAAGCCGAACTAGGCCACTCACTAACCACCGAGTCACCACCCCACAACTTCCACGTAATAGGGAGAAATCTCTCTTCAAACCAAGTACACGCCACAACCACCAACAATGGCACTGGGGCCCTAACCGCCCCACCACCTCACGTAATACCCAAAAATGACAACATAAAAGGGTACACACTTCCCCCCCACAAAACAGTATTTTAGCAAATAGAAAAAACAAGAAAGTCTGTCACTCCGGTGAGCGATCCCTCACCCGAGGTCACTACTCAAAAACTCCAGGCGGCTGCAGCATCCAATGCGAAGCAGTAAAGAGAAGGCAATTGAGACTCTTCAATGTGCTCCGCCAACCAGAATGCTGATGTTGAGTCGAACATTTCACCAAAGAGCACAGCGACGTCACCGGATGCCTCCATACCCTTGAACCACGTTGCTGATGTACCAATGATCATCCACACGAGGCATCCACCCTTCACTCGCTCGCGCCGATCGTGCTGCATGGCAAAACACTGGGAAAGGCTGCCTGGCAACGCACTACAAAACGTGATTGGCAACGTAGAGAATGAACACCGGCATGAGGATAGCAGCTGCAGCCAAACACAAGATGGCTGCACGTAATGCACGCCACGCCGGGTGGCTCGCAGCACGTATATGCAGTCGAGCGTCTCCCAGCAAACCATGGTCTTGGAGAAACCCCAACGTCATAGAGGCTCCCATCGAGGACTGCAGGACTCCATCACCCAGGTAAGTGCGCACGCGACGAGGGCAACGCGCTGTTAGTTTTCAAATTTAAACTGCGAGTAAACTGTCAATTGGCTAGGGACTAAGGAAGACAGAAATTTGCTGTGTAAAAGTACTCACACTCACTGAATCCCGCCGGTAATCCAAAGCTCCAAAATTCAATCTTGGCGCCTGCCTTGACACGCCGGGAGTGGACAAAAGTAGACAGCCAGCCACCACGCACAACAGAGCAGATGGTGCTCCTCTCAGTTGGCGACAAACACACCTAGGTCCACTCACCACTGGGACAAACAGCGAGGGCATCATCAAATCAGCGTTACTGCTCACCATGAGTTTCAGTCTTGGTCACTAGTGTCTGATGGTGGCAATTCTAGAAAATCGGTGGCTACCGCCAAACCAAAACAGCAGGGGCTGTGGGAGAGACAGCTGGGCAAAAGCAATTCTTCTTTCCTTCTTCTTTCCAGGGAGCAGGATAGCAGTAATCTCCACCACAGAAAGTGTCAGTCTTCCCCAGTACACGTCACTGCTGCCAAACCCCGGTTGCTACAGCCAATCTCATGACTGTAGAAGGGACAGCAGGGCAGAATCCCCACTGCAACTGTATGAATACCGGCAGTAGAAGGTCAAACGCCCTGGGCTGCAGGCTGTCCAGATGATGAGGGACACTGGTGGGGCTGACCAGGGCGTTTCTGTTACGTTCCTTTTCCTTTTCGTATTCTTTTACCTTAGAGTCCTTAAAGTCTTTAGTTCCTTTGGTCTTGCTTACTCCACGCGTAAGGTTCTTCCAGATCGTCGCCAGTGTTGCAAGGATGAAAAGTACGTAGGCCAAGTGATGTAGAACATAGATAGTTGATTTATTGTCAAGATTACTTCCTTGTTGGTTGGTTACAGGAAACAAGTTAGATACATATTAGGCCCCACCAGGAGCAGCCTCCTTGCTGCTCAGCCCATCCATTCCAACTGACTCTCTCTCCAACTCAAACACTCACAACATTCCGATGACATCACCCATGACTGAGCAGCAAGGCAGAGGACATCAATAGGGAGGATGCACTAATCAAGTAATAGATTATAACACATAACATGCGCCACCACTACACCGGGGTGCACGGAGGAGATTGCCATCACAGGCCGGAAGATGTGGCGCTGGCCAGACACAGTGGAGGGTGGTGGGAGAGCTGCAACTTCACGCCTAAGGGGGCCCTGCTGCATCACCTGCATCAGGAGGTTCCCCAGCGGACTTGGCGGCCAGGTGTGGAGAAGATCGGACACGGAGCGGAGAAGGTCCGGGGTCGAGTTGGGCCCAGGCCTAGCAACAGTGGGTGGTGCACACCGTGCACTGAGCAATCCCTGCGCTGCGGCTGACCAACATCACTGAGGGCACTGCACAAGACTGCTGAGGGACTCCACTAACTGGCTCTAATCGCTGATATCGGCCGTTGGTGGCGGCGGATGCCAGGGGCACCTGGTCAGTTCAGGACCAGGGCCTTGAGTGCGCCTCTTGATCTGCCGTCACTCACTGGGGTACTGGGGAACACGGAATCTAGTTGCCACTGTTAGATCAGCGGAGGTGACCGGGTGGTGCTGCCTTTCGTCACCTCCTGGTAGTGAGCTCTTAGGTGTATGGGGGATTTCCATTGGTGCTGCCCGAACGAAGATTCCTGGCCAGCATACACCTGACTGGAGGAGAGCGCCCAGCTGACCACACTTCACTGCACTGCATGTCATGCATAGTGCCTGGGAGTCTGGCACAATGATGGCCCGCCTGCAGATGGGGGCCTCGTCAACATTTGCCCGCACCTCCATGTCAGCGAACTGAGCGGTTGGGGATCGCTGGCTGCCGGGGCAGATGACAGTGGACAGCATGGACTCCAAACTAGACTCTGTAATTGCAGCGGGTACCTCCCTCGAACAAACGGGCACTTCTTCTGAGGGCCGCATAGACAAAATCACAGTCGACTTCACCCTGGACTGCGCAGATCATCACAAGCTCACTTACAAGGTACACGACATTGAGCAAGAACTGGCCAAAGTGCTTCCGAGTACCCTGAGCGCAGCTTTGGAGGTGTAGCAGCTAATGACACATGTAAAGTTACTGGAAGGAACAGCAGAGAATGCGGATGGCCGCTCCCAGCATAACAATGTGATGGTGTTGGGTCTGCCTGAGGGAGCAGAAGGGGCTGATGCAGTGGCATATACTGAGACATGGTTGTGTGACCTACTCTCAGCAGGTGCACTCTCCCCATTCCTTGTTATGAAGCAAGCCCATCGAGTGCCGGCGAGCCACACGCTTCCAGGGACAGGTTCTAGACCCTTTCTCTTCTGTCTCCTACAGGGATCATGACGCTGTCCTGAGGGAGATACGCAAGCTGGGGGAGGTGAAAGTGGATAATGCCACAGTTATTTCTTTCTCTGACTACGCCACGGGGGTGCAGAGGAAGAGGGACTTGTCTCTAGTGGTTAAGTGATGCCTGGGGGTGAGTGTTTGATTGGCTCAGGCGTTCCGTCCATCATCCCCTTTTGTATCGCTTTGTTCGCCCTAAGTTGGCGGGGGTATGCCCAGACGTGGGTCCCTTGCTCACTTTGCCACTGGATTCAAGCAAGCCTGGCTGATGATGGCTGGAATGCCAGAAACCGGTCCTAGGATGCTTGTTTCCGGTCCAGGGAAGACATGGCTTGGCAGTTCGGGCTGGACTGTTCCCATGAGGCACAGGGTCAGACTGATTTGCATATGGCCATGTCTGAACTGGGGTGGTGGAGTGAGCTAAAGAATGATGATGGATTAAACCCAGATCAGTTGACTGGGGGTGAGTGTTTGATTGGCTCAGGCGTTCCGTCCATCATCCCCTTTTGTATCGCTTTGTTCGCCCTAAGTTGGCGGGGGTATGCCCAGACGTGGGTCCCTTGCTCACTTTGCCACTGGATTCAAGCAAGCCTGGCTGATGACGGCTGGAATGCCAGAAACCGGTCCTAGGATGCTTGTTTCCGGTCCAGGGAAGACATGGCTTGGCAGTTCGGGCAGGACTGTTCCCATGAGGCACAGGGTCAGACTGATTTGCATATGGCCATGTCTGAACTGGGGTGGTGGAGTGAGCTAAAGAATGATGATGGATTAAACCCAGATCAGTTGACTGGGGGTGAGTGTTTGATTGGCTCAGGCGTTCCGTCCATCATCCCCTTTTGTATCGCTTTGTTCGCCCTAAGTTGGCGGGGGTATGCCCAGACGTGGGTCCCTTGCTCACTTTGCCACTGGATTCAAGCAAGCCTGGCTGATGACGGCTGGAATGCCAGAAACCGGTCCTAGGATGCTTGTTTCCGGTCCAGGGAAGACATGGCTTGGCAGTTCGGGCTGGACTGTTCCCATGAGGCACAGGGTCAGACTGATTTGCATATGGCCATGTCTGAACTGGGGTGGTGGAGTGAGCTAAAGAATGATGATGGATTAAACCCAGATCAGTTGACTGGGGGTGAGTGTTTGATTGGCTCAGGCGTTCCGTCCATCATCCCCTTTTGTATCGCTTTGTTCGCCCTAAGTTGGCGGGGGTATGCCCAGACGTGGGTCCCTTGCTCACTTTGCCACTGGATTCAAGCAAGCCTGGCTGATGACGGCTGGAATGCCAGAAACCGGTCCTAGGATGCTTGTTTCCGGTCCAGGGAAGACATGGCTTGGCAGTTCGGGCTGGACTGTTCCCATGAGGCACAGGGTCAGACTGATTTGCATATGGCCATGTCTGAACTGGGGTGGTGGAGTGAGCTAAAGAATGATGATGGATTAAACCCAGATCAGTTGACTGGGGGTGAGTGTTTGATTGGCTCAGGCGTTCCGTCCATCATCCCCTTTTGTATCGCTTTGTTCGCCCTAAGTTGGCGGGGGTATGCCCAGACGTGGGTCCCTTGCTCACTTTGCCACTGGATTCAAGCAAGCCTGGCTGATGACGGCTGGAATGCCAGAAACCGGTCCTAGGATGCTTGTTTCCGGTCCATTGAAGACATGGCTTGGCAGTTCGGGCTGGACTGTTCCCATGAGGCACAGGGTCAGACTGATTTGCATATGGCCATGTCTGAACTGGGGTGGTGGAGTGAGCTAAAGAATGATGATGGATTAAACCCAGATCAGTTGACTGGGGGTGAGTGTTTGATTGGCTCAGGCGTTCCGTCCATCATCCCCTTTTGTATCGCTTTGTTCGCCCTAAGTTGGCGGGGGTATGCCCAGACGTGGGTCCCTTGCTCACTTTGCCACTGGATTCAAGCAAGCCTGGCTGATGACGGCTGGAATGCCAGAAACCGGTCCTAGGATGCTTGTTTCCGGTCCAGGGAAGACATGGCTTGGCAGTTCGGGCTGGACTGTTCCCATGAGGCACAGGGTCAGACTGATTTGCATATGGCCATGTCTGAACTGGGGTGGTGGAGTGAGCTAAAGAATGATGATGGATTAAACCCAGATCAGTTGACTGGGGGTGAGTGTTTGATTGGCTCAGGCGTTCCGTCCATCATCCCCTTTTGTATCGCTTTGTTCGCCCTAAGTTGGCGGGGGTATGCCCAGACGTGGGTCCCTTGCTCACTTTGCCACTGGATTCAAGCAAGCCTGGCTGATGACGGCTGGAATGCCAGAAACCGGTCCTAGGATGCTTGTTTCCGGTCCAGGGAAGACATGGCTTGGCAGTTCGGGCTGGACTGTTCCCATGAGGCACAGGGTCAGACTGATTTGCATATGGCCATGTCTGAACTGGGGTGGTGGAGTGAGCTAAAGAATGATGATGGATTAAACCCAGATCAGTTGACTGGGGGTGAGTGTTTGATTGGCTCAGGCGTTCCGTCCATCATCCCCTTTTGTATCGCTTTGTTCGCCCTAAGTTGTCGGGGGTATGCCCAGACGTGGGTCCCTTGCTCACTTTGCCACTGGATTCAAGCAAGCCTGGCTGATGACGGCTGGAATGCCAGAAACCGGTCCTAGGATGCTTGTTTCCGGTCCAGGGAAGACATGGCTTGGCAGTTCGGGCTGGACTGTTCCCATGAGGCACAGGGTCAGACTGATTTGCATATGGCCATGTCTGAACTGGGGTGGTGGAGTGAGCTAAAGAAGGATGATGGATTAAACCCAGATCAGTTGACTGGGGGTGAGTGTTTGATTGGCTCAGGCGTTCCGTCCATCATCCCCTTTTGTATCGCTTTGTTCGCCCTAAGTTGGCGGGGGTATGCCCAGACGTGGGTCCCTTGCTCACTTTGCCACTGGATTCAAGCAAGCCTGGCTGATGACGGCTGGAATGCCAGAAACCGGTCCTAGGATGTTTGTTTCCAGTCCAGGGAAGACATGGCTTGGCAGTTCGGGCTGGACTGTTCCCATGAGGCACAGGGTCAGACTGATTTGCATATGGCCATGTCTGAACTGGGGTGGTGGAGTGAGCTAAAGAATGATGATGGATTAAACCCAGATCAGTTGACTGGGGGTGAGTGTTTGATTGGCTCAGGCGTTCCGTCCATCATCCCCTTTTGTATCGCTTTGTTCGCCCTAAGTTGGCGGGGGTATGCCCAGACGTGGGTCCCTTGCTCACTTTGCCACTGGATTCAAGCAAGCCTGGCTGATGACGGCTGGAATGCCAGAAACCGGTCCTAGGATGCTTGTTTCCGGTCCAGGGAAGACATGGCTTGGCAGTTCGGGCTGGACTGTTCCCATGAGGCACAGGGTCAGACTGATTTGCATATGGCCATGTCTGAACTGGGGTGGTGGAGTGAGCTAAAGAATGATGATGGATTAAACCCAGATCAGTTGACTGGGGGTGAGTGTTTGATTGGCTCAGGCGTTTCGTCCATCATCCCCTTTGTATCGCTTTGTTCGCCCTAAGTTGGCGGGGGTATGCCCAGACGTGGGTCCCTTGCTCACTTTGCCACTGGATTCAAGCAAGCCTGGCTGATGACGGCTGGAATGCCAGAAACCGGTCCTAGGATGCTTGTTTAGGGTCCAGGGAAGACATGGCTTGGCAGTTCGGGCTGGACTGTTCCCATGAGGCACAGGGTCAGACTGATTTGCATATGGCCATGTCTGAACTGGGGTGGTGGAGTGAGCTAAAGAATGATGATGGATTAAACCCAGATCAGTTGACTGGGGGTGAGTGTTTGATTGGCTCAGGCGTTCCGTCCATCATCCCCTTTTGTATCGCTTTGTTCGCCCTAAGTTGGCGGGGGTATGCCCAGACGTGGGTCCCTTGCTCACTTTGCCACTGGATTCAAGCAAGCCTGGCTGATGACGGCTGGAATGCCAGAAACCGGTCCTAGGATGCTTGTTTCTGGTCCAGGGAAGACATGGCTTGGCAGTTTGGGCTGGACTGTTCCCATGAGGCACAGGGTCAGACTGATTTGCATATGGCCATGTCTGAACTGGGGTGGTGGAGTGAGCTAAAGAATGATGATGGATTAAACCCAGATCAGTTGACTGGGGGTGAGTGTTTGATTGGCTCAGGCGTTCCGTCCATCATCCCCTTTTGTATCGCCTCCAAGAGTTGGGCATCAAATACTCCCTCCTCTTCCTGTAAAAGCTGTGCGTGATCTCAGATGTTGACACGCAAATCATTGATGCCGCTGAACAGACCTGGCTGCAATATACTGGTTGCCAGGTGCTGCGGACAGGGAGGGAAAGGTCTGCGCAACAAGCTGTCATTCGTGGACCCAGTTGTACTGGGAGGTGTAGGAGGAGCAGACATCCCCACCACAACTACAAGCCACCCCCAATCTGCAGCGGGTCGTGCAAGGGAGGCAGAAGGAGCTGCGCCAACGATGCGCAATCGCACTCAGAGACAGGATCCCCAAACTTTCCCTGAACGCTCACCCAACAACGTGGGCTCCACTGCGATGTGGTCATCGGGTGCAAAGTCCGTGCAGCCCCCAGATTTCACCTCCAGAGAGTCTCTGGCTTTTGGCGGTTCCTGGTCTCCAGCTTCCTGTTGCTGAAGTTCCAGTCTATTGAGGTCAGCACTTAGAGGGGATCAGATCCAGTCACCACCCAAAGGGAATTGAGCAGTTGTCCAGGTGAGCGA
This sequence comes from Calotriton arnoldi, assembly GCA_963921515.1. Taxonomy (NCBI): domain Eukaryota; kingdom Metazoa; phylum Chordata; class Amphibia; order Caudata; family Salamandridae; genus Calotriton; species Calotriton arnoldi. The sequence goes on from CAWUFW010000379.1 coordinate 466,272, forward strand.
TGCATGGCAGGGGTGGTGGTGTTGGTCTCCTTGGTGCTCCGTGCTGCAATGGCATGAGGTCCATGGCGTCATTGACCATGCCAAGAATGAATTGTGGGAGTTCCTCGATTATCCTAGCGGCACTCTTGCTGTGCTGTGACGTCACGTGCTTGATGTTCTGGTTGCGCAATGTGCCACAGCATGTTTACAAGGCCACGCAAAAGCCACTTTACGTGGCTTTTCATCGACTTGTAAATATGTGCCACTTTCCCGCATTAAACAGTGTGAAAGGGGCGTTCCTTGCAGTGGCAGCCAACATAGCTTGCGGGTGGCGGGGCGAGGGCGGGTGCAGGGCGTCGCAGGGGCTCCCCGGTGGCTTTGGGGGGGGGGGTCGCAATTGCGGGAGGGAGCGCATCATAAATGAAAAGTTTACAAAAATATATAACTTAGCTTGCTGCTGTGTCCCGCATCTCTGCTCCTGCTCTCCCCTAGGAACAGGAAGCACAGCAAGGCCCCACTGACCAATCACAACACTGAAATGCAGCGTTGTGATTGGTTTTGAGCGTCCTGGTTCGACGCTCAACCAGGGAATGGGGGCCTGGGCATGTTCTCCACACAGGCTGTAATACAGCCAGCATGGAGAAAGGGGAAAGTGCGCATGACTGGTTTTGGCAGCCCGAGAGGGCCGATCAAACAGTCATTGCGCACTTAGGAGTGGGCAAATCACACCTCCTCTGCCCTGCTTCAAGAGCAGAGCAGCCCCGCCCGCCCTCAAAGCAGCACAAACATAAAATGTTATAACTGAAAGATATTATCATTTTATGTTTCTACTTCTCGCACTGCTTGAAAGCAGTGGGGCGACACTCCTCCGCCATAGCGGAGGAGCCACCACTGGGTCTAAATGGTTGTTGCTGTTGGCGTTTCCACGCCAAACTAATGGAATCTGAAGCATTCCCAGGTTTACGAGAAAACGTAAGCCTTCAGAATGTGTTAGAATGTAATACCACCCCAAGGGTGATGTTTGGCAGGCGCTACAAGGATAAATGTTTTCATTTCCCCTCTTTTTTCACTTTTACTATGTGTGCAGCATTCTGCAGCACACAGTGAAAAAGGAAATACCCTGGATTGATAGGTTTTGTGCAGGTAGGTGTCCCTTCCTGCACAACATTAATCCACTCCGCAACACAGTCACCCTTGCACCATGGCGCAAGGATGCCTGCGTGTGAGCATGGCAGCGATTGTGCGTCAACGTAGGTGAAAAATAAAGGGGGGCTTATTCAAAAGCCCCTTCCGACAGTTTAACGCTGCCAGTGCATCATTATCTTGACATACTTACAGCGTGAATTTTGCACCACGTTGCGCCGTATTTACGAAGTGACGTATCTAGGCATATGCATGACCTTGTAAAGCCCTGTGCCACATTATACCTGCGTCTGGTATGATGTATGCAGGATGTGCATTCCCACGCAACAAAGCCTCGTAGGAGTGGCACAGTGGACTCTATTGGATTTCACTTTGACAATTCTAGGATGCCACTGTGTCAAAAACGTACGCCTGCCTCATGGCAGGCGTAAAGGTGACGCAGTGCCATAGGGATAGGCTGGCCCCATTTATTGCTGGAGTTGCGTCATGCTTGTGACACAACTGGAGCAATGCGTGACTTTAACGCTGACAGATACGTCAGGATTCCAGACGTCTCTGTCATTGATTGCGACATTGAGCGCTGTTAGAACTGGGGGTCTCTAGTTGGCAATGGTTTGCACCTTTGTCCAAATAGGGACCCTTGCTTCTAGTCAGGATAAGGGGAAACACTCCTAAAATAACCCCTGCTCACCCCCTGGTAGCTTGGCACGAGCAGACAGGCTTATCTCAGAGGCAGTGTGTAAAGCATTTGTGACCACATACAGTAATACAGTGAAAACACTACAGATGGACACCACACAGGTTGTTTATGTAAAAATAAGTAATCTTTATATAGACTTATCACAAGACCCAATAGCAAAAATCCACAATACTGTACTCAAAAATAGACTTAAAATGATAGAGACAGTTCACGTTATCTTCAAAAATAGGATAGTCAATCAAATAAAGCTTGTAGCAACAAATAACTCCACTTGGAGTTATCACGACGTCGTGACCGGTGGAAATCCCAGAGTACGGCGCCGACCGCGAGGTGCGCGGCGTCGGGCCTGGAGTCGAGCAGACCCACAAAGAACAGTACCTGGAATTCGATGAAAACAAAGACGGTGCACGGCGTCGGGGAGGTGATGCTTCGTTGGCGCCGGCGGCGCCGGTTCCTTACGACCCCAGGGGAGGTGATGTCTCGGTTCCTTACTGCAGCGCAGGGGAGGTGAGGCGTCGGTTCCTTACTGTGTCGGGGAGGTGACGTCACGGATGGCGGCGAGGCGTCGGTTCCTTACGATGGCGCGGCGTCGATGGATTCGGGGGTCACCCACGTCGAGGATCGGCTCCGCGATGATGAAGCCCTGGCGTCGGTGAAGTCGGGGCTGCGGTGCGAGTCGGGACGGTGCGTCGTGAACGTCACGAGCGGTGTCCTCGGCTCCGGTGCAGGCAGCGGCCTCGATGACGGCTTCGGAGTCGATGTCGCACGGCGTCGGCAGGCGTCGGGCCTACGGTGCAAGTCGGGGCGGTGCGTCGTGCTCTTCACGAGCGGTGCCCACGGCTTCGGTGCAGGTTACGGCGTCGCTCGTCGGCGTCGGTGTTGCAATTTCCCTCTGTTAGCAGCTAAAACAGCAGTTCCAGATGCAGGCAAACAGAAGGGGTGAAGTCTTTGTGTCCCTGTGACTTCAGGCAGGAGGCAAGCTCAGTTCAAGCCCTTGGAGATTCCCTTCTTCAAGATGACAAAGCACAGCAAAGTCTTTTCTCCTGTCCTTGGCAGAAAGCAACCACTGCAGGCCAACCCCAATCAGCAAAACAGCACAGGGGCAGTACTCCTCCTTCAGCTTCTCCGGTTCTTCTCCTTGGCAACAGGTTTCTTGATTTCCCAGAAGTGATCTAATTTCCTAGGGGTCTGGGTCCCCTTTTTATACACCTTTTCCCTTTGTTCTCTGAAGGCAGAGAGGCCTCTGCCTAGTCCAAAACCAGTTCTGGTCAGTCCTGGAGCACTTTGTTTTTCTGACTCCTTCTTTCCTTTGAGAGTGAGGGGCAGAGCCATCAGACGCCCGGCAGGAGGTGGAGCCAGCATTGTGGAAGGCAGGCACAGCCCTATTCAGACCCAGGTGCAACTCCTCCCTCCACTCTGGATGCAGACCTTCCTATTCAGCCCTGTGCTGACTCACCCTGTCTCCTGTAGCCACCCCCAGCCCCTGTCACTCAATCTCCAGACAAGGAATACACAACCTAGCAGAGGCAGGCTTGGAAGTTTAGGCAAGAAAATACCCACTTTCTAAAAGTGGTATTTTCAAACACAGAATGTTAAAACCAACTTCACTAAAAGATGTATTTTATCATTCTGAGTTCAGGCATACTAAATTCGTTTTTCTACCATGTTCCCTGGGTCAGTTCTGACTATAAAGCGTAATAGTCAGTCTGCCCATTCTGGCCTATGGGGAGCAGGTAGCCTTGCAATAGTGAAAAACGAAAATGGCTGTAATTCACTATCAGGACATGCCACACACACCAGGGCATGTCCTACCTTATACTTACAATGCACCCTGCCCTTGGGCCTACCTTAGGGGTGTCTGATATGAAGATAAGGGAAGGTTTAGGGACTGGCAAGTGGGTGCACTGGCCAAGTCGACATGGCAGTCACAGACTGCACACAGGCTCTGCAATGGCAGGCCTGAGACATATTTTACAAGCCGCTTCTGTGGGTGGCACAACCAGTGCTGCAAGCCCACCAGCGGCATTGGATTTACAAGCCCTGGGCACACTCAGTGCACTGTACTAGGGACTGACAAGTAAACCAATCATCCAATCATGGAGTCACTAATCCATAACACAATTTATCATGGGGAGAGCATATGCACTTTAGCACTGATCAGCAGTGGTAAAGTGCCCAGAGTCATAAAACCAACAAAAACAGGTCAGAGAAAATATAGGAGGAAGGCAAAAAGTTCAGGGATGACCCTGCAAAAAGGGCCAAGTCCAACACAACCCCCTTCCAGCCAAAACGCAGGGGAGACCAATCACTACCCTGATGGGCTTCTCTGCTTTGGGCGATAGAACCTGGACCCTGGCCCACAACAGCAGGGGCATACTCCAGTTCTACGCCAATCTGAACCTATTTGGATCCCTCTGTCCATACTCTCAGGGCCCACCCAGCTAACCCATGGGGAACCCTTCTCCTCAACTGTGGACACCACCTGTGCAGCACCTAACCTTAGCTTGCTCACAGGTGTGTCCCAACCGACAGAACAGTACCCACATGGCCAACACAGATGTGTGGCCTAGTCCACCCCCGGGGTGTGACTTCTGTCCCCCTCCCAGGGGCAACTCTGTCCACCAGGACAGCAAGCCACAGTGGCCACTGACAGCCGTCAGTGATGAGAGCCAGGCCCCAGGCCTTTCATGGCTCTCCAACCTCTGTGGTGTCAGAGAGCGGGGGCAGTAGCCCCAGGTGCCTGGCACCCTTTGTCCACTCTCCCAACCGTCAGGTCAGGTATGACATCCTGACACTGACCCACCAGCCCCGGGCCTGTAACCGGCGGCTGGACAGGAGACTGGGGTGGGCTCTCCCACACCTGGTCCTCCTCCTTGGGGCTCTGCACCCTCCCACCTGGAGCTGTACCCCCTTCCAGAATTGTCAGGGCACCTGTGGCAGGGGTCCTGCACAATTCGCCCACCAGTTCAGGGGTTCTATCCTGCAACTGGGATCCCAGCATAGGGTCTGTACCCTTAGACTGGGTAGAGGCCAGGGGTGAGGCTGTCCTCTCCCCGCCCCCCTTACTGGGGTCCTGCACCCTCCCACCTGGAGTGGTGCCCCCAGAAGACAAACTGGTAGGGGCACTGTTAGCAGCTGCCCCTTCCTCCAGGTCAGGGGGGACACCCTGAACCTGGTCCTCCAACCCAGGGTCTGTACCCTTAGGCTGGACCTGTGCCTGGCAACCCAGGACTTCCGGGAGGGTACACCAACCCCCCCCAAGGGAAACACACTCCTCTAGAGTTGTGTAATAATCTGCCTGGCGCACCAGGACTTCCTGGGGAGCACGCATGCCCCCCCAGAGGGTAACACATCTCTCATGTGTTGTGTGACAGTCCGCCTGGCGCAGATCTCCCGACCCCTGTCCATCTGACAGCGCGCGAAGATCCCCCAGGACAGAAGTGGTGTCACCATGGTCATTCACTGGTGACTCAGCCCTTCTGGCTGGTCCCTGACCCACTGGTTCTTCCACTGGGGACTCTCTCCCCCTCTCACCCCTCACTCTGGACTTCTGCACCCTCCCAAGTGGAGCGGCACTGCCAGATACCAGAAACACTGGAGCTCCATTTACAGACGCTCCAGGTTCTCCTAGACACTAGGAGATCCTCCTCAACAGGCGGCCCATCAGGACAGCCTAGGCTCCCTACCTGGTGTTCCCTTAAAGAACCATCCAGGCTCTGAGACTGGGTTTCGGGCACCTTGGGACACGCAGCCCCACACTCACTCCTTCTCCACTGAGACAGGACGTGAGCCCCTACACCCCTCCCACTACACCGGGACCTAGCTGGGCTACTCTGAACCACTTCCACCATTCTGGGCTGGAAGATACCTGAGCCACTCCTCTTAGGGTCACTCCCCAATGCCTTTTCAGACCCTCTGGAAACCACCAAAAGGTCTTCCTCCCTCGTGAGCTCCCTGGGGTCAGGGAACTCACTCTCCAACAGGCGTTGGCATAGCTCTGGAAAACAGGGACTTACAATATGCTCTCCCACAATTGGATCACACAACCCCTCACAGGTGTTAACCAAGTTATCCTTCACCTCACCATCCAGTGCCTCACACATGTACCCCACACCACTCTGCTGAGATTGGCAAGACAGTATCTGACTGTCTCTGTCACTCAACCCACACTCTTCTGGGCGGTCTTCACACTCACACCCCAGGAATTCAAACATGGGGGAACCACTCTCCCTGCACCTCCCATCTAGAGTCAGTAGAGTGTCCCTCCTGCTACTAGGACCATGAATCCCTGCGTCAGTTTCCCTATTCCTCTCAGGGACACTGCGCACTACTGGAGCTACCTCATGTCCTTGAACCTCCTGGTGTATATTAACCCCCTCCAAGTCAGGCACCACATCTCTGGGTGTGTGTACTACTCCCTCAGCACTAGGTAATACAATTTTGCTGCCACCAGAGGGAGGAATCCCTAAGCCCCTGGCTTTGAACTCCAACACCCTCATCATTCTCTCATGCTCTAAAAGCATCTTCCTTTCTTCCATGGCCAACCTCTTACTTTCCAACTCCAATTTCTTATGCTCAAGGCTATCATGGCTTCCCTGTTTCAGTTTGGCCATCTCCATTTCATGCATCCTGCTTTTGTCCCTGTCCTCCAGCTCCTCTGGAGACAGGCCCTTTGAGAAACACTGCTGCCCTCCCTGGAAGGCGCTCTCCTCCCAGTTAAGCCCAATGGCCCCTCAAGCTGCCCATCTAAATTCTCTGCCTCCTCCACAGGCTCCTCGGACTGCCCACTGGCATTCCGTGCTTCCAACCAGGCTCTCAGTGCCTTGTGAAACTCCTCCTTCCTGGTGAGGCCTCTCATAGAGATTTTAAACTTTTTACAAACAGCTTTGAGTTCTGGCACAGTGTAGGTATCAACCCTATCTTCTTCAAATTCAATATCTGCAGGTGCAATGGATCCTTTTTTGCTCATGGTGAAAATTGGCAGTTCTCAACAAAAATAAAGGTTCCAAGGAAAAAAGTCCTATCAAAATGTATGTGGTCGCGTATTGGTCTGCACTCACTAGTAGTGTACACCAATCACTGTATATGAATCACAAATGCAAGTCCAAATCCTCACCGCTGACCACCAATGTTAGAACTGGGGGTCTCTAGTTGGCAATGGTTTGCACCTTTGTCCAAATAGGGACCCTTGCTTCTAGTCAGGATAAGGGGAAACACTCCTAAAATAACCCCTGCTCACCCCCTGGTAGCTTGGCACGAGCAGACAGGCTTATCTCAGAGGCAGTGTGTAAAGCATTTGTGACCACATACAGTAATACAGTGAAAACACTACAGATGGACACCACACAGGTTGTTTATGTAAAAATAAGTAATCTTTATATAGACTTATCACAAGACCCAATAGCAAAAATCCACAATACAGTACTCAAAAATAGACTTAAAATGATAGAGACAGTTCACGTTATCTTCAAAAATAGGATAGTCAATCAAATAAAGCTTGTAGCAACAAATAACTCCACTTGGAGTTATCACGACGTCGTGACCGGTGGAAATCCCAGAGTACGGCGCCGACCGCGAGGTGCGCGGCGTCGGGCCTGGAGTCGAGCAGACCCACAAAGAACAGTACCTGGAATTCGATGAAAACAAAGACGGTGCACGGCGTCGGGGAGGTGATGCTTCGTTGGCGCCGGCGGCGTCGGTTCCTTACGACCCCAGGGGAGGTGATGTCTCGGTTCCTTACTGCAGCGCAGGGGAGGTGAGGCGTCGGTTCCTTACTGTGTCGGGGAGGTGACGTCACGGATGGCGGCGAGGCGTCGGTTCCTTACGATGGTGCGGCGTCGATGGATTCGGGGTCACCCACGTCGAGGATCGGCTCCGCGATGATGAAGCCCTGGCGTCGGTGAAGTCGGGGCTGCGGTGCGAGTCGGGACGGTGCGTCGTGAGCGTCACGAGCGGTGTCCTCGGCTCCGGTGCAGGCAGCGGCCTCGATGACGGCTTCGGAGTCGATGTCGCACGGCGTCGGCAGGCGTCGGGCCTACGGTGCAAGTCGGGGCGGTGCGTCGTGCTCTTCACGAGCGGTGCCCACGGCTTCGGTGCAGGTTACGGCGTCGCTCGTCGGCGTCGGTGTTGCAATTTCCCTCTGTTAGCAGCTAAAACAGCAGTTCCAGATGCAGGCAAACAGAAGGGGTGAAGTCTTTGTGTCCCTGTGACTTCAGGCAGGAGGCAAGCTCAGTTCAAGCCCTTGGAGATTCTCTTCTTCAAGATGACAAAGCACAGCAAAGTCTTTTCTCCTGTCCTTGGCAGAAAGCAACCACTGCAGGCCAACCCCAATCAGCAAAACAGCACAGGGGCAGTACTCCTCCTTCAGCTTCTCCGGTTCTTCTCCTTGGCAACAGGTTTCTTGATTTCCCAGAAGTGATCTAATTTCCTAGGGGTCTGGGTCCCCTTTTTATACACCTTTTCCCTTTGTTCTCTGAAGGCAGAGAGGCCTCTGCCTAGTCCAAAACCAGTTCTGGTCAGTCCTGGAGCACTTTGTTTTTCTGACTCCTTCTTTCCTTTGAGAGTGAGGGGCAGAGCCATCAGACGCCCGGCAGGAGGTGGAGCCAGCATTGTGGAAGGCAGGCACAGCCCTATTCAGACCCAGGTGCAACTCCTCCCTCCACTCTGGATGCAGACCTTCCTATTCAGCCCTGTGCTGACTCACCCTGTCTCCTGTAGCCACCCCCAGCCCCTGTCACTCAATCTCCAGACAAGGAATACACAACCTAGCAGAGGCAGGCTTGGAAGTTTAGGCAAGAAAATACCCACTTTCTAAAAGTGGTATTTTCAAACACAGAATGTTAAAACCAACTTCACTAAAAGATGTATTTTATCATTCTGAGTTCAGGCATACTAAATTCGTTTTTCTACCATGTTCCCTGGGTCAGTTCTGACTATAAAGCGTAATAGTCAGTCTGCCCATTCTGGCCTATGGGGAGCAGGTAGCCTTGCAATAGTGAAAAACGAAAATGGCTGTAATTCACTATCAGGACATGCCACACACACCAGGGCATGTCCTACCTTATACTTACAATGCACCCTGCCCTTGGGCCTACCTTAGGGGTGTCTGATATGAAGATAAGGGAAGGTTTAGGGACTGGCAAGTGGGTGCACTGGCCAAGTCGACATGGCAGTCACAGACTGCACACAGGCTCTGCAATGGCAGGCCTGAGACATATTTTACAAGCCGCTTCTGTGGGTGGCACAACCAGTGCTGCAAGCCCACCAGCGGCATTGGATTTACAAGCCCTGGGCACACTCAGTGCACTGTACTAGGGACTGACAAGTAAACCAATCATCCAATCATGGAGTCACTAATCCATAACACAATTTATCATGGGGAGAGCATATGCACTTTAGCACTGATCAGCAGTGGTAAAGTGCCCAGAGTCATAAAACCAACAAAAACAGGTCAGAGAAAATATAGGAGGAAGGCAAAAAGTTCAGGGATGACCCTGCAAAAAGGGCCAAGTCCAACAAGCGCCATACAGGGCAGCCATTGTGTCGCAAGGAGGGTGTAGTGAAAAGTGCAGAATCGCTGTTTTATCACAGTGATGCCACACTTTTCATGAATGGGGCCCAGGAATGCACCAATCTTATTAATAGGGTGCATTCTTGACCTTTTGTTTTGGCGCAGGGCAGCATAGCAATATTCCTTGCAGCTCTGTACAGCACCCAAACATCTTATATGTGGGCCCAAATGTTTGCACCAATTTTAAGACCAGTTATTTTCTGGTCTTAAAAAACTGCCTCTAATTTGAGTTAGCGGCAGTTATGGGGGTTTATCAATGTACTGGAATTTCATTGTAAATATCGCGAAGTGTGGTTAGCGGCAGTTTTTTCACGGGAACGCCTACCTTGCATCTCATTTTTGTTAAGTCCCGCTAACGAAGTGTCGATCTTGAAAATTCACGTTTATGCTGGAAAAGTGCCACTAACTGCAGTTAGCGGCACTTTGTAAATAAGGCGATAAAACAAAAGCCACCGTAACATCAAAAAATTGACGCTATGGCGGCGTTAAGTACTTGTAAATATTTGCCCCTTTATGTGCAGGAAGGTGTCTCTACCTGCACATAAACAATCTTTAAATTATGTTTTGTAACTTTTATGTGTGCTGCTTAATGCAGCACACATAGAAGTTGCAAAATGACATTTCTTTTTTTCCCACTGTTTATGTGCAGGAAGGGAAACCTTTCTCCTCGTTTCGCCTGATCTATGACCAGGTTTTCCCTGGTCTTAATTGTGGTGCTGCCTCCTATTTTCATGTCCTGCTACTCATATAATGTACTTTAAAAAGATATGCTAGTGTGATTGTTGGGAAATATGAAGCTAACGCCCCCCTCCACCCCCCCACCAATCTTACTGACTAAGCCACGCCCCTGGGTTCCAGAGCCAATTCAAAAAAGAAGGCATGCTTCTGCTAATAGGGAAGGTCTCTGAAAGAGTATTATTCACCTGCACTTTTATCTAGGACTTGTATATCATAACTGTACCAGATGCCCCACCCCAAACCTATACGATCTAGCACAATTGTAATGAATGAGAACTCCAGAAAGTCTATGGGCTTCTCAGCTTTGAACCTCAACCTCAGGATAGATTTTCTGTTTTATTGCAAAAATGTGGGAATAGATAAAAAAAAATCACACAAAATGGAGTGTGAAAGAACATTAATTCAAGTTCATCTAAAGGTTTTAGCAAATTCTAATTGTTGTGGAGGATGGCGGAATCATTTAACAAAATCTTCAAACAGAAACAAAAGCATTTTAAAAACATCAGTAATTCAATCAGAAGATTTTCTAATCAATTCATAATTCCAAATAGGATTTCCAGATTTAATTAATTACCTTTCCAGGTCTTTGTGTATAAAAGTATAAACATGTCAGAGGTTCACAGTCTTCAACTTTCAGTTCAGACTTCAATTCTGGCATATCTTTTTACAAATGAGAAAACTCTTGACTTGATTTGAATATGGAGCCATATATGTTTACCATATCTGATTTAAGTTATTTGAAAAAAGGTACAGGTTGACCTTTTTCATAAAATGCCATTAATAAATTTGGTGTTATTCTTGATTTGTCCGAAACAGCAATTTTAGTTTGAATTAGGAATTAGGAATTGCATAAAATGTGGGAATACAGTACAGATGTGCAGATTCAAGTCCTACCCTTGGCTCAACATCCTGTGATTCTGGGAAATCAGGTAATCTCCATATGACAACAAAAAAAAAAAAAAAGTAATGTGTTAAGTAATATAGTGTTCATGTAAAGAGCTATGTTGTCCTAGGGCCAAGTCGCCCTACATAAAACTGCAAAAAATAAATATATATACATACATGGTAAAGCATAACTGTTCAAGATTCATATAACATATACAAAAATGCAAACAACTTGCACATTTTGTACTGAAAGAGGCATGACAATAAAATTTAAAGTTTTGGTGTCATGGTAATCCAAAGTACCCACTATTAAATAGGAGAGTTCAAGTTGTAATTTTAGGCCTTTTGAAAGACTTCTTGTACCAAAAATTGCAAAAATACATTATCACTTGAGAAAGCAAATATCAAACAGGCAACAAATCATTTTGACACCAAGGCAATTTGCTTTGTTCTGTCCTTGAACGTTTACTATAAAGTGCACCTGCAGATGCATTATGTGTGTCATCAGCTTCTAAGAATGTTGATACTCAGTATCATTGAATTACCACAAAATTAGATTCCAACACTTCGGAGCTATGAAACTGATGAAATGGACAACATGTAAGAAATGGCAAAAAGCTCATTAGTGAAGAAAATGCAGAAGGGCATTCCATAATTGAAAGAAATAATCAGCATAATTAAAAAGCTGCTCACGTTAATCATAATAAGACATAAATAAGAGAATAGATTTGTTATTGTTAGCTACTAGGTAACCACACACATGCAGGATGTTATAAATATATACTTTTGCGTAGAACTCGAATATACATGCTGCAGTCTATATAGGAATCAGTTTTAGAATATGTTATATATATTATTAATTGAAGAGGAAAGGTATTTGTTGTTGCATATATTACTTGAAGAGGAAAGCTAATTGTTGTTTAATATAGCCTTATTGGCCCCCGTAGCAGGCTATACCAGCCATTAAAGGCCTGCTCCAGCGTTGCAGAACCAAGCCGAAAGTTAGGGCCTTTAACAAGGGAGCAGGACTTTAATGCCGGTATAGCCCAGCTGCGGAGGGCTATAAGGCTATTGGAACATCACGCCACTAGAGGGCAGAATGTTCTAACAAATAAAACAAAGGCCTCACGGAGCCCGAGGGGATTAAATTCCCCTCGGGCTCCGTGAGCCCTTTGTTCACAGCAACAGCTGTGAACTACAATATTGGAATGCTGGAGCTCTGGGCTTCTACTGGCCATTAGCAGCCCCAAGCACTCCATTGTTTTCTATGGAGCTCCCAACATTCTAATGTTCTAACGTAAATTATTATATGAAATGGCATTACATATTTCATACTGAAAATGACTACAATGAAGAAAGTTGAATTCAGCGATAGTATGTTTGTAAGTATGTATGTATGTATCTATGGGGTATTTCTATTTCACAAACCTAGCCCAAAGGCAGTGAGCGCTATACATGGTCAAAGACAAACTAAAGTTAACAAGTAATAGGAGAGGAACTGCATTGTGGATAGTTATGTAGTGTTCTTTACGGAGCCAAGTCTTCAACTCTTCCCTAAATTGGAGCAGTGCTGGGGTAGACCTGAACTTGTTCCAGATCCTGGGTGCATAGATAGAAAAAGCCTTCTATTTTGTTTTTTCTTTTTACACTTGTTAGTCTGCAGTCTGATGGTGTCCTGCTGCAAGTGTGCAAAGAATCACCAGCGATGGTGAGCTTGTTTGCAGGACAATTGGTGGTTTGGGGATTCAGCCTTCAACACCATTTCAATTAATCTTAGGCACTCATTACTAGTTGATTACTATTAGAAGAGATAATTATCACACCTGAAAAAACCGACACCTTGGTATTTGGTATTCATCAAGAGTGAGAAATTGGGTTGTTGGTTGAGTGGCGTGTTGACCCAGCCCAAGCAACAGCCAAAAGTTCTGTCAGGGTGAACCACAAAATTCAATAAATTAACCTGTGCTAAACCCTCTGGTACATTGGCACGAAAGGGGTCAGGTTTTACTTAGAGGCAATGTGTAAAGTATTTACGCAGCACCCAAACAGTAATAAAGTGAAAATGCAACACAAGAAAATTCTCACACCAATTTAGAAAAAAATGGAGTACATTTTAAGAAAATGTGTATGAGAAGGAAGAAGTTCAGTGGGGCAAGGCTGCATGCAGGCGGTATCCGAAGAGGAGAAGGCATCATCGGAGAGCTCCTGGACAAAGTCACAGTGAAGATTTCTAAGTTCGGAATTAGTCTCTTTTTTTGGGAGTCAAAGATCTCCACTGGGATGAAGCTGGAGGCTGTAGCTGACGAGAGTTTCACAAGGCCTGATAAACCTTTGAAGAAGGACAGCTGAACAGGTTTTTTTTGCTGCTGATAAGAATGTTGCTGGAGCTGCCGTAAATTCAGGCCCACCAGCAAGATACCCTGGGCGTACAGACAAGCAGGTTGGTCCCAGTCTCATCTCTGTTCTGAGGCCAGTTTTTAGCTAAAGATTTTCCAAGTTTGGCTATCTGGGCACCTTTAACACCACCATCAAGAGTCCCGGACTCGAGGGGCACCACATGAGGATAGGACTCACTTAGACTGGGTCCATGTGCGGGTTCAAGATGGTTGGAGTCTTTTCTGTCCCTGAGGCTCTGATCAGAAGGCCAGACAACTAGCCCTTGGAGTTGCTCTGGTAGTCCTGGGTTTAAAAGCCAGAACACCGCTCAAATAGCAGGACAGGCCTTTGAAGGTTCAAGGCAGGCTTCATGAAGCAAAGTAGTCCAGCCAGGTACAGCAAAGTAGTCTTCTGAAGTACAGAGCAGGCCACAGCAGCAGGCAATCCACTTGGAATCCTTCCGCTGGTCCAGAAAGTGACCTGAAGAGTGGGTCCGAGGGTCCTATTTTTGTACCTGGTGCCTCTTTGAAGTGGGAGAAGTTTCTAGAAAATTCCCTTTGAAGTGCTTGAAGTTTCCTGACCCCTCTGCCCTTGCTCCAACCTGGCTGCATGAACAATGAAGAGGTGACAAGTCCTCAGCACCACCTATTCAGTTGCAAGTGGGGCTGTGCCGAGCTCCGCCTTCCATCCTGCCAGTGGTGGGTCATCCAGGCACACCTAATCCCTCTACTGTGTGGCTGTCTGGGAGGAATAAGCAAAGTCCAACTGCCAACTACACCCAGTCATGATCCAGGATCAGGCTGCAGGCACTTAACAGCTAGTGCAGGAAAATGGCAACTTTCTAAAAGGGACATTTTGAAAATTGTAACATAAAATTCGACTTTACCATTAAAGATGGTTCTCTCACTATTTCTAAAATGTTTACCTGTCCCCAATCGAAGGTTAGCACTTGTAATATAATAAGGCAACCCAATGTTATCCTATGTGAGATGTAGGCCTCACAGTAGTGAAAAAGTAATTTAGGAGTTTTTCACTACCAGTGCATGTACAACTTAAAAGTACATGCCCAACCTTTTGATTACAAGACACTCTGCCCTATAGACTACCTAGGACCTACCTTAGGGGTGACTTACATGCAATAAAAGGGGGGTTTAAGAACTGGCAAGGGAGTTATTTTGCCAAGTCGAATTGTCAGTTTAAAACTGCTTGTAGGCTGCAATGGCAGACCTGGGACATGGTTTAAGAGGCTACTTAAGTGGGTGGCTCAATGAGTGCTGCAGGCTCACTAGTCAAACACAATAAGATGGAAAGAGTGCTCAAACTTTTCAGGCACTCGCTCCCAGTCACTATTAGATCTGGGTTGAATCCATCATCATTCTTTTGCGCACTTCGCCACCCCAGTTCAGACCCAGCCATATGCAAATTACACTTGACCCTGTACTTCATGGGAACAGTCCTGTACCAAACTGCCAAGCCATGTCTTCCCTGGACTGGAAACAAACATCCTGGGACCGGTTTCGGGGTAACACCCTTCATCAGCCAAGCTAGCTTGAATCCAATGCCAAAGTGAGCAAGGGACCCACGTCTGGGCATACCCTGCCAACTTAGGGTGAACAATGCAAGCACAATAAGATGATGGACAGAGTGCTTAAACTTTTCAGACACTCACCCCCAGTCACTATTAGATCTGGGTTAATCCATCTTTGTTCTTTTGCTCACTTCGCCACCCTATTTCAGACCCAGTCATATGCAAATCAGCCTTGACCCTGTTCCTCATGGGAACAGTCCAGCTCAAACTGTCAAGCCAGGTCTTCGCTGGACCGGAATCAAGCATCCTGGGACCGGTTTTGGGGAACCATCCCTCATTAGCCAGGCTAGCTTGAATCCAGTGGCAAAGTGAGCAAGGGACCCACTTCTTGGCATACCCTGCCAACTTAGGGCGAACAAAGCAAACACAATAAGGTGGTGGACGGAGTGCTGAAACTTTTTAGTAGCATTTAATTTACAGGCTCTGGGTTTCAGGTATATCAGTTTACTAGGGACGTATAAGCAAATTAAATTTCCCAATACGGTGTAGGCCAATTGTACCATGTTTTAGGGAGTGAGCACAAGCACTCTACCAGGGGTTAGTAGTGGTTAAGTGCACAGAGTCCTAAGGTAAGCAAAAACAAATTCAGAAAAAATAGGAGGGTAAAAGCAAAAGGTTTGGGGGAAAGCCACCCTAAGTCTGACAGGTCTAACAATCATGTTTGATAATTATTATCTAGTTTCAATGTGGAGTTTGGTGCTCACCACACCAACGTCTGTATGTTGGGTATTTACAGGTCACTTTCCCCTTGATAAATATTGGCAGATTTGACCTGTCAATATTTATAAGAAAATACCTAATGTGCATATGTGCGAGTAACAGGAATTGTCACACAAATCGGAAGCCTTAGTGTATTGCTAATAGAGGGACCGATGAGTTGATGAGGACCTAAGTGTGTCAGGAAACCGAACATTAACCTTAGTTGCTCAAGAAAGACGCTGTCCAAGAACTTACTCTAGACATTCAGCTGTACCTTTGTCGAAGAGAACCATCTACAAAAAGAATATAAGACTAGCCAAGCCCTTTATCTCAAGACCCAAATTGAATCAGAAAACAATTTTTCAACAAAATTATTTTCGACATGTCTCGAAGTCTCACAGCTGATCGCACCTGCAACAATGCCCCATTGTGAAGAAATAGCTTGATATTTCTGAATACAAAGAAAGCAAAATTGAAAGCCTCAAACATGATATTAAAGTGGCCAAAGCCTTCAAAGCATTCAGCCTTCCCCTCAATATTCACTGGTTCAGATATGTATAGATACAATGCACTCCATTATTTAACTTAAAACTCTGAAAAGGGCCTAAAACCTTATAGCTTCTTGGCAAACTCTTTCTCATGCACATGGTAAAGGCAGCAATGAGGAGCAGTTGCTTATTTGTACTGTAATTATTCACCTCCCTTGAAAACCTGTATGTCCCAGGAAGCCTTATAATAGCACACCCATGTCCCCTTTCTTAAAACAAAACCTCTTCACTAACCCAGACAACCTATGCACCTACAACCCTGTCTGATATGTAGCAAGACCATTGAAATATGTCTTCCCTCATTTCACCAACACTCTTGCAGTACATCACCATTGTGCTTATACCTATGACGTAACATGGGAAAAGACTCCTTTAGAAGAAAGATGGAGCACTCTACATCCTGAATAAATGAAGTTCTGACTTCTTGCTTTGCTAGACTATACATGTGGATCACATAGCCTCTCTTAAAAAGTTGAAAACCCAAATGGTCTTTGAGTGCACTGTGCATAAATTGTTCCCTTCCTGATTTGAACCCAGCTGCTCAAAATATCCAATTGCATCTCATACACAGTACTCATTCCTCACAGTGTTGTACAAGGTGCTTTTGGCTCAGCATAAAACTTTAATATTAACTCAATATCAACTCAACTCATAAGAGCACTAATTGACTATGTGGTTGTACGACTGTTCAATACAGCGATAATACTGTCCCTCAAAATGACAATAGAGATAGGCATCGCCTGCATCTCAACTAGTTAGAGATCCATAACAATCTACATATGCCATCCATATCTAAACTACCTAGATTAAAATAAGTTTCTTCTGCTCTACATCTGTCTCAACATGACCATTTAGAACTGGTTTTAAACCTATACAAGTGCTGGAATTTACCAACAGATGTATTCACTGAAACAGTTACAATATTTGCGCTAGATAAAAGTTTTCATCTAAAGCTACATATTAAAATTCAATTGAAAGAAATATAATAGCAGGTTTGCCTTCTCAAATCTTCCCAAATCACAAATGCTGCAATGAAGGCAGTTCAACATGCAGCTGCCAGAGTGATCTCAGGAGTGTTTTGACCGCTTTGCTTTACAGCTAAGATCGCAATTTCAAAATCCACATACACATATACATCCACAAACATACATTATTCTGGGCCTTAATTCTCTACATAAACTCCCTGTTGACGTTTGTTGAATCCTTAAAACAATTTACAAAGCATACAAAACTGTCCACTACAGCACACAAATAAGTAGTTGAGGATTTAATTGTCTCATAATGCTCTTATGCACTGAGGAGCAAGGAGAGCCTATGCTCAGACACACAGAGTTCAGAAGATTACAGATCCCTTCTTTCTTGGACTATGTCCCATGACAGATATCCACTTTACACCACTTGTACCAAGAAGAACTGAAAACTCTATATCACCCCCAATATCTAGCAGTTAGCCACTTCTTTGCCCTGGTTGAGTCTTGCCTCGCAACACACACTTGTATTGACTATGTCCTAGATCACTGTGTGTTTTTTTTCCGGCTCTGGCAATTCCAGATGGTTCTGGACCTATGCCTTCAAATATGTGCTGCAGGATTTGTTTTTACCTGCTATATTACGGCCATGATTTGCTCCCATTTTGGAGCACTGAGCACCTTTTAGTTTCACTTCCCAGTCTAAGCCTTTATCAATTTTATTTTAGATTATTTCCCAGATGCACTAAATTAAAGTCCCTCTGATAATGACCCTATGAATAATAAACTCTGGGATCGAAACATCAACTATATTCAATGAGCACCAGTTCTTGTTTTATAGACTCCAAAAAATCATTGACATTTTTGCATTTGGCCCTTATGTGAATTCAACCACTTGTGCACTTGCTTCCTGAGTCAATTGCTCCTTCTGATAAATTTGCCTTGTCAGTATCATTGTGTTACACTTTTTCTGCACCAAACAGTCTATCACTGTGCCGTTACTTACCATACCAGATGTCTCAATTCTATGTATGATGTGTCCTACTCTACTGAATGCATTAGAGCAATCTAAAATTAATTATGTGCTCTCTGTCTCTGTTACTATGTGCAGTTGAGTTGTTTCAAATAATACTCTTTACTTAGGGCATAACTAAAATTATTTTTATGAGATGGTTATGTTTTAGAAATGGGCTACAGTTTTGAGTTTCCTCCTGGGTCCTTAAGAAACAGGTGTACAGAAAAATATATGACATTACTTATGTGTAATGTAAAGGTCTCAGCAGGATTAGGCGTCAGTGTAGGATGCATGGAACAATACCCTAAAACAGTCGTCCTCAAACCTTTTAGAACTACAAGCCACTTTCTAGAGCATCAAAAACAAATTGATGGACATAATGCTTGAATTAATCTCAGCTACTGACAATTGCTCAGGCAGCATCCCAAGGGAAAACTGGTCCTGAGTTGCTTTTGTTCTGGTTCCGAGAGGACCTGGTCTGGCAGTTTGTGCTGGACTGTTCCCATGAGGAACAGTGTCAAGACTAATTTGAGTATGGCTGTGTCCAAAGTCAGGTGGCATGGTGGGTGAAAAACAATGGATTGGGATGCAGCCCAAGCGACTCCCAGTGGCTGAGATTAATTCAAGCATTCAATCCATCACCTTGTTGTTTTTTCTACTTTTTAGAACAAACTTGTGCAACGCATATAGCATTAATGGACATGGGGTGGGCAATTTTTGAATGCAACTAAAGTATCCTGTGGTGCCTCATTATTATTTACCTTCAGCATATTTTCCATTGAAATGGCCGATAAATTTGCACAGACATACCTTGTTTACAGATAAAACTATATAGCACGCAAATAATAATATAATGTGTGGAAATTGGGTTTTTGTGAAAAGGTATCATTTGTGCATCACCAAGAAAGTGTCTTGATTTGTTTTGATCCTAATAAATGTCTGTTTTCAGCTCACTTCAGAATTGCAAAAAAGTGCTTTATTTTTGCTTTACTAATTGCAGGATGCATACAGTTCATTTACAGGTATTTACATTTTTTGTGTTTTGCAAAAAAACAACATCGTACATTTTCACATATTTCACTTTAAAAACTCCTCTCACTTTGCACTCAGAGAAAGACAAGTAAACACCAATCCCCATGTTAAAACAATAAAGCTGCCTGACGTTTGACCTTTGTCTTTAAATCACTGGTGTTGGAAACGGGGTTACCGAGTCCGGCACGGTAGCATGGCGCGAGGCGGGAAAGCACCCGAAGGCAATGTGTAAGGCAGTTGTGCAGCACACTCTTACTTTGACTCAGGAATGCGGACGCAATAACGTGACACCACACCAGGCTTGTGTATTTAAAAACAAGATCTTTTATATAAATCAATGCAGCATCAGATGAGGCAGATTAATTCAGGTCAACATTTAAAATCATTGCATTACTCAACTGGCGCGTACTTTCATTAAAGCATCATAGCTCATCAACATAGTAGGCCCCAAAAAGGCCGCAGGGATCATCTCCTAAACGTAGCACCAATAATGATCACAGGGTGCAATAATAAAACATGGGCCTAAAACATGCAGTTCACCTCATGAATATTCAATTACTTGTAAAGGGCATTTCACGTTACATCTCAAACAGGGCCTGCATTAATCTAGGCGCACCCACATTCAGTACAGTGGGCGTCGCAACTCCGGTACACCTGCAACATAAAACACTTCAACTCTTGGCGGTGTACACTTCAGCTCAATTCAATTAAGCACCTTCACACTAGGCAAAGACTTTGCAGTTACAAGCATATGCATCAGGCCTAGACAGTAATTACAGCAGGCGTAACGATGAGACTGGTGAACAACTTAGGGAACCCCTCAACATGTCCTTTATTCTGGGGCCTTCCTGTAAGTGAGGACTTCTGTGTCTCTCAGGGGTTAAGTTAGGCCAGGCCCACTCCTCTCCGGGGCCTCGCCTCGGGGGTATATTGCTTGACGACTTCCCCTTTGTTATCAATCGGGTAATGGTGGCCCCCGGCCCCCAGTGGCGTTCTTGCGTGCCCTAGGGGCCTCCCGGGCTCACCTGCAGTGTGTACGTTGGTCGCTCTTCAGCGCGACTGACTCCGTTCTGGGCCGGCCCGTGTTTTGCAGAGCGGGGCCCGGACTGGGGTCCTCGGCCTTCCGGCCGGTATTGCGGGTCGTTGGGGGGCCGGTATCGCTCTCCTCCGGCCCCCGTGATCAGATGGGGCGATTGCGGGGAAGGGAGCGGGAGCCGGCAGTCCTCTCCGGCCAGCTTCCCGTCTCCCTCTAGTGATTCGGAGCTCTTCTCCGGCCTCTGTCGGCGCTGGGGGCGTGGCGGGAGCCGGCGCCCAATCGTTGCGCGGCCTTCCCGGGGGCGCGGCCGATGACGCGGTCGGCGTTCCCAGTCTCCTGGTAACGGCGTCGGCGGGGCCTGGAGGCCTCGTTCTTCCCGCTAGGCCTCAGTTTCTTCACGCGAGCCCCTGGGCCGCGGCGGTGATCTTTGGGCCGCGACTTCGTCGGTGGGGCCCCCGAGCCCGGCGGTAACCTTTGGGGCTAATCCTTAGGCTTCGGTGAGGGCGCGGACGGCGCACCTCACCACCACGGCCTCGGAGAGGCCTCGCTCGCCTCCACAGCTCTCCACACGCGGCGGCGGCAGCAACGGCAGATTCTAGCCACGAGGTCAGTGGCTTGGGGGCAATTCCTCCTTCGTGGAGGTATAGCGCGGGGCGCGCTGGCAGCAGGCTGGAAAGGGTTTTGGGGACAGCCCAGCAGCAGGCAGGATTAGATAGGGGGTGAAGGTCTAGCGCTTCAGGGCACGGCGCTTTACCTGGTGATCCCCAGTTTGGCAGTTCAGGTTTCTGGCCTTGCTGGTCGGTCAGGCCTTACAAATTAAGGTTTCTTGCGGCAGTTCTTGTTTGGTTGCTTCTTGGGGGTTTCTTCTTAGGAGGGGGGGGAATGAGTTGGTGGTTCTGGGGGTGCTGGATGATACTTCCCAGCACGCTGAAGGTGGTTCCCTGGGTCCCCTCACACTGGGCAAGGTCAGTGGGTGGTGGGCGTTCCTCAGCTAACTTACTACAGCAGTGCCTAAGCCTTGTCAGCAGCAGTAGTGTAGGTCTCCCCCTAGGCCCTACAGCCTGTACTCCGGCAGAGGTTCTCCCAGGATCAGTGGTGCCCCAACTGACTAAAAGATTTCCCTCCAAACCTCTTATACCCCTAGGTCAGGTGACCCTCCTAAAGGCGGCAAAACATAACTCCTCCCACAGCCCGGAAGGTTCTGGAACCTTCCACCATGTCTGGCTATGTGGCCCAGAGGCGGGGACGGGATGGATACTGTATCCCTATGTCCCAGCCTGACCCTGGATACTAGTGTGTGTATGTGTGCAAGGCCACTCTGCAGTAGCAGGGGCCTGTGGCAGCCATCTTGAGTGAGAGAGCACCTGCACCTCAGCACTGGTTGGCAGTGGTAAGGTGCCCGGAGACCTAGGTCCAGTAAAAATACGGTGTCAAAAATGAGGCGCAAAAGGGAAAAAAACAGGGCAAGACCACCCTAGGGCTGACAGGTCTAACAACTGGCAAATGTGACGAGTTAAACACAGAATTTAAAGGCATCTTTATTTATTGCTCTGACTTTTACAAACCCCCTCCAAAAATCAGCTTGCGACCCAGACCCACAGTTTGGGAAACAGTGCCCTAAAAGAGAACTAAAATGTTCACAGTTTGTTTGTACTCTTTACAGTATTTATAGTGTGGCAGCTTTTTCCAGGAATAGTGAAGCAAAACATGTTCATGAATCCCTAGTCCCACCATGTTTGCTTTACATATAAATTTGTAAGGATTTTTTCATGGTGTGTCTTATTATTAGAAAAACATTCATAATATATATTCAAAACTGTCACCTTGTTGGTATCCGCTTACTACCTGAACCATATTCCAAAAGATGTAGGAACCTATTAAAAAATGAAAAAAACACATTCTGCTTGCAGGTAATCATTAACACAAATTGCAACTTGAGAAAAGAGTGAGCAAAATTTAGATACTAAATTTTGTTAAGTTTTTTAAAGCCCTTAACATCACAGCATTACTAAAAAAACTACAACTCATATTCATTCAGACTTTTAAAAAATGTCCAAATTTCTTCTCTTATTCCTTTAAAAAACTGGATGCCCTCTGTTAGCTTCACTGGTTCCAAAGAAAGTTCACACAACAATAGTACCAAATTCTATAGAGAAGAATCAGCAGTTATCAAATCAAGCAAGCACAAGATAGCCTCACAAGCTAAAATGGAAATGTGTATATCAGTGAAAGAACTGAAATTCATAGTTCGCACATCTAGTGCCCAAGCTTAAACCATTATTAAGAATATTGCCAAAAATATCTACTTAACTTTCAAGACAAATACAGGGTCCGATTCACAAATGTAAACTTAGGCTTTTGGTCTAAACTTAGACCAAACGTCTAAGTTTATGACTTTCGGAATTCACAAAGGGCATTTACGAGTACTATTTTTATGTCTGCAATCGTACCAGATCTCCGCCTCAAGTGCAGACATAAAATTAGTACTCGTAAATGCCCTTTGTGAATTCCCAAAGTCATAAAGTTAGACGTTTGGTCTAAGTTTAGACCAAAGGTCCAAGTTTACCTTTGTGAATTGGGTCCATAATCTATAGAAATATACATCAACCACAGTTACAAAGTGAGTTATGATTCTGGCTCAAACTCATCAAATCACTGCAATTCACTAGTTATGGTTAGCAACTCACACAACACACGCCAAAACTTGTGCCAGCCAAGCCCCCCAAAACAAACTCAAAAATAACCCTAACGATAAAATGTACCCCAAAACTACGCTACCTCCATATATAAAATAACTATAAAACTAACCATACATCATCCAAAATCGAAATTAAAACAAATTCTAAAACTACCACCAAACAGAAGCCTAATATAATAAAATCTTACTCAAATATATGCAAACAATCTTAAGGTATTCAGGTGTCAGGAAGCAATCAGAAATCGGGGCTTGCCTTTTTATATCCCTGCTGGTGTGGAAGAGTGGTACTCAAACCCACGAACCCCGAGGTTAATGTAGTAAAGGAAAGGCTGATGGTGCAGGCAGTATCAGCACTGCCTGGTAGAAGGTGTTGCACTTGTGCAGCATGCACTGCTCTAAGGCATCTCACCTGTGAACTAGAAGTCCCTGAACTCTCATGGTTTTTGCAGATGGGGGGACCATCTCGGATTACTGGGTATACCATTCCTCATGTTGCAGGGTGTCTTTGTTGGGCAATCAAGTTGCTGTATTGTTGTAGCCATAACCCTTGCTTTATGGGTTTGTGATTCATGTGTGCAGAACGTATCTTGAAAGGTGGCTCAGGACAACCTAATTACAGAGAAGTATTCTGAAAGTCAATGTGTTTGGGGAAATGAACCTTGAACTAAGCTTGTTTAGGGAATTGTTATGGTTTGTTGATTTGTATAGGGCACTAATCACATGAGACGATATCAGGGCAGTTAGGCAGCTGCTCAGCTTCTTTAGGAACTCAAGAAGTGAGGAGGAGGCTCTGATGTAATCAGGGAGGTCATTCAATGTCTTGGGTGCAATGCAGGAGAATACGCAACCTCCAGTTTTTCTGTGCAGATGCAGGGAGTGAATGCAAGTGAGAGTGAGGCAGAACATAGGTATCTGGTGGGTTAGTGAAAGTGTATGCAGCTGTTCAGGTATACTAGTCCTATGTTGTATAGGGCTTTGAATGTGTTTGTGAGAAGTTGAATTGGTTGCACTTGTGAATGAAGAGTCAATGAAGCTTCCTGAGGTGCAGTGTGATGTGAGTGCAGCGTGGGAGTTTGAGTATGAGTCTTGCTGCAGTGTTCTGGATGGTCTGGAGTCTGTGTAGGAGTTGTTTGGAGAGTCCAGCATAAAGAGTATTGCTGTAGTACAGCCTGATAGTGATGAGTGTTTGCATGACGGTCCGTCTGGTGTTCTGAGACAACTATTTGAAGATCATTTTCAGCATGCGTCGGATGTGGAAGCAGGATGTGCACTCTGAGTTGACTTGAGCTGTCACGTTGAGCTTGTCATCTAGGATGATCCCTAGATTTTTTTGTGTGGTCTGTGAGTCCTAGCTCCGACGGCCACCAGATGGAGTCCCATGGGAAGGTCTTGCTGCGGAAGACCAATATTTCCATCTTGTCGGAGTTGAGCTTTAGGCAGTTGGTTCACATGCAGCCTGCTACCATGGTCATGTAGTTGGTGAAGTTGGTTCTGGTGGTGGTTGTCTTGTCCATCAGGGAGAGGAAGAGTTGGGTTTCATTGGAATAGACGATGATGGTGATGTCTTGTGAGTGGATGATGTTGGCAAGCAGTGTCCTTTTGAATTATGGCCCTTTGAATGGTTCATGAATAAACATTTAGGGGCAGATGTACGACCATTTTGTGAGTACAAAATCAGTAGCAAACTGATTTGCGCATGCAAAAATGTTCATGCGCAATGTACGAAAGGCACTCGCAAATCACAAAATTGCGATGCGAACAAATACCGACTTGCAAAAAATGCGACCGGTGTTTGCGTTCCGAAAATAGCGACTCGCAATTAGCGAGTCGCAAATGACAATGTACAGACCATTCGCAAATAGCAATAAATGCACAAATTGGCCCATTTGCGCATGCAATTTACCACTAATCAGAACCAAGTGGTAAACAGACCCAACCGATAAAAACTGGCCCAGAATGCATCTGAAATCATTCCACAATGGCTGCCCTGTACGTGATAGCGAGGAGGATGCAGATACTGGCTGCTCGCCATAGGAGGCGGAGACAGGGGAGGATTTTCAGAGTCAGGCTGACATTGTTTGAGAAGACAGAGGAAGAGATATATGACCAGTACAGGCTGAATAGCACTGTCATCCTAGACCTCATAGACACCTTGAAGCCACAATTGGAAAGCAGAACCCTGCACAGCAATGCAATCTCCACACATGTGCAGGTGTTGTGCTCCCTCCACCTATTGGCCACTGGTAGCTTCCAAGATGACGTTGCAGTGGCTGGAGGTGTGTTGCAGAGTGCGCTTTCGCGTTTCTTACACAATTTCCTACATACCATGCTACACCACATCCGTCAACACATCTACCTGCCCAGGAATGAAGTGGAACTTGAAAATACAAAAATGCAATTTTATAGAATAGCAAGGTTTCCTCAGGTCATAGGGTGCATAGATGGGACCCATGTGCCCATATGTCCCCCCTCATGCATAGAATACAAATTCCGTAATAGGAAAAGCACATATTCCCTCAACATCCAAGTTGTCTGTGATGCAAACAACATCATCACAGACATTGTTGCCAAATATCCTGGAAGCACACATGGCTCATACATCATCAGACACAGTGGCATACACCAGAAATTAGAAAGAGGTGACTTTGATGAAGGATACCTACTAGGGACTGAATTCTCAAGTCCATAGTGAAATGTAATTGCACTATGATGTCTGACTGCATGTTGTTCTACCATCATATATTCCCCCCCGGTGACAGTGCGTATGCCCTGCGTCCATGGATCCTCACACCGTACCTGTCTCCCACCAACGCACCTGAAAGGCGGTACAACAGAGCATGTAGACGCACTAGGTCAGTCATTTAGCTCACATTTGGCATCCTAAAATCTCGATTCCGGTGTCTTCACAAGAGTGGCGGAGCCTTGCAGTATGCGCCTGAGACAATCTGCAAAATTGTGGCAACCAGTGCCATACTCCACAACATTGCCTGCAGGTGTGGCTTGCTCATGGAGGTGTCTGATTCAGACTCGGGAGATGAAGACCCTGGTCCTCTAGCCCAGCAGCTAAGCGAGGGAAGCTTAGCAGCAGAGGGGAGAAGGCGCAGGGACTAAATAGCCAAACATTATTTTTCAAGGTACGTCATTACCATTGACAGTCTACACACAACAAATGACACCACAAAATGTGAATTTCACAATTTTAATTTCCCTTTATTTGAAGGGCATGTCAATGGACAATGCTGGACAACCTGTCCATCTCGATCCACATAACCAAATGAAAGTAGAAATGTCATGTGGTTACTGCACCACCAAAAAAAGCAAACAGGCACTTTTCTATCAAAAAAATCATTTTTTGCCTTTACGTCCAGCATGTGGGGATCTGGCACGTGGGATTAGTGGTTGCCGACTGCTGCTTCGCTGCTGCATAGGTGTATCTGCAGTAGAGACACTGCTGCGGCTGGACACCTCGCTGTCTGCTGTCTCTGTGACTCCTCCAGTAGCAATCATGTTTGTGTGGATTGCCTCAACTGCAGCTCTAATTTTTTGCAGTCCTCGTGCAATGCAACCACTGTAGTGGCCCATTTCAATCTGCAGAGCCAGGTTGCGCTTGGTGTGTTGCGTTGTTGCTGTTGCCAGCCACTGATTGCCCTGGTCATTGAGTCTATTCTGTGTGCCCTGCTGCGCTCTATTCTCCTATGCTGCCCTCTCTCCTACGACAACTCTGTGCACAGCTGCCCAATAGCCCCTGTAAGGGCATCAAATTTCCCCTCAATGCAGGCCTGATTTTCAGCCATTTGTTGGGTAATGTTTAGGAATCCCTGGCTCAGCTTCGAATTGATCAGCCTTATCTGTTTTTGTTGCAGGCACTGAACCTTCAACATGGCTTGCTCCAGGCCACCAAATGCCACCTGAGTGCCTGCTCCAGTGTGGGTGGGAGTGTGCATCCGAGCTTGAAGCCGCCTTCCTGACTGCTGTGTCGGATGCAGAACCCGGACCCTGGTGCCCAGAGTGCGCTGGGATGGTGCTTAATGCTGTGTTGCTGGTATGTCATGCGCTGGAGCCTGTGATGAACTCTGTGCAGCACTTCCCAGGACATTTGAACAACTTGGCTCATCCTGCCCTTCCTCCATCTGGACCTGCTCCTGCTGTGCGTCACTAACATCTCCACTTGGCTCTCCTCCCAGAGGTGTATCTATGTTACAAGAAGGGAAATAAAGAAAAAATTCGGAGTCACTATCTCAGTGGTGGTACTATGTTCATCAACTCATGTCAGTCCCTAACTGCACTGTTTATGTAACATACTACATTTCCCATAATGCACCAACTGTGACTTTTGGATCATGTAGATGGAGCATGTAGATGCAGTTGGTTCTGGGTGTGGGGTATGCATGTGGGGAGCTGGCTTTTTGTTGACATACTAATATGGCATACATTTTACACTTACCATGGGGTGGTTGAGGTTGAGATGTGTTGAGGGTCCCATATCTCACTACTGCCTCTCTCTCCAGGGTACTTTCCACCATTGCCTCTGCTGCTGAAGCTTCCAGAACATTGAATGGGCCTCCCCCTGTTCCTTGTGCTTCACACAGCCATGCTGCCACCCTCTCCTTGGCCCTGGAGCGCAGGTCGTACCACCTTTTCTTTAGGTCGTCCAGCGACCGGTCAGCCACACCCAGGGCATTTATGCGCAGCTGGATATCTCTCCAGATTCGCCTTTTCTCAGATTCTGGGATGGAATGTGATGACCTCCCAAACAGCTGCTCGTGGTTGTTGCAAATTCTTCAGTTAATATGTCCAGTTCCTTCTCAGAGAATTTTAGTTTGCGCAGCCTCTCCTTCCCTGCCTTCTCACTGGACTTGTTGGACATCTTGATTTTCTTTGCTTAGCTGGCTTGCAGTGTTGGACTGTGCTGCTGCACCTTGTCATGTGCTGTCAATTTTGTTCAGGATTCTCCAAGGACACCAATTCCTGTTGTGGAGCCCTTCTGCTCTCCCAGGAAGTGTTTTTTCTTTTTTTTATTCGCGCTCGCTATTTGCGCATGCAAAATGCCCTTTTCAGCCGCGTAAGCTATTTGCGCACGCCAAACTGGCTGTTCCACCGTGAAGGCTATCTGTGTGCGCTTAGCGAGTTGCAATTTGCCTCCTCGCTAAATTGCGATGCGTGTCATTTGCGAGTCGCAAATTGGGGACCAGTTGGGTACGTACATTGATTTTTGTAACTCACAAATTGCGATTCGCTATTTGGCGCAAATTGCGAGTCGCAAATTCATGCGGTCGTACATCTGGCCCCAAGAGCCAAACACTTTGGGTAGTTTTGCAATCTTTTTAACTTGTACTCTTTTGTGAAGAAACAGAAGGAATCTTAACATGATGCACCACTGATAAAGGTATGTTTAGTAAGTGTTATATGTGTTATCGGGCCAAGGGTTTAGTTGCTTTCTAATGATATATTTTGTGAAGAAACTGAAGGAATGTTATCATGCACCATTGATATTGTTGTGTATATCTCATGTCCATTTTGGTATCAGCAATGTTTAGTTAGTGATTTATGTATCGTAAAGGTAGGACTTTATGGAGCATTAACATATAGAGTTATAGGAGGATAACAGTATATAAAGAAGACATTTTCCACCAACATGTTCTCAGTGATATCAAATAGACAAGAGTGAAGCTTACGTTGTCTATGATGTCACTCATAACCCCGAGGTAAAAAAGATCTGTTATTCACTTTGTACCCATGTATAATTTTATGTTGTACTTGGCTCCGAAAATAGGGAGTGATACATACCATGACTTCTCCTCCATGCCCCAAATATAAAAAAGGAGAACAAGCCTCCAGTCATTCAACTCACCACCTTCTCGACCATTTCGCCCTCTCCCATCCAGGGGCGGCCCCTCCGTAATGGCAGAGGAGTGTCGCCCCACTCATCAGAGCCAGACAAAGAAAAATAAAATGATAATGAAACAATCAAATTTTATTTTTCTTTGGATGGATTTGACATGCGTGGAGGGTGAGCCAGGCCGGGCCATGACAGGCAGGTGATGGCACTTAGAAGTGCGCATGTATGTTTGGTCGGCCGTCCTAGGCCAGCCAAACATACATGCACACTTCTATTTTTCCAACCCTGCTGTGAACGTGGCTGTGTTCACAGCCGGGTTGGAGAAATGCCGCAGGCTCACAGGCAGTGTCTGAGTGGCAGAGCAGGCCGCTCAGACCAATCCAAATGCTGCTCTCCCAGCAGAGCAGAGTCTGGATTGGCTGAGCAGCCTCTTCCTTCCCGGAGACTGCTGGGAGATCTCCGAGGTGGGAGGCGGCCATCGGCGTCGGAGGCTGCGGAGAAAAGATACGTTTTTGTTTAATTATTATTATGTTTACACCCACACCCCAACTCCCACCCGCCCGTCATTCCCCCGCCCCCAACCTTCTTGTTGTGGCGGCCGTAACTGCTCCCATATCAAGACGAGTCCTCTCCTGTTCATCAGAACACAGAGCTAGCACTGACCTGGTAGGCACTCAAAGAGCCCTGTCAGAGCGGCCTTGAAATTCTTTATGACGTAGCAACAGTGAGTCAAAACTTTTGTCACCCACTGTTACCACGTCATAGCAATGAATAACTAGATTTAGAATGTGGTGTTAATGGTAGCAGCTCTTGGTGAGTACCATACATAGCTAATGTTTATTAAATTCCAGTTGTATCACGATTATAAGAAAAGATCATCTAATTCCCTAAGGTGCACATGTATGAAGTCAGTAATAGTCATCTTACTGATAGAGAAAGAGTTGAGAGAACTTAACATAGGTCATTTATATCTTGTTAATTTAATTTGAGGAATAGTCTGTTTCATATTAAGAGAAAGAGAGTTGCTTACCTAGAAATATTCTATAGATATATCCTTTCAGGGTTGAAGTTGGATGCATAAGGTTAATGGCAGATTACTATGCACTTCTTTATTTGCCTTTGGGTATCCCTTCCAGTCTGCAATGGTCAATCAATCAATCAATCAAGTAGTATCTGTATAGCATGGCTAATCAGCCCGGGGGGTATTCAGGTGCTGTGCTACAGGTATCAGTTGAAGTGACAGGTCTTGAGTCCCTTCCTGAAGTCGCTCAACAAGGGTGCAGTGCACAGGTGGAGGGGGAGGATGTTCCAGACTTTGATGGCAAGGTAGGAGAAGGAGCATCCTCTATAGCGGCTGCAGCAGATACATGGTGTCTGAGTGAGGGTGAGGTGTGTGGAATAGAGGTTTCTGGTCGGTTGGTGGAAGATCAAGTGGTGGTTTATGTAGGCTGGTCTTTGGTTGTGGAGGGGTTTGAAGGCATGGGCCAGGAGCTTGAAGTGGCATCTCTTCTGGACGTGGAGCCAATGAATGTCTTTTAGGTGCTCGGAGATGTGTGTCCTCTTTGGCAGGTTGAGGAGCTGGCTGCTGAGTTCTGGATTGTCTGAAGTCTTTGCATGAGTTTGGTGGCGGGCCGTAGTCAAGCCGGCTGGTGATGAGGGCCTGTGCCACAGATTTCCTTGTACTGATGGAGAGCCATCTGCAGATTTTGTAGAACATGTGGATCTTGTGGAAGCAGGCTGAGGAGACAGCGTATATATGGCCTGGGAGGGGGGCAACAGGCCACCCTCAAAGTTTACATTTTGTATTTGGCGTCAGGGAGGTGGCAGTCCCCAGTGCCCTGGTGGCCCGTGCACCCCCCAGCATATTATTTCTTTTTGCCCCAGAGAGTTGGTGGTCCCTGGACAAATCAAAGCCCCAAGAGTAGGGCCCACGTGGCCCCCTCCATTGTTAATTTAAAGCCCCAGGGAGGAGGTGGTCCCTGGTGCTTAAAACAGATCTATGATGGGGGTCCTATGCGCAAGGTAAGTCAAAAACAGTTTTTCCTAACCGCCTGTAGGTAATATGTATAGAAAATGCACACACACATATATATATATATATACACATATTTTTATATATATATTTATATATATATATATATATTTATTTATTTATTTATTTATACTAACAACAATAATTGTGGGTACCAGGAGTATCGCCCGGCGCTGAACTCTCAGTACATTGCTACCCTACCAGTGTTGTAATTATAATACATGAAAAAACAGTACTGAGATAGTAACAATATCAAACAACAGAAATTCTTGTGATGATGTCTTTATTAACTCACTTCGTTAATTTCTTAATACAGCCAGCATGTGTTTCAACGCACATTGCGCTACTTCAGGGGTTATGAAACACCTTATCTTTTTCAGGCACCGTTCCCTTATGTGAAGTTTTGTTCACCCAGTCTTCTGTGATGGAGCAAGGTAAATAAAATAAATTTGTAACCCCCATAATAATGATAATAATTTAACGATATTAATTGTTTGATGAACTAACCAACAATTTGCACCCTTGGTAAACATTTACACAAATGGTAATCGCTGTTTATGTTCAAAACTAACTTATTTACAATTGTAAAGTAAATTAATATTAATATAGTGATTTGCGTACTAATTAGAGCAAAATCGCATGATTTGTGCTATGTAGTAAAATTGTATTGTAGCAAAGAATGCGGATGGTAAGTAAAAATAGCTTTAAATGTCGCTTCTGCTAGGTAACACCTAACACGGGTTCTTAGAATGACGGGTGGTAAACAGAAAGGCTTATTTTCTTTATTTTAATTATGATTGTGTTTGTTTTATGATAGTTCGTTCGGGCCTATTAGGCCAGGTTGTGAAAATGGCTGCTGAGACAGATGAGGTCATGCGCAGAAACAAAGATGACCTCTAAGCGGAAGAAAGCAATGGAGCTAAACCACGTGGGTGCAGCTCGAGTCCGAGTGAGAGATGTCAAGGTCATGACGACCTAACATGAGGAGAGTGCCAAGAAAGACTCAGGCACGTATCCGTGAGAATGGAGTATGAACCAAAATGAAGTAACAATGGACTGATCAAATTGTGACCATCAAAAAGTAACATTACGGACTGTCAATTGGGACTGCATTTACCCAAAGGTCATGGGAAAGCACAATCCTTTAAACCATTCTAAAACCAGTTTGAACAAGGAGGGCAATGAGGTGATTCTTGCCACCCCTTCAATGGACCAATTAGCGTGATTCTCGCCCCCAAAGATTGCAACTTTTTGTTTAGTAAGCTAGTAGTAGGGTATAAGAGGACCTACTCTTAAGTAGGAGGAGCGTTGTTCCTGCATATATTTTTGAGCACTGAGCGTTGATGCTTATGAAGCTGCTGCTATTTTTCTATAGGCCGTTTTCCTTGCAGAATTATTCTTTTGAACTTTAAAAATTGACTGGGGAAAGGAACGAGACCGATGTGGGAAACCTGTATGGGAGGTCCGTCGAGGAGGCCTTTAGCGGGACAGTCAGTCAGTTTTGGGAGTTCTATGCTGTGATCTACAATTTATCTGCTTTGGTGAACCTTTTTCAATCTGCATCAAAGAGGGGTATGCATAAAATTCTTTATAAAATATATTTCTTATATGCTATTGAAATGTATTAAAATGATTAATAAACTTGAATCTCACTCATGCACTTAAGAAAATAGATAAAAATGTATTCTAATTAAAACAACGAGACTGTGGTTCTTCAGCTCAATAATAAGTGTCATAATTAACAGGTTTTAAATGTGATTGAGCTGGCCTTAATCACCATCAACTTATTCTACTAGTTGGTCCATCGACCAAAGAGCGGAATACCTTGATGTTTTGGAACCGACAGGATTAAACTGATTATGTATGATGTTTAAGGTAATATTCTGTTAATTTTAATAAGGTATTCCGTTCCTCCAGCAATTCGTTCTTCTCCTTAGTGAAAGTGGATGTGATCCAGGGAACAACTGAGTGAGTGTATGGTATGGGGTGTTATGGGCCCCACCGTCATATAGTATAGTAGATGAGAATGATTTTTACCTGGATTCGTGTCCAAAGGAGAAATTTATTCTGTAATTGGGATTTTCAATTTATGTATTATTCTTTGATTTAGATATCCCAATTCCATCCATAACACTACTTATTCTACAAGTCAATCAGTACCCAGGAGATCAATTCTTAAAAGAAGAGATCTCTACTATGACTATGAAGTCATTCCAACTTTTTGTTTGCAGCACAACCCTATCCAATGTTGAAAAATCCTTTCTAATTAATTCGCTTTTAAGTTAGTAATCAAGTTACCTCATGCAAACACCTTATCTTTTCATGCACCGTCCCCTTATGTGTAGTTTTTTCCCCACAGTCGTCTGTAATTGGGATTTTCAATCTCTGTATTATTCTCTGTCCTTAGTAGATTGATGTAGCATTATCCTATGTTTATATGCATATTATTCTGTAACTAATTAATTGGCTAAGTAAATATACACTTACTTGATTTAGATATCTTGTAGTAACACTTCTTGTGCAATCTAAGTTCTGCGCTGTGTCATTAAAGTCATCATTGTCCACTCCATAGGTAGTAAAATTGCAGCATTAATTGTCACTTGAGTGACTGAAGTCAGTTTACAAGTTTCCTATCTCCATGATGATTCCCCAGGTTAAATATATAGACCCGGCCTCACCTTCTTATTTAGTTCTCTTCAGTTTGAGTATTCCAATGATATACAGGTTAGATAATCTCATTCTTTCTCTTAGGTTCCCCATGATACGGGACTCTGTAAAGAAATATAAATCAATGGTTGAATGTTATTCTATTTAACTTTAGCAACTTCAGTCAAGGAGCATTCTCCGGTATAGTGTTCAAAAGTATTGTCATGCCTCCACATAATATTAGCATCAAAGCTACTACGGGAGAAGAGTGCCTCTGATGGCATACTCAGATATATTGTTTCAGGGTTATCTAAATTTGCAACATAAAAACAAACTCCCTGACGGCATTAACCAGTTAACTGGTTACATTTTTACTTTTTCTGATACATTGCTGCTCTGCACTTTTGAGCTACAAATCTATTGCTAAAGAAGAGCGCCTCATTATCAATTATCCCAGGTTAGCATCATGGAACATGAACGCCCGGATAGGCTTTCGCTAATATACTAAAAAATTATCACTTTGCCTGTCATCATTATGCGTGCTTTGAACTACACAGCTGTTACAAGAGAGGAGCGCATCAGACGGCATTTCTTGATAATATGGGCCTTATTAATGAAGGCCTGCATCACTTTTGTGCTGCCGTTGCGTCACTTTTAGTGACGCACCGGTGGCGTAAATAATGCACTATGTTTCGCCATATTTACAGAGTGACGCATCTAGGCAGATGCGTCACTTCGTAAACCCCTGCGCTACATTATACCTGCATCAGGTATAATGTATGCAGGGTGGGCGTTCCCTCGCAAGAAAGGGTCGTAGGAGTGGCCCAGAGAAATCTATAAAATTTCACTGCGCCATTTCTAAGAGGCCAATGCGTCAAAATCTTACGGGCTGGACCCATGTGAAAGAAACATTGCTGGAGTTGTGTCACGCTTCCAACACAACTCCAGCAATGTGCCACTTTTGCGCTGACAGATACGTCAGTAATACTGACATATCTGTCATTCCTTGCGACATGATGCGTCATACAGTAAATATGACGCATCAATGGTGTTGCAAGGAAGGCACACTTAAAAGTGTCGCGTCGCTGCTTTAACGCAGCAATGCGACACTTCTCATAAATGATGCCCATAGTTTCTAACATATCCACTCACCACATCTCCGCTCTTAACCTCCTTCCTCTGGTACATTTTAAGTGCACTGCGGTGGAGACACCCGTCCTTCTTAAATAGTATGCCAATTGGTTAATTGCTTTTACCTGCTTTTGTGACATATCTTTTTGTTTAAAAAACTGCTAGCCCCTGTTTAATTAGTCCCACTGAATTTATCAACATTCAAGACAAAAGTGTTTCTTCAAGGTTTATATAAAAGAAAAAGAGAAAATAATCCCTGACAATAACATAAGAAACTTTTAAATCAATATCACTTAGTTTTCAAAATTTGCAAATTATTATAGTCTCTTGCTCTGGTCTCCTATCATCATTTGGGATCGAACTCGGTTCATCAAGTGATACTTCTTTATCACTATTGAAATTCCACTACACTACCTGTCACCCTCTTCCTAAAAAATATATATTATTTTAATTAGCCGCGGTGAGGAATACTAGAGACCTGTTATCATAGCACACTCTTAATCTTCAACCACATTTTCCAAATTGAATTTTGCCCAAGGGTCCTTCCCTACCAAACTAAAATAAAATATGTAATAGAGCTTCAATTCTCCTCAACTCTTAAATAAAAATGTCTCTTAGTTGGATTTCGTGTCCCATAGTAGAATTGTACCTCTGTTTCTTACAAATATATTTCTACAACTCACTCGTAACTGCCTCTATGCAACAGGTTACCTACTTCTTTTATTTTTTAAAAGCATGGATTTGAAGACCTTTTTGTCTTTATCGAAACCTCATATAATAGTTTTGAACCTTGTTCCTAAGCTTAGCTTATTTTTACTCTCTTACAAGAGTCAAAACGATTATTAAAAAGACACAATTGAAAAAATGCATGACGTTCTATCCCCAAAGCGGGATTGAACCAGTCTACTATATAGTGCTTGACATTTCATTACTAGAGCAACGTATACAGTTCCCGGTCTATATTGAGCCTATATTGGACAGTCTGCTAACTTATTAATCCAGAACGTTTCTCTTGCTGCTATTCTTTTTGTCTATGTCACCATCCCTCCTATCCAAAGTGACATGTTTTATCCCCATAAAGCGAATACTTTCTAATTCTGTAACTTTATGGTTATCACAAAAATGTATAGCCATAGGGTATTTTATATCACAGTTCTTAATTGCAATCAAACATCTGATTTTTACTTTTCTTACTGTGTATCCTATGTACATTATGCCGCATATGCACGTCATTGCATATACACAACTACAAGTGTTGCAGTTGATAAATGAAGCAATTTATGATTTTGTATGTCCCTTGCTGTTGGAAAATGTCCTAGTTTGGTCTGCTACATATTTCAGCAGACGCATTTCTTGCATCTATGTGAGCCTTTTGGAAGATCATTGAGCCGTGTGCTCCACTCCCTTTCTTTATTCATATCGTCGTAAAGTGCTGTAACATTTAGACTCAGAAGAGTTCACAAGGTGGATGCTTTCCTGTATACCAGTATCGGTTTGGATGGCAAAATCTCCTGAATGTCTGGATCAAGACTGAGTACATCCCTATGTTTCTGTAGATTCTTATAGACTCTCATATTGCCCTCACGCATGTAGTGATAAATCTTAGGATATCTTTATCCAAGGTTCATCTTTTTTGGTTTTTAGTAATTCCTCCCTTACAATTTTCTGTACTCACCTTTTACTTTATTTCTGATTTCCAAATCATAACCACGTCTTCTGAAACTTAATGAAATGTATTCTTCTACTCTTTCTACTCCTTTGGTTCACTACTATATTGGCAAGGCATGCGTGGTAAAGCCATATGCATGGTAAAATATTTACAGGTAAGTATAAACTCTCTCTCCAAGTATGAATCCTATCTGTGTGTGTGTGTGTGTGTGTGTGTGTGTATATACATACATATATATATATATATATATATATATATATATATATATATATATATATATATATATATATATATATTATCTACTGGCGGTCGCCAGTAGATAGTTATAGTTAGGACCTATTTTCCATAGGAAATCCGCGACATTCTATTTGAAATAACTCTCTTGCCGGTTGACGTATCTTCGCAAAATTTTCAAACTTTGTGGGGCGCTCCGGTCCGCTCCTACCCTGAAAGTCTCGGGGTGATTCGTTAAGCGGTGGCCGAGAAAAAAGGGGGGTCCCAAAACGCGTTTTCCCCATTCATTTTTCCATAGGAAACTTTAGACACGGCTACAGCCCGAACTGCTGAACGGAATTACACCAAATTTGGCAAAGAGGTAGTTCTTGGTTCAGAAAGAACCCTTTTGTTAAATGGTGTAAATCCGTTCAGTAGTTGCTGAGAAAATCAAAAGTAAAAGTACATATATATCTATGGGCACGGAGGATCCGCGCACCCTCCCGATCACGAGCTGTCTGCTAATTGGCTGTCAACACTCCAAACCAGGAAGTGTTGGCAGCCATCTTGTTCCTCGGTAGAACCGAGGAACAAGAAAGCAGTAAAAAAAAGTGCGCAAAACGCACAAAGGGCGCAGGGTAGAAACACCCTGACCCCCTAGGTCTGCTCAGGGGGTCCCACAAGGACCCCCTGGGCAGAAAAAAGCATTTTTTTTTAAAAAAATCGGCAGGATGCGCTCAGGGTGCGCGGATCCTGCCGATTAGAAAAAAACCCAGAGGAAACAAGTGCGCAAAACGCACAAAGGGGGCAGGGTAGAAACACCCTGACCCCTAGGTCTGCTCAGGGGTCCCACAAGGACCCCTGGGCAGAAAAAAGCATTTAAAAAAAAAATCGGCGGGATGCGCTCAGGGTGCGCGGATCCCGCCGAGAAAAAAAAAATCGAAGCGCGGTCTCCCGCGCTTCGATTGTATTTTGCCCCCGGGTGGCCCAAGTCCCGGGGGCATGGTGGGGGGTTAAATTTATGTATGGGGGGCCTCAAAGGGCCCCCAAGCCCGGGGACCGCCACCCCCGGGGCTTTCTTTTAAAATGGTGCGGGAGGGCTCTGAGCCCTCCCGCAGCCCCGAGACCACCACCTCCCTGGGGCTTCTTTTTAAAAAAAAAAATTAAATGTGTGGGGGGCTCGAGCCCCCCACACGCCCCAGGGACCGCCACCTCCCTGGGGCACTAACAAATTAAAATGGGGGTCCGTTTTGGACTCCCGAAGCCCCGGGGACCACCACCTCCCCGGGGCTTTGCTGATGTGGGGAGGGGGCCGCGCGGCCCCCTCCTGGAGCCTGTGGTGGCCCTGGGGACCGCCACCCCCCAGGGCCAGCTCCTGCAGTGTCCCGGGGTGCCTACCCCGGGACACTGCTGTTTGCAATGACAGGACGGGAGCCTCGCGGCTCCCGTCCTGTCATTGCAAACTGCTTTGGATATTGGAAGAGAGAGCAGGGAAACCTGCTCTCGCTCCAATATCCAAAGACAATTGCTTTTCCACATGGGGAGCAGCATGTTAGCTGCTCCCCATGTGGAAAGCAATGCCGGCTCCCGTAGGACACGGGGAGCCGGCGGGACTGTGGGGGTTTGGGGACCCCCACAGTCCCCAACGAGAGGCCAGGCCCCGGGGATGGGGTCCCCGGGGCCATAGAG
Organism: Calotriton arnoldi; assembly: GCA_963921515.1. NCBI lineage: Eukaryota > Metazoa > Chordata > Amphibia > Caudata > Salamandridae > Calotriton > Calotriton arnoldi. Next base: position 504,466 of record CAWUFW010000379.1, read on the forward strand.
TGGCCCGGGAGGGGGGCCACGCAGCCCCCCTCCCCAGAAATAAGTTAAAAAAAAAAGAAAAAGGCCTGCCCCGGGGGATGGGGTCCCCGGGGCAAAAGAGGCCTGAGGAGGGGGCCACGCAGCCCCCCTCCTTAAAAATTAAAGAAAAGTGTGGCCATGCCCCGGGGGATGGGGTCCCAGGGGCAGGATTCGGCCAGGGGAGGGGGCCACGCGGCCCCCTTCCCGTTTAATTGAAAAAAAAAAGGGGGGTAAGGCCCTGGGGGATGGGGTCCCCAGGGCCCAAAAATAGGAAAAAGGAAGGGGGCCACACAGCCCCCTTCAGGGAAAAGAAAAAAAAAACGATCGGGCCGCAGGCCCGCCCCTTCCTTCACCACTCTGCAAACGCGCCCCTGGCGCGTTTGCAGATGGGGAAGTAATTCCACTTCAATACTGGGGGTCCCTGGGGGCCAACTAGCCCACCAGGAACCTCCAGTATGCGCCAGGGAGCTGCGTTGCAGAGAGGTGTACAGAGGCCACGCCCTTTATACACCTCTCTGCAACGCAGCTCTGTGGCGCTTTTTGAATATACCTGTTGGGCTAGTTGGCCCCCAGGGACCCTCAGGATTCAAGGGAGTTAATCCCCCGACTTAAAACGCGCCACGGGGTGGGTTTGCACAGTGGTGAAGGGAGGGGCGGGGCTTCAGGTGACATATGTGCAAACAGGCCCCGTGGCGTGTTTTAAGATGGGGGATTAAGTCCCCTTGAATCCTGAGGGTCCCTGGAGTCCAACTAGCCCACCATGTACTTCCAAAAAGCGCCTCAGAGCTGCCTTGCAGAGAGGTGTAAAAAGGGGTGTGGCCTCTGTACACGTCTCTGTAACGCAGCCCCCTGGCGCATACTGGAGGTTCCTGGTGGGCTAGTTGGCCCCCAGGGACACTCATGATTAAAGGGGACTTAATCCCCCAACTTAAAATGCGCCACGGGGTGCGTTTGCACAGATGTCACCTCAGGCCCCGCCCCCTCCCTTCACCATTGTGCAAATATTCCTCTAAAATCAGCCGAAATACGAATTCCGATTTACTCATCTGTTATCAGGAGAGACCTCAGTGCTGCATCTTTCAGCCCAGTACTGATCCTGAAAAGTAATTTTAACCGTACTTACCAGTAACTTGAATTTCCTTCCATAGGATATCATTGCCTGCTTTTTGCTGAAAAAGTTTCTAAGTGTCGATTTTTGAAACATACAAATATTCCTCTAAAATCAGCCGAAATACGAATTCCGATTTACTCATCTGTTATCAGGAGAGACCTCAGTGCTGCATCTTTCAGTCCAGTACTGATCCTGAAAAGTAATTTTAACCGTACTTACCAGTAACTTGAATTTCCTTCCATAGGATATCATTGCCTGCTTTTTGCTGAAAAAGTTTCTAAGTGTCGATTTTGAAACATACAAATATTCCTCTAAAATCAGCCGAAATACGAATTCCGATTTACTCACCTGTTATCAGGAGAGAACCTCAGTGCTGCATCTTTTAGCCCAGCACTGACCCTGAAAAGTAATTTTAACCGTACTTACCAGTAACTTGTATTTCCTTCCATAGGAATCCATTGTCTGGTTTTCAGCAGAAAAGTTTCAAAGTGTCGATTTTCACAAACTACAAATATTCCTTAAAAATCGCCTGTATGACTTAAACGCATTCTTTCAACTGTTTACAGGAGATGCACCAGTGCTGGATCCAGGATCCACCACTGAGTGAGAAAAAGTCACGATAACACTACTTACCTGCTAAGTGAATTTCCTCCCATAGGATAACATTGGTGATTCTATGTGAAAAAGTTTCTAAGTGTCAACTTTTAAAATACAATAATATTCCTTAAAAATCACTACTGTAACCAAAACGCTTTTACTAAACTGTTTACAGGAGATGTCCCAGGACTGAATCTAGGATCCAGTCCTGTGCTTAGAAAAAGTAATCCATAAAGTAACTAATTGCATTTAACTAGAAATTCACATTGAGCTGAATGTTGCATTGTGTTTGAAATTGTGTTGCCCATTGCAACAACTGTAACTACTGTACTTAAAAGTCTATTGCCTATTTGCAAAGAATTTAAACTAAAGTAATTCATTCTGAGAAAGTATATTTTGTAATGTAATGTATAATGTAATTACAATGTAATTTAATAAATAAAATATCTAAAAATAAATAGTTTTAAAAAATGTAGTAAATCAGTATCAAAAAAATAAATATAACAATTAATACATTTAAAAATTGTCATTTACAAAACCTTTGAAATTCACTGAAAAAACCATAGGTTTTAGGGCGTTATAGTTAGAAATTAGCATTTAAAAAACCTTTGAAATTCACTGAAAAAACCATAGGTTTCAGGCACGTTATAGTTAGAAATTAGCATTTAAAAAACCTTTGAAATTCACTGAAAAAACCATAGGTTTCAGACACGTTATAGTTAGAAATTAGCATTTAAAAAACCTTTGAAATTCACTGAAAAAACCATAGGTTTTAGGGACAGTTATAGTTAGTTGGACATTTCACTCGTACAAAACCCGTGAAATTCCCCCGTTATAGTTAGTTCAGCTAACTATAACTCGCGCCCACGCAATGCACTGCTGATGACGTCACATATTACATCACTCATGACATGGTCAGTGACATCACTGATGACATCACTGATGACATCTCAAATGACATCACTGATGACATCATCCACGTGATAATCTGATGCAGCTCCTCACACCCTAATATAACCTTTGATACACCAAATCTAAATTACAGACTGCCATTCGCAAAACCATAGACACTCCAACACCAATAACTACATACCCACTCACTGATTCTTAGGTCTACACACACACATCCACTCACTCACCCGTACAGTCACTCATACTTATGGTCACTCAGTACAGGACTATCATATGCACTCTTACTCCTATATAGACACTCAAACACCGCCACTCATCCATAGAGGTACTCACACACCTAGTCAGTCATGCAAATAATTAAACACACTGCCATTTACTCACCTATACAGTTATACACACACCAGCTCACTTAATCATACAAATACTAGCACATTGTTACGCTCTTATACAATCACTGATACAAGCACACACTCATCCATACAGCCACTATCACAATCACTCACTCTCGCTTATAGCTATTTATATACTCCAACACACATATATACTGCCTTTCACATATGTAGTTACTCACACATGTACCACTGGGACATACATTCACTCACTAACACACTCTTACACACACTTACCCACCCATACAGTCTATCACAGATGCACTCTTGAAACCATCCACCCAGTGAATCACCCACTCACACATCTATGCACAGAGTCGCACACACCCCACCCACACAAACACTCAGGCACCCATACAGATACTCAGACAACCAATCAATAACTCATATAGACACTCATGTAGCTATTCACAAACCCATGCAGCCACTTACACAGCAACAGACAGACGGATTCAGACATTCACCCAGTTTAGTCACTAACCCATGCATTCAGTAAGATTCGTTTAATCACTCACTTATACAGTTAGTCAAGCACCTACTAAATCATCCATACAGACACTTATACACCCACTCATTCTTCAATATGCCTTTCCCTATATATATTAAAAATATTTAAACTTTACAGAAACACACAGTCACTGGATGATGTCATCAGTGATGTCATTTGAGATGTCATCAGTGATGTCATCAGTGATGTCACTGACCATGTCATGAGTGATGTAATATGTGACGTCATCAGCAGTGCATTGCGGGGCGCGAGTTATAGTTAGCTGAACTAACTATAACGGGGGAATTTCACGGGTTTTGTACGAGTGAAATGTCCAACTAACTATAACTTCCCTTCTAAAAACCTATGGTTTTTTCTGTGAATTTTCTAAGGTTTAAATGTTAATTCTAACTATAACGTGCCTGAACCTAAGGGTTTTTCCAGTGAATATATATATATCTATATCTATACATATATATGTATATATATATATTCACTGAAAACCATAGGTTTCAGGCACGTTATAGTTAGAAATTAGCATTTAAAAAACCTTAGAAATTCACTGAAAAAAACCATAGGTTTTAGGGACAGTTATAGTTAGTTGGACATTGCACTCGTACAAAACCATAGAAATTACCCCGTTATAGTTAGTTCAGCTAACTATAACTCGTGCCCCGCAATGCACTGCTGATGACGTCACATATTACATCACTCATGACATGGTCAGTGACATCACTGATGACATCACTGATGACATCTCAAATGACATCACTGATGACATCATCCAGTGACTGTGTGTTTCTGTAAAGTTTAAATATGTTTAATATATATAGGGAAAGGCGTATTGAAGAATGAGTGGGTGTATAAGCGCCTGAATGGATGATTTAGTAGGTGCGTGACTGAGTCTATAAGTGAGTGATTAAACGTATCTTACTGAATGCATGGGTTAGTGACTAAACTGTGTGAATGTCTGTATCCGTCTGTCTGTTGCTGTGTAAGCAGCTGCATGGGTTTGTGAATAGCTACATGAGTGTCTATATGGGTTATTGATTGGTTGTCTGAGTATCTGTATGGGTGCCTGAGTGTTTGTGTGTGTGGGGTGTGTGTGACTCTGTGCATAGATGTGTGAGTGGGTGATTCACTGGGTGCATGGTTTCAAGAGTGCATCTGTGATGGACTGTATGGGTGGGTGAGTGTGTGTATGGGTGTGTTAGTGAGTGAATGTATATCTCAGTGGTACATGTGTGAGTAACTACATATGTGAAAGGCAGTATATATGTGTGTTGGAGTATATAAATGGCTATAAGTGAGAGTGTGTGATTGTGAGAGTGGCTGTATGGATGAGTGTGTACTTGTATCAGTGATTGTATAAGAACGTAAGAATGTGCTAGTATTTGTATGAGTAAGTGAGCTGGTGTGTGTATAACTGTATAGGTGAGTAAATTGGCAGTGTGATTAATTATTTGCATGACTGACTAGGTGTGTGAGTACCTCTATGGATGAGTGGCGTTGTGTGAGTGTCTATGTAGGTGTATGAGTGCATATGATAGTCCTGTACTGAGTGACCGTAAGTATGAGTGACTGTACGGGTGAGTGAGTGGATGTGTGTGTGTAGACCTAAGAATCAGTGAGTGGGTATGTAGTTATTGGTGTTGGAGTGTCTATGGTTTTGAGAATGGCAGTCTGTAATTTAGAGTGGGTGTATCAAAGGTTATATTAGGGTGTGAGAAGATGCATCAAATTATCACATGGATGATGTCATCAGTATCTATCAGTGATGTCATTTGAGATGTCATCAGTGATGTCATCAGTGATGTCACTGACCATGTCATGAGTGATGTAATATGTGACGTCATCAGCAGTGCATTGCGGGCGCGAGTTATAGTTAGCTGAACTAACTATAACGGGGGAATTTCTATGGTTTTGTACGAGTGAAATGTCCAACTAACTATAACTGTCCCTAAAACCTTATGGTTTTTTCAGTGAATTTCTAAGGTTTTTTAAATGCTAATTTCTAACTATAACGTGCCTGAAACCTATGGTTTTTTCAGTGAATTTCAAAGGTTTTTTAAATGCTAATTTCTAACTATAACGTGTCTGAAACCTATGGTTTTTTCAGTGAATTTCAAAGGTTTTTTAAATGCTAAATTTCTAACTATAACGTGCCTGAAATCTATGGTTTTTAAGTGAATTTCAAAGTGTTTTTTAAAATGCTAGTTTCTAACTATGCCTACAGAGGTAGGACATGTGAAGAAAGAAGAAAAACGCACAGAAAGAAGCAAAAGAAATGCAGAAAGAAGCAACAGAAGTCCACAAAGACGAAGAAAAGAGCAGGAAGAAGCAAGACATGTGCAGAAAGAACCAACAAAGGAGCAGAAAGAGGGCTTGTTGCAAAATCATCCTGTGCCCACAACTTTTTCAGACGGGTACTGGTGGTAACTGACTCGGACTAACCAGGCCTAGAGCCAGTGCTATGCTAAAAGACACTTAGAATACAGTGACAACACCTACATACACTAGGGAACACTATGCGTTGGGGTACCCCTGTGATTAGCATGACCTCCTCTGTAAGGCCCTAGTACATAATAGGGCAGGGGGATTAAAACTTCCTCTTAAAACGCGCCCCGGGGCGCGTTTGCACAGTGGTGAAGGGAGGGGGGGGCCTGAGGTAACATGTGTGCAAACAAGCCCTGTGGCCGTTTTAAGTTGGGAGATTAAGTCCCCTTGAATCCAGAGGGTCCCTGGGGTCCAACTAGCCCACTAGGTACCTCCAGTAAGGGCCACAGAGCTGCGTTGCACAGAGGTGTAAAGGGGCGTTGCCTGTACCACCTCTCTGCAACGCAGCCCTGTGGCGGCGCACTGGAGGTACCTGGTGGGCTAGTTGGCCCCCAGGGTCCCTCAGGATTCAAGGGGAATTAATTCCCAACTTAAAACGCGCCACAGGGCGTGTTTGCACACATGTCACCTGAGGCCCCGCCCTCCCCTTCACCACTGTGCAAACGCACCCTGTGGCGCGCTTTAGCTGGGGCATGAGGTCACCCTGAATCCTGAGGTCCCTGGGGCCCAACTAGCCCACCAGGTACTTCCACTAAGCGCCACAGGCTTGCGTTGCAGAGAGGTGGTCCGAGGCCACGCCCCTTTTTACACCTCTCTGCAACGCAGCTCTGTGGCGCTTACTGGAGGTACCTGGTGGGCTAGTTGGACCCCAGAGACCCTCAGGATTCAAGTGGACTTAATCCCCCAACTTAAAACACGCCAAAGGGCGTGTTTGCACATATGTCACCTCAGGCCCCGCCCCCTCCCTTCACCACTGTGCAAACGCGCCCTGTGGCGCGTTTTAAGTTGGGGGATAAAGTCCCCTTGAATCCTGAGGGTCCCTGGGGTCCAACTAGCCCACCAGGTACCTCCAGTAAGCGCCACAGAGCTGCGTTGCAGAGAGGTGTAAAAAGGGGCATGGCCTGCACCACCTCTCTGCAACGCAGCCCTGTGGCGCGCACTGGAGGTACCTGGTGGGCTAGTTGGCCCCCAGGGACCCCCAGTATTCAAGGGGAATTAATGCCCCAATTTAAAACGCGCCACAGGGCGCGTTTGCAGAGTGGTGAAGGGAGGGGGCGGGGCCTGAGGCACGATCGCGTCTTTTTTTTTATTTTATTTTTTAGAAGGGGGGCTGTGTGGCCCCCCTTCTTTTTTCCTTTTTTGGGCCCTGGGGACCCCATCCCCCAGGGCCTGACCCCTTTTTTTATAAAAAAAAAAAAAAGTGAACGGGAAGGGTGCCGCGTGGCCCCCCTCCAATGGCCAATTCCGGCCCCGGGAACCCCATCCCCCCAGGGCATGGCCACATTTTAAAAGTTTTTTTAAGGAGGGGGGCTGCGTGGCCCCCCTCCTGAGGCCTCTATTGGCCCCGGGGACCCCATCCCCCAGGGCAGGCCTTTTTTAAAAAAATAATTTGCGGAGGGGGGCCGCGTGGCCCCCCTCCAGGGCCACTACTAGCCCCGGGGACCCCATCCCCCGGGGCAGGCCCTATCCATTGGGGACCATGGGGGGAGCCCCAATGCCCCCACGGTCCCGCCGGCTCCCCGCGTCCTGCAGGAGCCGGCATTGCTTTTCCACATGGGGAGCTGCTAACATGCACCTCCCCTTGTGGAAAAGCAATCTGCTTTGGGTTTTGGAAGAGATAGCAGGTTTCCTGCTCTCTCTTCCAAAATCCAAAGCAAGTTTGCTATGACAGGACGGGAGCCGCGAGGCTCCCGTCCTGCCATAGCAAACAGCAGTGTCTCGGGGGTGGGCATCCCGGGACACTGCAGGAGCCGGCCCTGGGGGGTGGCGGTCCCCAGGGCCATCACAGGCTCCCTTCACTTGCACAGCCCCGGGGAGGTGGTGGTCCCCCGGGCTCGGGGGTCTGTTACGGACCCCCAAATTTACATTCTTAGTTCCCCGGGGAGGTGGCGGTCCCCGGGGCGTGTGGGGGGGCTCGAGCCCTCCCACACAGGTTATTTTCTTTTTTTTTTTAAAAAGCCCCGGGGGCTGGCGGTCCCTGGGGCTGCGGGGGGGCCGTGTGCCCCCGCAAACATTCATGTAAAGCCCCGTGGGGTGGTGGTCCCCGGGGCTTGGGGGGGCCTTGGAGGCCCCCCTCACATTAAAAAAGAAGCCCTGGGGGGTGGCGGTCCCCGGGGCTGCGGGGGGGCTGCGTGCCTCCCCGCAACTCATAATAGAAGCCCCGGGGAGGTGGCGGTCCCCGGGGCAGTATGGGGGGGATTGGGGCCCCCCCACACATTTTTTTTGTCACTGCCCCCGGGACTTGGCCCACCCGGGGACTAAATAATAACGAAGCGCGGGAGGCCGCGCTTCGTTTTTTTTAGTTTCACGGCCGGATCCGGCGTGCATTTTGTCGTTTGAAAAAAAAAAAATGATTTTTGGGGGCCTGGGGGTCCTTGTGGGACCCCCTAAGCAGGCCTAGGGGGTCAGGGTGTTTCTACCCTGCCCCCTTTTCTTGTTTTTCGCGTTTGTTTTTCTGTTTTCTTGTGACTCGGTTCTACCGAGTCACAAGATGGCTGCCAACACTTCCTGGTTTGGAGTGTTGACAGCCAATTAGAATAAAGCTCGTGGTCGGGAGGGTCCGCAGATCCTCCGTGCCTCTAGATATCGATATCTTTATTTTTTGATATTCTCAGCAACTACTGAACGGATTGACACCATTAAAAAAAAAGGGCGCTTTCTGAACCAAGCACTACCTTTTTGCCAAATTTGGTGTAATTCCGTTCAGCAGTTTGGGCTGTAACCATGTCTAAAGTTTCCTATGGGAAATTGATTTTTTGACCTCTATTTTTTGATTTTCTCCGCAACTACTGAACGGATTTACACCATTTAAAAAAAAGGGCGCTTTCTGAACCAAGCACTACCTTTTTGCCAAATTTGGTGTAATTCCGTTCAGCAGTTCGGGCTGTAGCCGTGTCTAAAGTTTCCTATGGAAATTAACATGGAGAAAACACGTTTTGGGACCCCCCTTTTTTCTCGGTCCCCACTTGCCGAATCACCCCGAAACTTTCAAGACAGGAGCTGACCGGAGCGCCCCACTAGTTTTGAAAATTTCGCGATGATTCGTCATCCGGCACCAAAGTTATTGGGAAAACAAAAAACGCTTTTCCTATGGAAACTAGGTCCTAACTATAACTATCTACTGGCGACCGCCAGTAGATAATATATATATATATATATATATATATATATATATATATATATATATATATATATATATATATATATATAAAAAACGCCCAGAAGATAGTTATAGGGATGTTAAGCTGCCTGCTTGGTTCAAATGTAGTTTGTAACTCACCTGCAGCTGTGTGCGGCCTCAAGCTTCTGGGCGTTTTTGGTTATATATATATTATCTACTGGCGGTCGCCAGTAGATAGTTATAGTTAGGACCTATTTTCCATAGGAAATCCGCTACATTCTATTTGAAATAACTCTCTTGCCGGTTGACGTATCTTCGCGAAATTTTCAAACTTTGTGGGGCGCTCCGGTCCGCTCCTACCCTGAAAGTCTCGGGGTGATTCGTTAAGCGGTGGCCGAGAAAAAGGGGGTCCCAAAACGCGTTTTCCCCATTCATTTTTCCATAGGAAACTTTAGACACGGCTACAGCCCGAACTGCTGAACGGAATTACACCAAATTTGGCAAAGAGGTAGTTCTTGGTTCAGAAAGAACCCTTTTGTTAAATGGTGTAAATCCGTTCAGTAGTTGCTGAGAAAATCAAAAGTAAAAGTACATATATATCTATGGGCACGGAGGATCCGCGCACCCTCCCGATCACGAGCTGTCTGCTAATTGGCTGTCAACACTCCAAACCAGGAAGTGTTGGCAGCCATCTTGTTCCTCGGTAGAACCGAGGAACAAGAAAGCAGTAAAAAAGTGCGCAAAACGCACAAAGGGGGCAGGGTAGAAACACCCTGACTCCCTAGGTCTGCTCAGGGGGTCCCACAAGGACCCCCTGGGCAAAAAGCATTTTTTTAATCGGCAGGATGCGCTCAGGGTGCGCGGATCCTGCCGATAAAAAAAAAAATCGAAGCGCGGTCTCCCGCGCTTCGATGTTAATTTGCCCCCGGGTGGGCCAAGTCCCGGGGGCATGCTGGGGGGGGTTTATTTTATGTATGGGGGCCTCTAAGGGCCCCCCAAGCCCCGGGGACCGCCACCCCCCGGGGCTTTATTTGAAAAAGTAGCGGGAGGGCTCTGAGCCCTCCCGCAGCCCCGGGGACCACCACCTCCCCGGGGCTTCTTTATTTTTTAAATTAACATGTGTGGGGGGGCTCCAGCCCCCCCACACGCCCCGGGGACCACCACCTCCCCGGGGCACTAACAGAATTGAAAATGGGGGTCCGTTAAGGACCCCCGAGCCCCGGGGACCACCACCTCCCCGGGGCTGTGCATTTGGATGGGAGGGGGGCCGCGCGGCCCCCCTCCTGGAGCCTGTGGTGGCCCTGGGGACCGCCACCCCCCAGGGCCGGCTCCTGCAGTGTCCCGGGGTGCCTACCCCCGGGACACTGCTGTTTGCAATGACAGGACGGGAGCCTCGCGGCTCCCGTCCTGTCATTGCAAACTTGCTTTGGATATTGGAAGAGAGAGCAGGAAACCTGCTCTCGCTTCCAATATCCAAAGACAATTGCTTTCCACACGGGGAGCAGCATGTTAGCTGCTCCCCATGTCGAAAAGCAATGCTGGCTCCCGTAGGACATGGGGAGCCGGCGGGACTGTGGGGGGTTTGGGGACCCCCCCACAGTCCCCAACCAGAGGCCAAGCCCCGGGGGATGGGGTCCCCGGGGCAAGTAGTGGCCCGGGAGGGGGGCCACGCGGCCCCCTCCCCAGAAATAATTAAAAAATTAATTTTTAAAAAAGGCCTGCCCCGGGGGATGGGGTCCCCGGGGCAAGAGAGGCCTGAGGAGGGGGGCCACGCAGCCCCCTCCTTAAAAATTAATGTAAAAGTGTGGCCATGCCCCGGGGATGGGGTCCCCGGGGTAGGATTCGGCCAGGGGAGGGGGCCACGCGGCCTCCTTCCCGTTTAATTAAAAAAAAAAAAAAAGGGGATAAGGCCCTGGGGGATGGGGTCCCCAGGGCCCAAAAATAGGAAAAAGGAAGGGGGGCCACACAGCCTCCCTTCAGGAAAAAAAAAAAAACGATTGGGCCGCAGGCCCCGCCCCTTCCTTCACCACTCTGCAAACGCGCCCCCTGGCGCGTTTGCAGATGGGGAAGTAATTCCCCTTCAATACTGGGGGTCCCTGGGGGCCAACTAGCCCACCAGGAACCTCCAGTATGCGCCAGGGGGCTGCGTTGCAGAGAGGTGTACAGAGGCCACGCCCCGTTTTACACCTCTCTGCAACGCAGCTCTGTGGCGCTTTTTGGATATACCTGTTGGGCTAGTTGGCCCCCAGGGACCCTCAGGATTCAAGGGGAGTTAATCCCCCGACTTAAAACGCGCCACGGGGCGCGTTTGCACAGTGGTGAAGGGAGGGGGCGGGGCTTCAGGTGACATGTGTGCAAACAGGCCCCGTGGCGTGTTTTAAGATTGGGGATTAAGTCCCCTTGAATCCTGAGGGTCCCTGGAGTCCAACTAGCCCACCATGTACTTCCAAAAGCGCCACAGAGCTGCCTTGCAGAGAGGTGTAAAAGGGGTGTGGCCTCTGTACACGTCTCTGCAACGCAGCCCCTGGCGCATACTGGAGGTTCCTGGTGGGCTAGTTGGCCCCCAGGGACCCTCATGATTAAAGGGGACTTAATCCCCAACTTAAAACGCGCCACGGGGCGCATTTGCACAGATGTCACCTCAGGCCCCGCCCCCTCCCTTCACCATTGTGCAAATATTCCTCTAAAATCAGCCGAAATACGAATTCCGATTTACTCACCTGTTATCAGGAGAGACCTCAGTGCTGCATCTTTCAGCCCAGTACTGATCCTGAAAAGTAATTTTAACCGTACTTACCAGTAACTTGAATTTCCTTCCATAGGATATCATTGCCTGCTTTTTGCTGAAAAAGTTTCTAAGTGTCGATTTTTGAAACATACAAATATTCCTCTAAAATCAGCCGAAATACGAATTCCGATTTACTCACCTGTTATCAGGAGAGAACCCAGTGCTGCATCTTTTAGCCCAGCACTGACCCTGAAAAGTAATTTTAACCGTACTTACCAGTAACTTGTATTTCCTTCCATAGGAATCCATTGTCTGGTTTTCAGCAGAAAAGTTTCAAAGTGTCGATTTTCACAAACTACAAATATTCCTTAAAAATCGCCTGTATGACTTAAACGCATTCTTTCAACTGTTTACAGGAGATGCACCAGTGCTGGATCCAGGATCCACCACTGAGTGAGAAAAAGTCACGATAACACTACTTACCTGCTAAGTGAATTTCCTCCCATAGGATAACATTGGTGATTCTATGTGAAAAAGTTTCTAAGTGTCAACTTTTAAAATACAATAATATTCCTTAAAAATCACTACTGTAACCAAAACGCTTTTACTCAACTGTTTACAGGAGATGTCCCAGGACTGAATCTAGGATTCAGTCCTGTGGTTAGAAAAGTAATCCATAAAGTAACTAATTGCATTTAGCTAGAAATTCACATTGAGCTCAATGTTGCATTGTGTTTGAAATTGTGTTGCCCATTGCAACAACTGTAACTACTGTACTTAAAAGTCTATTGCCTATTTGCAAAGTATTTAAAGTAAATTAATTCATTCTGAGAAAGTATATTTTGTAATGTAATGTATAATGTAATTACAATGTAATTTAAAAAATAAAATATCTAAAAATAAATAGTTTAAAAAAATGTAGTAAATCAGTATGAAAAAAATAAAAATAACAATTAATACATTTAAAAATTGGCATTTACAAAACCTTTGAAATTCACTGAAAAAAACCATAGGTTTCAGACATGTTATAGTTAGGAATTAGCATTTAAAAAACCTTTGAAATTCACTGAAAAAACCATAGGTTTCAGACATGTTATAGTTAGAAATTAGCATTTAAAAAACCTTTGAAATTCACTGAAAAAACCATAGGTTTCAGGCACGTTATAGTTAGAAATTAGCATTTAAAAAACCTTTCAAATTCACTGAAAAAACCATAGGTTTTAGGGACAGTTATAGTTAGTTGGACATTGCACTCGTACAAAACCCGTGAAATTCCCCTGTTATAGTTAGTTCAGCTAACTATAACTCGCGCCCCGCAATGCACTGCTGATGACGTCACATATTACATCACTCATGACATGGTCAGTGACATCACTGATGACATCACTGATGTCATCTCAAATGACATCACTGATGACATCATCCAGTGAGTGTGTGTTTCTGTAAAGTTTAAAAATGTTTAATATATATAGGGAAAGGCGTATTGAAGAATGAGTGGGTGTATAAGTGTCTGAATGGATGATTTAGTAGGTGCGTGACTGACTCTGTAAGTGAGTGATTAAACGTATCTTACTGAATGCATGGGTTAGTGACTAAACTGGGTGAATGTCTGTATCCGTCTGTCTGTTGCTGTGTAAGTGGCTGCATGGGTTTGTGAATAGCTACATGAGTGTCTATACGAGTTATTTATTGGTTGTCTGAGAATCTGTATGGGTGCCTGAGTGTTTGTGTGGGTGGGGTGTGTGCGACTCTGTGCATAGATGTGTGAGTGGGTGATTCACTGGGTGGATGGTTTCAAGAGTGCATCTGTGATAGACTGTATGGGTGGGTAAGTGTGTGTAAGAGTGTGTTAGTGAGTGAATGTATGTCCCAGTGGTACATGTGTGAGTAACTACATATGTGAAAGGCAGTATATATGTGTGTTGGAGTATATAAATAGCTATAAGCGAGAGTGTGTGATTGTGAGAGTGACTGTATGGATGAGTGTGTGCTTGTATCAGTGATTGTATAAGAGCGTAAGAATGTGCTAGTATTTGTATGAGTAAGTGAGCTGGTGTGTGTATAACTGTATGGGTGAGTAAATGGCAGTGTGTTTAATTATTTGCATGACTGAGTAGGTGTGTGAGTACCTCTATGGATGAGTGGCGGTGTTTGAGTGTCTATATAGGAGTATGAGTGCATATGATAGTCCTGTACTGAGTGACCGTAAGTATGAGTGACTGTACGGGTGAGTGAGTGGATGTGTGTGTAGACCTAAGAATCAGTGAGTGGGTATGTAGTTATTGGTGTTGGAGTGTCTATGGTTTTGCGAATGGCAGTCTGTAATTTAGAGTGGGTGTATCAAAGGTTATATTAGGGTGTGAGGAGGTGCATCAGATTATCACATGGATGATGTCATCAGTGATGTCATCAGTGATGTCATTTGAGATGTCATCAGTGATGTCACTGACCATGTCATGAGTGATGTAATATGTGACGTCATCAGCAGTGCATTGTGGGGCGCGAGTTATAGTTAGCTGAACTAACTATAACGGGGGAATTTCACGGGTTTTGTACGAGTGCAATGTCCAACTAACTATAACTGTCCCTAAAACCTATGGTTTTTTCAGTGAATATATATATATATATATATATATATATATATATATATATATATATATATATATATATACTTTTAACAAAAGAACACGGAGCACTCACGGGAAAGCCGTCAGAAATTCCTTTAATTGTAGCCGACGCATTTCGGTGATTGTGCCTTCTTCAATGCTTTTCAATTAAATGATGGCACGCACATTTCTTCGACCTTTTTAAATGTCACAAACTTTACTCCCATTGAAAAGTTTCACATTACAGCCAGCAAAAGAGGACTTCAGCTGTCTCTAACTTGATATTGTATCTTTAGCCGCCAAATCAGCATGATTTTGATTAATTATACTTCTGTTAGCAGTGCCCGCATTTCCCTCATCTTGTTGATATTCAATGAAAATGCCTCGATACACAATTCCTCCTTATAGGCATAGGAACATGCAGGCACTGAGGATGGCATGAATGCTCGAACTGGCTTCATTCAACAGTCCTACCGCTTGGCTTTCTGTGCCAATTGCCCCTCGCCGCTGCTGCACAAGATAGAAATGACGCCTGCAGGTGAATAACTGGATAACCGTAAGTTTGAATAACTTACGTCATTGAGAGGTGGGAGTCCTTTCAAATGCAGTGGTGCAGGCACCATCACAATTAATTCCATAGACCAAGTCCCACCTCGGGCGCCACACACAGGATGGGAGCATCCGTGAAATCCTGAGGATGGGTCCCACGTGAACATATGTTTAACAAAAGAATACGGAGCACTCACGGGCAAGCCATCAGAAATTCCTTTAATTGTAGCAGATGCATTTCGGCGACTATGCCTTCCTCAAGCTTTTCAATTAAAAATATTATATGTGTATATATATATATATATATATATACCGTGAACAAGAACTTTGTGTTCGAAACGCGTAGGTGGCGGAGAAGGAGGACTCAATAAAGATATATTTTTGTACCAAGGAGAGTGCCGTGTAAGCTGTTGTTGGAAAATACTTAATGCGAGAGGTGGTCCTGTCTCGCCACGAGCACCAGCTGGAGGGTGCTCCCCCCGAAAAGGACCGTGTTTGTTGAATAATATATATATATATATATAACTATAACCTACTGGCAAAAGCCAGTAGGTAGTTATAGTTGGGACCAAAGTTTCCATAGGAAAATCGTTTTTTGTTTTGCCAATAACTTTGGCGTCGCTTGATGAATTTCCACGGATTTTTCACAAAACTTCTCCTTTTTGATTCAACTGCTGTGTTGAAAGTTTCAGGGTGATCCGTCAAGCGGGGGCCGAGAAATAAGTGGGGTACCAAAAACACATTTTCCCCATGTTATGTCTATGGGGATTTTTCATTTTTTGAACACGACTATATCCTGAACTACTGAACGGAATTACACCAAATTTGGCAGAAAGCTAGATGTTGTTCCAAAAATTGCTCTTTTTGTGTTTCAGTGTAAATCCGTTTATTTGTTTCAGAGGAATGAAAGTTTAAAAAATATAGATATCTGGGGACATGAGTCCTTGCAGTGGACTCGTGGATCCTACTAAAATTTGATTGGCTGCCAAGACTTCAACCAGGAATTGTTGGCAGCCATCTTGGGACTCGGTTTGAAGCAGAGTCCCAGAAAAAAAGTACAAAATAAAGAAAATGGGGAGGGTAGGAATACCCTGACCCCCCAGATACGGTGAGGGGGTCCCACAGGGACCCAACCGGGGTTTAAAAGCTTTTTTTATTTTTTATTTTGCTGCGGACCTGCGCATGAATTTGTGAATCCATGGCAACATTTTTTTTAAAAAGACACGCGGGCTCCTGCACATGTTTTTCTGAAGCCCTCTGTGGGCCAAATCCCAGGGGCATGGTAAAAATAAAGAAGGGGCGCACAGGGCCCCCCTCCTCAGGCTATTCAAAGCCCCAGTGACTGCCACCTCCCTGGGGCAGTTATATATTTGTATGCGGGGGAGCCTCGTGGCTCCCCTGCTGCCCCGGTGACCGCCACCTCCCCGGGGCACAAATGTGATGATAAAATAATGCGCGGGCAGAACTATGCCCCCTCCCCCGCAGTCCCGGGTACCGCCACCTTCCTGGGGCATTAACTTAATTATATGCTGCTGCCCTGGGGACCACCACCCCCGAGGCTAAAACAAATAATAATAATGCATGGGAGAGCTCTGGTCCCCCACCCAGCCCCGGGGACTGCTATCTCTCTGGGGCACAAATACAATAATGAAGGGGGTCGTTTGCGAAACCCCATCCCCGGGACCCCCACCTACCTGGGGCTTACTTAACAAAGGAGGGGTGCTGTGCATCCCCCCTCGTGGAGCCCTCCATAGCCTTGGGGACTGCCACCCCCTCATGGCCGGCTCCAGCAATGTCCCGGGGTGCCCACCCCTGGGACATTGCAGTTTGCTATGGCTTGGCGGGAGCACCATTCATGCGAGAGCAGAAAATGTTCCCTCTGGCTGAAAGCAGGGCATGTCTGTTTCCCTGCCCTCTGTGAAGCGAGCATGGAAACAGACATTGCTTTGGGATCCAAGGAGCTACATATTCAGCAGCTCCCTGGATCTCAAAGCAATGCCGGCTCCCGGAGTAGGCAGGGAGCCGGCAGGGACCGCGGGGGCAGGACCTGGGAGATGGGTCCCGGGGCAATATCGGCCTGGGGAGGGGTGCTGCACAGGCCCCCCTCCCCATTTAAAAAAAAATATGAAGGCCTGGCCCTGGGGGATGGGGTCCCCTGGGTCGAAATTGGCCTGGGAGGGGGGCCCCCTTCCTAAAAAAACAATAGAAAAATAAATAAAAAATGCAGGCAACTCGCCGGAGGCCTTGACCCCTTTCTCCACTACTCTGCAAATGTTTCTTCTGGCCCGCTGCTGGTTGGGGGATGAAGTTCCCCTGGCAGCTGAGGGTTCTTAGGGACCAACAAGACCTCCTGTTAGCTTATATAAGTGCCACACAGTGGGATTGCTGAGAGGTGGGAGCAGGCCACCTCCCCTTTCCCCACCACTCTGCAAATGCGCCTCTCGGAGCACTGCTGGTGGGGGGATGAGGTCCCCTTGCCTCCTGAGGGCCTCAGGACTAAAGTGGACTTCTCCCCCCAAGCAGCAGGGCACAAGGAGGTGCATTTACAGAGTCATGGAGAAGGGGCGTGGCCTCTGACCTCTCAGCAATCCAGCTATGTGGGTCTTACTGGAGGTAACAGGAGCCATAGTTGGCCCCCAAGGACCCTCAATAACCAAAGAAACTTCATCCACCTACTAGTAGTGCGCCAGGAGGCTCATTTGCAGAGCAATGGAAAAAGGGGGCATGGCCAGGTCTCAGCAATATTGCTGTGTGGGACCTACTGGAGGTAACAGGAGGGGTAGTTGGTCCCAAAGGACTTCCACTGGGGCTAACTAACCCTCCTGTTATATCCCATAAGTCCCACACAGACGGATTGCTAAGAGGTCTTTGGCGACCACGCCCCCTTTCTCCACCACTCTGCAAACGAGGATCGTGGTGTACTACTGGTTGGGGGATGAAGTCCACTTTACTCCTGAGGGACCTTGGGGGCCAGGAAGCCCTCCTGGTACCTCATGTAAGTCCTACACAGTGGGATTCCTGAGAGCTGGTCAGAGGCCCAGCACTTTTCTCCACCACTCTGCAAATGCGACTACTAGTTAAAAAAAAACACAGAAATTCACTGAAAGCAAACAAAGGTCATAGCGATATTATAGTTAGGAAATAACATAAACAAATCATAGAAATTCAATGAAAAAAACAAAAGTTACAGGGACGTTATAGTTAGGAAATGGAATAAAAAAAGTAGAAATTCACTGAAAAAAACAAAGGTTACAGAGACTTTATAGTTAGGCTCAGGTTTCACTCGTACAAAACCAGAGAAAGTCAGCAGTTACAGTATCTGAGCTAACTATAACTTGCGCCCCTGCAATGCACTGCTTATGACCTCACGTATTACATCACTCATAAAATGGTCAGTGACATCACTGATGACATCTCAAATTATATCACTGATTACATCATCCACAGAATCTCTGATGCACCCAATCACACCCCAATATAACCTTTCATACACCCACTCCAACTTCCACACTACCATTCACAGAATCATTGACACACCCATATCAGTCCTTACACACCCACTCACTGATTCATAGGTCTACACACACATCCATGCGGTCACCCATACAGCCACTCATACACCAACTCAATCACTAATGCAGCCACTGATATAGCCACTCATACACCCATACAGCCACTCACACACTGTCAGTCACACATAGAGCTACTCACATACCTACTCACTCACCCATAGAGTCACTCACACAGGCAGCTACTCATTCATACAGCTATACCCACACCCACTCACTTCTTCATACAGATACTAACCCATACTCACTCACCTATATAGTCACTGACACAAGCATACGCTCACCCATACCGCCACTTTTACAATCAGTCACTCACACAGTAACTCATATACTCCAACACTCACCTTTACTGCCTTACACATATGCAGTTACTCACTCATATACCACTGATACATCCATCCACTCACAGATACAGCCATACACATATTTAGTTACCCATAGAGCCCCTCACAGACGCAGTCACTAACCTATACATCCACTGACTTACCTACTCACTCATCCATGCAGGCAGTCACACACCCCCTCACCCACCCACACAGACACTCATAGACCCATACAGGTACTCAGACAACCAATCAATCACCCATACAGCCACTCACATACCCACTCACTAACCCATACAGCCACTTAGACACCAAGTGACAAACTGATACAGACATTCACACAACCTAGTCACTCACCCTTATATTCACTGAGACACCTAATCACTCACTTATACAGTCAGTCACGCACCCACTGAATCATCCATACAGGCACTCATACACCCACTGATTCATCAATACACCTTGGTATATATATTTAACACTCATAAACTTTTTAAAAACATTCACAGTCACTGGATGATGTTATCAGTAATATCATCAGTGATTTCATTTGAGATGTCATCAGTAATGTCACTGACCATGTCATATGTGACGTAATATGTGAGGTCATAAGCAGTGCATTGCAGGGGCGAGAGATTGGTGAAAAGATAGTTAGGATTGGGTGAATGGAATTCCCCTTGGCACACTCCTGCACCTACGAAGTTAACATTTGTAAAGAAGAAGACTTTTCTTAGCTGCTTGAAGAACAGGACCCAAGGACGTCAGCCTCTTGATGGCACTCAGAAACTCTAATTACTCTTCAAGGTCAGATCTCTTGTTTGTCTGCTCCAGGGACATAAGAAGCAGAATGACTCATGGCTCCAAGAAGGACCAGCTGACTGCTGAAGACTGTACTCTGCCAAAGCCCTGGCTGGAGAGATACCTGGTGTCTAGATGCCTGCCCTGAGGGCTTGAGGACTGCAGCAGACGTACCTTTCCCAGTAGTTGGAGAAAACTGTGCCTTGGTCATTTTTTTCACCTTTGAGGACCAGGGCAAGGTTGTAATGCTTCCTGAGGTAGGGTACACTCTTCAGGTTTGTGCTACTGTGAGCATGTTGCAATGCTGAAAACTAGTTCAGCTAGTCATCGTGGTAAAGATTTCCGATTATGTGTAGCCCTGCCCAACTACAACTTCCAGCCTTGCCCAGCTGATGGATTCTGAAAACCAAGAAAGGTTAAAGCTTGGGCCGGGGTGAGTTGACAAATCTCTTCCAGCAGCAACATGATTTTGATGGCTACGAAATCCATCTTTGTCCTGCTCAGAGCTTTTTGTGTTGGAACCAACAGCTTTAGTGGAAGCTTGAAGATGACTCATCTACCTTTGAGGAACTCTTACAAGCTTCAGCTTTGGACCTTGCTGGATGGAAGACTCTGACCTCCAAAACCTCGTATAAGTCCTGAGGAAAACACTTTGAAGATGCAACCTACTTGGTGTAGTGGATCGCCAATCTCATCACAGTCGTGTTGAAATTGCACTTAGGTAGAGGTCAACAACAAGCCGATACTTTACATTGCTGCTTTACTTTTTCTAGGGTTTGTTTGCATTAAGAATTAAAAAAAATCATATCCTCAGTTCAATTTGATCATTTTTCTGCCTCTTTTCTTATTATATGGTTCTTTATTTTTCAGACTTCATTTGTCAATTGTATTGTTTGTTTTTTTACTTTGGAATTGTTTCTACTACTTGAAGTTATCACATTTCTCTGGGAAAATGCCTGCTACTTGTGCCACTGCTACCAAAATTGGAGATTCACGGAGAACTGTATTGAAACCTAACCAGGGTGTAGATATTTAAGTTGATAAGCATACCCACTTCTCAAATTTATAACCCGCTTTATGACATTAATATGTTAAAAAAAAGTGGCAATAGTTCCAGTGCAGCTTCGTGGAAATCCAGCATTGACATTGCTGGCAAACAAAGCTGTTGCTCATTCACAGTCACCTAGACTTTTTCGCTTACTTTGCCTTATGCCTATGGTATGCATACAATTACTAACATTTGAGATTCTCAAAAGTGACTGCTATACTATTCGAGAAACCTGTCACTCCCAACCCTTTGACTGCAGATTATTCGAAATGCAGAAAATTTAGATTTTCCTAGACCTTGGTATAAGAAATGCTAGATTTTATTAAAGACATGGAGCGGAGTATTATGCTTTCTTTCTTTTGTTGCCATTAATGAATAGCAGCCAAGTAAAAAGAAAAAAACTACATTACCTTAAAAACCTGGGAACCGAACTACCAACATGAGATAACAATAACCCAACCATTGAAATGTTGTGCATACATATAATTAACCCCTTCGCTGCTAGGCCTTTCCCCCCCTGTGCTAAGCCTTTTTTTGGCTATTTGGGGTAGTTCGCGCTTTGGCCCCTGTAACTTTTTGACCACATGAGGTATCCACGCCAAATTTGCGTCCTTTTTTTCCAACATCATGGGGATTCTAAAGGTACCCAGGGTTTGTGGATTCCCCTGGAGGGGACCCAGAAATTAGCCAAAATACAGATAAATTTTGGGTTTTTTGGAAAAAATGCGAAAAAAGGGCTACAGATTAAAGCGTCTGGTTTTTTCCCTGCAAATGCTATCAAAAAAGGGGATGTGGTGCTGAAATCACAATCTTCCCAGCTTTCAGGGACAAGCAGACTTTTGTCCGAAAACCAACATTTTGTACACAGTTTTGGCATTTTTCTTGGACATAGCCTATTTTTGCTATTTTTTGTGCTTTTAACCTCCTTCCAGTTAATGGTAGAAATGGGTATGAAAGCAATAATTGATCCTCAAAAGCTATACATTTCTAAAAAGAAGACAAGATTCTGAATTCAGCAAGGGGTCATTTGTGTAGATCCTTCAAGTTTTCTTTATAGAAACAAACAGTTAAATATAGGAAAAATTGAAAATTAGTTGAAAAAAACAGCCATTTGTGTCAACGTTTTCACCTGTAACTTCTTCTAATTATGACAGTTATTTGAAAGCAATATACCGTTACATCCGCTGGCCCTTTCTGGTTGTGGCGATATATAGGACTTGTAGGTTCACCAAGAACCCGACGAACCCAGAGCCAATAACTAAGCAGCGTCTTGCAATGTTTTTTTATTATGTACCGGGTATATAGCAATTATTCTGAGAAAATTTATACATGGAAAAATCGGTATGAAAGACACCTATGTATTTCTGAAATGGGAACAAAATATAGAGTTTAGAAACAGTAGATATTTGCACATTTCCGAAATTGGGAGTACCCATACTAGCATGAGAATTATAGGTCATTTTTCAAAATGACTTCTTTTTTACCTATTGTCTTTCATTTGGAAGGCAGAAATGCATCGAAAGTCAATAGTTAATAACAGTTGCTCTACAATTCTGTATTACCCTATGTCTCCCGATAAAAATGGTACCTCACTTGTCTGGGTAGGCCTAGTGCCCGCGACAGGAAACGGCTCAAAATGCAATGTTTCACACACCACATTTTCACTGTGAAAAATGACCCTTTTTTGCAAAGTGCCTAGCTGTAGTTTTTGAACCCTAGCTCTGCCGGCACCCAGGGAAACCTAGCAAACCTATACATTTTTGAAAACTAGACATCCAGGGGAATCCAGGATGGGGTGACTTGACTAGCTGTCACCAGGTTCTGTTACCCAGAATCCCTTGCAAACCTATACAATTGTAAAACAAAACACATTTTCCTCACATTTTTGTGGTGGAAAGTTCTGGAATCTGCGTGGATCCACAAATTTCCACCCACCCTGCGTTCCCCAATGTCCTTCGAGAAAAACGGTACCTCACTTGTGTGGGTAGGCCTAGTGCCCGCGACAGGAAACGGCCCAAAACGCAACGTGGACACACCACATTTTCACAGTGAAAAATGACCCTTTTTTTGCAAAGTGCCTAGCTGCAGTTTTTTAACACTAGCTCTGCCGGCACCTAGGGAAACTTAGCAAACCTATACATTTTTGAAAACTAGACACCCAGGGGAATCCAGGATGGGGTGACTTGACTGGCTCTCACCAGGTTATGTTACCCAGAATCCCTTGCAAACCTAAAACATTGTCCAAAAAAACACATTTTCCTCACATTTTTGTGGTGGAAAGTTCTGGAATCTGAGTGGATCCACAAATTTCCACCCACCCTGTGTTCCCCAAAGTCTTTCAAGAAAAACGGTACCTCACTTGTGTGGGTAGGCCTAGTGCCCGCAACAGGAAACGGCCCAAAACGCAGCGTGGACACACCACATTTTCACAGTGAAAAATGACCCTTTTTTTGCAAAGTGCCTAGCTGTAGTTTTTGAACCCTAGCTCTGCCGGCACCTAGGGGAACCTAGCAAACCTATACATTTTTGAAAACTAGACACCCAGGGAAATCCAGGATGGGGTGACTTGACTGGCTCTCACCAGGTTCTGTTACCCAGAATCCCTTGCAAACCTAAAAAATTGTCCAAAAAAACACATTTTCCTCACATTTTGGTGGTGGAAAGTTCTGGAATCTGCGTGGATCCACAAATTTCCATGCACCCCACATTCCCCAATGTCTTTCGAGAAAAACGGTACCTCACTTGTGTGGGTAGGCCTAGTCCCCGCAACAGGAAACTGCACAAAACGCAACGTGGACACACCACATTTTCACAGTGAAAAATGTCAATTTCTTTGCAAAGTGCCTAGCTGTAGTTTTTGAATCCTAGCTCTGCCGGCACTTAGGGAAACCTAGCAAACCTATACATTTTTGAAAACTAGACACCCAAGGGAATCCAGAATGGAGTGACTTGACTGGCTCTCACCATGTTCTGTTACCCAGAATCCCTTGCAAACCTAAATAATTGTCCAAAAAAACACATTTTCCTCACATTTCTGTGGTGGAAAGTTCTGGAATCCACATGGATCCACAAAATTCCACCCACCCTGCATTCCCCATAGTCTTTCAAGAAAAACAGTACCTCACTTGTGTGGGTAGGCCTAGCGCCCGCGACAGGAAACGGCGCAAGACGCAACGTGGGCACACAACATTTTCACAGTGAAAAATGACCCTTTTGTTTGCGAAGTGCCTAGCTGTAGTTTTTTAACCCTAGCTCTGCCGGCACCTAGGGAAACCTAGCAAAGCTATACATTTTTGAAAACTAGACACCCAGGGGAATCCAGGATGGGGTGACTTGACTGGCTCTCACCAGGTTCTCTTACCCAGAATCCCTTGCAAACCTAAAAAATGGTTAAAAAAAACACATTTTCCTCACATTTCTGTGGTGGAAAGTTCTGGGATCTGCGTGGATCCACAAAATTCCACCCACCCCGCATTCCCCTAAGTCTTTCGAGAAAAACGGTACCTCACTTGTGTGGGTAGGCCTAGTGCCCGCGACAGGAAACAGCGCAAAACACAACGTGGACACACCACATTTTCACAGTGAAAAATGCCCCTTTTTTTGCAAAGTGCCTAGCTGTAGTTTTTTAACCCTAGCTCTGCCGGCACCTAGGGGAACCTAGCAAACCTATACATTTTTTTAAAACTAGATACCCAGGGAAATCCAGGATGGGGTGACTTGACTGGCTCTCACCAGGTTCTGTTACCCAGAATCCCTTGCAAACCTAAAACATGGTCCAAAAAAACACATTTTCTTCACATTTCTGTAGTGGAAAGTTCTGGAATCTGCGTGGATCCACAAAATTCCACCCACCCCACGTTCCCCAATGTCTTTCTATAAAAACGGTACCTCACTTGTGTGGGTAGGCCTAGCGCCCGCGACAGGAAACGGCGCAAGACGCAACGTGGGCACACTACATTTTCACAGTGAAAAATGACCCTTTTGTTTGCGAAGTGCCTAGCTGTAGTTTTTGAACCCTAGCTCTGCCGGCACCTAGGGAAACCTAGCAAAGCTATATATTTTTGAAAACTAGACACCCAGGGGAATCCAGTATGGGGTGACTTGACTGGCTCTCACCAGGTTCTCTTACCCAGAATCCCTTGCAAACCTAGAAAATGGTTAAAAAAAACCACATTTTCCTCACATTTCTGTGGTGGAAAGTTCTGGGATCTGCGTGGATCCACAAAATTCCACCCACCCCGCATTCCCCTAAGTCTTTCGAGAAAAACGGTACCTCACTTGTGTGGGTAGGCCTAGTGCCCGTGACAGGAAACAGCGCAAAACACAACGTGGACACACCACATTTTCACAGTGAAAAATGCCCCTTTTTTTGCAAAGTGCCTAGCTGTAGTTGTTTAACCCTTGCTCTGCCGGCACCTAGGGGAACCTAGCAAACCTATACATTTTTTTAAAACTAGACACCCAGGGAAATCCAGGATGGGGTGACTTGACTGGCTCTCACCAGGTTCTGTTACCCAGAATCCCTTGCAAACCTAAAACATGGTCCAAAAAAACACATTTTCTTCACATTTCTGTGGTGGAAAGTTCTGGAATCTGCGTGGATCCACAAAATTCCACCCACCCCACGTTCCCCAATGTCTTTCTATAAAAATGGTACCTCACTTGTGTGGGTAGGCCTAGCGCCCGCGACAGGAAACGGCACAAAACGCAACGTGGGCACACTACATTTTGACAGTGAAAAATGACCCTTTTGTTTGCAAAGTGCCTAGCTGTAGTTTTTGAACCCTAGCTCTGCCGGCACCTAGGGAAACCTAGCAAGCCTATACATTTTTGAAAACTAGACACCCAGGGGAATCCAGGATGGGGTGACTTGACTGGCTCTCACCAGGTTCTCTTACCCAGAATCCCTTGCAAACCTAAAAAATGGTAAAAATAAACAAATTTTCCTCACATTTCTGTGATGGAAAGTTCTGGAATCTGCGTGGATCCACAAAATTCCACCCACCCCGCATTCCCCTAAGTCTTTCGAGAAAAACGGTACCTCAGTTGTGTGGGTAGGCCTAGTGCCCGCGACAGGAAACGGCCCAAAACGCAACGTGGACACACCACATTTTCACAGTGAAAAATGACCCTTTTTTTGCAAAGTGCCTAGCTGTAGTTTTTGAACCCTAGCTCAGCCGGCACCTAGGGAAACCTAGTAAACCTATACATTTTTGAAAACTAGACACCCAGGGGAATCCAGGATGGGGTGACTTGACTGACTCTCACCAGGTTCTGTTACCCAGAATACCTTGCAAACCTAAACAATTGTCCATAAAAAACACATTTTCCTCATATTTTTGTGGTGGAAAGTTCTGGAATCTGCATGGATTCACAAAATTCCACCCACCCCCCGTCCCCCAAAGTCTTTCGAGAAAAATGGTACCTTACTTGCATGGGTGGGTCAAGTACCTGCGACAGGCAAGGGCCCAAAACCTATTGAGGCGACATCAAAATTACGTATCACAAACCAACCTGGTTTTGCAAGGGGGGTCCCATGACTTTTTGGCCCGGGGCTCGGCGGCCAGCTAGGGAAACCTACCAAACCCACACATTTCTGAAAAGTAGACACCCAGGGAATTCCAGGGAGGTATGGCTTGCGTGGATCCCCCAATGTTTTGTTATCCATAATTCCCTGCAAACCTGAAATTTAGCTGAAAAAATCTCTTTTTTCACACATTTTTGTGTGGGAAAGTTGTGGCATCACGGGGCTGACACAAATTCCCTACCACCCAGCGTTCCCCCAGGTCTCCTGATAAAAATGGTGCCTCACTCGTGTGGGAGGCGCAAGTACCCGCGACAGGCAAGGGCCCAAAACGTATTGAGGCGACATCAAAACTGCCTATCACAAAACGACCTGGTTTTGCAAGGGGGGTCCCATGACTTTTTGGCCCGGGGATCGTCGGCCACCTAGGAAAACCTACCAAACCCACACATTTCTGAAAAGTAAACACCTGGGGAATTCCAGGGAGGTATGGCTTGCGTGGATCCCCCAACGTTTTCTTACCCAGAATCCCCTGCAAACCTGAAATTTAGCTGCAAAAAATCATTTTTTTCACACATTTTTGTGTGGGAAAGTTGTGGCATCACGGGGCTGACAGAAATTTCCTACCACCCAGCGTTCCCCCAGGTCTCCCGATAAAAATGGTGCCTCACTCGTGTGGGTGGCCCAAGTACCCGCGACAGGCAAGGGCCCAAACCGTATTGAGGCGACATCAAAATTGCCTATCACAAAACGACCTGGTTTTGCAAGGGGGGTCCCATGACTTTTTGGCCCGGGGATCGTCGGCCACCTAGGAAAACCTACCAAACCCACACATTTCTGAAAAGTAAACACCCGGGGAATTCCAGGGAGGTATGGCTTGCGTGGATCCCCCAACGTTTTCTTACCCAGAATCCCCTGCAAACCTGAAATTTAGCTGCAAAAAATCATTTTTTTCACACATTTTGTGTGGGAAAGTTGTGGCATCACGGGGCTGACAGAAATTTCCTACCACCCAGCGTTCCCCCAGGTCTCCCGATAAAAATGGTGCCTCACTCGTGTGGGTGGCCCAAGTACCCGCGACAGGCAAGGGCCCAAACCGTATTGAGGCGACATCAAAATTGCCTATCACAAAACGACCTGGTTTTGCAAGGAGTCCCATGACTTTTGGCCCGGGCCTCGGCGGCCACCTAGGGCAACCTACCAAACCCATACATTTCTGAAAAGTAGACACCGGGGAATTCCAGGGAGGTATGGCTTGCGTGGATCTCCCAACGTTTTCTTACCCAGAATCCCTGCAAACCTGAAATTTAGCTGAAAAATCACTTTTTTCACACATTTTTGTGTGGGAAAGTTGTGGCATCTCCGGGCTGACACAAATTTCCTACCACCCAGCGTTCTCCCAGGTCTCCCGATAAAAGTGGTGCCTCACTCGTGTGGGAGGCCGAAGTACCCGCGACAGGCAAGGGCCCAAAACATTTTGTGATAGGCAATTTTGATGTCGCCTCAATACGTTTTGGGCCCTTGCCTGTCGCGGGTACTTGGGCCTCCCACACGAGTGAGGCACCATTTTTATCGGGAGACCTGGGGGAACGCTGGGTGGTAGGAAATTTGTGTCAGCCCCGTGATGCCACAACTTTCCCACACAAAAATGTGTGAAAAAAGTAATTTTTTCAGCTAAATTTCAGGTTTGCAGGGATTCTGGGTAAGAAAACGTTGGGGGATCCACGCAAGCCATACCTCCCTGGAATCCCCTGGGTGTCTAGTTTTCAGAAATATGTGGGTTTGGTAGGTTTCCTAGGTGGCCGTGAGCCCCAGGCCAAAAGTCATGGGACCCCTTGCAAAACCAGGTCGTTTTGTGATAGGCAATTTTGATGTCGCCTCAATACGTTTTGGGCCCTTGCCTGTCGCAGGTACTTGGGCCTCCCACACGAGTGAGGCACCATTTTTATCGGGAGACCTGGAGGAACGCTGGGTGGTAGGAAATTTGTGTCAGCCCGGTGATGCAACAACTTTCCCACACAAAAATGTGTGAAAAAGTGATTTTATCAGCTAAATTTCAGGTTTGCAGGGGATTCTGGGTAAGAAAACGTTGGGGATCCACGCAAGCCATACCTCCCTGGAATCCCCGGGTGTCTAGTTTTCAGAAATGTGTGGGTTTGGTAGGTTTCCCTAAGTGGCCGCCGAACCCCGGGCCAAAAGTCATGGGACCCCCTTGCAAAACCAGGTCGTTTTGTGATAGGCAATTTTGATGATGCCTCAGTACGTTTTGGGCCCCTTGCCTGTCGCGGGTACTTTAGCCTCCCACACAAGTGAGGCACCATTTTTATCGGGAGACCTGGGGGAACACTGGGTGGTAGGAAATTTGTGTCAGCCTGGTGATGCCACAACTTTCCCACACAAAAATGTGTGAAAAAAAGTGATTTTTTCAGCTAAATTTCAGGTTTGCAGGGGATTCTGGGTAAGAAAGCGTTGGGGGATCCACGCAAGCCATACCTCCCTGGAATCCCCCGGGTGACTAGTTTTCAGAAATGTGTGGGTTTGGTAGGTTTTCCTAGGTGGCTGCCGAGCCCCGGGCCAAAAAGACATGGGACCCCCCTTGCAAAACCAGGTCGTTTTGTGATAGGCAATTTTGAAGTTGCCTCAGTACGTTTTGGGCCCTTGCCTGTCGCGGGTACATGGGCCTCCCACATGAGTGAGGCACCATTTTTATTGGGAGACCTGGGGGAATGCTGGGTGGTAGGAAATTTGTGTCAGCCCGGTGATGCCACAACTTTCCCACACAAAAATGTGAGAAAAAAGCGATTTTTTTCAGCTAAATTTCAGGTTTGCAAGGGAATTCTGGGTAAGAAAACGTTGGGGGATCCACGCAAGCCATACCTCCCTGTAATCCCCTGGGTATCTAGTTTTCAGAAATGGGTGGGTTTGGTAGGTTTCCCTAGGTGGCCGCCAAGCACGGGGCCAAAAACCCAGGTGACCCCCCTTGCAAAACCAGGTCGTTTTGTGATAGGCAATTTTGATGTCGCCTCAATACGTTTTGGGCCCTTGCCTGTTGCGGGTCCTTGACCCACCCACACGAGTGAGGTACCATTTTTATCGGGAGACCTGGGGGAACGCTGGGTGGGAGAAATTTGTGGATCCACGCAGATTCCAGAACTATCCCACACAGAAATTTGAGAAAAAAAGTGATTTTTTCAGCGAAATTTGAGGTTTGCAGGGGATTCTGGGTAGGAGAATGTTGGGGGACCCACGCAAGCCATACCTCGCTGGACTCCCCCGGGTGTCTAGTTTCCAGAAATGTGTGGGTTTGGTTGGTTTCCCTAGATGGCCACCGAGCCCCGGGCCAAAAACTCATGGGACCCCCCTTGCAAAACCAGGTTGGTTTGTGATAGGTAATTTTGATGTCGCCTCAATAGGTTTTGGGCCCTTGCCTGTCACGGGTCCTTGACCCACCCACGCGAGTGAGGTACCATTTTTATCGGGAGACCTGAGGGAACACTGGGTGGGAGGAAATTTGTGGATCCACGCAGATTCCAGAACTTTCCCACACATAAATTTGAGAAAAAAGTGATTTTTTTCAGCGAAATTTGAGGTTTGCAGGGGATTCTGGGTAGGAGAATGTTGGGGGACCCACGCAAGCCATACCTCGCTGGACTCCCCCGGGTGTCTAGTTTCCAGAAATTTGTGGGTTTGGTAGGTTTCCCAAGATGGTCGCCGAGCCCTGGGCCAAAACCTCATGGGGACCCCCCTTGCAAAACCAGGATGGTTTGTGATAGGTAATTTTGATGTCGCCTCAAT
The DNA here is from genome assembly GCA_963921515.1 of Calotriton arnoldi. NCBI lineage: Eukaryota > Metazoa > Chordata > Amphibia > Caudata > Salamandridae > Calotriton > Calotriton arnoldi. The sequence continues at coordinate 534,597 of CAWUFW010000379.1, forward strand.
AGGTTTTGGGCCCTTTCCTGTCGCGGGTACTTGACCCACCCACGCAAGTAAGGTACCATTTTTCTCAAAAGACTTTGGGGAACGCGGGGTGCGTGGAATTTTGTGAATCCACGCAGATTGCAGAACTTTCCACCACAGAAATGTGAGGAAAATGTGTTTTTTTTTACAATTTTTTAGGTTTGCAAGGGATTCTGGGTAACAGAACCTGGTGAGAGCCAGTCAAGTCACCCCATCCTGGATTCCCCTGTTTGTCTAGTTATCAAAAATGTATAGGTTTGCTAGGTTTCCATAGGTGCCCACAGAGCTAGGGTTCAAAATCTACAGCTAGGCACTTTGCAAAATAGTGTCAGTTTTCACTGTAAAATGTGGTGTGTCCACGTTGTGTTTTGGGCCGTTTCCTGTCGCAGGCACTAGGCCTACCCACACAAGTGAGGTACCATTTGTCTCAGAAGACTTGGGGGAATGCGGGGTGGGTGGAATTTTGTAGATCCATGTAGATTCCAGAACTTGCCACCATAGAAATGTGAGGAAAATGTGTTTTTTCAACAAAACAAAACGTGTTTTTTCAACAAAAAAAAGTCAAAAAAATCCCTGGTGTCTAGTGAGCTTTCTGCCCCCCCGGGGGGGGCAGATTGGGGGCTACTGCCCCCATCTGCCCCCTGGGGGGGCATTGCCATTGCCATGCCCTTTTTGGGCAGCCCCCACCCCAACGTCAATAAAAAAAAAAAACAATCCCTGGTTTCTAGTGGGCTTCTGCCCCCCCGGGGGGCAGATTGGGGCTAAAGCCCCTGTCTGACCCCTGGGGGGGCAGAAAGACTAACATTTCTCTGGGGTAGGTGGGGGGCATTGCCATGCCCTTTTTGGGCAGCCCCCACCCCGTCAATAAAAAAGAAATCCCTGGTTCCTAGTGGGCTTTCTGCCACCCCGGGGGGGCAGAATAACTTACATTTCTCTGGGAGGGGGTGGGGGCATTGCCATGCCCTTTTTTGGGCAGCCCCCACCACAACGTCAATAAAAAAACAATCCCTGGTTCCTAGTGGGCTTTCTGCCCCCCCGGGGGGCAGATTGGGGGCTACTGCTCCCATCTGCCCCGCAGGGGGTGCAGAAAGACTTAAATTACTCTGGGGGGGGCATTGCCATGCCCTTTTTGGGCAGCCCCCACCCCAACGTCAATGAAAAAAAATAATCCCTGGTTTCTAGTGGGCTTTCCGCCCCCCGGGGGAGGGCAGAAAGACTGACATTTCTCTAGGGGTGGGGTGGGGGCATTGCCATGCCCTGTTTGGGCAGCCCCCACCCTAACGTCAATAAAAAATAAAAATCCCTGGTTCCTAGTGGACTCTCTGCCCCCCGGGGGGCAGAAAGACTTACATTTCTCTGGGGGGGGGGTGGGGGCATTGCCATGCCCTTTTTGGGCAGCCCCCACCCCAACGACAATAAAAAAAAAAATCCCTGGTTTCTACTGGGCTTTCTGCCCCCCCCGGGGGGTCAGATTGGGGGCTGCTGCCCCCATCTGCCCCCCAGGGGGGGGCAGAAAGACTGTTGCGACCAAATGAATATGGGGGAGCAAAGGCCCTTGCCCAAGGGGCCGCTCCCCCCTCCCTGGTGGCTAGTGTGTGGATCCCTGCTTGGGGATTACCCTCCTGGGGTGATCCCCAAGCAGGGATCCACTAGGGAAGGGTACCATTGGAAAGGGAGATTCTCCACTTTCCAACGATACCTCTCCCATCTTTTTCGGTGCTCGGGGGGCTGAGATAGCCCCACGAGCACTGAAACTAAGTTTCAGTTTCGTTTTCGTTGCAATGACGATCGCGCGCCATGCGCGTGATCGTCATTGCAAGGAAATCTAAAAATAGGCCAGGGGACTTTGGGGAAGCTCTTCCCCACCTCCCCAGGCAAAAAAAAAAAATGGGAAATCCCTCTGCTGTCTGCAGCAGAGGGATTTCCTGAGCATGTACTCATGACGGAATGGTTCCGTCATGAGCACACTAGAACTTGTGCTCATGACGGAACCATTCCGTCATGAGCGCTGAAAGGGTTAAACTGACTAAGAGCAACAAACCCTCTTTTCTTGCAAATGAGTCAATCAGTGTTGAACATATGAAAAATACAAAAATCAGGGACAACTTTGTCAGGAAAATCAAAAGGCCCTTAATAAAGTCCAAGGAAAACTGAGGTCCAATAAAGTTCCAGATGACAGTCGAATGCTTGACAAATTATCTGGGTAGTGTCATAGAAGGATAGGAGTAAACAGCATTAAGTTGACGCCAAATAACTATTTGATGCTACTGGAATTGCAGAGAAAAAACCAGGGAGGGTTAATAAAACATTGGTGGCGTAATACTCACCTCCGTGTCTTTAATAAAAACCAACTTGTCTTACACCAACGCTAGGAAAATCTGAATTTTATTACAAAACTGGAGGCTCCTATTATGCTTGTTTAAACCATTGAAATCACAGAGTCAGATAAATGAATGCTAGGTTTGCGATAAAATGTTTTGAATTTATTAACATTTGACCAGTGTGCAGATTTGAGAATATTGTGTAAAACCACTCCTGCCCAGAAAGCCTTAGAGGCCATAGCCCCTCTGGTTGAATAGGCACCCAAACAAGTCATATTAATACCAGCTAAAGACATAATCCATTTAACCCAACAGCCAAGGTAGTAGCAGAGACATGCTTGTGAGGTTTCTGGAATGAAATGAGCAATTGAGAGGAAGAGAACATTCTCAAATCTGCAGTCCTTAGTACATACGATTTCAAGCAATTCCCTGCGCACAGCTTGGGTTGGGAAGGGGAAAAAGGATAGTGAACGGACATCAAATTGATTTTAGTGTGTTCATGAACGTGGAAAAAAACTCTTAGGGGAGAGTATTGAACAGAGGGTAAATTGAGTGCCTTAACATCTGTAACAAGCTTCAAATAAATCAAACACAATAGCATAGTTGGTTTTGTAGACAGATATTTGAGAGTGAGATCCATATTATCTTGCCTGGATATTAACATATTTTAAACCAGGTTAACATCCCACATAGCATTGTATTTGGGAACATGAGGTTTAGAAAATAGCACTCCCTTGAAAAGACGGCAGACCAAAGGATGCTCGCCAATCGGTTTTCCATCCACCATGACATGTTCAGCAAAAATAGCTGATCTGTTGGTGTTGATTGTTGTATAAGATTTCCCCTGAGTGGCCAACAAAGCCAGAAAGTTAACCACTAAGGTTACATTTGCTGAAAGGGGATCTGAATCCCTGTCCAGAAACCAGCAACACCAGACCAACTAGGCTGATTTGTATAGTTTTGTTGTGCAAGGAGCCCAGGATTGTTGAATTAAATGGAAAGCCTCCTTCGAAATTCCTGGGCTTCTCCAGGGAGATCCGAAATCCTCCAAACAATGAAGGATAGGGAGCCATCTAGAATTAGATGATGACAAGAACCTTGAGGGTTGAGAAGGAGATTGGAAAGATGAGGAATGCAAAAAGGGGGTAATTAGCATTATAGAAATTGTCTGAGAGCCTGAGCTAACACTCAGGAAATCATCATGAAGGGAGGGAAAGCATTAAGAAGTTGTTAATGAGGCTAAATTTGAAGAAAAGCATCAGTGGCTGAAGCCACCGAATCCGGTCTCCAGCTAAAAAAGGATGGAAGATGGGTATTGAGATGAAAAGCAAAAAGATCTATTGATATTGTGCCAATGTTTGAAGAAAGTTGATTGAACACCGAACGGTGAAGACGCCAATCACTGGAATGCTGTAGGTGTCTGGAACACCAATCCACTATGAGACTCAAATTGCCTGGAAGATATTAGACTTTGATGGAGAAGTTTTGTTGCAGGCAAAACTCCCAAAAGTTTTTGGCCAGATCTGCTAGTGGTTTGGATTTTGTACCCCCCGAGATGGTTTATATATCTGACTGCTGACAGATTGTCCATTCTTTAAAGAATTGTGCATTTTATCCTGTCTTTTGCAAAGGTCTGGATGGCAAAGGAGCCTACAACCATCTCTAAACAGTTGATGTGCAAGTTCTCCTCCTGAGACGACCATGTACCACCAGTCAAGAACTGATCACATCTTGCACCCCAACCTATCCAACTTGCATCGGATTCTAAGACAAGATCTAGGGCGACAGAAAACATTGTTTGCCCATTGCAGGCATCTAGGTGATTCAGCGACCAATGGAGTTCATCTTTGGAATCTTGATCTAAAGTTACGGGGTCTGAATATTCTAATCCCTTGCGAAGATGACGTGTCTTTAGCCTTTGTAATGATTGATAATGAAGAGGGCCAGTAAAAATTGCCTGGATAGAAGATGCCAGAGGACCTACCAGACGAGCCAGAGATCTGAGGGAGAAGTGTGGAAGGGTCAATGAATGATAGATCTCCTTCTTTATTAGAGACACTGTTTGCTGAGGGATTTGTAGGATAGAATCTGTTAGGTGTATAAGGAAACCTAGAAACTCCAAACGTTTCAAAGGAAGGAGAGAAGACTTTTGAACATAGATAAGAAAACCTAAGTGTTGGAGAAGAGTTTGACATAAATTTAGGGGAGAAAAAAGGCAATCTTTGTCTTGTGCCATAATTAGAAAATCGTCCAGATATAGAAAAGGTCTCACACCCTCCATTCTTAGAAAGGCCACCACTGGTTTCAATATCTTGTTAAAGCACCAAGGGGCTAAGGACAGGCTGAAAGAGAGAGTTTTAAAACAGAATAAAGATTCCCCCCATTGAAACTGAAGATGCTTCCTATAATGCAGATTAACAGGACTGGTCAGGCAAGCATCTTGAAGGTCTAATCTCACTAACAAATCATCTTGGAGAAGAGTGTCACAGAGGTGAACTATAGTGTCGATTTTGAAATGGTGATATATCCCAAAATTGTTGAAAATCTTTGATTTGATCACAGGGCAAAATTTTTTGTTCTTCTTCTGAACTAAGGCAATGCTGCTTAGAAAACCTGCAAGACTGAAAGAGGTATACTCTATCCCCTGCTTCATGAGAAGAGACTGAATTTCCAGAACTTATTGCTTCTGTGAAAAGTGAAGAGGACAGGGTAATTGAAGCCAAACTGGTACCTGATAAAGCTCTATTCAGTACCCTTGAATAGTTTGAAGCATCCAGGGTTCTGCTGTGAGGGAACACCAAACATTTAGACATAGAGACAACCGGCCTCTTACAGGAGGAAGGCCAGAATTGAAAGGACTTACCTTAGTACTGGTCTCCCTTGTTCATGAATCCCCTGTTTCGAAAGCATTTTTGGCAATAGGGGTAGCTCTGGTAATAGTCCTGTTGGGTACTTTTTTATTGCAGGAGCCTCTACTATTGGTATTTCCCCTTGAGTAATAACGACCAGCAAATCAACTCCTTCCTTTGCCAGCTCTGCAAAATCACGAGACAAAAACAATCTTCTTCAAAGAGAACTGAGCCTTGTCAGTGGAGGCAAAGGTAGACACGTATTTGCTCATCTCCTTGATTAATGAGTCCCCAAACAAAAAGCCATTGGCTTGTTGTCCTTCTTTCTTGGAAGAGAGACTTTTAAGCTTGGGGTCAATTTTTTTAATAATAGGCTTTTTCACCTCTCCTGAGATATTTCTGTGCTAGCATTACTTAACTTGCAAATAGCCCTCTGAGCCCAATTAATTAACGTATCAGGGTCTACCTGAGAACCCTCCATTTTTGCCTCCTCAGCTAAATCAAAAACTCTAGTATGAGGACTGGCCAGATCTAACATTCTGTCTTTGCAATTTGACCCGACCCTGTCCACACACTTTTTGGGATCTTTGCTGAATTTTGCAAAGAACAAAAGCATATTCGGGTCCATGACCGTAGTGGCTGTTACATTGTTGGGAAGGGAAGGATATGGGCACTTGCTCCTATCAGCTTTATCTAGAGGGTATATTAAATAGAAAGAGACATAATCTGACACATGATCTTTTGGAAACCATTCCGTGGAGTTAGGGGGATGAATCAAGGAAATGTCAAACATTGGTTTCCCCATATAATCAAAGACATCTGTGGATGCTGGATGCGAAGTATCACCCTCGATGGATAGAGAAATGTTTCACCTTTTCTCTGGAGGCCCATGCATAAATAAAACATCTGAAGACTTATTAAATTCATCCACATTCACAATGGCATCATCATCATTGGTGTCATGTAAATGATTAATGTCTAAAGAAGTAGAAGGAAGCATCCCCGAATTTGACACTTCTCGGGTGGGAGGACCAGAATTGAGGATGACGCCTTTTGAAAAACATCCTGAGATGCCACACATTTCTTTCCCTTTTTCAAAGGAACCTCAGCAGTATTAGATAACATTTTTGCCATTGAAGCCTCTAAATTATTTGAGATATCCAGCAGGGATACAGAAACTGCATATTGTACAGAGTCTTTAATAAAAGACTTCAAATTATCCTTAAATATTTGGGCTTCCTCATCTTCAGCCATAATTAATAATATGTAGAGGAGGAATAATTAGGATAAACCTTAGATGGACCAGTGCTGAAGAAAAGCAAGGGTTAAACAGGAAAAAATGGACAGGTTCCTTTAAGAAACCAAAAGGCGAAATATCAGGAAAAACCTCCCCTCGACCTCCGAGGGATACCAGAACTGCAGGTTAGCCCCTTTAAGAGAGCGTTCCTAGGGAGAAGCGAGGGCATTATTACAGAATTGACCCTCGATCATCGGGAGGCTGAGGGGACGTGCACGGGCAAAGTGATGTCCAAAACCACAATGAAAAACCCAGAAATGAGGAGTCAACCAGCGAGAAATTGAGCCAGAATACAGCGCCTCAGAAGGAGAAATTGCGTGGGGCAGAATGCTGGGGAAGCGAGTGGCACACGAGTAACCATCATCAAGTAAGCAACATGTTGAAAATCCACATATGATAAACATATCCAGTACAAAGACAAATGAACAGTACAACACCCATTTTTGAAAAAAACAAAGAGATGGTACTTATCTGACTGTGAGCAGCAAGCAAAAAGGGTTTGTTGCTCTCAGTCAGGTTACTTATATATGTACATGATGTCCCATTGGTTGGGTTATTGTGATGTCATGATGGTAGTTTGGTTCCCAGGTTTCTGAGTAATGAAGGCAAGAACAGAAAGAAAGCATAATAGGATCCTCCGGTCTTGTAATAAAATCTGTAGTCAAGGGCTGGCATAATGGAAACCAGAAAATGTCTTGTCTATATTTCTTTCTCATTCGGAAAAAAAAAAATTCATACGTAAAAATGATCGTCTTTTGCAGTATCTGAGAAATATGGTGCTTGCAACAGTTTCCCAAACTCAGTGCACTATTTACTTCTCCATGAAAGAGGCCTCATGTTGGAGATGGAATGGGTGTGAGAAAAGGCAACTTGTAACCTTTTCAGGATATTGGCAATGCCACCACAGTAGGCACTTTCATGGGAACACCCAAGATCCCTCCCCCACTCATATCTGATTGCTGCAGAAAATCCAGCCAACTGGTTGATTTTTGGTATGGAAATTGCTGCACCTGCCTACAAAAATACATAGATACTGATTCTCTGAAGCATGATCTATCATTGCAGATACAAATTTTATGCATGCTTTACCTCTGATCTAGCTCTACTTCACTCTTAGGCGCAATATTTTGAGCATCTATGGCACACTCACAAGTTTATTTATTTTTTGCTGTTCTCAAATGTGCATGACTAGTATGCAAATAAACTGAAGATTGCTAAAGAACCCTTTTTTAATCAATTCATCTCTAGCTTGCTCTCTTTAATGAATCTCTTTTCTCCCCCTCCTTCTGATCCTTCACTTTGTTCCCATTTAGTGCTGATGACTTTCTGTTTTACCTTTGAAATCAGCAAAATATTGTTCTTGTAGTTATTTTCTTCATCCTTATCACCTCCCCTTTTAGCTTCTTCATCATCTTCCTCTGGTCACTATTTCTGTACATTCTATTATTAAGAATTACCTTTTTGGCCAGAACCACTGAGTTCACCTACTTACTGAGTTCTTTCTGCTCTAGTTAATTTGTTTCTCTCCTCATTTTGTGCCATATTCTCAAGAACGTGTGATAACCACCGCAAGTGTAGCTTAACGCAACCCTACACATCGCAGTCTATCGCGGGAAAACAACTCCGTGTCAACGTGGTATTCACAACACAGCGGTACCATGCGATAGCCACACGACAACGTTTCAAATGAACGCGTTAAAAATAACGCGATGCCGCAAAAACGCGAAAATAGTAGCGATGACACCAATCGCGATACAAAAATCTACGAAAACCAGCCACAGACCTGCAATTCCCACGCGTCATGCGGGAAAATGCACCATAAAAGTAGAAAAAAACCATACCAACAAAAGCCAAACAACAGCGAAGCACAATGGTGGCATCCGAAGCAAATACAGAGGACAACCAGAACCCCACAAGCCCCCCGGAGGCACAGCCAGGGACCTCGGGGTCAGGGAAGGGCAAGGACAAGAAGAGTAGGAAGAAGCGGTTCAGTCCGCAGGAAAACAGGATCCTGATAACGGAGGTGATAGAACACCATCAACCACTGTTCGTCACCTCCACTGTGTCACTGGCAACTAAAAATGGAATATGGCAGACCATCGTGGACAAGGTGAATGCAGTCGGAGTGCTGAAGAGGACAATGGACGAGGTCAAGAGGCGCTGGAATGATGTGAAGCGCAAAACCAAGCTGAAACTTGCAAACAACCGGAAGGCAGCAATGCAGACTGGAGGTGGAAGTCCAGCAACACAGGAGGAGCTGGACGAGATGGAGGAAATGGTGTCCACAGTCATCAGTGGGGAGACGGTGGCAGGAGTTGGGGGACCCGACACTGCTCAACATGACCGGACACAACAGCAACAGGGTGAGTAACCACCAGGGACTGGGGGGACGGGGGAGATGGGCACAATGGCACACATGCACAATGAAGCATAGCACATCTGCGGACAAACCATGCCCCAGACCCACAACTCACACCAAGAGACCAATGCACACAGGTATGCAACATCTCTGCAGTGCATAAGCACAGAACCCAGAGGCACACCGCATGAAAGGGATAAGGGCAGCCAAATCAGAGCTGCAGGGGCGACTCCCCCAAAATGCGGCACACACACATTACATGCAGAGCACAGCAACATTGACAACGATGTGGTACAAACCGCAACACGTCCACAACAGAACAGAGGACACAACTGGTGCTGCATGTGCCTAGAAACTGGCCAATCACATTTTGGCACTGCAGGGAAATGTGAGTTGACAATGTACATGTACAAACACACATCCGTGATGTAGTCGGAATGTCCACCGTCCCGCATCAAATAGGCAGCTCCCCCCAAACAGTCACAATGTACACTGTCATGTAGTCTGAATGTAAACATGTACAATGCGTCAACATACATGTGAACACAATGTTAAACTGCATCTCCCCTTCACATTGCAGGGGGAAATCCAACACCTCCTGCAGAGCAGTCTGAACCTCTCTTCTCTGATGACGAAGAGGACCACCACACCTTCGACTCCGACGCCCTCCAACAACTCGTGGAGAGCCTCCGCAGCCCACTTCCAGGATCAGGGCAGCCCAGCTGCCACAAGGAGAACCCACCCCCTGCACAGCACACACAGCAGGCAGCACCCACCACCACGGCTGCATCCCAGGACCCCCACGACGAACACATGGCCTTCCAACGCTGTGTGTTGGGGTGCCAGGAGAAGCTGGCTGAACAGGTGCAAGTGGGGTTCGACCGCATGGCAGCCAAACTAGACGCCATACGTGGGTGTCTGAGTCCCATCAGGGACCACTGACTGTCCCTAACGGACACCCACAGTCTGCTCCATGCTCTCCAACGGACCATGGCTGACATCGCTCGAGTCCTGACTCTGTGACAAGAGCGACTGTCTAGTCAGAGTGCCTCCAGCGATCTCGCCCGGGAGTTGGGACACATGCGGAGGATCATGGAGAACATGGAGCGGACGCAGGCGGAAAGAGCGGCTGCCACGGCTGCACACCAGCGAGAGGTAGCTGGGTCCCTCAATGCCCTGAAGACCCTCCTCATGGCATTGCTGCCACAAGGCCTGGCGCTGATGCATGCTGCTGCTACCACCCCATCCACATCTCTGGCCCCTGATGTGTCACAGTGCTGGAGACAGAACACCACCACCCACATGTGAGGCACATGCAACAGCAGAGGACGAAGATGCGGATGAATCTGCCTTCGTTGTCAGGAGGACGCAGTAGCATTCATCTCCGCCATGTGGCCTGTTTCTGCTTGGTTCTGCCCTCTGCATCATCACCTTCCACTGTCCCCCGATGCACTCTGCGACACTCACCTTGGACCTCGACATGGACTGCCATATTCTGTTTGGTCACCAATGACACAGCTATCAGACTGCGGACTGAAGTCCTCCTCTCCTGATGTAGCTGTCATTCCCTGAAGGACTCTGGCTGGCCCTCCACGGGCCGACAATGTAAAGTGGGGTTGGCAGGGGCTTGGCCAAGCCAGTGACCAAGATGGCCGCTTGGTGTTGAAGCTCCATCGGACGGCCCGGCTATCCTGCATTTTCCCCGGCGATCGTTGCAGATACCGCAACATACCCGACAGCGCTGGAGTGCTGACAACAAACTGAACATGGCGATCTGACCAGGTTGCGGAAAGGTGCCTCCGGCGGCGATCTACGGCGCTCAGAAGCTGCGGAGCAAGAGCCAGCAAGAAACTGCGCCATGCAGACACGTGCAGGCCAGAGGACAAGAGCTGAGGTGGAGGGCGCCCGACACAGACCGGGACCCGTTGTGGCGGTGAGTGAGCCGGGCGCGGGCTGGCGGCGGTGACTTCCCCCCCTGATTCAAGACCGGCTTGGCTGGGTGTGACCGCGTTCAGCTGCACCCGAGCTCGGTTCCTCGCGCCCACCATTTCCCGGAGGCCATGCGGGGACAGGGCCCGCTCGTGAGCCTGGGAGGCGCCCACTCGGACATGGGCGGGCGCGGAGCCCTGGGGGGGGAGGCGGGCTGGTATCGACCCACTGCCGTAGTGCCGGGCCGCCCCGTGACACGGCGCCTGCTCCCTTCGGCCCCTCAGCCGTGCGGCCTGCAATCCTCTGGCCCCTTGCCTGGCTGCTAGAGGTGCGAGCGGCCCGCTAATCTGTATCTGCCCGTCACCTCATCACTGCTTCTGGGCCTCCACTGCAGCCTTTACAGCTGACCATCTGTGCGCCGCCCCGGGGGCCTGTCTCGACTGATTCACATGCATGGGCCTGGTCGCGGCCTGCCGTAAAAGCGCTGGATCCACACATCGGCCTATCAGAGGCGAGAACCTGCGCACCAGGCCCCAACTACGCTCTGTTATCCCCGGACCTGCTGAAAGGCCAGAGCAGCCCGACAGGCGCAATTGAGACCTGCCTACCGTGCCATATCTGAGTCCCTGGCTCTCTGCGGCTGTTCTGTGGGCCACACAGCCATTCCCTCCGAGACACCCAGGTGTGGACTCCGTTCACACTGCCGACTCCTTGCTCCCTTGCACTGCTCCCCACGTTGCTCCATCGCCACTTCAGGCCTATGCCAGCGCTCTCATAGTGGGAGACGGTGCTCTGTTCCTTCACTGTTGGTGTGTTGCTACATTGCTGGCACTTTGTTAGAGACTTTATAAAAGAAGAAACCCCAAAGGAGGGGCAACGCCATACTTTTTCTTTTCCTTTTGCGAAAGGATGCTATGCTGATCGATCTTTTTACTTTTGGACTGTTTTGGTGAGGCTACAGTCGGTAGCTGTTGGACTGAAAGCTTCTTTGCAGAACCATTTCAGTTTAATTTTCCTTTATTTCTCTTGTTCTATGCTAATGGACTCACCCTTAATGGACTTTAAATCTGATCCCTTTCCCTTCTCCGAAGTATTTGAGCTGTTAGATAAACAAACTATCCTTCTGCCTTTATTGGTAGTGGGACTCTGTAACTCTGTGAACTGATTCTTATAATAATCATCAGATAAAGCCTCGCCTAAATGTTGGACATCTTAATATAAGCTGTGATATTCCTAACTAAAATTCCCAAAAGATTGCTGATTGTTATGTATTTTGAATCTCTAACACAATAATCAAATTAATCTAATATCTGTCTGAGTCAATTATTGAATCCTGTTGGTTCTACCATTTAAACTGTGCTATTTTACAGATAATTTTAATGTGTTTTAGGGAGAATCAGCGAGCTTTGTCGGAACATCAAGAATTACTGCTTTTGTTCTGTGTTGCTGTTGCAGAGCTTTTAGTCTGCATAATTCTAGCCCGAATTAACTTCTTCAGGAGGTTGGGTCTTCCCATTGCTATTCTTTATTTCTACAACATGGTTGTGAGAGTGGTGTACCTAAATCTGATCTCAAATTTGTGAGTTAATTGTCAATTCATGGTCCTCATTGGACAGGTAGCGTGGTGTTTTGGCCACCCTAATTTCCACCCCTCCTTTCGGCGGAGAAAGATTCATCAGAGGATAATTGCCTCTGTGGTTAATGGGAATGCTGCTGATTGTCTAGTTGTGAAGGGCCCACTATGGTTAGAGTAGTAAGGAGAGTAAGAATATAATAAAACATTTTCCACGCTTGCGCTGCAACAGTTCATATGGGGGCTACATTTCTCCCAGTCCAAGAAAAATCAGCGTGCACGGGGGTTAAAACGAGGTATGTGTTTGCCCTCTGACACCTGTTTCTGTGCCCATCATTCTATCGTTTAGGATGGATGTCATCCCATTTCACCTCAACCCAAAAAACCAGAGGTTCCTTTCTTTCCTGCAACTTCCCTTACTCTTGCTTCTCTTTCTATTTTGTGGCCCCAGCCCATCTTTCATTTTACTCTTTCACTCATAATCTTGACTGTGACTTTGGTATTATACTCAACATTTCACAGCCAATTACCCCGTTATTAAACAGGGTAATTTATGTAATATGAATAAAATTGTACGTTATCCCTTTATTGTCTCAAATTGCTGATTCTTACTCATATTAACCACCGTTCTTTTTTTTCTGTTGATCTACTCAAGTATATCCCTGCCGACTTTCTAAGTCCACAATATCCACACCTATTTTGATGTAATGTATCAGAGTGTTTACAGTTACAATTATTTGTTTTAGGCATCACAAATATTCCTCTAGATGTTGATTCTACCATCATCCCACAAGCACATTTACATATCGGGGATAAGGGTGAGCCTATGGCTGCCGTTTATATTAGTTTTCCTTATTAACCAATTCACTGGGAATCACTCTGGATCCAAAATTGAACATGACCAAACACATTAAGAACTCCGCCAAGAGCGCATTCCTCAACCTTAAACTGCTCAACAAAATAAAACCATTCATCCCTCCCAGTGATCTCAAACAAGCCACTCAGTCCCTGGTGCTTTCCAGACTGGACTATGGGAATGCAACCCTCACAGGAACAGCAAAATCCCACTTAGCCCCTCTGAGAGCAACTCTAAATGCAGCAGCCAGAATGGTCACCGGAGTGAAGAAATTTGAACACATTTCACCGGCACTCAGAGATTTAAAATGGCTCCCAATTGAAATGCGTGCCAACTTCAGAACTGCCTGCCTCACGCACAAAGCCCTGCACACTGGGAAGTCCGCCTACCTGGCCGCCAAACTAAATAAAGCCGGCCAGACAAGGACCCTCAGGAGCTCAAACACCTTACTCCTCATCCCCCCGAAAACATGCAAACAAAAAGCCTCTTCTCGATCCTTCTCTGGAAATGCTCCAAGAATCTGGAACTCCATCCCAATCCATATCAGGACTAACCCCTCCTTTGTAAAATTCAAAAGGCAGCTCAAAGACCTCTTCCTCAATCGCTCTCTGCCGAATGGATAGCTGCCGCTTGAATGCTGACTCTTGTGTATATCACCCCTTTATTTTGTAAATTTTTGGATATTAAGGCTGCATTCTATTCTGAGACTCTCGACTCGCAGCGAATCAATATGTATACCATTGTTACGTTCTGTATTGATTTTCCCATCACCTTTGTTGTAAAGCGCTCCAATACCCTCGGGTCTGGCTAGCGCTATATAAAACTCCTAAATAAATAAATAAATAAAACCAAACATTCTGAACATAGTAAACGTTTCATCTCAAGTAACATTTGAGGATAATGCGTGTAATTATCTTCCCGTATTTTCAAAGAAGATGCATATGTTTGCATTCGGTCTTCACGGCTCATACACATTTTTAAAGATAAAATAGCCATTGGTACTCATGCATTTTAATTTCCACAAGGAATATTAGCTTCTCCGGAGAAACGCCCTTAAATCCATGTCCAGATGATGTTACACGAGGAGCAATAACACCCTATGCATAGGCTTGAGAGTATTTAGGATCCTATGTTGTTATTTATAACTTTATAATTGGTATGAACTATGGGCCTGATTCACAGAACTAACTTACGTCAAAAACGTAAAATTAGTACTTTTGGTATTCACACAATACACTTACTCATTTTGGTATTCACAGAATGAACTTACTCATTTCGGTATTCACAGAAGGCATTTAGGAGTCCTAAAGTTAGGACTACTAACTTCTGTGAATACCGAAATGAGTAAGTTCATTCTGTGAATACCAAATGAGTAAGTGTATTCTGTGAATACCAAAAGTACTAACTTTACGTTTTTGACGTAAGTTAGTTCTGTGAATCAGGCCCAAAGTGTAGGACATTTCATTATAAAATTATTCAAAAACGCATATTTCTCCTGTGGCAGCTAGTTAGAGGGTCGTTGTTACTTTCACTCTATGTTTTTCCTTCACTCTTAAATGGCAATTACCAATGTATTGCCTTTATGTTTTTAGATAATCATATATAATATTGTAATCAGTATACAAATGTTTCCACATTATCTGTTTCATTGCTAATTTCTCCATAACACATTTTTGTACAATGTAAAGATTTATGAATTTGTCAAAGGTAATTAAGGGAGGCATTTAGAGATTGGCTAATTCAGGACATCCTCCAAAAATTAGGATATGTCTCGCATCCACCTAAGTCATTACATTTATATAAATCGGCCAGCACCGAATTAAGCACACCTATGTTATTCTAATGGATTTGATTTAGTTTAAGGAATATTTATTTTAAACAGGTAAATGTCCATGGGGTCATTTAGAGTCTGGCAGGTAGCCCACCAACCTGCAAGATGGCAAGCCGACCTGTCAGGTGATTAAGCCCCTCTGATCTGACCCTTCCCACCCTGGACATGGTCGGAAGGTTACTACTCCCCTGCAAGGATGGGAAGATCAATGGATCACCCCCACGTTTGTTGCAGGTGTAGAGGAAAAGCTTTCTCAACGTAGAAAAAAAATAAAAGCTCCATTTCTCATTTGCTGAAATCAACACAAAGTAGATTTCCATACAGGGAGAATAAACGCCTGTTGAAGAGGTGGGATAGGGTATTGCCAAATGCACATCTGGTACATCTTTCCAAGTACTTTTTTGTAATGTTTTTACATTTAAAAAATAAAAGTATATTCAGTACTTTAAGTTTTTTGTTGTGAGCCATGCCCAATATGTCAAATATCCCACAGGCATTTTATGCGCTCATGCTTCGCACGACCTCACAATAAAATAATGGCCTCAGTCTTATGTTTATGATATTGCAGGCCACTCTCACGTAACCAAGATGGTGTATGTGAAAAGGAGACATAACAATTATTCTTTCTTCACTTTTAATTAAATTTATGAAACCTATATCTCTATGCTGTCTGCATAAGACTGGAGGTGAAGGCTGTGGCTCTTAATAGGATTAGCTAGTAGACTCGTGTAGAGAATGAAGACAACAGGTGGTAATGATGGTCATTGTCATTGTTAGGTGGTTTACAATTACTTATATATTCTCAACACGGTGGCAGTGTCAATTAGTCATTGACCGAATTGGAACCAGAGAACGAGATACCTCCAGCTAGTAACTACCTAGAAATGCTCCCCTTAGATAACATTGGTGTTAAGAAAAATCCAACCTTAAATTGTATGTGTAGTTCTTTATATTATATTAGGATGCTTTCTTTTTCAAGGCACTATTTTTACAGGGTATGGCTTCAGGTCTTATGTTAAGTTTTTATTATGCTACGGAAACCTAAACATTTTATTGAACTTCAAAGAAGGTGCACATTGAGATCAGAGATGATAGCATTTAACACATTATATAATAACTCTTGGTGTTGTTCACTAATGTTGGCAGTTGTGGTGAATTTTAAGGCAATTTCATCGTAAATAAAATAAATAAATAATACCTATTCCGTCGTCTCTCGGCTTCCCCCCCTGCTGCGCCCTGCCTCCCCCCACCGCGCTTACCTGTGCCGGCCGCCGCTGGTAGGGCGGTAGACTGCTGCCGTCACAGTCTATCTGTGTTTCAGTCAAGTCAATAGTATTCGATTATATCAATGACCATAAAAGCACAGGTTTAAAAATACATTTTGCATCATATAAAAGAAAGATGAAAAAATAAAAATTCATCCAACATCAATTAACAAGTCATTAAAAATGAACATCATAAGACGTAAAAAACATCAAAATTACTTTACAAACACATAGAAAGGCTGAAAAGCTTTCAAATGTGATTTAACAATCTTGCGGAAAACTGGAAAACTAAATTATGTGACATACCTCTTTCCCAGTTTAATTGCAGCCAAAATATAATTAAGAACAGAAAAAACTAACTGTTGGTGTATTTAAACATTTTTTAAAAGTCAGGTGAGATGTAAAGTACCTGTGCTTTAAAATTTGGTCGTAAAAAATGCACTCTCAAGCTACTATATGGGGACAGATGAGCATAAAATGCACCGTTGATTGAGGCGAGGTATTATTACATGGGCAGCCTGGAAGAGATTCAAACTAAGGACCAGGGATGGGGAAAGCAACTAAAAATGGATTGAATGTAGCCAAAACCTTGTGAGGTCGAATCTGGATTTTCCACCAATACTAGATATTGCTCCATCCCAGGGGTTGTAGATTGACCTCACATTTCTAGTCCCCTCCTTATGCATAAGATTTTAGTTAAGGGACCAGTACTATGTGGGGAATTAAAAAGATTTTTCAGACCCGTGTCATAGAAGGTTTTCCTGACATACGCAAGCCAGGGGATGGAGTTTCTACTATCCAGATTTAGACAATCACTTGAAATGCTCCTCTAAAAGCCTGCCTCCGAGGACCTCCAGATTTTAACCAAGAGTAAAAGCGGAGACATATTAACTTGGTTTTCAAGGAAGCCCATGCCCAATTTGCTGTGGGAGACAAAGCTTGGGGTAAATTTTGGGATGGCCAAATTCCTACAGAGGAGCTTATTTTCAAAGGTGTGCATTCTAGTCGGGACTTCATAGCCCCACACACCTGCTCCATATGTTCCTTCAGACAAACTTTTCTTTTTATATAGCTGGACCATCTCTTTGATTGGCTTGTGCCCTAAATTTTTGGCAAATCTAAAAATTGATTTGCAAACTACTCCCATTTTCTGTAATCTTTGGTTAATCAAACTGCCCCATGTCAAATTAGAGTCAAACAAGATTACTAAATAGTTAAAATGAGAAACCTTAGTAATTGGGGTTTCACCAAAGAAACTGGATTTAGATTTAGTGATTTTTGGGCCACACATTAAAATAAATGATTTCTGGTGGTTCACTTTTAGGCTTAAATTAATCATAAAACTATTAAAACCATTTAACAGTTTCTGGAGGCCAATTGCCGTATGTGAAATTAAAACCGCGTCATCCGCATATAAGAAAACTGGGCCTGGACGAGAGGCGATTCTTGGGATATCGTTACTGCATGGGACCAGGGCTGCATCTAAAGAATTAATATAAAGTAGGATCAAAAATGGTGCCATTATGCAGCCCCGCCTGACCCCTCCAGCTACCTTTATGGATTGTTTACAGTCACCTTGATGTTTATAGTGGACCTTAGTGGCAGTGCCCCAGTGTAAACGCCTAATCAGGTTCAACAATGGAGGGTCCACCCCAGCAGACTCCATCAAATTCCACAACTTTCCCCTGTCAACCAAATCAAAAGCACGAGAGAGGTCCATAAACACCATGTGTAAAGAACCTCGCCTGGTCTTGACATTTTTCCATGATAAGGGATAAATTGAGTGCCTGCTCGGTCGTCCCCAAACTTGGGTGCAAACTGTATTGGGCCTTTGAGAAGAAGGAATTTGTTTCTGCCCATGCTTGCAACTTGCCCAAAATTACCCGGCCTTATGTTTTCACTGTGGCATTTAACAATCAAATTTGGCGGTAATATCTGGGGTAATTCCTATTTCCCTTCTTAAATATTGGCACTAATGTGGATACGCTCCAGGTATCAGTTGGAGCCCCTTTCACAACTGCTCTAAAACATTAGTAACTAGTGGCCCCAAAATTCCAAGTTACATTTTAACATGTCAATGGGGACTCCGTCGGGGCCCTTAGCTTTTCCTGGGGCAGAGCTCTGAATGGCCTTAGCAACTACTGTTAAACCAATGAATTCACTTAGCGAGGTATCATCAAAAAGAGTGGATCAACTTCTGGTTCCATATTGGGTTCATCCAGTTGGTCATTAGGGTTAAATATTTGGGAAAAGTGACTTACTCATTCCTGTTCAAAAACGTGACATTCAAATCCATTTTGGGGGCCTCCGAGAAAAAGGGTCAGTTAATGACATCCCAAAAGAGCCTACTGTCTTACAGTCTTCCTATGCTATTGCCCTAATTTCCCTTTTTCTAATTTCTAGAGCTTTTTTATAACGTTTCCTAGCTAAGCGGACTACCTCTGTATTGCGCTGGATTTTGCTGGCAGCTTTCTTTAGAGCTTTTAAAGCTGCAGTACAATCTGAGTTAAACCAAGGGAATTGTATATAGTTTTTTAGGTGGCCTATTATTTTTCAGCAGTCGGGCGGCTGTCCTGCAAATTGCTATATAACTTTACTGGATCTTACTGGGCTCGCCATCAGTAGAAAGACAATAGGAAATGCCCTGAGTAGCTTCTATTACCCAGTCCTTAAAAAATTTACTTGGGTCGATACAGTCCCATTTTATCCAAACCCCCTTGTTGACAGAAAAATGAACAGGGGGTGCTGGTAAGTCGGAGGACCCGAAAGCAACTGTATCTCAAAACATAAAATTAGTGGGTTGTGGTCGCTATATGGTAGAGGACGCACTTCATGATTTAATAATTTCTTAATCAGATCTTTAGAGTTTAACATGAAGTCGATCATGCTGCCATTACCTCTACCCATGAATTTGGGCGCATATGTAGTATTTGGGCTATTGAAATCAGATGAGAATGACAGATTATTTATAAAAATGATCTTATTTAAAGCATCCCCATACGACGAGTGTGTGAAGTGACTTACATCTTCCCTCTGTTCGTCAGTAACCCCTCATATACGATTGTCACTAAAGATACATTGCTCAATATTAAAATTACCTGCCAATATGATTGGTATATAACATCCCTTGCGACTTGTAAAACTTTCTAATGATTCCCCCAGTTCCTCTGTTATACCCACAGGTTGCATTGAGAAAAAAATGATGATAAAAATTTACCAAAATCACATTAATTTAATCAGGTGCATATGTAGAATCAAATAACATGGCTTTTAAAATGTGACCAATATAAAGACAGCCAAGCCCCCGTTACCCCTCCCTGCTGGTGACGGGATTGCTGGAGAGTAATAAGATTTAAAGCTATCTATATGCGCGGGCTCAATGGCCCAGGTCTCCTGGCAGCACACTATGTCAAATGTGTGTATAAACAATATCCAGTCTACATTCACCAATATCTATTGAATCCCAACAATATTCCAAGATATCACTTGCAAAGATGAAGGGAAGTTCAGGCGTGACTACAAATGATGCACTTGCCCCAGGTCTTTAAAATTCCGAACCACACAGTCACCTGATATAGGGGCATATTCACAAGAACGTGCGCTAAACATCTCCAAAAAATGTTAACGCAACTTCACACATCGCAGTCTATCGCGGGAAAATAACCCTGTGTTAACGTGGAATTCACAACACGGGGTACCATGCGATAGCCTCCCAAAACCGCGGCCAATGTCCGCGATACAACCACCGCGACGGCGATAAAAACACAAACCCCAACGCGTAAAAAGACACGATGGGCTCAAACGCGATAAGAAAACAGCGATAACCAGCGAGAGGCCAGCAATACCCTCGCGTAATATGGGAAAAAGCACAAGAACAGCATACGGAAAATGCCACCAAAAAGGAAATGAACTGCGGAGTACCATAGATGCACCCTGACCGACTGCAGAGGACAACATGGACCCCACAATCCCCATGAAGGAACACCCAGGAATCCAGGGCACGTGGAAGGGCAATGAGAAGAGGAAGAGGAAGACGGGCTACAGGCTGCATGAAAACACGATCATCTGCACGGATGAGATAGAACACCACCACCAACTGCACGTCACCGTGAACGTGTCATTGGCAACAAAGAGGCAAAGATGGCACACCACCTCGGACCATGTGAATGCCGCCACAGCGCCGAGGAGGACAATGGAAGAGGACAAGAGGCGCTGGATTGATGTGAATGGCAAAACCAAGCAGAAACAAGCGGCCAACACGAAAGCAGCAATGCACTTCGGAGGAGGGGGACCAGCAGGATACCAGGAGCTGAATGACATGGGGAAGATGGTGGCCACAGCCATCAGTCTGGAGACAGTGACAGGAGTTGGGGATCCGGACACTGCCCAACATGACCCGACACCACAGCAACAGGGCACGTACCTACCAGGGAGTGGGGGGAAGGGGTGAACTGGGCACAATGGCACACAGGCACAATCAAGCAGAGCACACTGCTCACCCACAATGACTCAGGATCATGTCCCTGATCCCACGGGAACACGTCAGCACACACACAAACACCAGGTAGTCCCACGTACACCATGTGCCCAAAGGGGCATCCACCCAACACATCAACAATCACACAATCAACACATGCACATGTGCGAAACACAGCAAACATGCATATACGTCAGCCACACTGACACAGCAAGAGACACCACATGACGAGTAGCATGGCTGCAGTCCAATCATCATGACAATGTACACGGCACGACACTGAGGTGGCTGAGTGCGGACCACAACCGGAAAGGAGCAGGTCACACTCGGACACAACCACCTGCACAAACAACCCCTGACTTCAACGACACATCTGCGGACAACCCATGCCCAAGAGTCACAACTCGACAAAGAGCACAAGTCACCCAAGTCTGCAACATCTCAGCACTGTGGAAGCACAGAACTGAAAGGCACACCGCATGGAAGGGAGAAGTGGCAGCCATATCAGAGCCGCCGGAGCGCCTCACCTACCGTGCAGCACACGCACAGAAGAATAAGTGCACCTCGACATTGACAACATCCTGGTACAAACAGCAACACCACCACAACAGAACACAGGACACAACTGGTGCCGCCTATGTGCACAACACGGCCAATCACATCTGGCACAGCAGGAAACTGTGACATGACAATGTACAAGTACAACCTGTAACCTGCAAATATTTATTACTCACACATGCCGTGCGTGTGGACATTTAGTACTGTCCCATGATTGCCAAGGACGGCCACAATGTGCTCAGGAGAAGAAATTGGCAATGAGGGTGTTCCTACGGACTATTCCTGCCGCAGCTGCAGTAGCATGTGGGCCACCTGCCCCATCGTCCTCATCATCATCAGGTACCTCCGGAACCGGGATCCATGGTGCATTGGTGCGTACACAGATGTTGTACAACACACAACATGCAACGATCATCTTGCACACGATGTCTGGGCTATACAGGAGCCTTCCACCTGTGACGTCCAGGCACCTGAAACGTGACTTCAACACGCCAAATGTGCGTTCCACAATGCCCCTGGTGCATATGTGGGCTGCATTGTACTGCCTCTGGGGGGGAGGTGTTCGGGTCTCGGAGAGGTGTCATCATCCAAGGGCAGAGTGCATATCCTTGATCACCTGTGACAGTGCAGAGAGATAAGAGTCAATACTTGGTTCCGCATGATGTGTTGGCAGGCCCACTAGTCCAGTGGTGCCTGTGCTGGCTGTGTGTGGGGTGTGTGTAGGCCAGCCCTCAGGGAGTACCTGGTGCTGGCAACAACTTCAACAGTTATCAGGCACTCAGGAATGCAATGTACGAACAGCAAGGGAGCATGACTTGAGTTGCACAGAGTTAGTGGCCGCGGATGCACAGCGGCCGACACGGGCCTACCGCCATGGGATGCTGACTTGCGGGACACTGGGGTAGGGTCATGAGGGCAGAGCAGGGTCTCGTATGTATCAAAGGTGGTTTTCGCAGAGTGTCCCGGGGAAGAGTGGGAGGTGTACCCCCAGGGCATGGTGCAGAGGGCACATACCAGCTGTGTCCAGCAACATGGCGGATATGATTGCCACAGACTCATGCCAAACACCAAGTCCGTACCTGCCAGTTGCTGATGACAACCCCCAGGCCACAGGCTCAGACACCAACAATGTTCGGCCAGAGGCTGACGGTGTCTCACGGCGCACAGGGTAAGTGGCACCAGGTCAGTCCTTGCGAGTGGTTGACCTCCTCCGTAACGGTGATCCGTGTTCCCACCGGACTGAAACGCATCTGTCTCTCACTCCTCCCCCAGCGTCCACTGGCATGAACTCTGCCATTGATGAATGAGGACTCAGTACTAGATGTGGGACATACTGGACTGCAGTGTAGGCCGGCTGCAGCGGTGGGGTATGCCAACGAATGTGGACTCCTGGGGGCCTGTGTCATGGAGGACAGCGATGGTCTGAGGAGGCTGCCAAGCTCGCGGGCATGGGTCTTGGAGCAAGCACCGGCACGTGGTGGGCCCTCTTTGACACACGACGGTGTCGGCAGGTGAGCAGTGCGGCCTTGGAGCGCTGGGGCAGGCAAGCCGGGTCTGGGTATCAGTGGCCTGGGGTGCAGCAGGCGCACAGGCTCGCAGGCCCCGCTGTTCATGGCGTCGGCCTTATGGCGGGCTGAGAGGCGCCGCCCTGGCAGTGACGTTGGCCATTCCGGGAGTGCACCACGCTCAGCGCAACAGTGTTTTCATCCACACCCCTGCTCAGGCCTGGCGTAAGCCAGGCCAACCCACTACGCTCACGCACACAGGGGTGGACGCAGCGAGCGACATTTCCGCGATCTACCCCACAGCCTGAGGTGACATGGTTGCGTCCACTGTTCACTACTCCCCAGACACCAGCAGTTAATGTCTGCATGGACGTATCTTTGGTTTGCATACCCAGGTCTGTCCAGCACATTCACGCCACACTTGTCGTTGTGTACATTCCCATTCATGGGTCACTTGCGTCCTTCGCACATGCCTGCTTTCCGCCTCTCCACACGTTCAGCTGTTGTGTGGCTGTGGTGCCCTGATATAACTGGATTGTGTACATGGGAAGCCCAGTATCCCAATGGAGTTGTGTTGTCGTGTCTGGTAGGTGGGCATGTTGACTGACATGTTGTATGTGGTTTGGTCACGTGTGCATTCCCACAGTTGTGTGTTGTGTCATGGTGGGTTTGAGGTGGGTGGTGTGTTGCTTTGGTACTTACCGACGAGCAGTCCAGTTCCATAGATGCCATCCTGGAAGCGCTGGATGATGATGGACTGTCGGAAGATGTAGGAATCGTGCACACTGCCTGGGTAGTTTGCGACGACATTGGTGAACATTCCCCAGTGGTCCACTATTGCCTGCACATTGATGGAATGCGTGTGCTTTCTGTTGCAGTAGATGTGTGCAGTGTCCGCAGCGGGCACAAGTGGGACATGTGTGCAGTCAATGGCCCCCGCACGTGTGGGAAGCTAGCAATGGCGTAGAAGCCTTGCTTGGTCTCCAGCTGTTCCTGCGCAGTGTTGGGGAAGTGGAGGTACTGGGGTATGAAGCTGATGATAGCATCCAGGACAGGTGTGAGGAACTTTGATAGGGCTGGCTGTGAGACTCCTCCTACTCTGGCCGTTGTTGGTAGGAAGGTACCAGAGGCCAACGTGTGCAGCACAGCCAGCAGCTTTGTCTGCGGAGGGATGTTGGTTGTCCGCTGTGTTGGGACCGTCAGCCTCGGGTCAATGTGGGTCATGATGCGGAGGATGGTTGTCCTTTTGAGCCTGTAGTGGGCAATGACTTCCTCGGCCGTTAGGTCTGTGAGACTAGTGCGTTTTTGGTAGGTCCGCTGTCTCACTCTGCGCTGCCTCTGTGGTGGTCCGGGGGAGGGGGGTGCCGGTCCCGGTCCTGGGGGTGGTGGCGGTCCTGGGGGTGGTGGCGGTGGGTGCATGATGAGTAGCTCCATGGCGTCGGTTGTTCTTCGGGTGTGGCTGTGTGCGGGGCTCCGTTGCCTACTGCAGGTAGTCGGCCTGCTTATCACCAGCAAGAGGCAGGTGTTAAATAGCTGCTGCTACCGTGGCTTATCGCGTGGTTTTGGTTCGCATCGCAGATCTGGCAGTTTGTTGTGAATGTGGTGTAGTGGTGTTTTCGTGTGTTTTTGCACGGGAACGCCTACTCTGCATCTCATTAGGGTTAGTTGGTGGTGTCACCCGTGGAGGTAAATTTTGAGGCAGTTATCGCAGGAATACTTGCGTTGTCTGCAGTTTGCAACCGCTTGTGAATGGGGCGTTAAATCTATCTCCACTTTTGTTGCGTTAAGGTGGCGATAACTCGGAGATAAATCCTTGTGAATATCCCCCATAGTCTTTCTTGTAGGGCCAACCCAGTTCACTTTGCGGGCCATATTGATTTTATCCATCAAACTGAAAGGACAGCCAGCATTAATACTGAACCAGTGTGCGGCTTCATTTATGAGGCATTGACAGTCTTCATGAGTTCCTTCAGCTTGAGGCGTAAACTCTTCTAAAATAATAATAAATGGCGTGCTTTCTGGCGGGAGATGTAAATTCACGGTTGGCTTTCAGGGGCTATATGAGGAGCTTTCCGAGTGGAAATGGGGATAGTTTTATTTCTGTGGCTGCCCCGTTCGGTATTATACTGCACGTGAGCCGATTTAAATCTAACACCTGCATCCTGGTGACTCGTACCACACTACAGAATGTTATTACCACATTGGTTAATAGATTGCATTTTGGGAGAGGCCGGTGCTTGGTTTGCTTGGTGTCCTCGAATTGGAGCCAGAGATCCTTACAGTGCCACTGTCAATGTCTGGATTTTTTGTCTGCTAGGCACTTCACCAGGCCCATCGTTTCCTCCCGAAAAGTTGACAGCTTTTTTTCCTTTGCCTCAGTAACAGACTGGCTACAATTAGTAGAAATGTTACTTGAATTAGTTGTCGGCAAAGTAGGCAATTTGGCCAAAGATTGGCCAGTCGCTTTCCCCTTGCCCTCTTCCTCTTTGAGGGAAGTGGATTTTTTGGAGGGCTAAAGTCTGATGAGTGTAAGACAATCTCATTCTCGTCACTATGCACAACACAGGGATTCTTTGTTTCCCGTTTGTTTTGCTTTTTGACAATCCTATTGGGTGATGTACATGGTTGAGATGTCGGCTCAGTGATGGTAGGTACGTTTATAACTTCTTCCTGTGCTTTTAAATGAATGACACTTAAATATGCTGGGTCAGCAATTTGCCTTTGCACAGCCTTGATCTGATTCTCAACCAGATTAATTTCCGTAGACAGAGCCCCCATAGTGAGAAAAGGTAAGCGGTAATAGATGGGTTGTACTCAAAGCCTTGCCCTTTCCTTTTTGACCTAAAAGGCTTTTTTTTCCGATTGTCAAGCTGGATAAGCCTCCATAGCGTCAGTAGATGAGGCCCCTGTCAGATATCAAAGATACAAATAAAAATAAACTCAAAGAAAGTGGGCCCGGCCTGGCCTCTGTGCAGGGAAGTGGCCAAGCTTTTCTAGCACATCAGGGGCCCGCCCTCTGGAGATAAGAGGCTGGGGGATGAAGTCCCACCTCATTAAAATGCTGGCAACAATCAAAGTTCACAAGCGTTCACAGCTGCGATGACTCAGGCACTGCGGGGAAGTGGCCACGCTTTTGTAGCCCATCAGAAGCCCACCCTAGGGAGATAAGAGGCTGGGGGATGAAGTCCCACCCCAGACCAATGCTGGCAACAATCAAAGTTCACAAGCAATCTCCGCCACGATGACTCCCCTGTGTTTCAGTCATTTAGGACTGACAAGGCGACAAAAACTGGGAAATGGTCCAACAGTGTCCTGGGAAAAATGTAGGATTGATTTAGCCCAGCCTGCAACATCTTTATAAACTATCCAGGAATCAATCCTGGAGGAGGAGCGATGGACTGTGAAAAAGAATATATATTCTTGGGTAAGGGGATGTCTGATTCACCACATGTACATTAACAACTGAAGAGAGAGGGAAAAATCACTCTTCGTCCCCCTGACGAAAATACTAACTAACAACAAAAGAGCGAACAAGGAAAATGCTAAGGTAGCACGAGGAGAAACCTCTTTATTTAAAAGAACCCTCACTCACCAACCTAGTTGGTGACATGCTTCATCATTGGGTTCCCACCAGAGGACCGAATGTCCCCCGGTGTGCTACGACGCCTGGAATTCCAGCGGAGCGGGTTTTTGGAAGGGTAGTGTAAGTGTGCGGGATGTGCAAAGTAAAGGTCACTGGTTATTTCCCAAAACAAATTTTAATGGTGGAGAACCAGTGATCGATTAAAACTAGTGAGACGGACACAAACTGGCTAGTTAGGTGAACCAGAAGAGTCCGAATTTAAAAGTGAAAATTGGTCGTGCAAAGTAAAGGTCACTGGTTATTTCCCAAAACAAATTTTAATGGTGGAGAACCAGTGATCGATTAAAACTAGTGAGACGGACACAAACTGGCTAGTTAGGTGAACCAGAAGAGTCCGAATTTAAAAGTGAAAATTGGTCAACATGTTTCTGCTTATGTATGCACTGTTAGCTAAGCATTCTTCAGGACCAGACACCCCATGGCGGTATACGCACGCTAAGGCGCATCCTACCCTATGGGGAGTGTGCGTAGGGTAAACTCACGGTCTCACCAATGCGGCCTTATGGTAGTTCCAAAAGCTGCTGTACTCTGAAAGAAAGAGAACAAACATTAAAAAACACACGACCACTGCGTGACCACTGTGATGTTCCTCAACACATGCGACAGAGGTTTAAAGTACTACTAACACCTCGTGCTTAAAGAGCCTGGGTGCATAACGCAACCCAACACACGTTTGGCCCAAACTCAGGTAAACGTGTCGCTCAAACACCTAATCTGTCCGCTTGCATTGACAGACAGATCATGACACGCGTGACTTGCACTCATACACTCATGTCACACAGGCTACTACTCCGTATCCGAGTATAAGCGGAGGAGTCCTGAGTCCGGGTCAATACCCGTAAAACTCGACTCCTATGATGTTAGAAGTTAACACATAATTCACGGTAAATTAAATTGCTCAGTGATAGTGCCCTGACACAGCGCTAAGCGAAAGCGCTGTGCTAAAGTGAAAGCATGGAGAAATCGGCGCTTACGTGAAGGCAAAAATGGCTTCACTTCATGGGTTCCGGGAAAGGGGAGAGCTACCTATAAAGACGATGAGGTTAAAATCAGAAGATATGTGACATTCTGATTTTAACCTTGAATTATGTGTTAACTTCTAACATCATAGGAGTCGAAGTTTTACGGGTATTGACCCGGACTCAGGACTCCTCCGCTTATACTCGGATACGGAGTAGTAGCCTGTGTGACATGAGTGTATGAGTGCAAGTCACGCGTGTCATGATCTGTCTGTCAATGCAAGCGGACAGATTGGGTGTTTGAGCGACACGCTTACCTGAGTTTGGGCCAAACGTGTGTTGGGTTGCGTTATGCACCCAGGTTTCTTTAAGCACGAGGTGTTGTAGTACTTAAACCTCTGTCGCATGTGTTGAGGAACATCACAGTGGTCACGCAGTGGTCGCGTGTTTTTAATGTTTGTTCTCTTTCTTTCAGAGTACAGCGGCTTTTGGAACTACCATAAGGCCGCATTGGTGAAACCGTGAGTTTTACCCTACGCACACTCCCCATAGGGTAGGATACGCCTTAGCGTGCGTATACCGCCATGGGGTGTCTGGTCCTGAAGAATGCTTAGCTAACAGTGCATACATAAGCAGAAACATGTTGACCAATTTTCACTTTTAAATTCGGACTCTTCTGGTTCACCTAACTAGCCAGTTTGTGTCCGTCTCACTAGTTTTAATCGATCACTGGTTCTCCACCATTAAAATTTGTTTTGGGAAATAACCAGTGACCTTTTACTTTGCACGACCAATTTTCACTTTTAAATTCGGACTCTTCTGGTTCACCTAACTAGCCAGTTTGTGTCCGTCTCACTAGTTTTAATCGATCACTGGTTCTCCACCATTAAAATTTGTTTTGGGAAATAACCAGTGACCTTTTACTTTGCACATCCCGCACACTTACACTACCCTTCCAAAAAAAAACGCTCCGCTGGAATTCCAGGCGTCGTAGCACACCGGGGGACATTCGGTCCGCTCTGGTGGGAACCCAATGATGAAGCATGTCACCAACTAGGTTGGTGAGTGAGGGTTCTTTTAAATAAAGAGGTTTCTCCTCGTGCTACCTTAGCATTTTCCTTGTTCGCTCTTTTGTTGTTAGTTAGTATGATTCACCACATGTCCACTAAGTCTTGTTGTTGCATACTATCTAATAGTGTTTCCTGTGCTCTAAACTGTCTCCTGGATACTCCCCCTGAGCTATCCAGTTCCAGATGTAATATTAGGTTGTGGTCCCATCCCCATATGATCATTTTCGGGTTAAGGGTGGAGCACTGTGTGAATATTTAGGTGAAGAATTCTGGGTCATCATGATTAGGCCAATGCGAGTTGATGCGTGTAACATGCGCCATCCACAGTATGCTCTGAACAATGATTAAGCAAACCTCTTTATCTGCAGTTGTTTGTAAGTGGCCAATTCTGTGTTTTTCCCAATTAAGATGGCCACCTCTTTTGCATATGTAGAGAAGGATGCAGAAAAACAAGTGTTCCCCAGCTCCATGCCAAGTCACACGAGTGGTCATGTGAAAAATGAGTTTCCTGCAGAAAAAACATCAATGCCATCCCAGTCGATGTAAGCCATAAATTTGCCCTATTCAGTGGCATTGCTAGCCCTTGTGCTGCCCGTGGCGGTCACTGCTTTTGCAGCCCATGGCGGCTGCGTGAAGGGGGGGGGGTGCTGGCAGTTTCTGCGGTGCCACTCGAGGGGGCTGTAAGATAGAGCGGTGGGGTGCTGGTGGTTTCTGCGGTGCTGTCCGCGGCTGCCGCAAGTGAGAGTGGGGGTGGAGGCTGCCGCCCCCAAAACATGCGCTGCCCGGGGCAGACCATCCCCCCCTTGCTATGCCACTGGCCCTATTTATAAATATTATTTTACACCCTAATGTTCTATACAATCGTATTTAATGTATAGATGGCCTTAGCCCCCTATATTGGGTCACCCATCACCTTCTCGGATTTCTGATAGTCACCTTTTGCCCAATCACCATTTGAGCTGTTGGCCAATCACTGATCACTGCTTGTATGTGACCTGCATAAACCATTAACTCCCAAGTTCCCCACCTCTCTCCCATTCAAAGCCCTTGGGGTCACTCTGGTGGCCCTGAGTTCAATGTGCAGGCAGCAGAGCAATCCTTCTTTTGAGTCTTCCACAGGTCCAGATGTGATATGAAGAGTGGGCCTAAGGTCCAATATTTATACCTGGTGCCCACTTTGAAATGGGAGAAAATTCTGGAGTCTCCTCCTCTCCTCACCCCCACTGGGGTGTTTGAAAGTCCCTGCCTCCCAGCCCTGGTCCAAGTCTGTCTAGGGGCACAATAGGCTAATGTGAAGTGTTTTGTATGTGAGCTGGGTCAGTGCCTTTGAAGTGCAAGAATGCTAAGTGACATTTCTGCCCACCATAAGACTGACTGAGTACAAACCAGATGCTAGACATCACACATGTGTCTGAAAAATGATACAAAGGTGTGTGTGTGTGTGGTAATAGGGAGCTTGTCTGTGTGGGTAATTGAGCAGCAACACCATATCTTAGACAAGCAACGGTCTCCTACACAAAAAACAATGCAGTGCAGCAACCTTGGTTGCTGCGCTGCGTTGTGCTATTTTTTTACTAAATGTGCCTCCGAGTGTCAGTGAGTATGTGTGAGTTAGAGAGTGAGAAAGAGGGAGTGAGAAAAAGAGTGACTGTAAATGAATGAGAGTGAATAGGTGAATGAGTACGAATGAGTTAGAGCAAGAATAAGTGAGAGTGAGCAAGCATAAATATGTTTGAGAATGAGTGACAGTGAGAGCAAATGCAAGAGTACATGAGTTGAAAGAGTGAGTCAGAGTGAGTGAAAATTAAATGAGACTGAGTGAGAGTAAGAGTCCATGCAAGTCACTGTGAATGACTTACAGCTCATCATTGAGCCCACTGTTATTCAACATTTATATGACCCCGCTCATCTCTTTGATAGGATCCTTTGGGATTGAAGTTACGTCCTATGCAGACGATACCCAAATGATCCTTTCTCTGGATAACAATTCTACAGACGCTGAACTTAACTTTAAACGCTGCCTATCTGAAGTCATCCAGTGGATGAGGGACAACCACCTTAGATGCAACACCGAAAAAACTGAAATCCTCCCCATAGGGAAAGATGTCTTATTCCAGCCTTGTAAATGGTGGCCTGAGGGAACAACACCTCCGCCTGACATGGTCAAGGTAGCCAAAAATTTGGGAGTACAGTTCGATACTGCTCTTTCCTTTCTCCCACACGCAACAGCTGTAGCAGGGACCTGCTTTAACCTCATTAAATCGTTAAAAAAATGTTTTGATTTGATTCCACTTGCCGCAAGGAAATCAGTTGCAGTGGCCTTGATTCTTTCGCGCCTTGACTACTGCAACAGCCTTTTGGCAGGTGTTAACAAATCTACACTAAAGAAACTACAAGTGGTCCAACACGCTGCGGCACGTCTAGTTTTAAAACTTCCACGAAGATCCTCGGCGGCACTAAAAGTCCTTCATTGGCTTCCGCTACACAAGAGAATTCTCTTTAAAATTCTCCTAATCACCTATAGAGCCAAACTTAAATTGGGACCTAAGTACCTTTCAGCACGGTTCACTCCCTACATTACAACTAGGACTCTCAGGTCCTCATCAGCCAACCTCCTTAAACCACCCATTTTTAGATGTAAAACAAAAGGAGGAAAAACAGTGGCCGCCTTGGGGACTAAAGCATGGAACCTTCTACCAACCCACCTAAGACTGCAAAAAACAGAAACACACTTCAGGAAGGCCCTGAAAACTTGGGTATTTAGCACCTCAGACGAATTATGCCTTTCTCTCATTTAACATCCTTGGGGCCCCCCTTTCACCTCCATTCAACCAGCGCCAGGATGCTCCTTTCGGAGTGGCAGTTAGCGCTTTACAAATACCAATTTACATTACATTACATTACATGAGTGAGAATGACTGATATAAAGTGAGTGAGAATAAGAGAGTGAGAGTAACAGTGAATGCAGGAGAGTGAGAATGATAGAGTGAATAAGCATGAATGAGTGAATGTAAGTGAGTGTGAGTGAGAATGTGGTGTTCTGCCTTTGAGTGTACCGTTGGCCCTGTCATACTTATGGCAATTCTTGTCTTACAGAGGCACCCATAACAAAATGCTGGTGCTGGAACACTGAAGGAAAATCTTTGCATACATGCGAAATACTGGCAAACGATGGCAGACTAGAGGTTATAGTTGGCGTGTAGGTACACCCATTGCAAAATAATTCTATGTAATTCTTAGCATAGGGAAACAGTGAAGATTTCCATTTTCGGACTTCGTCTCTTTTATGGAAATCAAAATTCTCCAGGGGGATGAGACTGCAGGTTGTAGCTGACGAGGACTCTGTGAGTCAAGAAACCCCTTCTCTGTAGAACCCCTGAACAGGATTTGCTGCTGCGGAGTAGGATGTAGCAGGAGCTGCTACGAAGTCACTCCGACCAGCTAGGCATCTTGGGAGGATAGACAAGCAGGCTGGTCCCGGTATCTCCTCGAGTCTCAGAGCAGTTTTTAGCCACAATGTTTCTCAAGTTTTGGATTTTGGCCATCAAGGCACCTTTAGTACCACTTCCAGGGGCCCAGAACTAGCGAGGTACCACTTGGAGGTTGGGACACACTCAGGCTGGGTCCAGGTGCAGATTCAAGATGGTTGGAGCCTTTTCTGTCTCCGAGGCCCTGAACAGGAGGCTAGCCAACTAGCCCTTGGGAGTTATTCTGGTAGTCCTCAGTTCAAGAAGTAGAACAAGGCCTCTGATGGTTCAAGGCAGCAAAGCAGTCATTCCGGGTGCCCCAAAGCAGTCTCTTGGAGTACACAGCAGGCCACAGCAGCAGGCAGTCCTCTGGGAGTCCTTCTGCAGGTCCAGAAAGTAAACTGAAGGGTGGGTCTGAGGGTCCTATTTTTTTTACCCGGTACCTTCTTTGAAGTAGACGTTTCTAGAGAATACCCTTTGAAGTGCTTGGAGTTTCCTCCCTCCGCTGCCCTGGCTACTGTTTGGCTGCATGAACAATAAAGTGGTGTGAAGGCAGGGACAGCCTTCTTATTTCCAAGTGGGGCTATGCCCCCCCATCATGCCAGTGAATGCCCATCCAGGCACACCTAATTTCTATATTGTGTGACTGTCTGGGAGTAATAAACAAAGTCCAACTGCCAACTACACCCAGTCATGTGACCCAGGAACAGGCACCAAATAGGGCAGGAAAATGCCATTTTCTAAAAGTGTAGTTTTCAAAATTGTAACTTAAAATCCAACCTCAGCATCAGACGGGCACACCTGGGAGGCTGGTCCTTTACATATCAAGGGCCTAAGCTGTGGAATGCCTTATCTGAACCCTTGAGAAGCTGCACCTCGCTGTTCACCTTTCAAAAACAGCTTAAAACCTGGTTATTTTGAATGAGTGGGGCCTTGCTCGACTTAACTTGCTGCTAAAGCATCGGGAAAACCCACATGGGTAGCTGAGCACTATATAAGATTCAAATAATAATAACCTGTGCTCAATGCTCTGGTACCTTGGCACAGAACAGTCAGGCTTAACTTAGAGGTAATGTGTAAAGTATTAATGCAGCACTCCAAACAGTGATAAAGTAAGCAAACAGCACCAGAAACATCCCACACCAATTTAGATAAATAGAATAAATTATAATAAACAAAATAAAAGAAGACCATGACAAAAATCCAATCAGTAAAACCGGAGATATGCAATTTGCAAGTTTTCAATGAAAATAGCACTAAAAAGCACAAAGCGCCAATATTGGATATCTGGTTGCACCAGATCGAGACAAAGTCACAAGTTCAGGCCGACCGCAATGGAGCGTGGGCCGGAAACGGGGACCCAGTTATACCTGCTGAACAAGCGTACCTTAAATGCTGGTTGCGGAGTGTTACAAGGTCCTGCATTGAGGATACATTGCGCAGTCGAGGCGTCGGTTCTGAAGAGTTATGAGGCTGTGATGCGAGAACCTGTGACATTGTCGAGGCTGCCGTCGACAAGGGATTTGTGATGCAAGGGCCTGTGTTGGTTAAGCTTCACACAGCTGTGATTCCAATGCAGCCTACAAGGTCAATATGGAGTTTGTCTGGCAGAGCACCTTCAGGCCCACTTCCAAGGGTCCAGGATTGGGGTGGCACCACTTGGCAGGGTAGGACTCACACATGGCAGAGTCCAGCTGCTGGGCTCAAGGTTGTTGAAGCCTCCTGTCCCTGAGTTCTAGTCAGGAGGCCAGTCAACTAGACTTTGGAATCACTCTGGGGCCCTAGGTACAACAGGTGCAGGTCCATTCACTCTTACCTAGGCAAGAGGGAGCAGGCAGCTGGTCAGCAGGGCAGCAGTCCTACAAAGTGCCAGTCCTTCCAGCAACCCAGCAGTCCTTCATCCTGGCAGGGTATCCACAAGTCCCGAAGTGTACTGAAGAGTTGGTGTCTGGGGTCCAATATTTATACCTACGCCGTCCTTTGAAGTTGGAGAAACTTCTAGCGGTTTCCGTTTGAAGTCCATGTCCCGGCTCCAGATTAATTACAGGGGGTATGCAGCCCATTATGTGGAGGAAGGACACAGCCTATTCAAGTGTAACTAGGACTGTGCTTAGCTCCACCCTCCCATCCTGCCAGTGATGGCCCATCCAGGCACACCTAAGCTCTCTATTGTATGTGGCTGTTTAGGAGGGATACACAAAACCCAACTGTCAGCTGCACCCAGTCATGTGACCTAGAGACAGGTTGCAAGCAGCAAATGTACTAAGGCAGGAACATGCCAACTTTCTAAAAGTGGCATTTTCAAAATTGTAATTTAAAATCTGACTTCACTATGAGAGAGGAGTTTTCATTACAATTCCAAAGACACCAAACATGAACTGGTTACCTGCTCCCATTTGGCAATTATCACTAATTTGATGTAATAAGGTAACTCCATTGTAATTCTATAAGAGAGACAGGACTTGAAGTAGTGAAAAACAAATGTAAGAGTTTTTCATTACCAGGACAATGTAAATGTAAAAGCACATGTCCAACTTTTTAAATACAATGTAACCTGCCCTCTGGACTGTCCAGGGCCTACCTTAGGGGTGGCTTATATTTATTAAAAAAGAAGTTTGGGGTCTGGCAAAAGGTTTATTTTGCCAGGTGAACTGGCAGCTTAAAACTGCACACACAGGCTGCAATGGCAGACCTTGGACGTTTAAAGTGCTACTTAAGTGGGTTGCAAAATAAGTGTTGCAGGCCCACTAGTAGACTTCAATTTACAGGTCATGGGCACAGATAGTGCCACTTTCCTAGGGACTTATATATAAATTGAGTATGCCAATTGGGTATGAGCCAATTCTACCATGTTTTAAGAAGAGAGCACATGGACTTTAGCACTGGTTGGCAGTGGTAAAATGAGAAGAGTCCTAAAGCCAAAGAAAACAAAGTCAGCAAAACAGGAGGGTTGAAGGCAAAACGTTAGAGGAAAAACCATTCCAAGGGCACCAGGGCTAACGTGTCCTCTCCAGCTGCAGAGAACTGCCCAAACCCCTGGAAGTTCTCATCACTAAGGCGTAAAAACCTGGAGAGACCATCAGTATTGGCAGGGTCTGTTCCGGGTCAGTGTTCCACCATAAAATCCTTTCCCTGCAGGGAGCTGGAACACCTCAACAGTTTGGGATGAAGGGCACTTGAAATGACCGAAATGCATTGGGGATGATGTATACCCTATTCTAAATGCTTCATCAGCCACAAACGCAATGTCTTCACATGAATGATGTAAAGAATTCATGATATAAAAGGAAACACAGCCAACTAAAATAAAAGGCGTTTATTGAAACTTCGCATTAGAAGCGTGATTAAATTCTATCTAACAGTTCAACTGGACACTTCCCAACGGGGAAGTGCAACAGTGCGCATTTCATTTTTACGTCCCAGGTTCAGAGGACGATACCTCTTTGCATGCCCATAAAACCATTCAACTGGTTACACAAAGTGTTATCAAATGCCAGATTAAAACGGAGTGCGGGATCCATAACCTTTTGATTTAATCCTCACAACAAAGTCAGGCACCAGACCTTTAGGAATATGGACACTCTAGTGGTTATGCTGCCACCATGACTGCTGAGTCCTGCCTCCCTTGCCTTGATTTCCAGCTCCTTAAGGGTCCTCTCATGAGCCAACCGCTCCAGAGCAGCTCTTTCTTCCATGTCTAGTTTCTTAACCTCCATGGACAATTTTCTCTCCTCTATTTTTAACTGGGCCATCTGCAGCCAAAACTACCTCTCCACCTTCCTGCCTGCCAGCTCATCTGGGGACAGGCCTCAAGAAGACACACTGCTCTCTAATCTGGCTGGGAGTTTCAACTTGGGGTTCAAGTCATTCCCCCCTAAGCTGACTGCTGCATCTCAGGGCTAGAATCCAGGCCCTGCTCTGGCTCCTCCACATCATCCTCCCAACCCTGGTCCTCTGTTGTGACTGGCAACTGGTGGGACCCTGCCAATGCCCTCAGAGCCGTTTAGAGCTCCGCCTTCTTGGTGCTCCTTTTAGCGGGTAGCCCCACCTCCTTACAAAATTCCTTGAGCTCAGTCACTGTGTAGCTCTCCAGATTGAGGAGCGCCACTTCCATCTTTGCAGGTGAAGTCACAGGCACAAACAGTAAGGTAGAGTACAGGTGAATTTGGAAAAATCAAAGAGGCCAATCAAGGAGAATTTAAAATTCAAATTGGTCTCAGATTATTTGTCGGGGATTTTTAGTATAACAAAAAATAACTGTATGGCACCACACAAGCACGAGTCCTGATCCTCACTACTGATCACCATTGTGAGAAATTGAGTTATTAGTTGAGGGGAGTGAAAACCCTACCTAAGCAGCAACCACAATCCTTGTCAGGGTGAGGCATGAGCAAACCCCAAATTTACCTGTTCTCAGTCCTCTGGTAGCTTGGCACAGAGCAGTCAGGTTTAATTTATAGGCAATCTGTAATGTATTTATGCAGCAATTCAAACAGTAATACATTGATAACACACCACAAGAAAATTCCCAAACCAATTTAGAAAAATAGAATACATTTGAATAAATACAATGACATAATTTAACCAAAAATCCAATCACTAGAAATGGGGATATAAGTTTTGAAAGTTTTAGGTGAAATTAGTGCCAAGAAACGCAAAGTGGCACTCACGGTTATCTGGTCGCGCTGGACTGGAGGAAAGTCAAAAGTTCCGGACCACCACAATGGAGCGCGGGTTGGATACAGGGACCACGTTAGTCCACTGAAGTTACTTTCTCAAGTCTGGCGTGAAGAATTCCATTAGTGTTGGCAATGAGGATGCTGTCAGAGTGAGGAGCAGGTTGTATCAGAGAGAGTTGTTGCTGTAGTGCGAACAGCGAGTCGTAACTGGATAATCACCTTGGTTGATCATCATGGACGGTTGCCGTCAGTGTAAAGTGCAGGTCTCGCGTTGCTGGTTATCATGGGCAGTCACCGTTGGGGTGGAAAGCAGGTCCCAAAGGAGCTTTGCATTGTCTCGGCACAAAGAGGTCACTTCGCGAGGATCCCAAAACTTCTGTAACTTCATCTTTTC
Source organism: Calotriton arnoldi (assembly GCA_963921515.1). Taxonomy (NCBI): domain Eukaryota; kingdom Metazoa; phylum Chordata; class Amphibia; order Caudata; family Salamandridae; genus Calotriton; species Calotriton arnoldi. Next base: position 571,647 of record CAWUFW010000379.1, read on the forward strand.
TTCAGGAGGAGTTTTCACTGATGCCAGTCATTGGTCTAGGACCTGAGGAGCTCCTCTTGGTGATCTGGACTCACTTCTGGAGAGGCCAGCAGCAGGGCTCAAGCAGGTCCATTTGGTGCTGGGCAGTGACATTGAGTCCGCTGGAAACTTGTGTGTCCTTGTAGTTCGCACAGGAGGTCAGTCAACTGGCCATTGGAGTCACTCTGGGTCTCCTGGGCTCAAGGCAAGCAGGCCAAGTCCTCCTTCAGTCAGTAGGTCAGTCCATCTTCCTCAGACAGGAGGGCAGTCCTTCTGGATCCTTCTGGATCGTTCCACATGCCCAGGAGTGTTCTGGTGAGAGGTTCTGAAGATGCCACATTTATTCCTGCTGCCAGCCTTGGTGTGAGGAATTTCCTGACCTAACTCCATAACTGGTTCTTGTTGGTTCTAACCCCTTCCCTGGGTTTTGCTCCAAACTGTCTAGTGTGACAAAGGCATGGGCAGGCCTGGTGTAAGGTTCCTTTGGTGTGTTGCAGTACTACTCCACCCCAGCCATCTTGTTAGGAAATCCCACTCCCATAATTCCTTGGCCTTCCTTGTTCCCAGGTCTGGAAGCAATCACAACTCACAACAGGAGAGCCATTTTTAAACTTTGGCACGCTAGACACCAAGCAGCACTCTGCCTGCTTGCTGCTGGTGTGTGAAAGTTCTTATGGTTTGGAAGCCGTTCACTTCTAGTACGTATGCGTTGCCATTGCAGTAACTGAATGAGTTTAGACAAATAGAACTAACTGGTGTAATTACGTTTTGCTTCCCTTTGTTTTTATCTCTTTAGCACTGTGTTCATTGCTCCTATACTGGAGTAGGACATGTTTTCACAGATATTGTAACATGTCCCTCCTTTAGAATAAACTAGAAACTGCGAACAGGTAGCTGTCAATATTTGCCGGGTATTATGAGGCAAGATTTACCCAGAACTAGTTTCTCAGTCAGTGCTAAAAAGCGTCCTTGGAACTGCAAGGTCACATTTAACATTATAAGTACGACTTACAAATTGCAGCCCGTTTGCCTCTCCCAGATTTTTAAAAAAATGAAGATATGTATGGGCATGCTTGGGACCAGATGTTCCTGTCTTTCATTCAGATTCAGAAAATCATTTCCTGGTTTAAAAAAAACGGTTTCAAATTTGACCCTACAAAACTGTCGAGGTTGCATTTCACGAGGGTAACTTTTTCTAAGGATGCTGTGATTGGTAATTGTACTTTTCCCAGATGTAGGCCTTACACGTCATAGCATTTTAGTGCTTACGACAGAAAAAAACATGACAATACGAAAGTCGCCTACTGTTGCAATGAAAAACAGGACAGAAACCAAACATCTAGAAAAGTAAAATGCTATTATGGAATGCAAGATTGAAGTTAAAAATGTAAAATGTGAGAAGACTTTCGCTGACATGGATTAATTACCTTAATGGTTTTTATATTCTTTGTTACGAAAGTGATCAGGGTTTTGGCATGTAAAGTTGAGGACATGAACACTTTCAGGACCTGTCCCATTTAAGCCCTGGACCCATTGACCAGATCAGGGTGTTTACAGTCCGAATAACTCTGTACATTACGCCACTGTGATCAAGATGTCGACGAAATACTCAGCTAGCGTGTATATTTTATGGTCTCTGCTGCCACAGTGTGGTCATCATGTATACTTCAGTTTATAGGGATCGTTTCGACAGCAGACGGTGATGCAGTTAGTACTTTCTTTTTTGTTGAAACTATCCAGTGAGTTTTCCTCATTTATTTCGATTGCTGTATATTCGTTACGCGTTAAAAACCAAAGGCACCAAGAAAATAATTAAGCACATTCTGCATTTTTTAAGTCTGCAATTTTTTTCGAGTTGGTGGTTTGAACTTCCGAACCTCAATGATTATTTTAGCAATTGTATTCGCCTGAGGCTGCGCACAAGAAGGAAACGGCGCTGGTTGGGTGGTGAATGATGTCCTCGGCCTCTCAGCCTCTACAAATATAAGAAGGCTTATGGGACATACAGGCCAGTGGTGTGGCAAGGGTGCAATGTATAAATACTCACGACACGGACACAGTATCATATTGGGTAGAACTGGCACAGGGCACGTGCGACCTGCTCCTTTTATTAACAGGGTCACATGTCCTGTGACGTCTGTGTTGGATGTGTGTGGGGTGGGGTGGGGTGTAAACCCGCCCTCGGGGAGTGGCTGGTACATTTAAAAGACTAGAACAGTGACCAGCAGGTCACAACATCCCTCTCAAACTTTATTCAAACTGGAACAACGAAGTCCACGCTGTGGGAGAGAATAAAACAATAACAGAAATTCCACTGAGTCTATTCAGCTGCTTACAGAACAAGACAATGCTACAACTGCAGCTAGGATCACCAGTTTGGCTTGGCACAGTCCAGTGGTGCCCTGCGGGTCCGGTCCTCCTTGGACTCAAGGCGTGGAAGTTGACACCAAAAGTCTCTATATGTAAAGTTCTCTGTGACGGTGCAGGTGGAGTGATAGTGAATCTGGTAGATGTTACACTATCACAACTCAGTCCTGGTTGTTGTTGTTTCTTTGCAGAAGCAGCATTGCTTCTAGCTACAGAATGGTGGAGTAGTTACAAACATCCCTCTCTCACCAGGATGCCCCTTTCCTGGGTATTCCTTTCTCATGGGATGTCCCTGAGGTCCACCTCACTAGGCTTCCACTGGACTGGGTGTACTTCGCCGTGTCACTCCAACGCCACCCTCTCGGATCGTGGAGGAAGCGCTACGAGTCCCACCTTCAAGTTCCTCGCTCCACCTGGAGGTTAGTTGTTTCCTAATAGGATTACTCCTGCCACCTAGACTCTGGTGCACTGAAATTCAGAGGATGGTCTTGGAAGAACCAGCTTACGACACTAGATCTTCGTCTTCCTGGAACCTGCAGAGGAGTGGCTGTATACTCATCTCTCGTGGTGGGACCTGCTTCACCGGCCGTCCCTGAGGCCTTTGCCCCTGGATCGCCACGGTCTGGTGTGGGGTTGGATCCTCTTCTAGACCCCACATCCGAGGTCACTCAGGACGTCCGAGCAGTTTCACCATCCAGTCTCCTGTACGACCCCAAAGGTGGATGTCACAAATGGTCCAGCTTGTTCACCTCTGCAGTCATCTGGTTTGCTTGGCGTTATGAAGTCTCCTGGCCAGCTAGCTTCTCATGGTGCCACCAATGTTACCAAGGTACTGTGCTCTATTCCAGATGTTCTTGCACTCAGTCGTCCTCTATCTTGCGGTGTGCGAGTTGTCTGATCACACACTCCTCTCTTCTTTTCTCTTCTTCTTGGAACTTCTTCTGCGGTGGCCTCATGCCACGTGATTTCCTCTTTCTTGTTCTTTCACTTTGCGACGCGGTCTAGTCCTATCGGGTCTTGCTCTTCTTCTCTGACCAGGCCTCTCCATGTGACGTGCACTTCACACGGGTCTCCCTGGCCCTGTCCTACCCCTAGGACAATGCATTCTCTTTGTTCTGTCGTCGCGTCCTTCTTCTTTTCACGACCTCTCGTAGGCTCTTATACTTTGACTTCAGGTCAATCTTGTCAGACCTCTCCTCGGTCATCTTCACTGACCTCTCCTTGGCCCTCTTCACTGAGCTCTCTTCGGTCATCTTCTTTGACCTCTCCTCGGTCATCTTCACTGACCTCTCTGTCATATTCACTGTCCTCTTCACTGGCCTCTCCTCGGTCATCTTCTCTAACCTTTCGCAGGTCATCGCTTCTCTGACCTCACTCAGGTCACCTCTTCTCTAACCTCTGGCAGGCCATCTTTGCTGACCTCTGGCAGGTCATTTTCTCTGACCTCTGGCAGGTCATCTTGTCCCTGACCTCTGGCATGTCATCTTCTCTCTGACCTCTGGCAGGTCACCTTCTCTCTGACCTCTGGCAGGTCATCTTCTCTCTGGCAAGTCATCTTCTCTCTCTGACCTCGCTGGTCATCCTTACTGACTTCTCGCTCTCGGGCTCCAGCCCGTACCGTCAGTGTCTAGGTTACGATCTTCTGCGCACTTCTATCCTTGCGCTCTCCTTTCTTCATCTGATGATACTCCTGTGTCAGGTGGCTTGTGCGCTCACTTCTTCAGTTCTTCAGGGACTTGCTGCTTAGGGCTGTTGTCCTGTACCACACCTTCCCTCCTGGTGACGTAACTTCCTGTGTCCTTGCTGCTGCAGTGACCACCCATGGCCACTAGGCATCACTACAAATCTCCTTCAGAGGCCCAGTCAGCCTTTCAGCTTAAAGTTCCTTTAGCGCTTACTTGCTGAGTATGTAGTCCTTTATGCCAGGGGCGGCTCTTCCACTAGTCTGGAGGAGCGTCGCCCCACTGCTTTCTCGAGTGTGAGAAGCAGAAATATAAAATGGTAATACCTTTCAGTTATTACCATTTTATGTTTAGTTGCAGGCGGGCGGGTGGGCGGAGATGCTCTGCGAGCAGCCAGGGCAGGGGAGGAGTGGTGTGCCCTCTAGGGCCGCCCAAACCAGTCATGCGCACTCTGATCTGATACTCCCCATAAGCCCCTTGCTGGGTGGCATCCCCACCAATCACAACGCTGCTGGCAGCTTTGTGTTTGGCTTAGGGTAGAGTCCGAAGGGAGCCTGGTTGCCTGCTTCATGTTCCTGCCAGAGGCAGGAGAGCAGGAGCCGAGTAGACGCAGGACCCAGCCGGCGAAAGGTAAGTCTATTTATTTTTTGTTGTTAAATTAAACCCCCCTCCCCGTGCAATCCCCCTTCCTACACGACCCCCCGCCCCACCCACCCACGAGACATGCCGGCCGCGACTGCTTTATGCACACATAGCATGACAGTCTTTGGGGTCTGCTAGTTCAGTTTAGGCAGATACACTTTCCCCCAACAATGTGGAGCTGCAGCAGCTGTTCCTGTGGTGCTGTGCATTTCCCTTGCACTGTGCACTGTGGGAGTTTCATTTGAAAATGAGGAAAACACTGCAGTTAGGGCCGCCCCTTCATATCCTGCTGGCACTCAGTTACAGTCACTTTTACCTCTTGACCGAAGCAGCCTTCCAGCCGTCCGTCGCTCGGTACACTGCTCACGGGTGCAGTGACTCCACTTGGCCACTAGGTGGCGGTGTGGCAATGATTGTGGGCCCCGACAGCTTTCTCCACTCTGTGGGCCTCACCTCTTTCATTTGCACTGCAGATGAAGGCGCCGCACCGTGGCCAACTCTTTCACTCCTTGCCACGGCAGCACAACCCAAGCTGCTGCTGCTCTTCTGTCACGCAGATTGAGAATCGCTTCACAAATGCTCTGGACCTTCCAGCCAATTATGGTAGTCGTGGTGATTGCTGGGGGCATTTGGTGCAGCCTTGGGATGCCTTTGGCCAGTGCAGGACCAGTTTCACTACTCGCTGAGTGACGCCTCAACAGCCAGCAGCCTTCTCGGACAGCAGAGCTGCACCAACTCAAGCAAGTTCTCGCCGAGCTCTATCCAGGTGCCGGGACGCCTCCACCATGGGCGGCAGAGACGCTGTTCTCTTCACCCGCAGGCCTCACTGTTCCTGTGGCGCGGCAGGCTTCTCCTCCGTGAGGTAACTTTATTCTTCATTCGTGTTGCACTGGGGATTTCACACCAAAGTTTCCTTAGTTTCTCGGATGTACTACATATATCTCCTTGCTTCTCAATTTTTCTGTGTGGTGGCCAGCCGCTCACTATTTCTTAATTGCTCTGGCCCCTCTGCAACAGCCACTCTCACCTCACGGTCTGCGCGGGGGCTGGTGCTGCCTATGGAGAGTCCCCTGTGCGTGGCCTCAGTTTGGACAGCGGTCCGAGGATCAAGCCGACACTGCTCCCTCTCGTCTGCGGTCTTTTCACCGGGGCCAGGTAGGTGACTCTGGGACAGCGTTCCTCTTCATGGGGGTGTGGGGGTAAGGATACAGCTGCTCTACTTCCATGCATCGTCAGGTACTCTCTCTCTGCCTCGCTCACCTCTCTCCTCGAATGGAGCTCACCGTCTGCCCGAAGGCTGATCGGACCTTCCTCCTTCTCGCATCACAGGATGCCGTGGCAGGGTGGCACCTCATCAGTCCGGCAACGCTTGCACTCCAGTTGGGCCCTCTGCAGGCCTTCGCTAGGGTCTCCCACCCTCACCATGCAGTTATTTCGCTGTCAGGTGGCGCACGCACTTGCGGGCCCTTCAGATGCAGGGTGGGCTCCCGATCATCTTCTTCACCCCATTGACTCCTCGCATTCTCCGCGGGATAACAGACTCTTCCAAGCTGATATCAGGGGGTGCCCTTGACACAGGCTATTCTCTCCCCCCTCTCCCACCATCAAGGTGGCTGCACATGTGGGACCAATCCGCTCGTCACCAATGTAATACTGTGGGGCCCTAGGCCCCCATGTATAAATAATCACGGTATGGACACAGTATCATACTGGGTAGAACTGGCCCAGGGCACGTGCGCCTGGCCCCTTTTATTAGGAGGGTCACATGTCCTATGACGCCTGTGTTGGATAGGTGTGGGAGGGGTGTAAGCCAGCCCTCGGGGAGTGGCTGGTACATTTGAAAGACGAACAGTGACCAGCAGGTCACCACACAATGAACCCCGATGGAATCAAAATAAACGTGCCCCAATGACAGTCTTTTGGGGAGCAAAAGAGGTTAATATAACGGTACAAAGGGACCTAACTATGATAGCTTTGCCCCTGATTTAGGTCTCAATGGTCGATCCCTGAGCCTGGTGGACAGCAGAGGCCCTTACTTCTGCAATCCCTGCTCTACTGAAAGTGCTCTGACTCAACAACATGGCAAGAGCGGTTATACGGTCGCAAAACATGGGCAGGCCATCTTGTCTGAGTAGCACATTCGGAAATGTGTTTTTCTCAGAAGCAAAACCCCAAAGGAGGGTTTTTTTTACTATGAAACAATAATAATAAGTGGCTAAGACGCACATGGAGATTTCTCCCTATGCATGGAGGGCCTTGATCACCTGTCCTTTCTGGGCCCCCCTTGCCTTGCTTGCACTTTTGGGAGGTAAAAAGGTATAGCCCATCCTAAATAGGGTAGCCTTGCTTCCATACTGACCTGACATCCCTGGGGCCTCGAGATGATATTTTCTGACTGCAGAACCAGGTGAGGCTCTAGGTTGCAAACTTTGATGTTTTCCACACCTCTAAATGAGGCGAAGGAACAAGGCTAATGTATGCCAGGCTTCCTGCTCCACCAGAACTCTAAGTGAACCGCTTAACATGTTAATATTTTAAGAATATGCATTGTAGGTTGAAGGAGTTAGTTGATCCCGGTTATCAACCAAAAATTCCCAGGTATGAAATCCACCAACAGAAAGTTGTTTTTTAGCATTGTCTCCAGAGAGTGAACAGAAACTATTTTAAATGGGTTGGGAAACATGTTTGGTGATTTGTAAATTGTGGTTTGTAATTTATCATGGCTGTATTTAAATATGACTATGTAAGAAATATTAGGAGGGGCAAATCTTAAACAAATTCACTTTTACAAAATAGTTTGTGAAGAGTTAAAAACTGAAAGATTTGTAGTGGATGTAAGCGTCTATATCTGCGGAATCTCACGAAGTTTCCTACTAAATCTTCCTTTATATGCAGGTTTGTTTAATCTGTGGGAAAAGGTCCTCATCGTGCCCACATTTCAAGGACGTCTTTGTTCAAAGAAAGCACCTTTGCTTTAGTTGGAGGATGTTGTTAGGATGCACGAGAACATTTACTGCAAATTAATACCTATATCAGCATCGTGAGAGCAAGTCCATCACTAGAAGGAAGCTCACTGAATCAGGATTGTTTTGGGATAATGCAAAGGCACTGTTGTAATGTGGTTGACCTACAATTAGCTATGTTAGTAGAGTTTGCCCCTACTCCTTAGGGACCTTTAAGCCTGCACATCTTGTGCTTCTCGCGAACGGCCATTGTTGTGCTGTGAGAAGGAGACACCATACATAGCACCACCCTCGCCAGTAACCTAAAGAGGAAGCCGTGTCTGATCCCTCTGGAGGAACCCTGCCTGGGAGTAGCTATTATAGTTTTGGGAGTATAGTAGATCTACCCAGGGTAACTGCCTACTGGCCTCCCCTTGGTAGTTATGTCCAGAGGCCTGGGGAGACGAGTTTATTTTGTTTATTTTTTTATATGCTTTAGATGCGCATGAAAATTATGAGGGTAACGTTTGCTAAATTCATTGGGAGCATTAGAACATGCCATTAAGGTTACCCATGGCTATTTGCATACATCTTTTAAATTTATACGAATGATGATTGCAAAACAGAAGCTCACAGAGGAGAATAAAGATGACCCTGTCAGACCCTGTCCGTGGTTCCAGAGGGCAAGTAGGGGCTACGGGCCCTAACCATGGGGGGTTTGGGGTAGTTGGCTCCTGATGCCCAGTGCTCCCTACTATAACTCTTCAAACCTGGGCCAAGAAGAACGCCTTCAGAACTTTACACAATCTTCTCAGGGAGGTCGTGTAGGGGTGCTTGAGCTTCAGGGCTTAACAATGACACACCAGAGCAATAATTGATTGTCCAATCCAGTGCTTTACTCTCAAGAAGAAAAGTACTTTAATGCATACTACAGCAAAATACTACACAAACAATATTGGCAAGACACAATTTCATGTCCTGGGCACTGGCGGTGGCTGCTCCTCTGATTGCTACGTTCACCCAGTTCCCCTCGTTCCAGTCTAGGCGGTTCTACACAGGGACAAATTAATAGCGTGATAAAGCTCTGGTGCAGATTACCTCTCATTATATTGAAAGTGGGCCAATGTTCTTGCAGGTCAAAGTTTGTTCTCACTAAGTGAGGCTTCGTACTGCCTGACATCATCTCTGGACACCTTCTCTCCCGCTTCTGTGGTGCTGTCCAAACTGTCAACTCTGGTGAAGCTTCTTCCATGCTTTAAGCACCCTCTCTGCAGTCCCACCATTGGCAAGGTTACTGCTGGCAGTCAGCAGCCTTGTTGGTAGGAGTAGCAGTCTTTGCAGATGTTGGATATCCCTACTGTAGGAGAGTAGGATCTGCTTCACATGGGTACCCCCACTTTTTGCTGATGCTTCACTGTTTTTCGACCTTAGTCTGGCTGGGGCCCTGCTAATCAGAACCCCAGCCTAGCTGCTTCCTCTCTAAAATGGTTTCCATGTGCCTTAGGCACATCTCTGATTGGAATCTGGAGTGCCCTTATAAGTCCCTAGTATATGGTATACTATGTACCCAGGGCATAGGTACCTCAGAGGCCTACCAGGGGCTGCAGCATGTATTGTGCCACCCCTGGAAGGCCATCCAAACTGACACCACAGGTCTGCTACTGCAGCCTGGGTAAGGTGGTGCATTCACTCCTTACTGTGATATAGGCTACCTATATCACTACATACATACACACATATAAACCTATAAGTCACTCCTATGGCAGGCCTTATCAATCCTGAAGGCAGAGTGCGTGGTTCCTATGTGAGAGGGTGCCCCTGCATGAGCTGGGCCCCTCTGCAGCATTCGGAGACCCTTCTCTGATGCTGTTTGTAGTGCAGCCTGACCATATACTCTTAAGCGCATTATAACCTCGCGTTAAATGCTAACTTTGGGATGGCTGCACGGAAACATGTCGTGTTTGGTGTCAAACATCTTGGAATACTACCCCCGCCAGTTCTGGCGGCGGGGGTAGCATTCCACCCTTCTAGAGGGAAAGACATGTACACAGTACTGATTTTCCAGAGCCCTGGCATCACAAAATGGATGCCGCTGCCACAGACACGAGTCTGGCCTCCTGCTGCTGACCAAAACTCCGGCAGGGGAGGCCTGGACAATAGGTTTCCTGTCCCAGGGAGGTGTGACCACCTCCCCAGACAGGATAGTGTGTATTGGGGCTGGGCGGGAGCACTCTCTGGTGCTTTGAAGTCCTGCACTGGGGGCACACTTGGTGTCCCTGTGCATACCCCAGTTCAAACCGGCTCAGGGGCTTCCAGCCCCTGCTCTGGCGCGAAACTGGACAAAGGGAAAGGGGTGTAACCACCCCTCTGCCCTGACCCTCCCATAGGTGGGGCCACAGAGTATGTCCAACCCCTACCTTAGTATAAGTAGGGGAACCCAGTCCTTAGGACTTTAGATTAACCTGGACGAAACTCTGACACAGAATCCTGGACCTTCGACGCTCTACTTCAAGATTAGAGGACTGAAGAATCTCCCTTGGGGTCAAGGAGTGACTCCTCTGCTTGGCAGGCACCAAAGAAGCAATTGTCCGGTCTGCATCGCTGAAGCTCCCGTCAGACGCCAAAGTCTTTGCATCACCAGACATGGATTTCCAGACTTCCCCGAGGCTGCCCTGAGTCCCCAGCAAAGCTGAGGCCCGTAGCTGTCGTGGGTAACGTGGAACCGTGACCCCTGGACACTGAACGCATTTGCAAGTGCATCCTCTTCTGGGTCTCCCACGAAGTCGTGCTTTGGGCTCCGAGTAGCCCCAGCCTCCATTACCAACTGCACCGAAGATCACTGGCCTCCACTCCACGAGTGTCCTGTGAGCCAGCTCCACGTGCATCGTCACGAGGCTCCTTCGCGGTCGCTAGTCCGTTGGCTAGTAGGCCCTCCCGAAGGCCAATCTTTTTTTGCTTGGGCTCCTGGGTTGCTCCAGGGGTGCCCTGACTTATCCTCGCTGGGTGAGTCCCCCAGACCTTGCTGGTCTGCAACATCGTCCTTCTTCTATTTCCACGAGACTTGCCGTTGCCAAGGCTTGTTGGGTCCAATCTGGTCGCTGACACCCCTGCAATCGACAGACGTCGTGGGACAGCTCGAATCCAGCTCCTGGTTGTCGTCGACGCCTCCTGGACCTCGTGGCTGAAGAGTCAAGACGACCGTCAACCTACCTGAAGCACTCGACATCGGTGGGCATCTGCTCATCGCCTTCCTGGTCACTGGCTAGTGACCCAGACTCTGTCCCCTCTGCTTTCAGGTTCTTCAGATCTTCGATCCACCTTTGGATCCACCCGAACACTTTCGACTTGGTCGCCAGCAGCACTTTGCAGCAGATCGCCATGGAAAGCGATGACGAAACCCGACCCCGAAAGACACCTATGCACCCGGCTCCCCTGGGTGAGGTATGTAGGAGAGTAGGATCTGCTTCACAGGGGTACCCCCACTTTTTGCTGATACTTCACTGGTTTTCGACATTAGTCTGGCTGGGGCCCTGCTATTCAGAACCCCAGCCTAGCTGTTTCCTCTTTAAAAGGGTCTCCATGTGCCTTAGGCACATCTCTGATTGGGATCTGGAGTGCCCTTGTAAGTCCCTAGTATATGGTATACTATGTACCAAGGGCATAGGTACCTCAGAGGCCTGCCCGGGGCTGCAGCATATATTATGCCACCCCTGGTAGGCCATCCAAACTGACACCACAGGTCTGCTACTGCAGCCTGGGTGAGGTGGTGCATGCACCCCTTGCTGTGGTATAGGTTACCTATATCACTAAATGCATACACACATATAAACCTATAAGTCACTCCTAAGGCAGGCCTTATCAATCCTAAAGGCAGAGTGCATGGTTCCTATGTGAGAGGGTGCCCCTGCATGAGCAGGGCCCTCTGCAGCGTTCGGAGACCATCTCTGATGCTGTTTGTAGTGCAGCCTGACCATATACTCTTAAACGCATTATATCCTCGCGGTAAAATGCTAACTATGGAATGGCTGCACCGAAACATGTCGTGTTTGGTGTCAAACATCTTGGAATACTACCCCCCGCCAATTCTGGCGGCGGGGGTAGCATTCCACCCTTCTAGAGGGAAAGGCATGTTAACTCTGACGAGTCCGGTAACTTCTTTCCAGAGCCCTGGCATCACAAAATGGATGCTGCTGCCACAGACACGAGTCTGGCCTCCTGCTGCTGGACGAAACTCCGGCAGGGGAGGCCTGGACAATAGGTTTCCTGTCCCAGGGAGGTGTGACCACCTCCCCAGACAGGACAATGTGTATTGGGGCTGGGCGGGAGCACTTTCGGGTGCTTTGAAGTCCTGCACTGGGGGCACATTTGGTGTCCCTGTGCATACCCCAGTTCAAACCGGATCAGGGGCTTGCAGCCCCTGCTTTGGCGCGAACTGGACAAAGGGAAAGGGTGTAGCCACCCCTCTGCCCTGACCCACCCATAGGTGGGGCCACAGAGTAGTCCATCCCCTATTTTTGGAATAAAGGTAGGAACCCAGTCCTTAGGACTTTAGATTATACCTGGACGAAACTCTGAAACAGAATCCTGGACCTTCGACGCTCTACTCACGATTAGAGGACTGAAGAATCTCCCTTGGGGTCAAGGAGTGACTCCCCTGCTTGGCAGGCACCAAAGAAGCATCTGTCCGGTTCGCATCACTGAAGCTGCCGTCGGACGCCGAAGTCATCGCATCACCAGAGGTGGATTCTCAGACTTCCCCGAGGCTACCCTGAGTCCCCAGCAAAGCTGAGGCCCGTGGCTATCGTGGGTAACGTGAGACCGTGACCCCTGGACACCGAGCACACTTGCAAGTGCACCATCTTCTGGGTCTCCCAAGAAGTCGTGCTTTGGGCTCCGAGTAGCCCTAGCCTCCAGCACCACCTGCACCGAAGATCACTGGCCCCCACTCCACGAGTGTCCTGTAAGCCAGCTCCACGTGCGGTGTCACGAGGCTCCTTCGCGGTCGCTAGCCCGTTGGCTAGTAGCCCTTACCGAAGGCCAATCTTTTCTTTACTTTGGCAGTCTGGTTGCTCCAGGCCTGCCCTCACTTACCCTTGCTGGGTGAGTTCCCCAGACCTTGCTGGTCTGCACCATCGACGATCTTCAGCTACATCAAGACTTGCCGTTGCCAAGGCTTGTTGGGTCCAATCTGGTCGCCGACACCGCAGCACTCGACAGACATCGTGTACCAGCCCGAATCCTGCTCCTGGTCGCCGACAACGCCTCCTGGACCTCGTGGCTGCAGAAACGAGACGACCGTCAACGCACCTGAAGCACTCGACATCGGTGGGCATCTGTCCATCGCCTCCCTGGTCACTGGCTAGTGACCCAGACTCTGTCCCCTCTGCTTTCAGGTTCTTCAGAACTCCGATCCACTCTTGGATCCACCCGGACACTTTTCTCCTGGTCGCCAGCAGCACTTTGCAGCAGATTGCCATAAGAACCGACGACGAAACCCGACCCCGAAAGGCACCTATGCACCCGGCTTCCCTGGGTGAGGTAACACGAGTACTCCGGTGCTCCCGTGGGTAGAGACTCTTCAAAGTCCTAGATCTCAAAGGGTTTTGTCCTAGTCCTCTTTAAAGTGTCCCTTTCCTCTATTTTCCCGATCCCGACTTTCTCCATAGAAGTTAACGGCGTATCGCGGTTGTGTATTTACACTGCACGCGTCTCCCGTGGGTCCCCTGTGTCACTACCTTGGGTGGTTCCTTGTGGTCCAAGCACTTCTAGAGGCTCTAGGCCTAGTGTCTAGTTCAGTCGTGGTTCGCATACCACTTTATTGGTATATGGTTTGGTACGCCCCTAGGGCCCAAACGTGTATTTGTGCTATTACTGTGATTTAAGATCTTATAACCTATGTATTTCGAACTCTAGCCTCATAAAGAGACTAGAGGGGTGTGTTTAGTAATAAATACATATATTTTGAATATATACCTGGTGTGGTGCTCTTTCATTTGGTCACTCAAGAGATTATAGACTGGTAAAACAAGCTGCTTTACATTCCTTCAAGACTTAGCCTGAAGGCTGCTCTCCACAGCTACCACTAGGATAGCTTTCAATAAGGTTGTCTTTAACCTACCTACCATAAGAGTCGATTTGGACTGGTGCAAGGTGCCCACTATAATTAGTGGACAGCATATGCCAGGCCAACTTCTCACATTGGTGTGCAGCGTGTGGGATTCCAGCTTGCTATTGTTTTACCAGATAATCTCAATTGAATTGATCAACTGAAAACCACTAAAGGTACCTAAGGTACATATAATTTAAGCTTAGAATATCAGTAAGTTCTACTGAACTTAGAGTTGTGTGTTAAGGGATAGCACAACCCTTTCTACAACTCAAGAGAGTTTAGTAGGCCACACTAGAGTAGGTAGTGCATACACCACACCACACTAGTAATGTCTTTAAAAGCAGGATCCAAAGATGCCCTGCAGGAAGCCATTGAGCTTCCCCTCCAAGTATGACACACTCCCATTCTTGGAACTGAGAGCTTTGTGTAACGTGAGGAAATTAAGGACAGGCCAAAGTCCCACCACCCAACACCTCCAGGAGTTGTTGGTGGCTTATGATCTTAGTAAGTCCTCAGAGACTGAAGGGGTAGGAGCAGAGGGTGGGCCAGCAGATGAGGAAGGGACCAGGGGTACTACTACCCCCAGCCCCCCTCTGAAACTGACCAGGAGGGTGACAATGACCCTGACCTGGAAAACCCAATCCCTTCTGGGGAAGATGAAGATGAGGATCTGGAGAACCACACCTTTGTCCCCCCAGGAAGGATTATGAGTGTGCTCAGAAAGTCTAGGTCTCCTTCTCAGGAGTCTAACCACTCTGGCACCTCAATAGGGAGCTCTGTTTCTTCTCACAGGAGGGAATCCTCTCATGAGAGAAGAAAGAGACTGGTCCAGTATGAGGAAACTCAACTGGAGATCAGGAAGAAGCAATTGGCTTTAGATAGAGAATCCCTAGATCTCCTTAAAGAGAGAAGAAAGTTGGGACTAGAGTCCCATGGTGGCAGCCATATCCCTAGAGATAGGGAAAGGTCCTATGACCATAGGAACCTGAGCAAGATTGTCCCTCCCTACCAGAGTGGGGATGATATCCACAAATGGATAACTGCTTTAGAGAGGGCCTGTAAACTACAGAAGGTCCCTCAGGAGCAGTGGGCAGCAATCTTGTGGCTCTCCTTTGCTGACAAAGGTAGAGACAAGCTCCTCACTGTTAGAGAGGAGGATGCTGACAATTACAAGGTCTTGAAGAGTGCTCTTATTGATGGGTTTGGCCTAACCACTGAACAGTACAGGTTGAAGTTCAGAGACACCCAAAAAGCACAGACTCAAGACTGGGTAGACTATGTGGATTGTTCTGCCAAGGCTCTGGAAGGCTGGTTGATGGGCAGCAAGGTGTGTGACTTCTCTGGATTGTATAATCTGATAATGAGGGAGCAGATTCTTAATAACTGTCAAAACCAGCTGTTGCATCAGTACCTGGTGGACTCTGATCTGACCTCTCCCCAAGAATTGGGAAAGAAGGCAGACAAATGGGTCAGAACCAGGGTGAAGCAGAAGGTACAGAACCAAGGTGGGGAAACCAAGAAGCAAGATGCTAAGAACTCTGACAAGGGTGGGGAGAAGGGTAAAGATCAAAAGTCTTCATCAGGCCCCCAAAAATCTTCTTCTGGTGGGGATTCCCAGTCTACCAAGGGTAAAGGCCAAAGAAAACCATGGTGCAAGGTCTGTAAGCAAAAGACCCACTGGACCAGTGATTGCACCAAGTCCAAAGACTCCAGTCCAGCCTCCACCAATGCCCCTAAGGCACCTGTTCCCCCTAGTACAGTTGGTGGAAGTGCTCCAGCCAAGGGTTTAGTAGGGTTCACCCTGGGAACTGAGTTGGGCTCTGACTTAGTCAGGGAACTGACCCAGGCTGTGTTAGTCTGTGATGGAGGCATGGATGTGACCTCCACTGTGAGTCCCAGTAATCTGGGCAAGTACAGACAACAGCCTTTAATCAATGGACGAGAGGCTTTGGCATTTAGGGACACAGGGGCAAGTGTCACAATGGTGACACAAGACCTTGTGCTACCTGGACAAGTTATACTTGGTGAAATGTACCAAGTGACCAATGCTAGCAATGTCAGAACAGACCATACTCTGGCAGTTGTTAACTTCTCCTGGGGAGGGGTAACTGGCCTTAAGAAGGTTGTGGTAAGTGCAAACCTACCAGTCGAATGCTTGCTTGGCAATGACTTAGAGACTTCTGCTTGGGCAGAAGTGGAGCTCAGGACCCATGCAGAAATGCTGGGGATCCCTGCAGATGTGTTTGCTGTGACCAGGTCACAAGCTAAACTGTCTAAAACTGAACAGGCCTTGGATTCTGGAAGAATGGACCAAGTGCCTTCCAAGAGGAGGAGTAGTAGGGTTAAGGCAGTGCCTTCCCCTTGGCTCAGGAGGAAGATCAGTCCCTTGAGGGGGATGATCTCAGCCCTGAAGAAGGAACTGTCCCAGAGGAACTTGAGCCTGACCAGGTTGAGTTCTTGGGGACAGGGGACCTTCTAGGGCAGATCTGAGCCAGGAGCAGCAGAGCTGCCCCTCCCTTGAACCCCTCAGACAGCAAGCTGCTGCTGAGGCTGCTGGGAAAGCTAGTGGTCCCCATACAGTGTATTGGGATGATGGACTCCTGTACTCAGAGAGTAGAGACCCCAAGCCTGGTGCTACCAGGAGGTTGGTAATACCTTTGAAGTTCAGGGGCTTCCTATTGACCCTAGCCCATGATATTCCCTTAGCAGGACACCTGGGCCAGAACAAGACTTGGGACAGAATTGTCCCTCACTTTCACTGGCCCCACATGTCTGAAGACAGTAAGGAGTTTTGTCGCTCCTGTGTAACCTGCCAAGCCAGTGGCAAAGCAGGTGGCACTACAAAGGCCCCCTGATACCACTACCTGTGGTGGGGGTGCCCTTTGAGAGGGTGGGGATTGACATTGTTGGTCCCATGGATCCCCAAACAGCATCTGGACACAGATTTATACTGGTGGTATTGGATCATGCCACCAGGTATCCAGAGGCTATACCCCTTAGGACCACTACAGCACCTGTGGTGGCAAGGGCCCTCCTGGGAATTTTCTCAAGAGTGGGCTTTCCTAAGGAGGTGGTATCAGACAGGGGTGCAAACTTCATGTCTGGGTACTTAAAGGCAATGTGGAAGGAGTGTGGAGTTACTTATAAGTTCACCACACCCTATCACCCACAATGCAATGGTTTAGTTGAGAGATTCAACAAAACCTTGAAGGGCATGATTAAAGGGCTCCCAGAAAAGCTTAGGCGTAGATGGGACATACTCTTGCCCTGCCTTTTATTCGCATATAGGGAGGTGCCTCAGAAGGGGGTTGGTTACAGCCCTTTTGAACTTCTGTTTGGCCACCCTGTGAGGGGTCCACTGTGCTTGGTGAAGGAAGGATGGGAGTTACCTCTCAAGCCCCCAAAGCAAGATATAGTGGACTATGTACTTGGTCTCCGCTCCAGGATGGCTGAGTACATGAAAAAGGCAACCAAAAACCTTGAGGCTAGCCAGGAACTTCAAAAGGCCTGGCATGACCAAAAGGCTGTCCTAACTGTTTACCAGCCAGGACAGAAGGTGTGGGTGTTGGAGCCAGTGGCCCCAGCAGCTCTCCAAGACAAATGGAGTGGACCCCACACTATTGTTGAGCAGAAGGGTGAGGTCACTTACTTAGTAGACCTGGGAACACCCAGGAGTCCCCACAGGGTTCTCCATGTCAACAGACTTAAGCCATATGTGGACAGGGCAGACATGGGCTTGCTCATGGCTACTGATGAAGGGCAGGAGGAAGAGAGTGACCCACTCCCTGACCTGCTCTCACAGAACCCTGACGATGGGTCAGTTGATGGGGTAGCCTTGGCAGGCAGCCTCACTACCCAGCAACAAACTGATTGCAGGCAAGTCCTCAATCAGTTTAGACATATGTTTTCTCTGACACCCAGTCAGACCACCTGGTGCACTCATGAAGTGGACACTGGGGACAGTCTGCCTATTAAAAACAAGATTTATAGGCAACCTGACCATGTCAGGGACTGTATCAGGACTGAAGTCCAGAAGATGTTGGAATTGGGAGTGATTGAGCCCTCAGATAGCCCTTGGGCTAGTCCAGTAGTCCTAGTACCTAAACCTCACACCAGTGGTGGGAAAAGAGAGATGAGGTTTTGTGTAGACTACAGGGGCCTCAATGCAGTCACTAGGACTGATGCCCATCCAATACCCAGGGCAGATGAGCTCATAGATACTTTGGCCTCTGCCAAATATCTCAGCACATTTGACCTAACAGCTGGCTACTGGCAGATCAGACTAGCTGATGCTGCAAAGCCCAAAACAGCATTTTCAACCCCTAGTGGGCATTATCAATTTGTGGTGATGCCCTTTGGTCTGAAAATGCACCTGCCACTTTCCAGAGGTTGGTGAACACAGTTCTCACAGGACTGGAGGCCTATAGTGCAGCTTATCTAGATGATATTGCTGTCTTTAGCTCCACCTGGGAGGATCACCTGGTCCACCTCAGGAATGTTTTACAGGCCCTGCAAAAGGCAGGCCTGACTATCAAGGCCACTAAGTGCCAGATAGGGCAGAGTCAGGTTGTGTACCTGGGCCACCTTGTGGGTGGAGGCCAGGTTCAACCTTTGCAGAGCAAGATCCAGACCATCATGGACTGGACTGCTCCCACTACCCAGACTCAGGTGAGAGCCTTCTTAGGCCTGACTGGGTACTATAGGAGATTTGTCAAGGGGTATGGATCAATAGTGACACCCTTGAATGACTTAACTTCTAAGAAAATGCCCAAAAAGGTTCAGTGGACAGTTAGCTGTCAAAAGGCATTTGATGACCTCAAGCAGGCCATGTGCACTGCTCCAATTCTGCAGAGTCCTGATTACTCCAAGAAGTTCATTGTTCAAACTGATGCATCTGAATTGGGGGTAGGGGCTGTACTGTCACAATTGAATGAAGAAGGTCAGGATCAGCCAGTAGCTTTTATTAGCAGAAGGCTGACCCCTAGAGAGAAACGTTGGTCAGCCATAGAGAGGGAGGCCTTTGCTGTGGTCTGGGCTCTGAAGAAGTTGAGGCCATACTTGTTTGGTACACACTTCCTGGTTCAGACAGACCATAAGCCCCTCTTATGGCTAAAACAAATGAAGGGTGAAAACCCCAAACTGCTTAGGTGGTCCATTTCCCTACAGGGGATGGACTTTACAGTGGAACATAGGCCTGGGAGTAACCATGCGAATGCAGATGGACTCTCTAGGTATTTCCACTTAGAACATGAAGACTTAACTGGGCAAGGTTAGTTTAATGTCCCTACGTTTGGGGGGGTTGTGTAGGAGAGTAGGATCTGCTTCACAGGGGTACCCCCACTTTTTGCTGATACTTCACTGGTTTTCGACATTAGTCTGGCTGGGGCCCTGCTATTCAGAACCCCAGCCTAGCTGTTTCCTCTTTAAAAGGGTCTCCATGTGCCTTAGGCACATCTCTGATTGGGATCTGGAGTGCCCTTGTAAGTCCCTAGTATATGGTATACTATGTACCAAGGGCATAGGTACCTCAGAGGCCTGCCAGGGGCTGCAGCATATATTATGCCACCCCTGGTAGGCCATCCAAACTGACACCACAGGTCTGCTACTGCAGCCTGGGTGAGGTGGTGCATGCACCCCTTGCTGTGGTATAGGTTACCTATATCACTAAATGCATACACACATATAAACCTATAAGTCACTCCTAAGGCAGGCCTTATCAATCCTAAAGGCAGAGTGCATGGTTCCTATGTGAGAGGGTGCCCCTGCATGAGCAGGGCCCCTCTGCAGCGTTCGGAGACCATCTCTGATGCTGTTTGTAGTGCAGCCTGACCATATACTCTTAAACGCATTATATCCTCGCGGTAAAATGCTAACTATGGAATGGCTGCACCGAAACATGTCGTGTTTGGTGTCAAACATCTTGGAATACTACCCCCCCGCCAATCCTGGCGGCGGGGGTAGCATTCCACCCTTCTAGAGGGAAAGGCATGTTAACTCTGACGAGTCCGGTAACTTCTTTCCAGAGCCCTGGCATCACAAAATGGATGCTGCTGCCACAGACACGAGTCTGGCCTCCTGCTGCTGGATGAAACTCCGGCAGGTGAGGCCTGGACAATAGGTTTCCTGTCCCAGGGAGGTGTGACCACCTCCCCAGACAGGACAATGTGTATTGGGGCTGGGCGGGAGCACTTTCGGGTGCTTTGAAGTCCTGCACTGGGGGCACATTTGGTGTCCCTGTGCATACCCCAGTTCAAACCGGATCAGGGGCTTGCAGCCCCTGCTTTGGCGTGAACTGGACAAAGGGAAAGGGGTGTAGCCACCCCTCTGCCCTGACCCACCCATAGGTGGGGCCACAGAGTAGTCCATCCCCTATTTTTGGAATAAAGGTAGGAACCCAGTCCTTAGGACTTTAGATTATACCTGGACGAAACTCTGAAACAGAATCCTGGACCTTCGACGCTCTACTCACGATTAGAGGACTGAAGAATCTCCCTTGGGGTCAAGGAGTGACTCCCCTGCTTGGCAGGCACCAAAGAAGCATCTGTCCGGTTCGCATCACTGAAGCTCCCGTCGGACGCCGAAGTCATCGCATCACCAGAGGTGGATTCTCAGACTTCCCCGAGGCTACCCTGAGTCCCCAGCAAAGCTGAGGCCCGTGGCTATCGTGGGTGACGTGAGACCGTGACCCCTGGACACCGAGCACACTTGCAAGTGCACCATCTTCTGGGTCTCCCAAGAAGTCGTGCTTTGGGCTCCGAGTAGCCCTAGCCTCCAGCACCACCTGCACCGAAGATCACTGGCCCCCACTCCACGAGTGTCCTGTAAGCCAGCTCCACGTGCGGCGTCACGAGGCTCCTTCGCGGTCGCTAGCCCGTTGGCTAGTAGCCCTTACCGAAGGCCAATCTTTTCTTTACTTGGCAGTCTGGTTGCTCCAGGCCTGCCCTCACTTACCCTCGCTGGGTGAGTTCCCCAGACCTTGCTGGTCTGCATCATCGACGATCTTCAGCTTACATCGAGACTTGCCGTTGCCAAGGCTTGTTGGGTCCAATCTGGTCGCCGACACCGCAGCACTCGACAGACATCGAGCACCAGCCCGAATCCTGCTCCTGGTCGCCGACAACGCCTCCTGGACCTCGTGGCTGCAGAGACGAGACGACCGTCAACGAACCTGAAGCACTCGACATCGGTGGGCATCTGTCCATCGCCTCCCTGGTCACTGGCTAGTGACCCAGACTCTGTCCCCTCTGCTTTCAGGTTCTTCAGAACTCCGATCCACTCTTGGATCCACCCGGACACTTTTCTCCTGGTCGCCAGCAGCACTTTGCAGCAGATCGCCATAAGAACCGACGACGAAACCCGACCCCGAAAGGCACCTATGCACCCGGCTTCCCTGGGTGAGGTAACACGAGTACTCCGGTGCTCCCGTGGGTAGAGACTCTTCAAAGTCCTAGATCTCAAAGGGTTTTGTCCTAGTCCTCTTTAAAGTGTCCCTTTCCTCTATTTTCCCGATCCCGACTTTCTCCATAGAAGTTAACGGCGTATCGCGGTTGTGTATTTACACTGCACGCGTCTCCCGTGGGTCCCCTGTGTCACTACCTTGGGTGGTTCCTTGTGGTCCAAGCACTTCTAGAGGCTCTAGGCCTAGTGTCTAGTTCAGTCGTGGTTCGCATACCACTTTATTGGTATATGGTTTGGTACGCCCCTAGGGCCCAAACGTGTATTTGTGCTATTACTGTGATTTAAGATCTTATAACCTATGTACTTCGAACTCTAGCCTCATAAAGAGACTAGAGGGGTGTGTTTAGTAATAAATACATATATTTTGAATATATACCTGGTGTGGTGCTCTTTCATTTGGTCACTCAAGAGATTATAGACTGGTAAAACAAGCTGCTTTACATTCCTTCAAGACTTAGCCTGAAGGCTGCTCTCCACAGCTACCACTAGGATAGCTTTCAATAAGGTTGTCTTTAACCTACCTACCATAAGAGTCGATTTGGACTGGTGCAAGGTGCCCACTATAATTAGTGGACAGCATATGCCAGGCCAACTTCTCACAGCTGGTGTTTCACAGTTTGGGGCAGTGCAGTGGTGTTCGGGCAGTGTAGGGGGTCGTGCTGGGGCTGGTGTTTCAGGGTTTAGGTCAGTGCAGTGGTGTTCGGGCAGTGTAGGGGGTCCTGCTGGGGCTGGTGTTTCAGGGTTTAGGGCAGTGCAGTGGTGTTCGGGCAGTGTAGGGGGTCGTGCTGGTGTTTCAGGGTTTAGGGCAGTGCAGTGGTGTTCGGGCAGTGTAGGGGGTCGTGCTGGGGCTGGTGTTTCAGGGTTTAGGGCAGTGCAGTGGTGTTCGGGCAGTGTAGGGGGTCATGCTAGGGCTAGTGTTTCAGGGATTAGGGCAGAGCAGTGGTGTTCGGGCAGAGTAGGGGGTCATGCTGGGGGTGGTGTTTCAGGGTTTAGGGCAGTGCAGTGGTGTTCGGGCAGTGTAGGGAGTCGTGTTGGGGGTGGTGTTTCAGGGTTTGGGGCAGTGCAGGTGTGTTTGGGCAGTGTAGGGGGTCGTGCAGGGGGTGGTGTTTCAGGGTTTAGGGCAGTGCAGTGGTGTTCGGGCAGTGTAGGGGGTCATGCTGGGGGTGGTGTTTCAGGGTTTAGGGCAGTGCAGTGGTGTTCAGGCAGTATAGGGGGTCGTGCTTGGGGGTGGTGTTTCAGGGTTTAGGGCAGTGCAGTGGTGTTCGGGCAGTGTAGGGGGTCATGCAGGGGGTGGTGTTTCAGGGTTTAGGGCAGTGCAGTGGTGTTCGGGCAGAGTAGGGGGTCGTGCTGGGGGT
The DNA here is from genome assembly GCA_963921515.1 of Calotriton arnoldi. Taxonomy (NCBI): domain Eukaryota; kingdom Metazoa; phylum Chordata; class Amphibia; order Caudata; family Salamandridae; genus Calotriton; species Calotriton arnoldi. The sequence continues at coordinate 594,220 of CAWUFW010000379.1, forward strand.
GGTGTTTAGGGCAGTGCAGTGGTGTTCGGGTAGTGTAGGGGGTCGTGCTGGGGGTGGTGTTTCAGGGTTTAGGGCAGTGCAGTGGTGTTCGGGCAGTGTAGGGGGTCGTGCAGGGGGTGGTGTTTCAGGGTTTAGGGCAGTGCAGTGGTGTTCGGGCAGTGTAGGGGTTCTTGCTGGGGGTGGTGTTTCAGGGTTTAGTGCAGTGGTGTTTGGGCAGTGTAGAGGGTCTTGCTGGGGGTGGTGTTTCAGGGTTTAGGGCAGTGCAGTGGTGTTCGGACAGTGTAGGGGGTCTTGCCCGGACTGGTGTTTCAGGGTTTAGGGCAGTGTAGTGGTGTTCGGGCAGTGTAGGGGGTCGTGCTGGGGCTGGTGTTTCAGGGTTTAGGGCAGTGCAGTGGTGTTCGGGCAGTGTAGGGGGTCGTGTTGGGGCTGGTGTTTCAGGGTTTAGGGCAGTGCAGTGGTGTTTGGGCAGTGTAGGGGGTCGTGCTGGGCTAGTGTTTTAGGATTTTGGGCAGTGCAGTGGTGTTCGGGCAGTGTAGGGGGTCGTGCTGGGGGTAGTGTTTCAGGGTTTGGGGCACTGCAGTGGTGTTCGGGCAGTGTAGGGGGTCGTGCAGGGGGTGGTGTTTCAGGGTTTAGGGCAGTGCAGTGGTGTTTGGGCAGTGTAGGGGTTCTTGCTGGGGGTGGTGTTTCAGGGTTTAGTGCAGTGGTGTTTGGGTAGTGTAGGGAGTCTTGCTGGGGGTGGTGGTTCAGGGTTTAGGGCAGTGCAGTGGTGTTCGGACAGTGTAGGGGGTCTTGCCCAGACTGGTGTTTCAGGGTTTAGGGCAGTGCAGTGGTGTTCGGGCAGTGTAGGGGGTCATGCTGGGGCTGGTGTTTCAGGGTTTAGGGCAGTGCAGTGGTGTTCGGGCAGTGTAGGGGGTCTTGCTGGGGGTGGTGTTTCAGGGTTTAGGGCAGTGGTGTTAGGGCAGTGTAGGGGGTCTTGCTGGGGGTAGTGTTTCAGGGTTTAGGGCAGTGCAGTGGTGTTCGGGCAGTGTAGGGGGTCGTGCTGGGGGTGGTGTTTCAGGGTTTAGGGCAGTGCAGTGGTGTTCGGGCAGTGTAGGGGGTCGTGCAGGGGGTGGTGTTTCAGGGTTTAGGGCAGTGCAGTGGTGTTCGGGCAGTGCAGGGGGTCGAGCAGGGGGTGGTGTTTCAGGGTTTAGGGCAGTGCAGTGGTGTTCGGGCAGTGCAGGGGGTCTTGCTGGGGCTGGTGTTTCAGGGTTTAGGGCAGTGCAGTGGTGTTCGGGCAGTGTAGGGGGTCGTGCTGGGGCTGGTGTTTCAGGGTTTAAGGCAGTGCAGTGGTGTACGGGCAGTGTAGAGGGTTGTGCTGCGGCTGGTGTTTCAGGGTATATGGCAGTGCAGTGGTGTTCGGGCAGTGTAGGGGGTCGTGCTGAGGCTAGTGTTTCAGGGTTTAGGGCAGTGCAGTGGTGTTCGGGCAGTGTAGGGGGTCTTGCTGGGGGTGGTGTTTCAGGGTTTAGGGCAGTGGTGTTCGGGCAGTGTTAGGGGGTCTTGCTGGGGGTAGTGTTTCAAGGTTTAGGGCAGTGCAGTGGTGTTCGGGCAGTGTAGGGGGTCGTGCTGGGGGTGGTGTTTCAGGGTTTAGGGCAGTGCAGTGGTGTTCGTGCAGTGCAGGGGGTCGAGCAGGCGGTGGTGTTTCAGGGTTTAGGGCAGTGCAGTGGTGTTCAGGCAGTGTAGGGGGTCGTGCTGGGGCTGGTGTTTCAGGGTTTAGGTCAGTGAAGTGGTGTTCGGGCAGTGTAGGGGGTCGTGCTGGGCTGGTGTTTCAGGGTTTAGGGCAGTGCAGTGGTGTTCGGGCAGTGTAGGGGGTCGTGCTGGGCTGGTGTTTCAGGGTTTAGGGCAGTGCAGTGGTGTTCAGGCAGTGTAGGGGGTCGTGCTGGGGCTAGTGTTTCAGGGTTTAGGGCAGAGCAGTGGTGTTCAGGCAGTGTAGGGGATTGTGCTGGGGTGGTGTTTCAGGGTTTAGGGCAGTGCAGTGGTGTTAGGGCAGTGTAGGGGGTCTTGCTGGGGTTGGTGTTTCAGGGTTTAGGGCAGTGGTGTTCAGGCAGTGTAGGGGGTCTTGCTGGGGGTGATGTTTAAGGGTTTAGGGCAGTGCAGTGGTGTTCGGCCAGTGTAGGGTGTCTTGCTGGGGCTGGTGTTTCAGGTTTTAGGGCAGTGCAGTGGTTTTCGGGCAGTGTAGGGGTCGTGCTGGGGCTGGTGTTTCAGGGTTTAGGGCAGTGCATTGGTGTTCGGGCAGTGTAGGGGGTCGTGCTGGGGCTGGTGTTTCAGGGTTTAGGGCAGTGCAGTGGTGTTCGGGCAGTGTAGGGCGTCGTGCTGGGGCTGGTGTTTCAGGGTTTAGGGCAGTGCAGTGGTGTTCGGGCAGTGTAGGGGGTCGTGCTGGGGCTAGTGTTTCAGGGTTTAGGTCAGTGCAGTGGTGTTTGGGCAGTGTAGGGGGTCGCACTGGGGCTAGTGTTTTAGGGTTTTGGGCACAGCAGTGGTGTTCGGGCAGTGTAGGGGGTCGTGCTGGGGGTGGTGTTTCAGGGTTTAGGGCAGTGCAGTGGTGTTCAGGCAGTGTAGGGGGTCATGCTGGGGGTGGTGTTTCAGGGTTTAGGTACAGTGCAGTGGTGTTCGGGCAGTGTAGGGGGCGTGCTGGGGGTAGTGTTTCAGGGTTTAGGGCAGTGCAGTGGTGTTCGGGCAGTGTAGGGGGTCGTGCTGGGGGTGGTGTTTCAGGGTTTACGGCAGTGCAGTGGTTTTCGGGCAGTGTAGGGGGTCGTGCTGGGGCTGGTGTTTCAGGGTTTAGGGCAGTGAAGTGGTGTTCGGGCAGTGTAGGGGGTCGTGCTGGGCTGGTGTTTCAGGGTTTAGGGCAGTGCAGTGGTGTTCGGGCAGTGTAGGGGGTCGTGCTGGGGCTGGTGTTTCAGGGTATAGGGCAGTGCAGTGGTGTTCAGGCAGTGTAGGGGGTCGTGCTGGGGCTAGTGTTTCAGGATTTAGGGCAGAGCAGTGGTGTTCAGGCAGTGTAGGGGGTTGTGCTGGGGGTGGTGTTTCAGGGTTTAGGGCAGTGCAGTGGTCTTCGGGCAGTGTAGGGGGTCTTGCTGGGGTTGGTGTTTCAGTGTTTAGGGCAGTGGTGTTCAGGCAGTGTAGGGGGTCTTGCTGGGGGTGATGTTTAAGGGTTTAGGGCAGTGCAGTGGTGTTCGGCCAGTGTAGGGGGTCTTGCTGGTGTTTCAGGGTTTAGGGCAGTGCAGTGGTCTTCGGGCAGTGTAGGGGTCGTGCTGGGGCTGGTGTTTCAGGGTTTAGGGCAGTGCAGTGGTCTTCGGGCAGTGTAGGGGTCATGCTGGGGCTGGTGTTTCAGGGTTTAGGGCAGTGCAGTGGTTTTCGGGCAGTGTAGGGGGTCGTGCTGGGGCTGGTGTTTCAGGGTTTAGGGCAGTGCAGTGGTGTTCGGGCAGTGTAGGGGGTCATGCTGGGGCTGGTGTTTCAGGGTTTAGGGCAGTGCAGTGGTGTTCGGGCAGTGTAGGGGGTCGTGCTGGGGCTAGTGTTTCAGGGTTTAGGTCAGTGCAGTGGTGTTCGGGCAGTGTAGGGGGTCGCACTGGGGCTAGTGTTTTAGGGTTTTGGGCAGTGCAGTGGTTTTCGGGCAGTGTAGGGGGTCGTGCTGGGGGTGGTGTTTCAGGGTTTAGGGCAGTGCAGTGGTGTTCGGGCAGTGTAGGGGGTCTTGCTGGGGGTGGTGTTTCAGGGTTTAGGGCAGTGGTTTTCAGGCAGTGTAGGGGGTCTTGCTGGGGTGATGTTTCAGGGTTTATTGCAGTGCAGTGGTGTTCGGGCAGTGTAGGGGGTCTTGCTGGGGGTAGTGTTTCAGGGTTTAGGGCAGTGCAGTGGTGTTCAGGCAGTGTAGGGGGTCATGCTGGGGGTGGTGTTTCAGGGTTTAGGTACAGTGCAGTGGTGTGCGGGCAGTGTAGGGGGCGTGCTGGGGGTAGTGTTTCAGGGTTTAGGGCAGTGCAGTGGTGTTCCGGCAGTGTAGGGGGTCGTGCTGGGGGTGGTGTTTCAGGGTTTAGGGCAGTGCAGTGGTGTTCGGGCAGTGTAGGGGGTCGTGCTGGGGGTGGTGTTTCAGGGTTTAGGGCAGTGCAGTGTTGTTCGGCCAGTGTAGGGGGTCGTGCTGGGGGTGGTGTTTCAGGGTTTAGGGCAGTGCAGTGGTGTTTGGGCAGTGTAGGGGGTCATGCTGGGGATGGTGTTTCAGGGTTTAGGGCAGTGCAGTGGTGTTCGGGCAGTGTAGGGGGTCGTGCTGGGGGTAGTGTTTTAGGGTTTAGGGCAGTGCAGTGGTGTGCGGGCAGTGTAGGGGGTCATGCTGGGGTAGTGTTTTAGGGTTTAGGGCAGTGCAGTGGTGTTCGTGCAGTGTAGGGGGTCGTGCTGGGGTAGTGTTTTAGGGTTTAGGGCAGTGCAGTGGTGTTTGTGTAGTGTGCAGCGCATGCGCTGCATCGCTAGGCGAGACCTAAAAAGCATTGCACCAAGATGGCTGCCAACACTTCCTGGATTGAAGTGTTGGCAGCCAATTAGAGCCAAGCTCGTGCTGTGTAGTTAGTTCCCGCCCAGATATATAAAGATTTTTTTCCTTTAATATCTCAAAAACTACTGAATGGACTTACACCATTTAAAAAAAAGGGCGCTTTCTGAACCAAGCACTACCTTTTTGCCAAATTTGGTGTAATTCCGTTCAGCAGTTTTGGCTGTAACGAATCACCCCGAAACTTTCAGGATAGAGGCTGACCGGAGCGCCCCACTAGTTTTGAAAATTTCGCGAAGATTCGTCATCCGGCGCCAAAGTTATTGGGAAAAGAAAAAACGTTTTTCCTATGGAGACTATGTCCTAACTATAACTATCTACTCGCGACCGCCAGTAGACAAGATATATATAATATATATATATATATATACATATATATATATATATATATATCGAGCTCCGTGGGGTGTCCAACACTTGAGCAGCACTCGAAACCACAGACCGCTTTTCCCCAAAAGCCTTTATTGGTACGAGCAGTTCACATTATCCAGTCCTTTAAAAAGCAGCCGACCGCTGCCTGATGCGTTTCGAGATCAACTCTTCCTCAGAGGCAGTAGCAGTCAAGAGAAGGCATGGAGGACTGCAACTTCCTGATATGCGATATCGTGGGTCCTAATTGGTCCGCTCTAAATGAGCAACACGTTGCAGTCTGGGATATGCAGTCCTAAGTATTTCCTCTGATGGATGCCCTCATTAATAAATGCTCTGATAGAGCCCTCCATGAGCCCCGGAATATGCGTCTGCTCTAAATCCAAGATCTGTGCTCCACGTATGAGTCCTGTAACATCGAGCTCAGTGGCCCCCTGTTTCTGGGGTGGTGCTCGCTCAGCGGCAGGACTGCCGCCAAATACATCAAGCTCCGTGGGGTGTCCAACACTTGAGCAGCACTCGAAACCACAGACCGCTTTTCCCCAAAAGCCTTTATTGGTATGAGCAGTTCACATTATCCAGTCCTTTAAAAAGCAGCCGACCGCCGCCTGACGCGTTTCGAGATCAACTCTTCCCCAGAGGCAGTAGCGGTCAAGAGAAGGCATGGAGGACTGCAACTTCCTGATATGCGATATCGTGGGTCCTAATTGGTCCGCTCTAAATGAGCAACACGTTGCAGTCTGGGATATGCAGTCCTAAGTATTTCCTCTGATGGATGCCCTCATTAATAAATGCTCTGATAGAGCCCTCCATGAGCCCCAGAATATGCGTCTGCTCTAAATCCAAGATCTGTGCTCCACGTATGAGTCCCGTAACATCGAGCTCTGTGGCCCCCTGTTTCTGGGGTGGTGCTCGCTCGGCGGCAGGACTGCCGGCAAATACATCAAGCTCCGTGGGGTGTCCAACACTTGAGCAGCACTCGAAACCACAGACCACTTTTCCCCAAAGACTTTGAGAAAGTGGGTGTGTTAGTGGGTATATAAGTAAGTGAGTAGCTGTGAGAGTATCTGTATGGGTGAGTGAGTGGGTGTATAAGTGGCTGCAATGGTGAATGAGAGGGTAAACAAGTGCCCGTATGGGTGAGTGTGCCTGTATGGGTGAGTGTGCGGGGTGTTAGTGGCTGTAAATGGTGAATGAGAGGGTGCATGAGTTACTTAATGGGTGACTGAGCAGGTACATAAGTGTCAGTATGAGTCAGTAACAGAGTACATGAGTGACTCATGGGTGTATTAATGGGTATGTAAGTGGCTCTATGCGTGAGTAAGTGGGTGCGTGACTGGCTGTATGGGTGAGTGAATGGGTATGTGAGAGACTGTATGGGGGAGTAAGTGAGTGTGAAAGAAATAAGTTGTATGGGAGAGTATGTGCTTGTCTCAGTGACTGTATAGGTGAGTGATGTGAGAAGTTGGCCTGGCATATGCTGTCCACTAATTATAGTGGGCACCTTGCACCAGTCCAAACAACCCCTTATTGGAGATAGGTTAAAGACAACCTTTATTGAAAGCTATCCTAGTGGTAGCTATGGAGAGCAGCCTTCAGGCTAAGTCTTGAAGGAATGTAAAGCAGCTTGTTTTACCAGTCTATAATCTCTTGAGTGACCAAATGAAAGAGCACCACACCAGGTATATATTCAAAATATATGTATTTATTGCTAAACACACCCCTCTAGTCTCTTTATGAGGCTAGAGTTCGAAGTACATAAGTTATAAGATATTAAATCACAGTAATAGCACAAATACACGTTTGGGCCCTAGGGGCGTACCAAACCATATACCAATAAAGTGGTATGCGAACCACGACTGAACTAGATGTAGGAAGGTGGAATCTGACTATATGGTTGCCCCCACTTTTTTTTATGGTGTTTTGCTGGTTTATGACTTAGTTGGACTGGGATCCTGCTATTCAGGGCCCCAGTCTATCTGCTTTCTCTGTAAAAGGTTTCCATGTGCCTTAGGCACATCTCTGATTGGAATCTGGAGTGCCCTTATAAGTCCCTAGTATATGGTATACTATGTACCAAGGGCATAGGTACCTCAGAGGCCTGCCAGGGGCTGCAGCATGTATTATGCCACCCCTGGAAGGCCATCCAAACTGACACCACAGGTCTGCTACTGCAGCCTGGGTAAGGTGGTGCATGCACCCCTTACTGTGATATAGGTTACCTATATCACTAAATACATACACACATATAAACCTATAAGTCACTCCTAAGGCAGGCCTTATCAATCCTAAAGGCAGAGTGCATGGTTCCTATGTGAGAGGGTGCCCCTGCATGAGCAGGGCCCCTCTGCAGCGTTCGGAGACCATCTCTGATGCTGTTTGTAGTGCAGCCTGACCATATACTCTTAAGCGCATTATATCCTCGCAGTAAAATGCTAACTTTGGAATGGCTGCACCTAAACATGTCGTGTTTGGTGTCAAACATCTTGGAATACTACCCCCCGCCAATCCTGGCGGCGGGGGTAGCATTCCACTCTTCTAGAGGGAAAGACATGTTAACTCTGGCTTACCCGGTAACTTCTTTCTGAAGCCCTGGCATCACAAAATGGATGCTGCTGCCACAGACACAAGTCTGGCCTCCTGCTGCTGGACGAAACTCCGGCAGGGGAGGCCTGGACAATAGGTTTCCTGTTGCAGGGAGGTGTGACCACCTCCCCAGACAGGATAATGTGTATTGGGGCTGGGTGGGTGCACTCTTAGAGTGCTTTGAAGTCCTGCACTGGGGGAGCAAAAGGCTCCTCTGTGCATATGCCAGTTCAAACCAGCTCAGGGGCTACCTGCCCCTGCTCTGGCACGAAACTGGACAAAGGGAAGTGGGTGTAGCCACCCCCTCCCTTGACCCTCCCATAGGTGGGGTCATAGAGTTAGTCCCTCCCTGTTTTACTGGTTAAAATGGGGAACCCTTGCCACAGCAAGATTAGATTATACCTGGACGAAACTCTGAAACTGAATCCTGGACCTTCGACGCTCTACGACAAGATTAGAGGACTGAAGAATCTCCCTTGGGGTCAAGGAGTGACTCCCCTGCTTGGCAGGCACCAAAGAAGCATCTGTCCGGTTCGCATTACTGAAGCTCCCGTCGGACGCCGAAGTCATCGCATCACCAGAGGTAGATTCTCAGACTTCCCCGAGGCTACCCTGAGTCCCCAGCAAAGCTGAGGCCCGTGGCTATCGTGGGTGACTTGAGACCGTGACCCCTGGACACCGAGCACATTTGCAAGTGCACCATCTTCTGGGTCTCCCAAGAAGTTGTGCTTTGGGCTCCGAGTAGCCCTAGCCTCCAGCACCACCTGCACCGAAGATCACTGGCCCCCACTCCACGAGTGTCCTGTAAGCCAGCTCCACGTGCGGCGTCACGAGGCTCCTTCGCGGTCGCTAGCCCGTTGGCTAGTAGCCCTTAACGAAGGCCAATCTTTTCCTTACTTGGCATCCTGGTTGCTCCAGGCCTGCCCTCACTTACCCTTGCTGGGTGAGTTCTACAGACCTTGCTGGTCTGCACCATCAACGATCTACATCTTACTCAAGACTTGCCGTTGCCAAGGCTTGTTGGGTCCAATCTGGTCGCCGACACCTCAGCACTCGACAGACATCGAGCACCAGCCCGAATCCTGCTCCTGGTCGCCGACAACGCCTCCCGGACCTCGTGGCTGAAGAGTCAAGACGACTGTCAATGCACCTGAAGCACTCGACATCGGTGGGCATCTGTCCAACGCCTTCCTGGTCACTGGCTAGTGACCCAGACTCTGTCCCCTCTGCTTTCAGGTTCACCAGAACTCCGATCCACTCTTGGATCCACCCGGACACTTTTCTCTTGGCCGCCAGCAGCACTTTGCTGCAGATCGCCATTCGAATCGACGACGAAACCCGACCCCGAAAGGCACCTATGCACCCGGCTTCCCTGGGTGAGGTAACACGAGTACTCCGGTGCTCCCGTGGGTAGAGACTCTTCAAAGTCCTAGATCTCAAAGGGTTTTGTCCTAGTCCTCTTTTAAGTGTCCCTTTCCTCTATTTTCCCGATCCCGACTTTCTCCATAGAAGTTAACGGCGTATCGCGGTTGTGTATTTACACTGCACGCGTCTCCCGTGGGTCCCCTGTGTCACTACCTTGGGTGGTTCCTTGTGGTCCAAGCACTTCTAGAGGCTCTAGGCCTAGTGTCTAGTTCAGTCGTGGTTCGCATACCACTTTATTGGTATATGGTTTGGTACGCCCCTAGGGCCCAAACGTGTATTTGTGCTATTACTGTGATTTAAGATCTTATAACCTATGTATTTCGAACTCTAGCCTCATAAAGAGACTAGAGGGGTGTGTTTAGTAATAAATACATATATTTTGAATATATACCTGGTGTGGTGCTCTTTCATTTGGTCACTCAAGAGATTATAGACTGGTAAAACAAGCTGCTTTACATTCCTTCAAGACTTAGCCTGAAGGCTGCTCTCCATAGCTACCACTAGGATAGCTTTCAATAAGGTTGTCTTTAACCTATCTACCATAAGAGTCGATTTGGACTGGTGCAAGGTGCCCACTATAATTAGTGGACAGCATATGCCAGGCCAACTTCTCACATTGGTGTGCAGCGTGTGGGATTCCAGCTTGCTATTGTTTTACCAGATAATCTCAATTGAATTGATCAACTGAAAACCACTAAAGGTACCTAAGGTACATATAATTTAAGCATAGAATAACAGTAAGTTCTACTGAACTTAGAGTTGTGTGTTAAGGGATAGCACAACCCTTTCTACAACTCAAGAGAGTTTAGTAGGCCACACTAGAGTAGGTAGTGCATACACCACACCACACTAGTAATGTCTTTAAAGGGCAGGATCCAAAGAATCCTTGCAGGAAGCCAGTGAGCTTCCACCCTCCAAGTATGATACACTCCCATTCTTGGAATTAAGAGCTTTATGCAACTTGAGAAAATTAAGGACAGGCCAAAGCCCCACCACCCAACACCTCAAGGAGTTGTTGGTGGCTTATGACCTTAGTAAGCCTGTAGGGACTGAAGGGGTAGGAGCTGAGGGTGGGGCAGGAGAAGAGGAGGATGCTAGGGGTACCAATACCCCCAGCCCCCCCTCTGAAACTGGCCAGGAGGGTGACAATGACCCTGACCTGGAAAACCCAATCCCTCCTGTGGATGATGATGAGGATGATCAAGATGATGCCCTCTTTGTCCCCCCAGGAAGGATTAAGAGTGTGCCCAGAAGGTCTAGGTCTCCTTCTCAGGAGTCTAACCACTCTGGCACCTCAATAGGGAGCTCTGTCTCATCTCATAGGAGGGAATCCTCTCATGAGAGAAGAAAGAGGCTGGTCCAGTATGAGGAAACTCAGCTGGAAATCAGAAAAAAGCAATTGGCTTTAGATAGGGAATCCCTAGATCTCCTTAGAGAGAGAAGAAAGTTGGGACTAGAGTCCCATGGTGGCAGCAATATCCCTAGAGATAGGGAAAGGTCTTATGACCATAGAAACCTAAACAAGATTGTCCCTCCCTACCAGAGTGGGGATGACATCCACAAATGGATAACTGCACTGGAGAGGGCCTGTAAAGTTCAGAAGGTCCCCCAGAGGCAGTGGGCAGCAATCTTGTGGCTCTCCTTTGCAGACAAAGGTAGAGACAAGCTCCTCACTGTAAGAGAAGAGGATGCTGACAATTACACAGTCTTGAAGAGTGCTCTGATAGATGGGTTTGGCCTAACCACTGAACAGTATAGGTTGAAGTTCAGAGACACCCAAAAAGCTCAGACTCAAGACTGGGTTGATTTTGTAGATTGTGCTACAAAGGCTCTGGAAGGTTGGATACATGGCAACAAAGTGCATGACTTTTTAGGATTGTACAATTTGATTATGAGGGAGCAGATCCTTAATAATTGTCAAAACCAGCTTTTGCACCAGTATCTGGTGGACTCTGATCTGACCTCTCCCCAAGAATTGGGAAAGAAGGCAGACAAATGGGTCAGAACCAGAGTAAAAACTAGAAATCAGGGTGGTGACCAGAAGAAAGATTCTACTAAGTCCCAAGAGAAAGGTGGGGATAAATCTAAGGATAAGTCCCCTACAGGGCCCCAAAATTCCTCTTCTGGGGGTGGGTCCCAAACTCCTTCCTCTCCTGAAAAGAAACCATATTGCCATGTCTGTAAAAAGCCTGGGCACTGGAAAACTGATCCCAGTTGCCCCAGGATTGGCAATAAAGAAAATGTTCCTCCCACAACTACTACCACCCCTCCTGGTACTACCAGTAGTAATCCTCCAGTTGGGAGTAGTGCACCCAAAAAGTTAGGTGCTTTTGCAAGAGGAACAGAGGTGGGCCCTAGTTTAGACAGGGACCCCTCAACAGACTCCTCTGACTCTGATGGTGGTATAGGATTTGCCACCTTTACCATGGGTCCCATAGCATTGGGCAGGTACAGACTGGAGCCAATGATTAATGGTCAGAAAGCTGTGGCATTTAGGGACACAGGGGCTAGTGTCACCATGGTGGCAGGGAAACTAGTCCCCCCTCACCAGCTTTTACCTGAGTTTAAATACCAGGTGACCAACATTGATGGTGTCAGAACAGATCACCCCATGGCCATAGTCAATCTCAGCTGGGAGGGGGTCACAGGCCCAAAAAGAGTGGCAGTGTCCCCAACCCTACCTGTAGATTGCCTGATGGGCAATGATTTGGAAATTTCAGCCTGGGCTGAAGTTGAACACCAAACCCATCTTAGGATGTTGGGCGTCCCTGCAAAGGTTAGTGGGGCTGTGATGGCCACAGCCCCAGCCCAAGAATTTGGAGAGATGGAGCCTGAAAGAATGGCCCACTCTCCCCCAAAAGAGAGCACAAGGGTTGAAGAAAAGTCTTCTTCCCCCAGACAGTAGGTAAGGGTCAGCCTCCTCAGGGAACTGACCCTACCCCTAGTGAAGGAACTGCCACAGAGGTAGTCAGGCCTGGCCTGGCCACACCCCTGATGGCAGAGGACCCTTCCAAGGTGGTACCCAGTCTGGAGCAGGTAACCTGCCCCTCTCTACCCTGCCTCAGTCAGCCCAGGGCTGCAGAGGTCAGGGAGGTCAGTGGACCCCCCGGGCCCCCTGTCCAGAGGAAGCCCCCCATCAGCAGATTAGGGGCACCCAGTCTAGTAGCCCTAGCCAGGTGAAAATTCCTCTACACACTGAGGGATCCCCCATACCTTTATGTAGGGACCTCCCCCAGAAGGACTCTGGTAGGCAAGGGCAAACCTGGGACCAGAAGGTTCCAAACCTGCCATGTCCCTCCAGTGTTCCATCCAAAGGGACCCAACCCCCAGCTGTAGGCAGCCAAAGGTTGACCCTTAGAGCAAAGTGCAACTCAGTCATGGAAAGACAGGCATACATGGTGACCAGTGATCTGAGGAAGCTGAGGCCAACATTCCTAGGGCCTCACTTCCCTACTCAGACACCTCACCAGCCTTGTACTTTACCTAAGCACACCAGAGGTAGTGATTCCCCATGGTGGAGACCCTCTCATACCCTTAGGGTGAGGGATTGCTTAGTGGACCATAACATAGGGGGCAACCATGCTAGTGCAGGTGCTTCCTTATATGGCCACTTAGTCAATATAGGCTCAACTGGCCAAGGTTAGCCTTATCTCCTTTCGTTTGGGGGGGGTTATGTAGGAAGGTGGAATCTGACTATATGGTTGCCCCCACTTTTATTTATGGTGTTTTGCTGGTTTATGACTTAGTTGGACTGGGATCCTGCTATTCAGGGCCCCAGTCTATCTGCTTTCTCTGTAAAAGGTTTCCATGTGCCTTAGGCACATCTCTGATTGGAATCTGGAGTGCCCTTATAAGTCCCTAGTATATGGTATACTATGTACCAAGGGCATAGGTACCTCAGAGGCCTGCCAGGGGCTGCAGCATGTATTATGCCACCCCTGGAAGGCCATCCAAACTGACACCACAGGTCTGCTACTGCAGCCTGGGTAAGGTGGTGCATGCACCCCTTACTGTGATATAGGTTACCTATATCACTAAATACATACACACATATAAACCTATAAGTCACTCCTAAGGCAGGCCTTATCAATCCTAAAGGCAGAGTGCATGGTTCCTATGTGAGAGGGTGCCCCTGCATGAGCAGGGCCCCTCTGCAGCGTTCGGAGACCATCTCTGATGCTGTTTGTAGTGCAGCCTGACCATATACTCTTAAGCGCATTATATCCTCGCGGTAAAATGCTAACTTTGGAATGGCTGCACCTAAACATGTCGTGTTTGGTGTCAAACATCTTGGAATACTACCCCCCGCCAATCCTGGCGGCGGGGGTAGCATTCCACCCTTCTAGAGGGAAAGACATGTTAACTCTGGCTTACCCGGTAACTTCTTTCTGAAGCCCTGGCATCACAAAATGGATGCTGCTGCCACAGACACAAGTCTGGCCTCCTGCTGCTGGACGAAACTCCGGCAGGGGAGGCCTGGACAATAGGTTTCCTGTTGCAGGGAGGTGTGACCACCTCCCCAGACAGGATAATGTGTATTGGGGCTGGGTGGGTGCACTCTTAGAGTGCTTTGAAGTCCTGCACTGGGGGAGCAAAAGGCTCCTCTGTGCATATGCCAGTTCAAACCAGCTCAGGGGCTACCTGCCCCTGCTCTGGCGCGAAACTGGACAAAGGGAAGTGGGTGTAGCCACCCCTCCCTTGACCCTCCCATAGGTGGGGTCATAGAGTTAGTCCCTCCCTGTTTTACTGGTTAAAATGGGGAACCCTTGCCACAGCAAGATTAGATTATACCTGGACGAAACTCTGAAACTGAATCCTGGACCTTCGACGCTCTACGACAAGATTAGAGGACTGAAGAATCTCCCTTGGGGTCAAGGAGTGACTCCCCTGCTTGGCAGGCACCAAAGAAGCATCTGTCCGGTTCGCATTACTGAAGCTCCTGTCGGACGCCGAAGTCATCGCATCACCAGAGGTGGATTCTCAGACTTCCCCGAGGCTACTCCTGAGTCCCCAGCAAAGCTGAGGCCCGTGGCTATCGTGGGTGACTTGAGACCGTGACCCCTGGACACCGAGCACATTTGCAAGTGCACCATCTTCTGGGTCTCCCAAGAAGTCGTGCTTTGGGCTCCGAGTAGCCCTAGCCTCCAGCACCACCTGCACCGAAGATCACTGGCCCCCACTCCACGAGTGTCCTGTAAGCCAGCTCCACGTGCGGCGTCACGAGGCTCCTTCGCGGTCGCTAGCCCGTTGGCTAGTAGCCCTTAACGAAGGCCAATCTTTTCCTTACTTGGCATCCTGGTTGCTCCAGGCCTGCCCTCACTTACCCTCGCTGGGTGAGTTCCACAGACCTTGCTGGTCTGCACCATCGACGATCTACATCTTACTCGAGACTTGCCGTTGCCAAGGCTTGTTGGGTCCAATCCGGTCGCCGACACCTCAGCACTCGACAGACATCGAGCACCAGCCCGAATCCTGCTCCTGGTCGCCGACAACACCTCCCGGACCTCGTGGCTGAAGAGTCAAGACGACCGTCAACGCACCTGAAGCACTCGACATCGGTGGGCATCTGTCCATCGCCTTCCTGGTCACTGGCTAGTGACCCAGACTCTGTCCCCTCTGCTTTCAGGTTCACCAGAACTCCGATCCACTCTTGGATCCACCCGGACACTTTTCTCTTGGCCGCCAGCAGCACTTTGCAGCAGATCGCCATTCGAATCGACGACGAAACCCGACCCCGAAAGGCACCTATGCACCCGGCTTCCCTGGGTGAGGTAACACGAGTACTCCGGTGCTCCCGTGGGTAGAGACTCTTCAAAGTCCTAGATCTCAAAGGGTTTTGTCCTAGTCCTCTTTTAAGTGTCCCTTTCCTCTATTTTCCCGATCCCGACTTTCTCCATAGAAGTTAACGGCGTATCGCGGTTGTGTATTTACACTGCACGCGACTCCCGTGGGTCCCCTGTGTCACTACCTTGGGTGGTTCCTTGTGGTCCAAGCACTTCTAGAGGCTCTAGGCCTAGTGTCTAGTTCAGTCGTGGTTCGCATACCACTTTATTGGTATATGGTTTGGTACGCCCCTAGGGCCCAAACGTGTATTTGTGCTATTACTGTGATTTAAGATCTTATAACCTATGTATTTCGAACTCTAGCCTCATAAAGAGACTAGAGGGGTGTGTTTAGTAATAAATACATATATTTTGAATATATACCTGGTGTGGTGCTCTTTCATTTGGTCACTCAAGAGATTATAGACTGGTAAAACAAGCTGCTTTACATTCCTTCAAGACTTAGCCTGAAGGCTGCTCTCCATAGCTACCACTAGGATAGCTTTCAATAAGGTTGTCTTTAACCTATCTACCATAAGAGTCGATTTGGACTGGTGCAAGGTGCCCACTATAATTAGTGGACAGCATATGCCAGGCCAACTTCTCACACTAGACACTAGGCCTAGAGCCTCTAGAAGTGCTTGGACCACAAGGAACCACCCAAGGTAGTGACACAGGGGACCCACGGGAGACGCGTGCAGTGTAAATACACAACCGCGATACGCCGTTAACTTCTATGGAGAAAGTCGGGATCGGGAAAATAGAGGAAAGGGACACTTAAAAGAGGACTAGGACAAAACCCTTTGAGATCTAGGACTTTGAAGAGTCTCTAACCACGGGAGCACCGGAGTACTCGTGTTACCTCACCCAGGAAGCCGGGTGCATAGGTGCCTTTCGGGTTCGGGTTTCGTCGTCGATTCGAATGGCGATCTGCTGCAAAGTGCTGCTGGCGGCCAAGAGAAAAGTGTCCGGGTGGATCCAAGAGTGGATCGGAGTTCTGGTGAACCTGAAAGCAGAGGGGACAGAGTCTGGGTCACTAGCCAGTGACCAGGAAGGCGATGGACAGATGCCCACCGATGTCGAGTGCTTCAGGTGCGTTGACGGTCATCTTGACTCTTCAGCCACGAGGTCCAGGAGGCGTTGTCGGCGACCAGGAGCAGGATTCGGGCTGGTACACGATGTCTGTCGAGTGCTAAGGTATCGGCGACCGGATTGGACCCAACAAGCCTTGGCAACGGCAAGTCTTGGTGAAGATGTAGATCGTCGATGGTGCAGACCAGCAAGGTCTGTGGAACTCACCCAGCGAAGGTAAGTGAGGGCTGGCCTGGAGCAACCAGGATGCCAAGTAAGAAAAGGATTGGCCTTCGTTAAGGGCTAATAGCCAACGGGCTAGCGACCGCAAAGGAGCCTCGTGACGCCGCACGTGGATCTGGCTTACAGGACACTCGTGGAGTGGGGGCCAGAGATCTTCGGTGCAGGTGGTGCTGGAGGCTAGGGCTACTCGGAGCCCAAAGCACGACTTCTTGGGAGACCCAGAAGATGATGCACTTGCAAATGTGCTCGGTGTCCAGGGGTCATGGTCTCAAGTCACCCACAATAGCCACAGGCCTCAGCTTTGCTGGGGACTCAGGGTAGCCTCGGGAAAGTCTGAGAATCCACCTCTGGTGATGCGATGACTTCGGCGTCCGACGGGAGCTTCAGAAATGCGAACCGGACAGATGCTTCTTTGGTGCCTGCCAAGCAGGGAGTCACTCCTTGACCCCAAGGGAGATTCTTCAGTCCTCTAATCTTGTCGTAGAGCGTCGAAGGTCCAGGATTCAGTTTCAGAGTTTCGTCCAGGTATAATCTAAAGTCCTAAGGACTGGGTTCCTACCTTTATTCTAAAAATAGGGGTTGGACTACTCTGTGGCCCCACCTATGGGTGGGTCAGGGCAGAGGGGTGGCTACACCCCTTTCACTTTGTCCAGTTCACGCCAAAGCAGGGGCTGCAAGCCCCTGATCCGGTTTGAACTGGGGTATGCACAGGGACACCAAATGTGCCCCCAGTGCAGGACTTCAAAGCACCCGAAAGTGCTCCCGCCCAGCCCCAATACACATTATCTTGTCTGGGGAGGTGGTCACACCTCCCTGGGACAGGAAACCTATTATCCAGGCCTCCCCTGCCGGAGTTTCGTCCAGCAGCAGGAGGCCAGACTCGTGTCTGTGGCAGCAGCATCCATTTTGTGATGCCAGGGCTCTGGAAAGAAGTTACCGGACTCGTCAGAGTTAACATGTCTTTCCCTCTAGAAGGGTGGAATGCTACCCCGCCGCCAGGATTGGCGGGGGTAGTATTCCAAGATGTTTGACACCAAACACGACATGTTTAGGTGCAGCCATTCCAAAGTTAGCATTTTACCGCGAGGATATAATGCGCTTAAGAGTATATGGTCAGGCTGCACTACAAACAGCATCAGAGATGGTCTCCGAACGCTGCAGAGGGGCCCTGCTCATGCAGGGGCACCCTCTCACATAGGAACCACGCACTCTGCCTTTAGGATTGTTAAGGCCTGCCTTAGGAGTGACTTATAGGTTTATATGTGTGTATGTATTTCGTGATATAGGTAACCTATATCACAGTAAGGGGTGCATGCACCACCTTACCCAGGCTGCAGTAGCAGACCTGTGGTGTCAGTTTGGATGGCCTTCCAGGGGTGGCATAATACATGCTGCAGCCCCTGGCAGGCCTCTGAGGTACCTATGCCCTTGGTACATAGTATACCATATACTAGGGACTTATAAGGGCACTCCAGATCCCAATCAGTGATGTGCCTAAGGCACATGGAAACCATTTTAGAGAGGAAGCAGCTAGGCTGGGGTTCTGATTAGCAGGGCCCCAGCCAGACTAATGTCGAAAAACAGTGAAACATCAGCAAAAGTGGGGGTACCCATGTGAAGCAGATCCTACTCTCCTACACAACCCCCCCAAACGTAGGGACATTAAACTAACCTTGCCCAGTTAAGTCTTCATGTTCTAAGTGGAAATACCTAGAGAGTCCATCTGCATTCGCATGGTTACTCCCAGGCCTATGTTCCACTGTAAAGTCCATCCCCTGTAGGGAAATGGACCACCTAAGCAGTTTGGGGTTTTCACCCTTCATTTGTTTTAGCCATAAGAGGGGCTTATGGTCTGTCTGAACCAGGAAGTGTGTACCAAACAAGTATGGCCTCAACTTCTTCAGAGCCCAGACCACAGCAAAGGCCTCCCTCTCTATGGCTGACCAACGTTTCTCTCTAGGGGTCAGCCTTCTGCTAATAAAAGCTACTGGCTGATCCTGACCTTCTTCATTCAATTGTGACAGTACAGCCCCTACCCCCAATTCAGATGCATCAGTTTGAACAATGAACTTCTTGGAGTAATCAGGACTCTGCAGAATTGGAGCAGTGCACATGGCCTGCTTGAGGTCATCAAATGCCTTTTGACAGCTAACTGTCCACTGAACCTTTTTGGGCATTTTCTTAGAAGTTAAGTCATTCAGGGGTGTCACTATTGATCCATACCCCTTGACAAATCTCCTATAGTACCCAGTCAGGCCTAAGAAGGCTCTCACCTGAGTCTGGGTAGTGGGAGCAGTCCAGTCCATGATGGTCTGGATCTTGCTCTGCAAAGGTTGAACCTGGCCTCCACCCACAAGGTGGCCCAGGTACACAACCTGACTCTGCCCTATCTGGCACTTAGTGGCCTTGATAGTCAGGCCTGCCTTTTGCAGGGCCTGTAAAACATTCCTGAGGTGGACCAGGTGATCCTCCCAGGTGGAGCTAAAGACAGCAATATCATCTAGATAAGCTGCACTATAGGCTTCCAGTCCTGTGAGAACTGTATTCACCAACCTCTGGAAAGTGGCAGGTGCATTCTTCAGACCAAAGGGCATTACCACAAATTGATAATGCCCACTAGGGGTTGAGAATGCTGTTTTGGGCTTTGCAGTATCAGCTAGTCTGATCTGCCAGTAGCCAGCTGTTAGGTCAAATGTGCTGAGATATTTGGCAGAGGCCAAAGTATCTATGAGCTCATCTGCCCTGGGTATTGGATGGGCATCAGTCCTAGTGACTGCATTGAGACCCCTGTAGTCTACACAGAACCTCATCTCTCTCTTTCCACCACTGGTGTGAGGTTTCGGTACTAGGACTACTGGACTAGCCCAAGGGCTATCTGAGGGCTCAATTACTCCCAATTCCAACATCTTCTGGACTTCAGTCCTGATACAGTCCCTGACATGGTCAGTGTAGGAAGGTGGAATCTGACTATATGGTTGCCCCCACTTTTTTTTATGGTGTTTTGCTGGTTTATGACTTAGTTGGACTGGGATCCTGCTATTCAGGGCCCCAGTCTATCTGCTTTCTCTGTAAAAAGGTTTCCATGTGCCTTAGGCACATCTCTGATTGGAATCTGGAGTGCCCTTATAAGTCCCTAGTATATGGTATACTATGTACCAAGGGCATAGGTACCTCAGAGGCCTACCAGGGGCTGCAGCACGTATTGTGCCACCCCTGGAAGGCCATCCAAACTGACACCACAGGTCTGCTACTGCAGCCTGGGTAAGGTGGTGCATGCACCCCTTACTGTGATATAGGTTACCTATATCACTAAATACATACACACATATAAACCTATAAGTCACTCCTAAGGCAGGCCTTATCAATCCTAAAGGCAGTGTGCATGGTTCCTATGTGAGAGGGTGCCCCTGCATGAGCAGGGCCCCTCTGCAGCGTTCGGAGACCATCTCTGATGCTGTTTGTAGTGCAGCCTGACCATATACTCTTAAGCGCATTATATCCTCGCGGTAAAATGCTAACTTTGGAATGGCTGCACCTAAACATGTCGTGTTTGGTGTCAAACATCTTGGAATACTACCCCCCCGCCAATCCTGGCGGCGGGGGTAGCAACCCACCCTTCTAGAGGGAAAGACATGTTAACTCTGACTAACCCGGTAACTTCTTTCTGAAGCCCTGGCATCACAAAATGGATGCTGCTGCCACAGACACAAGTCTGGCCTCCTGCTGCTGGACGAAACTCCGGCAGGGGAGGCCTGGACAATAGGTTTCCTGTTGCAGGGAGGTGTGACCACCTCCCCAGACAGGATAATGTGTATTGGGGCTGGGTGGGTGCACTCTTAGAGTGCTTTGAAGTCCTGCACTGGGGGAGCAAAAGGCTCCTCTGTGCATATGCCAGTTCAAACCAGCTCAGGGGCTACCTGCCCCTGCTCTGGCACGAAACTGGACAAAGGGAAGTGGGTGTAGCCACCCCTCCCTTGACCCTCCCATAGGTGGGGTCATAGAGTTAGTCCCTCCCTGTTTTACTAGTTAAAATGGGGAACCCTTGCCACAGCAAGATTAGATTAAACCTGGACGAAACTCTGAAACTGAATCCTGGACCTTCGACGCTCTACGACAAGATTAGAGGACTGAAGAATCTCCCTTGGGGTCAAGGAGTGACTCCCCTGCTTGGCAGGCACCAAAGAAGCATCTGTCCAGTTCGCATTTCTGAAGCTCCTGTCGGACGCCGAAGTCATCGCATCACCAGAGGTGGATTGTCAGACTTCCCCGAGGCTACCCTGAGTCCCCAGCAAAGCTGAGGCCCGTGGCTATTGTGGGTGACTTGAGACCGTGACCCCTGGACACCGAGCACACTTGCAAGTGCATCCTTTTCTGGGTCTTCCAAGAAGTCGTGCTTTGGGCTCCGAGTAGACCTAGCCTCCAGCACTATCTGCACCGAAGATCACTGGCCCCCACTCCACGAGTGTCCTGTAAGCCAGCTCCACGTGCGGCGTCATGAGGCTCCTTTGCAGTCGCTAGCCCGTTGGCTAGTAGCCCTTAACGAAGGCCAATCCTTTTCCTACTTGGCATCCTGGTTGCTCCAGGCCTGCCCTCACTTACCCTTGCTGGGTGAGTTCCACAGCCCTTGCTGGTTTGCACCATCGACGATCTACATCTTACTCGAGACTTGCCGTTGCCAAGGCTTGTTGGGTCCAATCCGGTCGCCGATACCTCAGCACTCGACAGACATCGTGTACCAGCCCGAATCCTGCTCCTGGTTGCCGACAACGCCTCCCGGACCTCGTGGCTGAAGAGTCAAGACAACCGTCAACGCACCTGAAGCACTCGACATCGGTGGGCATCTGTCCATCGCCTTCCTGGTCACTGGCTAGTGACCCAGACTCTGTCCCCTCTGCTTTCCGGTTCACCAGAACTCCGATCCACTCTTGGATCCACCCGGACACTTTTCTCTTGGCCGCCAGCAGCACTTTGCAGCAGATCGCCATTCGAATCGACGACGAAACCCGACCCCGAAAGGCACCTATGCACCCGGCTTCCCTGGGTGAGGTAACACGAGTACTCCGGTGCTCCCGTGGGTAGAGACTCTTCAAAGTCCTAGATCTCAAAGGGTTTTGTCCTAGTCCTCTTTTAAGTGACCCTTTCCTCTATTTTCCCGATCCCGACTTTCTCCATAGAAGTTAACGGCGTATCGCGGTTGTGTATTTACACTGCACGCTGTCTCCCGTGGGTCCCCTGTGTCACTACCTTGGGTGGTTCCTTGTGGTCCAAGCACTTCTAGAGGCTCTAGGCCTAGTGTCTAGTTCAGTCGTGGTTCGCATACCACTTTATTGGTATATGGTTTGGTACGCCCCTAGGGCCCAAACGTGTATTTGTGCTATTACTGTGATTTAAGATCTTATAACTTATGTATTTCGAACTCTAGCCTCATAAAGAGACTAGAGGGGTGTGTTTAGTAATAAATACATATATTTTGAATATATACCTGGTGTGGTGCTCTTTCATTTGATCACTCAAGAGATTATAGACTGGTAAAACAAGCTGCTTTACATTCCTTCAAGACTTAGCCTGAAGGCTGCTCTCCATAGCTACCACTAGGATAGCTTTCAATAAGGTTGTCTTTAACCTATCTCCAATAAGGGGTTGTTTGGACTGGTGCAAGGTGCCCACTATAATTAGTGGACAGCATATGCCAGGCCAACTTCTCACAGTCAGGTTGCCTATAAATCTTGTTTTTAATAGGCAGACTGTCCCCAGTGTCCACTTCATGAGTGCACCAGGTGGTCTGACTGGGTGTCAGTGAAAACATATGTCTAAACTGATTGAGGACTTGCCTGCAATCAGTTATTGCTGGGTAGTGAGGCTGCCTGCCAAGGCTACACCATCAACTGACCCATCGTCAGGGTTCTGTGAGAGCAGGTCAGGGAGTGGGTCACTCTCTTCCTCCTGCCCTTCATCAGTAGCCATGAGCAAGCCCATGTCTGCCCTGTCCACATATGGTTTTAACCTGTTGACATGGAGAACCCTGTGGGGACTCCTGGGTGTTCCTAGGTCCACTAAGTAAGTGACCTCACCCTTCTGCTCAACAATAGTGTGGGGTCCACTCCATTTATCTTGGAGAGCTGCTGGGGCCACTGGCTCCAACACCCACACCTTCTGTCCTGGCTGGTAAACAGTCAGAACAGCCTTTTGGTCATGCCAGGCCTTCTGAAGTTCCTGGCTAGCCTCAAGGTTTTTGGTTGCCTTTTTCATGTACTCAGCCATCCTGGAGCGGAGACCAAGTACATAGTCCACTATATCTTGCTTTGGGGGCTTGAGAGGTAACTCCCATCCTTCCTTCACCAAGCACAGTGGACCCCTCACAGGGTGGCCAAACAGAAGTTCAAAAGGGCTGTAACCAACCCCCTTCTGAGGCACCTCCCTATATGCGAATAAAAGGCAGGGCAAGAGTATGTCCCATCTACGCCTAAGCTTTTCTGGGAGCCCTTTAATCATGCCCTTCAAGGTTTTGTTGAATCTCTCAACTAAACCATTGCATTGTGGGTGATAGGGTGTGGTGAACTTATAAGTCACTCCACACTCCTTCCACATTGCTTTTAAGTACCCAGACATGAAGTTAGCACCCCTGTCTGATACTACCTCCTTAGGAAAGCCCACTCTTGAGAAGATTCCCAGGAGGGCCCTTGCCACCACAGGTGCTGTAGTGGTCCTGAGGGGAATAGCTTCTGGGTACCTGGTGGCATGATCCACTACCACCAGGATAAACCTGTGCCCAGAGGCTGTTTGGGGATCCATGGGACCAACAATGTCAATCCCTACCCTTTCAAAGGGCACCCCCACCACAGGTAGTGGTATCAGGGGGCCTTTGTAGTGCCACCTGCTTTGCCACTGGCTTGGCAGGTTACACAGGAGCGACAAAACTCCTTACTGTCTTCAGACATGTGGGGCCAGTGAAAGTGAGGGACAATTCTGTCCCAAGTCTTGTTCTGGCCCAGGTGACCTGCTAAGGGAATATCATGGGCTAGGGTCAATAGGAAGCCCCTGAACTTCAAAGGTATTACCAACCTCCTGGTAGCACCAGGCTTGGGGTCTCTACTCTCTGAGTACAGGAGTCCATCATCCCAATACACTGTATGGGGACCACTAGCTTTCCCAGCAGCCTCAGCAGCAGCTTGCTGTCTGAGGGGTTCAAGGGAGGGGCAGCTCTGCTGCTCCTGGCTCAGATCTGCCCTAGAAGGTCCCCCTGTCCCCAAGAACTCAACCTGGTCAGGTTCAAGTTCCTCTGGGACAGTTCCTTCTTCAGGGCTGAGATCATCCCCCTCAAGGGACTGATCTTCCTCCTGAGCCAAGGGGAAGGCACTGCCTTAACCCTACTACTCCTCCTCTTGGAAGGCACTTGGTCCATTCTTCCAGAATCCAAGGCCTGTTCAGTGCTAGACATTTTGGCTTGTGACCTGGTCACAGCAAACACATCTGCAGGGATCCCCAGCATTTCTGCATGGGTCCTGAGCTCCACTTCTGCCCAAGCAGAAGTCTCTAAGTCATTGCCAAGCAAGCATTTGACTGGTAGGTTTGCACTTACCACAACCTTCTTAAGGCCAGTTACCCCTCCCCAGGAGAAGTTAACAACTGCCAGAGTATGGTCTGTTCTGACATTGCTAGCATTGGTCACTTGGTACATTTCATCAAGCATAACTTGCCCAGGTAGCACAAGGTCTTGTGTCACCATTGTGACACTTGCCCCTGTGTCCCTAAATGCCAAAGCCTCACGTCCATTGATTAAAGGCTGTTGTCTGTACTTGCCCAGATTACTGGGACTCACAGTGGAGGTCACATCCATGCCTCCATCACAGACTAACACAGCCTGAGTCAGTTCTCTGACTAAGTCAGAGCCCAACTCAGTTCCCAGGGTGAACCCTACTAAACCCTTTGCTGGAGCACTTCCACCAACTGTACTAGGGGGAACAGGTGCCTTATGGGCATTGGTGGGTGCTGGACTGGAGTCTTTGGACTTGGTGCAATCACTGGTCCAGTGGGTCTTTTGCTTACAGACCTTGCACCATGGTTTTCTTTGGCCTTTACCTTTGGTAGACTGTGAATCCCCACCAGAAGAAGATTTTTGGGGGCCTGATGAAGACTTTAGATCTTTACCCTTCTCCCCACCCTTGTCAGAGTTCTTAGCATCTTGCTTCTTGGTTTCCCCACCTTGGTTCTGTACCTTCTGCTTCACCCTGGTTCTGACCCATTTGTCTGCCTTCTTTCCCAATTCTTGGGGAGAGGTCAGATCAGAGTCTACCAGGTTTTGATGCAACAGCTGATTTTGACAGTTATTAAGAATCTGCTCCCTCATTATCAGATTGTACAATCCTGAGAAGTCACACACCTTACTGCCCATCAACCAGCCTTCCAGAGCCTTGGCAGAACAATCCACATAGTCTACCCAGTCTTGAGTCTGTGCTTTTGGGTGTCTCTGAACTTCAACCTGTACTGTTCAGTGGTTAGGCCAAACCCATCAATAAGAGCACTCTTCAAGACCTTGTAATTATCAGCATCCTCCTCTCTAACAGTGAGGAGCTTATCTCTACCTTTGTCAGCAAAGGAGAGCCACAAGATTGCTGCCCACTGCTCCTGAGGGACCTTCTGTACTTTACAGGCCCTCTCTAAAGCAGTTATCCATTTGTGGATATCATCCCCACTCTGGTAGGGAGGGACAATCTTGCTCAGGTTCCTATGGTCATAGGACCTTTCCCTGTCTCTAGGGACATGGCTGCCACCATGGGACTCTAGTCCCAACTTTCTTCTCTCTCTAAGGAGATCTAGGGATTCCCTATCTAAAGCCAATTGCTTTTTTCTGATTTCCAGCTGAGTTTCCTCATACTGGACCAGTCGGTCTCTCCTCTCATGAGAGGATTCCCTCCTGTGAGAAGAGACAGAGCTCCCTATAGAGGTGCCAGAGTGGTTAGACTCCTGAGAAGGAGATCTAGACTTCCTGGGCACACTCTTAATCCTTCCTGGGGGACAAAGAGGGCATCATCTTGATCATCCTCATCATCATCCACAGGAGGGATTGGGTTTTCCAGGTCAGGGTCATTGTCACCCTCCTGGCCAGTTTCAGAGGGGGGCTGGGGGTATTGGTACCCCTAGCGTCCTCCTCTTCTCCTGCCCCACCCTCAGCTCCTACCCCTTCAGTCCCTACAGGCTTACTAAGGTCATAAGCCACCAACAGCTCCTTGAGGTGTTGGGTGGTGGGGCTTTGGCCTGTCCTTATTTTTCTCAAGTTACATAAAGCTCTCAATTCCAAGAATGGGAGTGTATCATACTTGGAGGGTGGAAGCTCAATGGCTTCCTGCAAGGATTCTTTGGATCCTGCCCTTAAAGACATTACTAGTGTGGTGTGGTGTATGCACTACCTACTCTAGTGTGGCCTACTAAACTCTCTTGAGTTGTAGAAAGGGTTGTGCTATCCCTTAACACACAACTCTAACTTCAGTAGAACTTACTGTATTCTAAGCTTAAATTATATGTACCTTAGGTACCTTTAGTGGTTTTCAGTTGATCAATTCAATTGAGATTATCTGGTAAAACAATAGCAAGCTGGAATCCCACATGCTGCACACCAATGTGAGAAGTTGGCCTGGCATATGCTGTCCACTAATTATAGTGGGCACCTTGCACCAGTCCAAACAACCCCTTATTGGAGATAGGTTAAAGACAACCTTTATTGAAAGCTATCCTAGTGGTAGCTGTTGAGAGCAGCCTTCAGGCTAAGTCTTGAAGGAATGTAAAGCAGCTTGTTTTACCAGTCTATAATCTCTTGAGTGACCAAATGAAAGAGCACCACACCAGGTATATATTCAAAATATATGTATTTATTGCTAAACACACCCCTCTAGTCTCTTTATGAGGCTAGAGTTCAAGTACATAAGTTATAAGATATTAAATCACAGTAATAGCACAAATAAACGTTTGGGCCCTAGGGGCGTACCAAACCATATACCAATAAAGTGGTATGCGAACCACGACTGAACTAGACACTAGGCCTAGAGCCTCTAGAAGTGCTTGGACCACAAGGAACCACCCAAGGTAGTGACACAGGGGACCCACGGGAGACGCGTGCAGTGTAAATACACAACCGCGATACGCCGTTAACTTCTATGGAGAAAGTCGGGATCGGGAAAATAGAGGAAAGGGACACTTAAAAGAGGACTAGGACAAAAACCTTTGAGATCTAGGACTTTGAAGAGTCTCTACCCACGGGAGCACCGGAGTACTCGTGTTACCTCACCCAGGGAAGCCGGGTGCATAGGTGCCTTTCGGGGTCAGGTTTCGTCGTCGATTCGAATGGCGATCTGCTGCAAAGTGCTGCTGGCGGCCAAGAGAAAAGTGTCCGGGTGGATCCAAGAGTGGATCGGAGTTCTGGTGAACCTGAAAGCAGAGGGGACAGAGTCTGGGTCACTAGCCAGTGACCAGGAAGGCGATGGACAGATGCCCACCGATGTCGAGTGCTTCAGGTGCGTTGACGGTCGTCTTGACTCTTCAGCCACGAGGTCCAGGAGGCGTTGTCGGTGACCAGGAGCAGGATTCGGGCTGGTACACAATGTCTGTCGAGTGCTGAGGTGTCGGCGACCGGATTGGACCCAACAAGCCTTGGCAACGGCAAGTCTCGGTGAAGATGTAGATCGTCGATGGTGCAGACCAGCAAGGTCTGTGGAACTCACCCAGCGAGGGTAAGTGAGGGCAGGCCTGGTGCAACCAGGATGCCAAGTAAGAAAAGGATTGGCCTTCGTTAAGGGCTACTAGCCAACGGGCTAGCGACCGCGAAGGAGCCTCGTGACGCCGCACGTGGATCTGGCTTACAGGACACTCGTGGAGTGGGGGCCAGTGATCTTCGGTGCAGGTGGTGCTGGAGGCTAGGCTACTCGGAGCCCAAAGCACGACTTCTTGGGAGACCCAGAAGATGATGCACTTGCAAATGTGCTCGGTGTCCAGGGGTCACGGTCTCAAGTCACCCACGATAGCCACGGGCCTCAGCTTTGCTGGGGACTCAGGGTAGCCTCGGGGAAGTCTGAGAATCCACCTCTGGTGATGCGATGACTTCGGCGTCCGACGGGAGCTTCAGAAATGCGAACCGGACAGATGCTTCTTTGGTGCCTGCCAAGCAGGAGAGTCACTCCTTGACCCCAAGGGAGATTCTTCAGTCCTCTAATCTTGTCGTAGAGCGTCGAAGGTCCAGGATTCAGTTTCAGAGTTTCGTCCAGGTATAATCTAAAGTCCTAAGGACTGGGTTCCTACCTTTATTCTAAAAATAGGGATTGGACTACTCTGTGGCCCCACCTATGGGTGGGTCAGGGCAGAGGGGTGGCTACACCCCTTTCCCTTTGTCCAGTTCGCGCCAAAGCAGGGGCTGCAACCCCTGATCCGGTTTGAACTGGGGTATGCACAGGGACACCAAATGTGCCCCCAGTGCAGGACTTCAAAGCACCCGAAAGTGCTCCCGCCCAGCCCCAATACACATTATCTTGTCTGGGGAGGTGGTCACACCTCCCTGGGACAGGAAACCTATTGTCCAGGCCTCCCCTGCCGGAGTTTCGTCCAGCAGCAGGAGGCCAGACTCGTGTCTGTGGCAGCAGCATCCATTTTGTGATGCCAGGGCTCTGGAAAGAAGTTACCGGACTCGTCAGAGTTAACATGTCTTTCCCTCTAGAAGGGTGGAATGCTACCAATGCTGCCAGGATTGGTGGGGGGGGGTAGTATTCCAAGATGTTTGACACCAAACACGACATGTTTAGGTGCAGCCATTCCAAAGTTAGCATTTTACCGCGAGGATATAATGCGCTTAAGAGTATATGGTCAGGCTGCACTACAAACAGCATCAGAGATGGTCTCCGAACGCTGCAGAGGGGCCCTGCTCATGCAGGGCACCCTCTCACATAGGAACCACGCACTCTGCCTTTAGGATTGATAAGGCCTGCCTTAGGAGTGACTTATAGGTTTATATGTGTGTATGTATTTCGTGATATAGGTAACCTATATCACAGTAAGGGGTGCATGCACCACCTTACCCAGGCTGCAGTAGCAGACCTGTGGTGTCAGTTTGGATGGCCTTCCAGGGGTGGCATAATACATGCTGCAGCCCCTGGCAGGCCTCTGAGGTACCTATGCCCTTGGTACATAGTATACCATATACTAGGGACTTATAAGGGCACTCCAGATCCCAATCAGTGATGTGCCTAAGGCACATGGAAACCATTTTAGAGAGGAAGCAGCTAGGCTGGGGTTCTGATTAGCAGGGCCCCAGCCAGACTAATGTCGAAAAACAGTGAAGCATCAGCAAAAAGTGGGGGTACCCATGTGAAGCAGATCCTACTCTCCTACAAGTGAGTATATGTGTTTATCTATGAACAAGTGAGTGGATGTCTGAGTAACTATATGGGCGAGTGAGTAGTTGTGTGACTGACTGTGTGGGTGAGTGACTAGGTATGTGAGTATTTGTATGGGTGACTGATTCAGTATGAGAATGGCTGGATGGGTGTATCAGTGGCTGCGTGTGTGTATGTACATCTGTATGACTGGATGTATTAGATGCTGTATTGGTCAGTGAGTAGCTGAATGAGTGGCTATATATGTGAGGTAGTGGTTGCATCAGTGGCTGAATGGGTGAAATGATGTGTGAGTGGTTCTATGAGTCAGTGAGTAGGTGTGTGAGTGTTTGTATGGGTGTGTGAATGGGTATGTCAGTGATTGTGTGGGTGTGCATGTATGATATTTTGCACGGGGTGTAAGTGGGTGTGTGAGTGGTTCTGTGGATGATGTCATCAGTGATGTCATTTGAGATGTCATCAGTGATGTCATTTGAGACGTCAATGGTGATGTCATTTGAGATGTCATCAGTGATGTCACTGACCATGTCATGAGTGATGTAATAAGTGAGGTGATAAGCAGTGCATTGCTCAGCTAACTGTAACTGTTGAAATTCTCTGGTTTTCTATTAGTGAAATGTCAGACTAACTATAACATCCCTGTAACCTTTAGTTTTTTTCATTGAATTTCTAAGGTTTTTTAAAATTCTATTTCCTAACTATAATGTCCCTGTAATATTTGTTTTTTTCAGTGAATTTCTATGTTTTTTTAAATTGTAATTTTATTAGTATATCATTATTGTAAGCTTGGATTTGTATACTAAATTACTATAGTTTTTAAAATTATGTTTACTTGGTATAACATCCCTCTCCTTTTAAGTAAATTTGTGTTATCTTTTTAGTTATCTAGTAGATTGATTACAGGAGGTCTGCTACAATTAAAGTCAGTGCCCAGTCCACTGGATTAATATTAGCTTACACAGCATTGAATAAAGAATAAATATCGAGATGCAAAATATAACAAAAAAGGTGAAAGTATTACATTTTTAGAAAACTACAATGAAAACTTCTGTAAATTATGCAAAAACAGTAACGTGAAAGCAGTGACAATGATGGAAAAAGATAGGAATTAATTTAGTACATCAAGTTCAAAAACAGATGTCAGAGGACTAACAATCATGTTAAAATGTAAATAATAATAGTCATTTTTTTCAAAAAACAATTGAACACTGCTAATGTTTTCTATATATGTATTATAACAGTTTTTTTTTTTAATAAAATTTGGAATCTGCGGATTTCCAGTGGAACTGCTGGGCTTCTCTGGTTCCAGTTCTATGGTTTTCATTGTGATCACTTGATAGCAATGAACTTGCGGATCTGATCCACGGATTTGGTGAAATATTAAACAATTATTTTAGGGGTAAAGAGACTTTATAATTACATTATAGTATTAGGATGAAGATATTTAATTTAAAAAAATATTTCTTTTCAATTTCCTTCTGAAATGAGCAGTTTTATTTTTACGCGAATCCAAGGATTTGCGGCGGAATCCACTGAGATGCTCAATAATGAAAACCAAACCATTATTTCCATTGGTTCCTCTTGAACTGCACCCAAATTTTGGTAAAACCACACCCAAAACAGCCACTTTGATCTTAGCTGTTAGTGTAGAAAGCTGGAAAGCTGATTTGTGCCTTTTATTATGGCAGAAGCAAATGTATCACCTGCTGTAGCTGCCCAAGAGGAAGAAGGAGTAGTGGAAGAGGTTCCTTCCACCCAGAAGGAAAGTGATATCTGGTACTGGTTCCTTGTGCCTACTGGAGAAAAGATAGCCATGGCCAGGTATGTCGAATGCAAGTTGTGTGGGAAGGAGCTTTCAAGAGGTACTATGAAAAAGTATAGTTACAGCACATTCTCGATGTGGAAGCACATCAAGAGTAATCAAGAACATGCCTATCTTAGAAAGCTGAAGGAGAAAGCAACATCTTGTAGTGAGGCAGGAGCATCATCATCTACATCCAACCAACCTTCTGGAAATATAAGCATTGCAGTAACCTGCACAGAGTTCAAAGACGTGGTTGTTCACTGTTCCAAATGCCAAGAACTTGTTTTAAAAGAAAATGATGACATTATCACCATATTGGAAAAGGTAAAGGGACATCGATGTTAATTTCCTCTTGTTTGTTTTCTTTCATTACAAAAGCACAAGGTTATGTGCTAATGTTACATTTGTTAAAGACAGTGGATGTTCGTCAAGTGACAAAGAACCATGAAGATGTACCATCGTCCAACCATGTGTGAAGTTTAAATAGTAGTCAACCCAAGATGCCATTTGGAAATCTGAGGACATTATTTTCTTTTCAAAGAAATAGAAAAGTGATGTTTGGAATTTTTTCTACTTTTTTACTGTTTTAAAGCAGTTGTTTTTTTCATATACAACAGATTTGCATAGAATTTCACTCTTTGCATGTTTACTATTGTAAATAGAGCATTTTTGTGCAAAATAAAAAAGAAGAAAAAAACCACCACATCTTCCATAAAGAGCTGTGTCAATGTTCTTATTATTTTATAGCTGTATCAGTGTTTTAATAAGTGTGTGAGACTGTCTTAGTACATGTGTTACTGTGTGTCTGGGTGTGATAGAGTATGAATATATATGTGCATAGATGTGTCAGTGTATGTGTTAATGTGTGCCTGCATGTGTAAATATATATGTTAGAGTGTGATTTGGTGTGTTACTGTATGAATAAGTGTATACCTGGGTATGTTAGTGTATGCATGTGTTTGTGACTAAGTATGTCAGTGTTTAAATAAGTGTGTTTCTTGATGTGTCAGCGAATGCCTTACTGTGTTTGGATGTGTCACTGCAGAAAAAAGGGTGTATATGGGTGTGTCAGTCTATCTGTCAGTGTATCTCTCGGTGTAACTCTGTATGTGTTAGTGTGCTGTTTTGGGCCTGTCAGTGAATGAAAAAGTGTGTGTATTGGTGTGTCAGTGTATATGTCAGTGTCTGTCTGGGTATATCAGTGTATCCACAGATGTGTGCCTCGCTATGTCAGTGAGTCAATCAGTGTGTTCATAGGTATGTCCATGTATGTATCACTGTGTGCCTACTTGTCTCACTGTATGTGTAGGTTTGTCCCTACTTGTGTTAGTGTACGTGTAAGTGTATGTTTGGGTCTGTCAGTGCATGAATAAGTGTATGCCTCAGTGTGACAGTGTATGTATCAGTGTGCCTTTCAGTCTCTCACTGAATGAATGACTGTGTGTACGGGTGAATTAGTTTATAAATGAGTGTCTGTCTGGGTGTGCCAGTAGTGATTTAGGTGTGTGCCTGTCTATCTCAGTGTATCAATTAGTGTGTTAGTGGGTGTGTCAGTCTGTGTATCACTGTGTGCTTAGCTGTGTCAGTATTTGTCTAGGTGTCTCCCTGCTTGTGTCAGAGTATGTCTAAAAGTGTGTTTGGGACTGTCACTACATAAATGACTGTATGCCTGGGTGTGTCAGTGTATGTCTTAGTGTATATCTGGATTTTTTCTCTGCTTGAAAGAGTGTATGCATAGGTGTGTCAGTGTATGTCACAGTGTATGCCCCTGTGTTTTAGTGCATGCATCAATGAGGCTCTGGGTGTGTCAGTGCATGCATCTGTGTGTGCATGGGTTTGTTAGTGTATGTATCAATGTGTAACAGGATGATTCAGTTTATGCATGAGTGAATGATTGAGTGAGTCTGTCAATGCATGAGTGTGTGGAGGGGTGTGTTAGTATATCTATTAGTGTGTCATGCAGTGTCTGGGTCTATGTATGAGTGAGTGAGTGAATCGGTTCATGCATGAGTTGTGTACCACTATGTCAGTGTATGTATCAGTCAGCCCTGGGGTGTGTCAGAGTGTGCATTAATGAGTGTGAGAATGTGTTACTGAATGGATTGGTGTGTTTATGGTTATACCAGTGTATGCATGAGTGAGTCCCAGAGTGTCTCACTATGTGTATGAGTGAGTGGGTGAATATGTGAGTGAATGCATCAGTGTGTGTCTGAGTGCTTTAGTGTATGCTTCAATGAGTACTTGGGCGTGTTAGTATATGCATCAGTGTTTAACTGGGTATGTCTGTGTATACATTAGAGTGTGCCTGAAAAAGAGAAACTTTTACATTTTTAGAAAAATACATTACACATTACAGTAAATACTACAATAACAATAAGGTCAAAGCAGTGACAATCATGGAAAAAATAGAAAACAGTGCAGTAGATAGACTTGAAAAATAGATGACAAACAAGCAACAATGACACCAAATATAAACAATAACAAATTTGAACAAAACAATTGAACAACAATAACTTATATATAACTATTATATTATATAATATATATATATAAATCCTACTAGTGGTGACCAGTAGGTAGTTATAGTTATGACCTAGTTTCCTTATGAAAAGCATTTTTCGACTTGCCTCAAACTTTGGCATCATTTGACCAATCTTCAGGAAATTCTCCAAGAAAAGTGTCAAAGTAGGTTCTGTGTGTCATGGAAAGTTT
Source organism: Calotriton arnoldi (assembly GCA_963921515.1). Taxonomy (NCBI): domain Eukaryota; kingdom Metazoa; phylum Chordata; class Amphibia; order Caudata; family Salamandridae; genus Calotriton; species Calotriton arnoldi. The sequence continues at coordinate 627,190 of CAWUFW010000379.1, forward strand.
GGGGGTGATCTGTGCAGTGGGGACCGAGAAATAGGGGCAGGAAAAAATGGGTGCATGTGTAAAGTTAATTCCCATAGGAACGCATTGTCGAACCTACAGCCCGAACCGCTGGATGGAATTACACCACATTTGGCTGAAAGGTAGATGTTGTTGCGCAGATTGTTCTTTTTCTTATTTGGTGCACATCTGTCCAGTAGTTTTTAAGACATTTAAGCCAAAATATATAGATATATATCTGGATGCGGATATTTCGCAGCGGTTTTGCGATTGATCGCGGATGCGCTCGCCATCTGGAATGCTGTATTTGGCTGGACGCAACCTGAACAGAAAGTTGCAGCTGATATTTTATGTTTGGGAAAGGATCCCGGGGCTGAAAATTTGTGTGAAAGCTGACATAAGGGTTCAGGGTGGAGATACTCTGACCCCATGCTTGAGAAATGGGTGTGTTAGTGACACAAGTTATGTGTCCAAAATTGATTTTTTTAAACACACACAATATTTGCGACAATGGCGTGACCGCCAGCTTGGCCCCCGGGTACCATCACAGGGACATGACAAATATCGTGAAATGATCGCAAACATTAGTGAAAATATATTAAAAACACTCACAGGTCACTATCACACACTCATGTATGCACTCACAAACTCACTCAGACATTTATAGACCCATTCATATACCCACTCACACACTTATACATACCATCACACATACCCACTCAGATAGTCATGCACTCACTCACATACCCATTCAAGTACCTATGCCCCCACTTATAGACTCACCCAGAGAGTGACACACCCATGCATAGACCCACTCAGAGACTCATGCACCTCCTAAGAGACTCAATCATAGACTTATGAGTACAGTCTCATGCCTACTTGGAGACTCTTTCACCTACTCATAGACCTACCTGGGCACTCATGCACCCACTCACAGACCCACTCAGATACTTATGCACCCACTTATAGACTCACTCAGAGACTCACTCACCCATGTACAGACCCACTCAGAAACTCATGCACCTACTTAGAGACCCACTCATAGACTCATGCATACAATCTCATACCGACTTAGAGATTCTTACACCCACTCACAGACCCACTCAGATATTCCTGCACCCACTTACAGACTCACTCAGAGAATCACGCACCCATGGACAGACCAACTCAAAGACTCCCACTCCCACTTATAGACACACTCACACACTCACATATGTTCTCACTGAGACACTCATATACCCACTTACAGATCCACCCAGACACTCATACACCCACTCACACACCTGTACGGTCACTTGCACACTCAGTCACAGACCCTCTCAGAGACTTATGGACTCAGTCAGTCAATCATACACTCACTCACCCACCCAGTCACAAACTCAGTAAGAAATACATGTACCCACTCACTCACCCATCAAGGCTCATGAATCTACTCACACACCCACCCAAACATCTGCCCTCCCAGTCACAGACCCACTCAGACACTCATGCATGCATTTATTCACTCACCCACTCAGAGACTTATGCTCTCACTCACAGACCTATTAAGACACTCATACAGCCACTCAGAGATCCACTCAGACACTCATACATCCACTCACAGACCCACTCAGACACTCATACACCCATATAGTCACTCATACAGCCACTCATAGACCAACTCAGAGACTTATGCACCCAGTCAGCTATACACTTAGAGACTCATGTACCCACTCACAGTCATACTCAGAGACCCATGCACCCACTGACAAAAACACTCAGGTACTCACACTGCCAGTCATAGACCCACTGATAGATTCATGCGCTCACTTACAGATCCATTCAGACACTCAAGTATCCACTCACAGATCCAGTCAGACAGTCATATATTTGCAAATGCACCAAGGCACTCATGCACCTACTCACAGATTGAGTGAGGGACTTACGCAACCAATCACAGACCCATTGTGGCACTGATGTACCCACTCAGAATGTACTGAGGCAGTCACGCATTTCGTTACAGAAGTATAGATAGACTGATGCACCCCCTAAAAAAGGCACGATCGTCGCGGTTACTGGAGTCATTGCGACTCTCAGTGTAATTGCAAAAATGGGAAGTAGGGTTTAAACAGTTTCTTAAAAAACTTACTCGAAAAAATATGTGTTCAAATATGTTTTTAAAGCAGTGATGTGGTTATTAATGTGTGTATTGTAATAGAATGAATTTTTTAAGTTAAAATTTTTGAATGTGGTGGTGGTCATTGAATGAGTTTGAAAAGTACTCTAATAAAGCTCTACTGTTAAATATACTGTAGATTGTGTCTATATATATGTTTTACACTTTGCACAAACCACGTGCTCTTCGTGACTACCGACGTCACCGCAGCAACATTGGTAGTCGAGAATATATTTTTTGGAGTAAAAGTGGCTTTCTCCTAAATTGATCGCAGAGAGAAAAGTTAAAACTGAGGGGCATATTATCAAGAACAGCGTTAAAAATTATCGCCTGTTTAGCGGCAGAAAACTGCCGCTAAAGCGGCGATAATGGGCTTGATAATATGCCCTTGAGAATTCCAATAGAAGTCCATGTTCTGGTGTGAACATGGGCTTCTATTGAATTCTCCAGGCATATTATCAAGCCCATTATCGCCGCTTTAGCGGCAGTTTTCTGCCGCTAAACCGGCGATAATTTTAACGCCGTTCTTGATAATATGCCCCAATATCTTACTGAATATTTAGACTTCAACTTTATTTAAAAAATGTCTTTAAGTGTATTTTTTAGTATGTGAAATATATTTGATGATCACAGATTCTTCACAGTAAATGTGACAATGCTGTGCCGACTCAAAGCATTCTTTCAATTAAAACCAGTTATTAATGTACTTTCTGATAAACACATAACAAATCAAAAATGAGTAGTATATAATATAAATATAATATACAATATCCAATTATAGAAAGAAAATATGAAAATCTTAGAGGCTCACTCAAAAAAAAATGGACTTTACAATTGAGAAATAGAATTTTTCAAAAACCCTAGAAATTCACTGAAAAAAGCAAAGGTTATAGGGACATTATAGTTAGGAATTAGCATTTAAAAAATCTTAGAAATTCACTGAAAAAAACAAAGGTTACAGGGACGTTATAGTTAGGCTGACATTTTACTCGTATAAAACCAGAGAAATTCAGCAGTTATAGTTATTTGAGCTAACTATAACTCGCACCCCCACAATGCACTGCTTATGATCTCACATATTACATCACTCATGACATGGTCAGTGACATCACAAATGAAATCACTGAAGTTTGAATAGTGGTTGTCCCAAGAAATCATTTGAAAATATGAGGACATTATTTTCTTGTTGAAGAAATAGAACATTTCCTAATTTCTGAAACACATACTCCTTGCTTTTTTCCACTTGGTGTGCAAATTCCATTTTTAGATAAGACTGTACTCTCATTCTGACTTACTACATTTTTTTGAGAAACTGCTTAGTACTTTTACAAGCTTCTCTTTTTTTTCCTCTGCACATTCTCTACATTATTTTGTTTGTCTTTCTCACTTTGAAGTTGATAATACTGTTTCCTCTGTTTCTTTCATTTTTCTGTATTGTCAGGCATTAAAGCTGTTCTTCTTTTTCAAAACTGTATATATGGAAAAGTAATAAACAATACATCAAGGTCCAGATTAAATCATCTAATTATTAATTCACTAAGTAACTACTTTATCGATAAAATAATATGACATATTAAGAGAGATGATGAGAGCCTGTGTATAGGTATGTGAATGGGTATAACAGTATCTGTACAGATATCTCAGATGATGTGAAAGTATCTCCATAGGTATGTGAATGGTTGTGACAGTGTCTGTATAGCTATGTGAGAGGGTCTGATAGTCTGTGAATGGATATGTGAGAGGGTGTAAAAACCTGTGAATGGGTATGTAAATGAATATAAGGGTCTCTACATGGGTATGTCAGAGTATGTGAGTGGCTCTGTATGGCTATTTAAATGGTTGTGACACTGTCTACAGCTATATGAGAGAGTGTGAACGTCTATGAGTATGTGACAGGGTGTGTGAATCTCTGTATGGATATGTGAATGGGTATAAGAGTGTCTACAAGGATATGTGGGAGAATGTAAGTATCTCTATATGGGTATGTGAGAGTTTATGACAGTCTCTGCATGGGTATGTGAATAGGTTTAAGGGTATGTATATGGGTATGTTAGAGGGTGTGAGAGTATCTGTGCAAGTATGTGAATGATCGTGACAGTCTCTGTATGGGTATGTGAACGGGTGTCGAACTGTCTATATGGGTATGTAGATGGGAATAAAGGAGGTCTGAATGGGTATGTGACTAGTTGTGCCAGTGTCTGTATAGATAGATGAGAGGGTCTGATGAATAGACATATGAGAGGGTGTGAGATCCTGAAAATAGCTATATAAATGGATATAAGAGTCTGTACATGAGTATTTGAGAGTGTGTAGCAGGGTGTGCAAATCTCTGTATGGATATCTGAATGGGTATAAGTGTGTCTACATAAATATGCGAGAGGATGTAAGAGTCTCTATATGGGTGTGTGGGAGGGTGTGACAGTCTCTGTAAGGGTATGTGAATAGGTGTTTGACTGTCTGTATGCATATCTGGATAGGAAAAAAGAAGGTCTCAATACATATGTGACAAGCTGTAACAGTGTACATATGAGTACGTAACAGGGTGTGACAATCTCTCAATGGGTATGTGACAGATTGTCAGAGTCTGTGTATCAGTATGTAAATGGCTATAAAGTGTCTGTATTGATATCTGAAATAAGGGTCTCTACATGGATATGTCAGAGTGTGTGAAACTCTCTGTATGGCTATATGAATGGCTGTCATACTATCTGTATGGCTATGTGAGAGGGTGTGAAAGTCTATGTATGGGTATGAGACAGGGTGTTTGAGCCTCTGTATACATATGTCAATGGGTATATAAGGTATCTACATGGGTATGTGAGAGGATATTAGACTTTCTATATGGGTATATGAGAGGCTGTGACAGCCTGTTTATGGGTATGTGAATAGACATATGGGTGTCTACATGGGTATGTGAGGGATTGTGAGAGTCACTGTATGGGTATGTGAGAGGGTGTCAGACTGTATGGGTATGTGATGGGAATAAAGGAGGTCTGAATGAGTATGTGAGAGGGTGTGACAGTGTATGTATGGGTATGTGAGAGGGTGTGAGATTCTCTCTATGGGTATATGAGGGAATGTCAGAGTCTCTGTATCAGTATGTGAATGGGTATAGCAGAGTTTGTATAACTATGTGAAGAAAATAAAGGAGGTCTGAATTACTATGGGAAAGGATGCACACATCAGCTTCCTTCTGACTATCTAAATGTATGCATCACAGTACCCTTTGATCTTTATCTATATACATAGCTAAATCATTATGTGTAAAAAGTAAATATATTTAAGTAAACCCTGCTCTCTCACCAGGTTATCTTAATCTACATTTCTGTGTATATGTTATTGCATAACTGTATAAATAATAAAATGCCTTAATATGTCACTGCATACACTAGCATTTCACTCCTTGTGTCACTCCCTACATTGGTGTAGACCTCTGTTTTGTTTTTCTTCACTAGTTTTCTTTATAGTTCTTGATTAACACAGTTTACTATATTTTTAGCTTCTAGTCACTTTGAACATTCCGTTTTACTATTCTCAAACATCCTGCTCACTTTCATCCACCTTACTCATGCTCACTCCTTCTGTATTAACTTTTATGCTACAATTTAATATACATACCTGTTGAATGTGATTGTTGGTATGTATTTTCTTTCTCAGTATCAGATTGTCAAACTTGTCTCAAGAAAACACAGAAAAACTGAGCAGAAGAATGATTAACCACTCTCATACAAGGCAACCAGCAATGGCACCCTATTCAACTTTGCTGTCAAGGTTACAGAGACTGCAAACAAATAGAAACAGTGCTTTCATTTTTATTTCATTCCCCTACTAATCATAGAGCTCTTCTGAAAGGTCACATTTATTATCCCTTTGTTTAAAGTGAGCACAATTCGGTAGCAAGTTTGGGCAGGATCCACAGATTTACAAAGGGATCCGAGGGTGTCAGCATGGCCCCTCATGTAACGGAGAATCCATGGATGCGCTTGGCAAACTGAGATCTTTTTTAAAAGCTATTCCTAAACACTACCACTTACACACTACTTCCTGCAAATCCCTCAAATTAGACCCAAGGAAATCTTATTCACTATTTCTTTTATAAACAATGTCTCCTCACACTGACATTCTAGTCTTTTTTCTTCCCTTCCCCCATACTCCTGTAGCTCTGCATCCAATGGTGACCATTACTGTAACATTCTCTGTTAGCTGTAGGTCAGAAGTTCACAACTGTCTCTACAGCAGCATGCTAACTTCCAAGGCAAATTTTGCAGGTGTGGTTGAGTGTATACAATTACAAGCATAATCCTCATAACCAATCATACATGTTCCTATTTTAAATTTATTGCACAACCTAGTTTTAATCACTACCTTACTTACACCAGCCAATCAAATGTGAAGTTAAACTTTACTTGCTAGAGTCATTTTTTAACTGACTTCATTTTGAAAACTGCCTCATTCAGCTTCAGACTTCTATGTGCTCCTCCTCCATCCTTGAAAATAGTTAGAGTTTGGATTATGAGTCATAGCTTTGTGTTCTGGGTGAGAGTTTGCTAGAAACAGAGGTATTGACAGGGACCTAGGTGTGCCTAATGTGGATATTGACTGGTATTGCCAGAGAGGGTTAAAGTGGCATCAATTGCTTCCATTGGTTGAAAGCATTATGGAGAACCAACATCCAGACCTCATGATTGTGCACTGCGGTGGTAATGACCTGGGCACATTGACTGGGGTAAGACTAGAAATCCTAATGAAGAATACCTTTGAACAATTAATGCAACTTTTCCCTCATACTGTCTTGGTGTTTTCTAACATATCCCAGAGGCAGAAATGGAACTGGTCTTCTGGATTTTGTCCACAGATAGAGAAAGCCAGGAAACATGTTATTAAAACTGGGTCAGCATTCCTCAGAGACTATAACATGGGCTCTGTCTGCAATAATAAACTGTGCTTCAACATGCATGGAATATACAGGAGAGATGGTGTTCACTTCACAGATGAAGGCAACAGAGTGTTTCAGAACAGCTTGAAATTCTGCATTTGCTCGTATATGTAGTCATCATATACATAAAATTATCACTACAGCTCTTCTAAGAGCCACCCTACGTCCCAAACAGTTGTTATTTTTAAATGTAAATCCTTTTTTAAAAATGTTTATCTACTCTGCGGATCCATCGCGGATCCGCAAACCAAAAGAACACATTCAATGCAAAAGAGTACATTTACTATTTCTACTAAAGTGTTCTGAATGGATCTCACAGTGGGTATAACTGACTCTAAATGGGTATTATTTTAGTTGCATAAGTCGGTTTGTGAATGGGTGTAACAGTGTCTTTATGTTGTATAAATGGTTGTGACAATCTCTGTATAGGTTTGTCAATGGGTGTGACAGTAACTGTATGGATTTGTGAAGGGGTGTGACAGTGTCTCTATAGGTTCGTGAATAGGTGTCACAAAGTCTGTGTGGAGTTGTGAATATATATCACAGTCTCTGTTTGGCTTTGTGAATGAGTGTAACACTGTTCTATGGTTTATTAATGGGTGTGTTAGAGTTTGGCAAATGGTGAGACAGTCACTGTATGGGTATGTAAAGGGTGTCACAGAGTCTCTATGGGTATGTGAATAGGTGAGACAGTGTCTCAATAGGAATGTGAATGGGTGTGACAGTGTCTGTTTCGGTATGTGAACTGGTGTGACAGTGCCTGTATGGGTTTTTTAATAGGTATAACATTGACTGTATAGGTTTGTGAATGGGTGTCACAGAGTCTCTGTGGGTATGTAAATAGGTGTCACAGTGTCTCTATGAATATGTGAATGGCTGCGAGAGTGTCTGCTGAGATTTCTGAATGGATGTGACAGTGACTGTATGGGTTTGTGAATGGGTGTCACAGAGTCTCTATAGGTATGTGAATGGGTGTGACAGTCTTTCTATTGCTATGTAAATGGCTGTGACAGTGTGTAACAGTGTTTCTATGGGAATGTGAATGGGTGTGACAGAGCCTGTATGGATTCATGAATGGGTGTGAAAAAGTCTCCATGGGTATGTGAATGGGTGTGACAGTGTCTGTTTAGGTATGTGAATGGGTGTGACAGTGTCCTTATGGGTTTGGGAATGGGTGTGACACTGTCTGCATGGATTTCTCCATAGGTGTAACAGGGACTGTATAGGTTTGTGAATGGGCGTTACAGAGTCTCTATGGGTATGTAAATGGGTGTCAGTGTCTCTATAGGTATGTGAATGGGTGTGAAAATCTCTCTATGGCTATGTGAATGGCTGTGACAGTGTCTGCATGGTTATAACAGTGGCTATGAAAATGTCTGTATGGGTAAGTGGATGTGACTATCTGTATGGGTATTTGAATGGGTGTGAGAGTAAGAGTGAGTGTAAAAATGTATATATGTATTTGAGCAGCGCTAAATCCATGGATCCCCTAAGGAGTTACATGGGGGCGGCACTGAGCCCCGCAAGGGATCTGCAGATTTCGCAAGTGGCCCAAAAAAGTTTTTTTACACTTCTGACCCCAGGACAAATGCTCAGCCCTCTTTTAAAACATGTACAAGGAGTCAGAAAACCTCTCACCTGACCCCTTCATCCAGTTTGCAAACACATTTTCAGACCCGGGGATCGTTTCTCCGACAAACAAAATGGCGGCCACAACTTTTCTGTCAAGGTGAGGCCAGACAATCAGGAGTTCGCCAGTGCACGTGAATCCACGGACTGCCCGCGGGTGGATCTGCGGGTAATCTGTGATCCCAGATATACAAATTTGTTTTCCAGTTAATATCTCCCAAACTACTGAACAGATGTACACCAAATCACAATAAGCACGATCTGCATACCAACACCTAGCTTCCTGGGAAGGTTGGTGTAATTCCATACAGCGGTTTGGGCTGTAGGCTTGTTCAAAGGTCCTATGGGAATTAACATGGAAAAAGCACCTTTTTTTGACCCCCCCCATTTTTCTCGGCCCTTGCTACATGAAAAACCCCCAAACTTTCCAGACTCCATATGAAGTACTAGGCAAATTTTGGGGGGCAATTTCATGGCGGTCGCCAGTAGGTAGTTATAGTTAGTACCTAACTTTCACAGGAAAAGCATTTTTTGGCTTGCCTATATCTTTGGCGTTTTTGATGAATCTTCATGAAAGAAAAAGGGGGGGTCAAAAAACATGAATTTCCCATGTTATTTCCCATAGGACCTTTAGACACGGCTACAGCCCGAACTGCTGAACGGAATTACACCAAATTTGGTAGGAAGGTAGATGTTGGTCCAGGGAAGTGTCTTTTTGTAATTTGGTGTAAATCCGTTCAGTAGTTTTAGAGATATTAATTAAAATCCAAATGTGTAAATATAGGGGTGCGTATCCTCCAGGGATCCGACAGTTCCCGTGCTCAAATCTGATTGGCAGCCATCTTGGGACTTGGATGCAGCTGAGTTCCACCAAAAATTTGAAAAAAAGAAAAGGGGGCAGGGTAGGAATACCCTGACCCCCTGGGCCTCTTGTGGGGGTCCCACAGGGACCCTGCAGGCGCAAAACAAAATTTGTTTTGTTAATTTTCAGTGGGAGCAGCATTGGATCCATGGCTCTCACTGAAAAAAAGAGAAGCACAGGCTCCTGTGCTTCTGTTGCAATCAGCCCCTGGATGGGCCAGGTCTGACGGCATTTTCACAATATAGGAGGGGGGCCCTGGGGCTTATTAATACCCTGGTGACCACCACCTCCCCAGAGCTTATTTATTGATAAATGGGGGCCTCTCAGACCCCCCCTGTGCCCCATGGACCACCACCTCCCTGGGGCCATAGCACAAAAAATAAATCAAGGGGGCCTCGTGGAACCCTGTGCCCAGGGGACCACTACCTCCCCAGGGCTGATGCATAGTTATGGGGGCCTCTCTGACCCCACCTGGCCCCAGGGATGGTCACCTCCCCGGAGCCATAATGCATTTATAGTGGGAGGGCCTCAGGGACCTCATGGGGACCACTGCCTCCCTTAGGGCAAGTTTGACCACCCTCCCGGGCCATTCTCAGCCCCAGGACTGCCACCTTTCAGGGGAAAGCCCTACAAGAATAAAGGCAGAGGGCCACACAATTCCCCTCCTGGAGCCTTAGATGCCCTGGGGACTGCCACCCCCCAGGGCCGGCTCCTGCTATGTCCCTAGGTGCCCACCTCTGTGACAAAGCTGTTTGCTGTGGCTTGGCGGCAGCTTTCCCACTCCACCAAGCCACATATTATAAGTATGCCGGGCATTTAAAAAAAGGCCATGCCCCAGGGGATGGGTCCCCAGGGCCAAACTTGGCCTGGGAAGGAGGGCTGTGTGGCCCCCTCTATCACATTCCAAAAAGGCCTGGCACCGGGGGATGAGATCCCAGGGACCGAAATTGGCCCAGGTAAGGGAGGTCACGCGGCCCTCCCCAACACTAGTAAAACAATTTTCTTTTTAAAAAGACAGGCACAGCTAGTTGCTGGAAGCCCCGCCCCCTTTCACCACCACTCTGCAAATGTGCCTCCTGATGTACTACTAGTTGAGGGATGAAGTCCCCTTGACTCCTGAAGGTCCTTGGGGGTCAACTACCCCTCCTGTTACCTCCAGTAAGTCCCACACAGTGGGATTGCTGAGAGGTCATTGTAGGCCCGCCCTCTTTCTCCACCATTCTGCAAACACGTCTCCTGGCAAACTACTGGTTGGGGGATGAAGTTTCCTTGGATGCTGAGGGTCTTTGGGGGCCAAGAACCCCTCCTGTTATCTCCAGTAAGTCCCACACAACGCGATTGCTAAGAGCTGGTCATAGGCCCTGCCCCCTTTCTCCACCACTTTGCTAATGTGCCTCATGGCGCACTTCTGATAGGGGATGAACTCCTCTTGGATGCTGATGGTCTTTGGGGGCCAAGAACCCCTCCTGTAATCCTCCAGTAAGTCCAACACAGCAGGATTACTGCGAGCTGGTCAGAGGCCCGCCCCCTTTCTCCACCACTCTGCAAATGCGACTACTAATTAAAATAACATAGAAATTCACTTAAAAAACCAAAGGTTACAGGGGCGTTATAGTTAGGAAACAGAATTTGAAAAATCATAGAAATTCACTTAATAAAACAAAAGCTACAGGGATGTTATAGTTAGGAAATAGAATTAAAAATCTTTAGAACTTCACTAACAAAACCAAAGGTTATAGGGATGTTACAATTACGTTCAGATTTCACTCGTACAAAAGCATAGAAATTCAGCAGTTATATTTACCTGTCCTAACTATAACTTATGCCCCGTAATCCACTGCTTATGACTAAGCCCGGGCAGAGTTTGCATAGCCGTGGTACGCGGAACTCTGCGAAGCGGTAAAAAAAACTCTGCAATGCTACACAGAGTTCCGCGAGCATGCGGAGTTGCTTGTTCCGCATGCTCCTGCATGCTCACAAGACGTTTCTGACCTTACGGCAATGTGGATTGCGTGTTCGGGGGGAAATATTGCGCAAACTTCACCACGCGGTCGCACATGGGCGCAGCCATCTTGTTTTTCTTGTCTGGTTATGGCTAAACCTTTCCAATCCTTTGTCACTAAAACTTTTTTTCTGATCTTTTTTATTTAATATCTATCCCTCTCTCTTCCCAAGTGTATAGTTAGCGTTTTTTTCTACTTTTTGTGTGTTTTACTGCGTTTTGTACTGTATTTCTCTTAATTGCTTTTTTTTTTTTTTACTTTCCTTCTTTTTCTTCTAACTGAATTTTTTACTCCTACATTTTCTTTTCCGACCCCCACCCCCCAGAACCATGGCCAAGAATAAGAAGAGTGGTTTGGCTTCCTCCAGTTCCCGGGAAAACGGAGGAGCCTGGAAGGGGTGCAGCCTCGGGCCTTATTCTCTGAGGTGGAGGTGGCTGCACTTGTTTTTTTGTGCAGCGCCACCTCCCCTTAACCCTGTCAGCAGGCGGCAGGCCTGCTTCCGGGTACAGGATCCAGGAGTGTCATCGCCGGTGGGCAAGGGTGCGCCGGGTAGTGTTTCGCTGCTCTGAGGTCCGGCGCACCCATATCCAACTGACGCACCGGTGGTCCGACATCCTGGACCGGGAGCAGGACCTGCTGGACCTGCTAGGTGTTGAGGTCGTGGGGCTTGGTGAGTAGCTAATTATATTACTATTGTGTGTTCTGTTCTGTGTTATTGCGAATATTACTTATTTCCCAAATAGCAAGAATGTTGCTGCTGCTTACATGCAAGTTCCGTTTAAAAATCTTATATTATGTGATTGTTATTCTTCTAGACAGGTGCTCTGCACTACTAATCTTACTTGTTTGCAACTTTGCGCTTGCTTGGCTGATTATGTAAGAGAGGTTAGAGAACTTAAGTTAGATAATGCAGTCTAGAGAGACTTCTTTCCTTTGTCCTGTCACTAAGATAGTGGTAGGTAGTTACTTAGTTAGTCACAGTATTAGTTGGTAATTTTTTAGCTGTCCGTGTGACGCATCCTCCTCTCACGTGCTGTGCTGACTCCTTAGTAGAACCTTTTGTTGTTTGTTAATGAGTGAATAATATAGCAACCAACCAATTTTGGTGTATGCAATATGCATGCATCCATATATGCCTTTTTGAGGACTAAAATAAATGCAGACTTAGTGAATTGACCCATCAAAGGGGGTTGATGATGGCGAATGAGATCGGAACTTAGAAGAAGCAAACATAATTTTTGAGGAATTTATTCCAAAGTCTTTGGAATAGGTGGGCAAGGTGGACTTCGGTTTAGGATTCTGGAATCGGAATGGAACTGTGGAATAATAAAGATAGGATGGCCCGCGACTGGGACTACTACTAGTCGATCTGATTAGATAGGTCAATTATATTGCAATTGCTGTTTCCTGTCAAAAAACCTTTTTGGAGCGATTTTTTAATATTTATTTCACAACAATCAATTTTTGTCTCTTTAATCATGCCTTACATGATCAGCATCCAGGGGCAAGAAGAAGACGGGGCTGTTGAGGCGGGAGCTGGAGGTGCCTACCAGGATCGCTCCTCTGCAGGTTGCTCTGCTGGCCCCAGTAAGTCCTCCTGTTGTTAATATTAATATATATTTCCCTAACTATTACCGCACCTTATTTTTTTTTAACTATTTATTCCGTTTCCTAATTCTATTTTTTACCAAATCTTCTTTGATCTATCTGTTTCTAAATTCTTGTTATCCCTGCATTACCTACCAACTTAGCTATTTATATTTCTAGTGTCTGTTTTTTTTTACATCAAATCTAACTGCCTCTGACTCTGTACTATTAGTCTACCTGTAGCTTGCTTTATTCTGGTTTTTCAGTCAGCTTTCCCTCTCCCCTTATATTTTGTGGACTGCCTAGTGGTGGTACTACTGTAAGACTCAGAGAACACATTGGTCTTTACTACTACTAGTGCTACTACTCTGCTGTGCAGATTGCATGCCCAACTAAGGTATTCTACGCATGTTTGTTGAGATTAGAAGAAGGCTTTCTTTTACTTTCTTTCTCATGCTCAATCGGTAAATAAAATGATGGTCACATTGGACACCCCAAAGTGGTGTATTTTACTTTTTCTCATCTAGGCCAAGTACTATTTTTATTAGCAGCAGTTGATGGTGAACATTGAACAACTGATTACAGTGCACCATGGCTGGAATGAAGTATGAGGAGGAGGGCACCATTATATTTTCCAACCAAGAGAGACCTTATGTCCGATTGTCCTCCCAGTTGGCCACTCTTTCTTATTAAAAACTCAGATTCAGCAATAGCTCTAGCCACTGAGTCCAGTCCTTTGGGTTGTCCTCTTGTTGAGAGGCTTTTCGAAAATTGCCACAAACAAAATGGCTGCCCAACCAGATATTTTATTATTTTTGATAGGATATGACATACTGTCTACTCCACTCTAGTACCTGAATTGTACTAGTGATGTGTGTGGTGTATGTATGTATTGTATTTTCAATCTTGCTAGTGAAAAAAAAAAATAAGGAGAGGTGTATGGCATCTAAAAAATTTGAAATATTTTTTCTAGGTGTACCAACCACCGGTGTCGGGGCCAGCAGCAAAGGCAACACCAGTAAAGAGGAAGCAGAAGATGCAGTAGCTGCAGGGGGTGAGCCAGCAGCAGTGGCGGGCGGTGGTAAGTTATATTCCTTACTTATTGACAATACACTCGCTGCAAGGGTGTACACTCTACTCTTGAGAGAGACTAAGTTGTTGTGAACAACCGTTGAAGAAGACACCCTTTAATTAGCATTAGCATTAGCAATAGCTGCGGGAGTTGAGTAACTAATGGCCTCTTCTATCTGACTTCAACCCAGCTGGGAAAGTTTTATGAAGAAGACTAAGAGTCAGACAACCTTGATGGATGGGTTGATGGAAAAAGGAAAGAAGGATGGAAGAAGGAAGGACGGGTGACATGTAATATATGACTGGAAGAGAAGGATGCATGGGTGAAGGAAGGGGGCCCGGGATGCCTAGGTGGCTGTTAGGATGCATGGGTGGTTAAAGGATGGGTGAAAGGTGAAAGAAAGGATGCCTGCCTAGGTGGGTGAAACTGTATGGGTGAAAGGAATCCTCTGGGGGTTTCATTGGTCAAACTCAAAGTCAAGCAAGGGCGTATGGGTAGTGGTTAAAATGACAAATGTATGTTGTTGGTGAAAGGTTTGTTGAGAGTGACTTGAGATTGAGAATGATAGCCATGTATTGTTTACTTTGAATGGACGGATGCCTGGATGGTGTTCAATCATAGCTTAGGTGGAGACTGAATGAAGAGAATGTAAAAGAAAAATAAACCATGCCAGATTAGCAAAGCCGAGGGTGAAGATTAGAATAAAAAAATAATTCTAGAAGAACAATGCAATGATAAATGGAAAAATCGCTGGGAAAAACAAGGACTGTTTTTTGCCAAAGTTTTTGATTCAAGGTTGTATTTCAGAATACTCCCTTGACTCACAGTAGTTTGTAAGCACAACATATATATTGTGTATGTATGTACCCACCTAAATTTATCAATCGCTTCCCTCTGACTCCGAGGCCCCCTCCCACTCCCTACCTATCTCATTTCGACCGCGTCAGCTAATGGTGGCCTATTGGCTGCATGGTTGGTTACACAATCAAACAATAGTAGCACCTCACGTCATCCCATATATCATCATTCATATTAGTAATCAGATATCATCTGCCTTTTTTATAGTAGTCAGGGTGAAAGTGAAATTGAGCAGTTGCCATTGATTTAACAGAGTATGGCCATAGTAGAAAAATAGATAATTGTGTAGTACAGCTGCCCACATGCAGACAGTAGTAAAGTAACATGAGTCTGTGACTGCAACACGAGTATGTCTGTCTAGGGTGCAAGTTGACTGAGCTGGCATACCTACAAGGTTAATTTAGCTAAACAAGAGAGAGAAGAAGAAGACTTGTCTACTCCATAGTGCCTAGTAATGCATGAAACTCTAATCACACAAATGTTAGGGGCAGAGGAAGCGGGAGGATACCACAAATGTTATAAACTGTGCTTACTAGTGCTACTGTGCCACTATCATTTTATGTGTAACATTTTGTGTTACTGTTTTGCTAAGAGTATTAGTTACAATTGGCTTTTTTCTTTCTTGATATAGCTACTTATTCCCAATCACAACAACCCAACAGACAGGAGATAGCAGCCAGGGCCCGGCAACGGAAGCTGGAGGCCATCCGGGACGAATATCGGCAGCTGGTGGTTCTGGCGGAGGAGGAGGAGGAGGAGGCGGCAGTAGCTGCAGCCTCCTCCAATGCCCTGGGCCCCAGTCAGGCCCCCCCCAGTGCCTCCGGTGGTACGGCACTGTTGTCTGGCAGCCGCCCGCCGCACTTCAAACACTGCTGCCCACCCCTGTTGTTCATGCAATTTCAGCACTGCATGCTCCTCCGGATGGCGCACCTAGAGGCCGGGATTGAAGAGCGATTAAACACCATGGAGCAGAAGACCCGGAGAGCCCGCTGCTAGACTCCATCTTGACCCTTGACCCTTTTTTTTTCACAACAAATTCTATTCGTTTTGGAAGGTACAGAGTGGGCTATGCCCTGCAAAAACATTACATATGATGCAAAAGACATACAGTACCTGATTTTAACATTCAATAACAGCTCGGCCCGCAGAACACCAGGCCGAAGAGGTAACAAACTGCACCGAACCCATCTAGAGAGTCGTAATTGCGTGTTGCTAAAAACATGTCTGTTAGCGGTCAGTTTTGTCTATGGTAGTGGAAAATGACCCATGTATTACCCAGTGGGATTATGAAAGTCTGAATGTGGTAAGGTGGGTAAGTCAATGCCCCTATATGTCGCCCTGTGGGACCAGATTTTTCTGTGCTTCTGTCGGCATCCCCTTGCCTGAAAGACCACAATTTCAGCCCCCATACACCTATCCATTGCCTTCTTCCACCCCGCTATGCTAGGTGGGGAGGTCGCCTTTCATTTCTGTGCTACATCTCTTTTAGCTAGGGTTAGGCCCAAAAACAGAAGGTGCTGCTTGTTGCGGTTCCCCCGATCTCTTCTGTGCTATGAAGGAGCAGCAGTCTGGGGTCGATTGGGATGACCCAGGCCAGCACCCGGCCCAGACAGGATGTCACCTGTTTCCAAAATGGTTGTATCACCCTACAGCTCCATACCGTATGGAGGAAAGAGCCCTCCTCGCTAGTGCAACGAAGGCATTGAGGGGACTGGATAGCTCCCATCTTCCATAGCCGGGAATGGGTGTAATATATCCAGTGGAGGTACTTAAACTGAATGAGGCGGTAGCGTGAGGAAACCGCCGTATATCGAGGACTGGCTTGGGCCTCGGTCCAGTCGTCGTCTGTCAGGGTCGGCAAATCGACCTCCCACGCTGCCCTAGTCTTATGTATTGTGTTATGTGTGTGAGTAGTTAACGTCTGGTAAATTTGTTTGATCTTATGTGCCCCAATGTCTCCCATTAGTAAATGGCCTTCTAATTGGTGAAACTCTGGAAGTGCCTCCAGATGGCAGATGTGAGGGTCTAGAGCGTGTCGCAGTTGCAAATAACAGAGGAACTGGGATTTATGCAGGTGAAACTCGGTTTGCAACTGCTGAAAGGACTTGAGTGTAGTGCTGTGCATGATGTCTCCCAACGTGGCGATTCCGATGAGATCCCACTTGCGGAATCTGACCACAGCAGATACGGAGCGTAAATACGTGCCCTGCCAGAGGGGAGTAGTGTGTGTCAGTCTCCCCCACCAGCCCATGGATTTTACTGTACATCTCCAGAGTTGTAAAACAGTCCTGCAGGCTGGGGGGAGGGTGTCGAGAGTCGCCCAACTATACAGAAGTTTCTGCAAGGGAGTTCCTGTCATAGCCAGCAGCTCCACTGCGTATGCCTGATCGGACTGAGACCCTACCACCACTCATTGATTCCAAGGAGATGAGAGGCAGAGTAATATTCATATATATCTGCCGCCGCAATGCCGCCACAGTATGTTGATTGTGTGCACTTGTGGAGTGCAACCCGGATCACCCCTCCTTGCCATAAGAACCTATTCAGGATTGCATTTAGTTGTGTGAACCATGAAGGGGGGATATTGTATGGAAAGTTCTGCAGCCGATATAACAAACGTGGTAGAGATTCCATCTTAAAAATAGCGGAACGCCTGTACAGCGATAGGGGCAACTGAGACCATACAGTAGTCTCGTTACGGACCGCGGTGAGCAACGGAATGATATTGTGTGTCCACGAGATCGAGGGACACGGCGATATAAAGACCCGCAGGTATTTAAAACCGTCTGTAGCATGGGATAGTTGTGAAGCCCAGGCCTTACGTCTCTGGTCGCCGCATACAGGAAATAATGTGGATTTGGAGGGGTTAGTTCCCAGCCCGGTAGTTTCCCCGAATATCTGAAGTATCTGAAGGACACGAGGTCCCGAGGACCACGGGTCAGTCATAAAAAATAGCGCAATTCTATCAGAGTGTTCCTGAGTCCATTCAAACCCACAGATCAGAGGTTCTTGTCGTACCCACACTGCCAGGGGCTCTATGGCCAAAGCGAAGAGCAGCCGAGATAAGGGGCAGCCCTGTCGTGTGCCCGATGGATGGGAAAGGGGGCCGACCGATGTCCCGCTACTCGCACTGAAGCCGAGAGATCTGTATAGAGCAGCTGAATTACGCTAAGAAGCGGGGACCTAGGATTATGGCGCGGAGGAGTTTGAAGAGGTATGTCCAACTTAAGGAGTCGAATGCCTTGTCGATGTCAGCCAGCAGAATCGCCGCTGGACGGCCAAGCCTATGAGCCCCTGCAATCGCGTTATGGACTCACCTAATATTATGCATGGTGGAACGTTGTGGCATAAAGCCAGACTGATCAGGGTGAATGACGTCCTGGATGCATGTCCGAAGGCGGTCCGCGAGGACCTTGCCCAGGAGTTTAGGCTCGAAATTAAGCAATGAGAAAACACACCAACAGATAGATACGGTACCCTCACGTGTCCTACTAGTACTGTCAGTCTCTCCTCCTAATCTATGCAGTCTGCAACTAAAACCCCTATGGACTTGGAAGGGTGTGGGTGTGTAAATTAATTAATTTACATAGTATATACATTATGCCTCCCCACACTTCTTCGCTTACCTGTGATTGATGTTTATACTTTATAGGCAAAGCGATGGCTGCATGGTGATGATTTGGTTTCCCAAGGTGCCGTGTCATGGTGGTGGTAGTAGTACCTAGTAGTAGTAGTAGACACTGACAGTAGCATTTGCAAAAAAAGAAAATGAGACAGTCAGTCACCTGAGGGAGACTAAGGAACGAGTAATAGAAGTACAGTACACAAGAAGAAGACTGCCAAGCAAGAAACCATGATGATAAGCAATGCTAGAGTAAAATAAACCAGAATGGAGGGCTAGCCTAGTACAAGTTACAAACTGAAGTCGACTCGAGCTATGAAGTGGAAAAGCAGCTGCATAACCTTTAGTGCTGAAACTAGGATGATAAATCAATGATGGATTATGTTCCTCTGGAAAAAATTTGAATATCGAATACTGTGCATGGGTGGGCAATCTAATCTATATTACCAGTGTGGGCTATAGTATATACTTAGAGCAGAACAACATCCTCACCCTGCCTTGAGTTTGTGTTGCTTTCACCACATCCGCCCCAGCGAGTGTCTGATCAATTATTGGTGTAAATTTAATTTAGTCACACCCCAATATAATTCACACAGCCCGGGGGAAGAGGGTTAGAGTTTGATGAATGGTTGGGAAGGGGGATTTGAGGGAAAGGTTTGACAAAGACAAACACTACACATGTACAACACACATTTATCTTGGCAGGCCATCATAAATCTGTTAAGGGGGAAAAAGGAAATGCATGCATGATGATGACTTGATGAGTAGTACTAGACTAGTACAGGGCAGTATATTATTAATTATGCAATTGCCTTGCCTGTTTGCCCCTATAGAGACCCAAGTTACATAAAAAAAATTCTGTTGTACTGTGTTTCCTTTGAAAGATAGCAAATAAAATTTAAAAATATCTGTAGGAGTCAAATATAAGCAAACATAAACAACACACACAGTCATAATGATTGTAGAGAAAAAATTAATCGAATGAAATGATACTATAATAATTGCCAAATTGGGAGTTGCATCTCCGCATTCCTCTTGGTCCTTCCTTGGACTGTCCATCCGTCAATCTTGGGTGCCTGGCGCATGCGGTTTGGTAAGATAAGTGTGAGTTGTTTTTCCCAGTATAGTGCAGGGAAAAGGCCGGCCTGTAAATGGAAAAACAAAAAGGATATTGAAAAATCAAGGAGAAAAGTTAAACTGCATAATTAAGGAGGAGTGCAACAAGAAGACTTTCAGAGGCGGAATGGGTAAATCATGTCTGTTTCCAGCAGCTAGCTCCAAGAACAGGAACAGGAACCCCCACCCAACCTCCACTTACCTTTGAATTTGAGCCAGACAGCACTGAGCACACATACACACAAAGCAACATAGCATTTACCAAATTAAGTAACAAAATCAATGCACCGCTGTCAGTCACACCACCACACTCGCCTCCAACACTACACAGACATGTAGGTCTGGTGTTGTTATTTACCTTTTAGGCGACATCATGCCCCAAGTTATTCCATGAATCATCTCCGATCCTACTGACTCTGACTGCGAGTATAGTATGGTCATGGTGTCCAACTCTGTACCAAAAGTGTCCTGAGTGAGTCCAGACTCGACCAGACTCAAAATGCAATGGATCCGCCTGCAGTAGTACAATTTTGTTATTGAACAACAAGAAGGGAAAGATTGACTTGAGTAACTTTTTTTGTGTGTCGAATACTAGTAGACATCATGCACAACCAACACCAATCACTCAGCGTGCAATGCATGCCATCATTTACCTGTTCTTCCGGGGCAGTCTCTGTAGGCTCAGAAAGGATAGATATATAGTCAGGTTCGGACTTTGGATTCGAGGCAGGCACACATTTCACATTTGTTGTATGTATTCTCCATTCAATGTCTTGCTTGAGGGAAATGGATTTAGGGCGAGTCAGGAGGACTCAGGAGGTGTGGACTTACTTCTTCACTGACTGCACACAGTTGCAGCTCCAATCTGGCAATAAAAGAGTAAGACAGTGGTTATGGATTTGTTGTGATTTGAACCAGAAAGACAGTGACACACACAAATAATAAAGTAAATAATATTCCTTAGCTATATCTTTTTTGGGGGCTTTTTTTAGGGAGTCAAAGGAAGAAAGAAAGTAGCTCGAAAGCCTGGTTGTCAGGGAAGTAGAGCTCGTCCTCAAACTCTGGTGGTTCACCCCGAAGTAGGTCACCTAATACACTACTTCCATGACCTAAGTCGCCGTCATCATCTTCCTGCTGTGCTACTTCAGGTATGGTGTAATCCGGTGGTATAAAGTGCTGATTCATTTTGATCATGGTTAACTTCTCCAACTTTTGGGGTGAGAGACTGGTCCTTCTCGCTGTCAGAATGGCACCAGCAGCACTGAAAACACGTTCATCAGAGACACTTGTGACAGGGCAAGCCAGATAGTTTATCGCCAGCCTTCTGAGCACTGCCCATTGGTGCCTTTTCCCATACCATACTCAATGTTCATGGGTGCTCCACTTTGCTCGGCCTCTTTTGTCTTTGCCTCAGCCCTGGACTTAAGCCCTGCCTGTAGAAACCATTCTTGTGCAGATTTTGAGGCTGATGCTCCTGTTCTAGTTGTTGTTGATGTTGTTCTTGGTGTTGTTGGTGGTTTTGGCTGCTGTGAGCCAACTGCACTGCCCTCAGGCTCTGAAGTTGAACTTGAAGCTGTCTGCCCTGCAGTACTTTTTGTGCCCTGGAGAAGCGGGCCTCTAATTCCCGGCCGTTCTTTTTCTAGCTGACTGGCTTGCCCAGCTATCCAAGTTTTGTAGCTGGCAACATCCCCATCTGAAAAAGGAATGAAAGTTTGCAGTAATGGTTTGTACCCTGGATCAAGAATTGTGGCAGAAATGTAATGATTGGATGACACAGTGACTCTTTGCACCCTTGTATTTTCAGATAAGCGAAGGGTTAAGCTCTCCACCAACTCATATGCTTCTTTTTTCCTCCACACCTGCATACATTGCAGACACCCCCTTCAGCTGTTCCTGTTGCATGTGCAACAATGGGATAGCTTGGCCCATGGTACAGTCCTCCTTGCTGACTTCACGTGTGAAGACCTCGAAAGGCAGTAGCATCTCTGTCAGGCATTTAACTAGGTCCCATTGGTACATCTCAATGATCATGCCTTTCATAGTAGCATCCCCTCTTTGCATGACATATTCATTGATTGGTCTGTACTACTCAAACAGATGTTCAAGCATGTAATAAGTTGAGGTCCAACGTGTTGGCACCTCCTGGATGAGTGCTTTAATTGGCATTCTATTATCACGTTGAATGATTCTCAGCTGCTTCCGGGCTTTAAAAGAATGGCTGAAATGTGTGCAGATTCTTCTGCAGGTGGTCAGTAAGTAGCTGACCTTGTCTTCTTTTTTCAGAAAGTCTTGAACAATGATGTTAATGCAGTGCGCCAAACACAGGACCCTGAAATAGCCACCATCGACCATGGCCTTAACTATATTACTGCCAGTGTCCTTGGCCACAAAAACAATGTTAAGCCACTTGGTCACAGCGATTCAAAGACCTTGCTGTCAAAGTCTTCCCAAATGTTTGCAGCAGTATGAGATTTCTCCATGGCGAACATGGCTACAGTTGCATGTTTCTAAGCAGCATTAAAAATCTCAGCAGTGTCAACACCTGCAGATATCTTTTCTCTAACCCCACAAAAGAGATCCAGTGTGCAGTGATGCACATTTAATCAGTGGCTTGGCAACTGGTACACATGTCTGTTGTCAGGTGGATAGTGTGAACAGCACTCTGCTGCAAAGCTTGTCTAAGCAATTCCAGCACATCGTGATGTAGTGTTGTGACAGGAACTCTGGCAAAATAGGACCGGCTTGGAACCTTCCATTTCGGGCAGATGGGTGCCACAAATTCAAGAAAACCCACCCCTTCCACAAAAGAAAGGGGAGGAGGTCCAGCGCTAACATTTTAGCCAGCTTCACGTTGTACAAACGTGCCGTTGGATGGTTACATTCGTACTGCCCCTCCGACCTAAACATGCTGAGAATGGTAGCCTGGATTTTTTTCATTTCAGGTGCCATTGATGCATTTGTTTTCTTGAGACCAGATATTAGACTCAAAGTGCGCTTTTTCGTCATGGTACTCTCTTACCTTGGACCTCTTAGTGTACTCTCAGCCTGACTCTTATGCCATTGTGATGTTGCTGATGATGATGTGGGCGGTGCCACTGCACTGCTGGGGACAGGGCTGCTTTGTGTAACAGAGAAAATGTCTCCCTCTTGTTCACCTTCCACCGTGATCGGATCTTCTAATTCATCCCCTCCATCAACAACACTTGCAGGTTTTTGGCCGCTAAGGTGCACCTTCCACTGGATCAAGTGGTGTTTTCTCAGATGGGTTGTTTGGCCTCCGGTACCATATTTTGTACCAAGCTTACCCCGACTAACACCTACTCCACAAATGGAGCATATAGCAATGTTCACCTCCTTCCTGCTAACCGAAAAGAAGTCCCAAACTGGGGAGGTCAACTTTCGGACACTGCTGGTGCCACTTGCAATGTCGGATGAACTGGTAGGTGGGCATGCCGTTTGACTCTCTGCAGTACCTACTTCTACTGAGGTGGTTGTTGTGGTGGGTGTAGGTCACTGCCGGGACTTAAATATGGCAGCTCTAGGTGGTGTTGGTGGTATTTGTGTAGGTGGTGTCCGTGCCACAATCCTCACAGCAATTTGGGATGGGGTAATGTCGGTCTCCACTGGCGCGGGGCTAATGTCCATGAGGACTGGCTCAACATCATCATCCTCCTCTTCTACATCTATCTCCATAACTCTAAGGCTTTCTGGAACCTTCCTTTTCCCTAGCCTCGCCTGGCGTGTCTCACTCTCAGACTGAGGTGGCTTCCAATTGGCGTCTAGATCATCAGAATGGGGGTTTGCAGAAGAAGTTGATGGACTAACCCTCCTTTTCCTTGCTGGGGATCTGGAAGACAATGGATCTTCTGAAAGAGTGGCTTGCTCTTCTTCTTCCTCTGCTGGAAGCTCGATCTCCTGAACTGCCCCTACTTCGGGAGGAACAACTACTACTGGGGGTGGTTGCGGCTGTTGTTGGCCACTTATCTGAGTTTCCTGCATTGATTGGGTACTACTTTGCGATAACGATAAGTCAATTTCAACATCACTGCTCTTCAGCGTAGGACTCGTGATTAGACTGGCTGCCTCTGCCACAGACATGGGCTTGGGCCTAGGTTGGTGTGGTAGGTCCACTGATGCGGGGTGCTACTCCCAGCTTGCTCCCCGGACACCGCTGCTGCAGGCGCAATTTTTGGTTTCCCAAAAAAGGTCTTGGGCTACATACTGGTCTTGGTAAGTGGCAATGCCTTCTTCTCATTGGCAACTTTCTTGGTACTGGACCTAGTACCTTTCTTTGGGGCCATCTTGAAGATGTCAGCAGCATGCAGTGCCCCAGGTTGAAGAGATGTCTGTGGTTACACGCCACGTGACGTCGTGCGCAGCAGGACTTTTGTCTGGCAGGACAATGGGTGATGTTGTCTCCTCCTCTTTTGTTCACCTAAAGCAAAGAAGCAAGAAGAACATCAAAGAAACGTGGCATTCATTGTTGTGGTTTAATTACTACTAGTACAAACAAATATAATATATAACTTAGTGTGTGGTAACACTTGTTAGTGTTATTATTATTATTACATTTATTACCTCAGTTATTAAAACAATTAACAATACAGTGTAGCCATTTGTGAGACTTTGACAACAACAAGGGCTTTCATGGTTTACTGTACAGTACACTCAGAAACGTTAGGAAAGAAGAAGAACAACAACAAAAATACAAATGTAACAGTTTGGCATTGTGCATCACGTGGGATGCAGCATTCAGGGAGGTGCAGCTGACAATGGATGGAAGCACTAAGCCAAGAGGAACAAAGGAAAGACATGCAGGCCTATGGCAAAAGCAGTAAAGCACACTAACTGCCACCACAAAATGGCCACCAGCAACATGGTCACTCACAAGTCACAACAACAACAAGCAGGAGGCCTGGAAAACAATGAACTAAAGCAGGCCTATATGGACACAGACTTTACAAAATGACCCCTGGCCACATGGGAAGGCTCAGCCCAGGCAAATGCTGGCCCACTATTACAAACACACTCACACACTGGCCAGACAAAGGAGGCATGCTAAACAACACAGCTTTAATGCAACAATGCCAAAAACGAAAATCCACAGGGCTAAAAAAGGTTTGCAAGTTACAACAACCACACACATCCAATAAAGGCATTTATTTAACACACATGAAAAACAGTGAAATACCAGAAAAAAAACATTTTGCATTTCAATCCAATGCCATGCACGCCCTAAATGATGTTTAAATTCAACAGACACCACAGAAACAGTTGTTTCATGCACCCATGAGTAGCCTTGGGCATATTGGTTGGAAAACCCATTGGCAGATAAGGCCACATAGTGAATCAATTCAAATCAATAATATTGCAAATTTATTAGAAAATGTAGTGAACTGTGCTACATTTTTTGCTGGATAAAAGAAGAAAAAACTGCATTCAAAACAACAACCAGCAAGAAGGCATGGCCACCACAAAGAAGGCTTGCAGGCCTAATGCAGAAGCACACTGGCTGCCTTCACAAAATGGTCGCCAGCCACATGGCCAGGCCACAACCACAAGAAAGGGAATACAGACAATGCAGTTCAATGGCAAAAGTACACTGACTGCCTTAACAAGAAGCAATAAGCCAAGAGGAACGAAGGAAAGACATGCAGGCCTATGGCAAAAGCACACTAACTGCCTCCACAAAATGGCCACCAGCCACATGGTCACTCATAAGTCACAACAACAACAAGCAGGAGGCCTGGAAAACAATGAACTCAAGCAGGCCTACATAGACACAAACTTTACAAAATGGCCCCATGCCACATGGGGAGGCTCAGCCAAGGCAAATGCTGGCCCACTATTACAAACACACTGATATGCTGGCCAGAGAAAGGAGGCATGCTAAACAACACAGGTTTAATGCAACAATGCCAAAAATGAAAATCCACAGGGCTAAAAAAGGTTTGCAAGTTACAACAACCACACACATCCAACAAAGGCATTTTTTTAACACACATGAAAAACAGTGAAATACCAAACAAAAACATATTTTGAATTTCAATCCAATGCCATCCACGCCCTAAATGATGTTTAAATTCAACAGACACCACAGAAACAGTTGTTTCATGCACCCATGAGGAGCTCTGGGCCAACTGGCTGAAAGGCATATTGGCAGACTACTGGGCTACATAGTGAATTAAATAAATATTGCAAATTGATTTCAAAAGTTGGAGAAAATGTAGTGAACTGTGCAAAATGTTTCCTTTATAAAAGAAGAAAAATTACTTACCAAGAAACAACTAGGCCCCTACTGAAACTACAGGCCACCCACCATAATAAATTTTAAAAAAACGATGAAAAGTACAAAAATCTGGGTGCATGGCCCCATTCAAACAAACAACACCAATTTCCCAACTTACTTGTGAAATTCAAAAGTCCTGAAATCCAATGATATATAATGTAGCAGACACAAAGAGTGATCCTTCCAGCTCCAAATCCAAAGGAAAAGTGAACAGGAGATGGACAAAGCACTCGGAAGAGCCTGCTGGACAGAAACAGGAAGTTGGAGATTCTGGGACACATCCTTCCTCTTAAAAAAAAAAGTTAAAAAAGAAAAAGGACTCCTTGCACAAAAAGTACAGAAAATGTCAATCTGAGGAGTTTTTCTAATCCAAATCGTCATTTCGAGAAGGTTGTGATGCTGCTCGGTATAGAGAAGGAAATTACCCAAATATGGTCACCCGGGTCACTCTCGACCACCTCTCAGCCTTCCATACCAAATGAAGAGTCGGTCAGACAGTAGAGAATACAAACCAATACTTGTTTATTTAGATACACACAGAGTGGAGCCCAATCTGCCCAGTCGCTTAGGAGTGCTGCAGAGGGACTGACATCAGCAAGCATAACGATACATTATGTACACTTCGAAACCAATGAAAACACTTCCACCATGGAATTTTCCAAGCGGATGCAGCTGGACAGTAAATTACAAAGAAGTAAGTTTCGATTCTGAAGCCGGGCCCACATTATCTGCTAGTCAAGGCCATTCTGCCCATGCCCGCCACTAGACAAGTGGGAGAAGGCCTCTATCTAAAGGGAAAGGTATGCACTAATAAGAACAGTGTATTCATTAGTGTAGCAGAACTCAGCTTTAGAGAAACATAACTTAAGAAGAAGCCGTTTCTCAGAAATAGTGAAGAATTAGTTTTGATCATGATTCAAAACGGCGCCCATATACAAAATGGCGCCGCGAATGCTAACTTACGTAAGACAATGCGAAAGCGTATTTTTTTATATTCCAACAGACCCTCCTTTTAGCAGGAGCCAAACATTTTGTATAATAGCAAAAAACATATATTTTAATAAGTCATAAGTGAATCATTTTAAGAGCATTCCATGCCTTCAGCATCAGGGAGGGAAACAGTAAGGAGGGAGGAAGTCTCAAAATACCCTCATCTATTTGCATGAGGTCTTTGACTTCCTTCTGAATCATGATTGTTGCATTAGTATCATGAATCGATACTTTCTTGGGGGCAAGGTGGGTCATACAGTAAGAGCAACAAAAGGGAGACACTGAATCAAGACACAGCAAGAGAACAAAATCGCAATGAAATAAATCACCTTTTCAAGGAGCCAACCCCAACTAGCAAAAAGTGACCAATTCCAGTTCCCATTTCCATTCCTTTAATGTTTTCTAGGATGTCTAAAATGTGTTGGGTAATATTCTTTTCCATATTGGTGATCCCGAATACACACTGGTTTCCTACTACTGCGCACACACCACCACTCTTAGCCAAGTTAAAATCGACTGCATATCTAGTCTGCTCAGAATATATTTGCATACTTTCCAGTTGAGTGGTGATGTCACGCAAAGCTGCTACTGTAGAGTTAGACAGTATCTGCAGCTTACATCCAAAATATTCTCCAGCTCTATCACCCCTGGTCATAGCAGTACCAACAAAGGTAATAATGGAGGAGAGAATATATCCAAAGGTAATACCATTACTATAATTATTGACTTCCAAATCTGTCACTCCATCACAGAACTCTGCCGTCAATGTTCTTTTTACCCATCTTACACTTGGCTTACTGTACTTACATGGCACGCCTAGAGGGAGCACCATCCCTAGAGCAACATCATCTGTGCCATTATAAACATTTGATTAAGTATCATTAGACAAAAAATAAAATCCTGTGTGTGCATAAAGTGGTCCTTCATAATCTACTGGAACATATCTAGTATTCATTCCAAAGGTGCCCAAGTCCTTATTTTTCACTAAAGACTAAAGAACTGTGTCAGTGCTATTTATTATTGGACAACAGGCAGGATATTAACCAGCTTTCCGGGTGACTGTTAAATCACCCAGGTGACTGTTAAATCTTGGTAGTGCCAGCCCACTAAGGTAACGTTCTGTTCTTTCATATACAAATTATCACAATACGCATTATTGTCACACCCCGGATATCCCCTTCCTCGTGGCTTCCTGTAATACAAACAAGGGCCAGGATACCCCATACCAAACTCACCCCTTACCTGTACGAATTTAGCTGGGCGGGTATACGTATAATTGACAAGTGACAATGGATAAGCAGTCCAAAAACTTGTAACAGATTCGGTGGGATAACAAGCTGTACCTTCTCCCAAAAATCTTTTATGTGTGTCTGGAAATACATTACTCGGAGCTGTCCTTTTTGTGCGGATTTGAGAAACAATCTTATTCTTAGTACATGACGGGGCATCCTGATCACGTTCCAAAACCCAGGACACCCCACCCAGAATCAATAGCAGCAAAACCACAAGAATAACACATAATATCTATTTCTTTGTAGACCAAAATATACGTGTGTAAACAAGGGGAATCACTGGCTGCTCTTCGTCAGCAACCATTCTGCCAAAGGGATGCATAGCAAATGATGAAGCAAGGGGGCAAAATACCAGCAAGAAGAATATACAAGTTCCCAGTGTCCATCAGAGCCTCACTGGTACAGGCTCCTATTGTCCATCAAAACGTTGGCGCTTGCTCTGTCCTAAGCTCGAGTTCCCACATCGACCAGGATAATGTACCCCCAAGGAAATACTTTTGATCTATCCTGTCCAATGTTCAAGCAGTGCACAAATCTCACATCACCCTAAACTAACTCCGTTGGTACGATAGCAAAGTACACCCTAACGTACACAGTCCATCCCTAACTAATCTGACTTCTCCTTTGGAGCACCGTTCCTCAGCCGAGGGCGCAAATTATACTTAGCAGCTCCAGGGACAGAAGGATCAACAAAAAGGGGCTCCTGAATAGCTCGTATTTCCGGAAGAACTGCGGCATTCAGCACTTCATCATTTTCCTCATCTGTTCTTGTCCAGGTCAGCCTGGCGTCACTGAAGGGGACGAATCGAGGCACCGTCTCACACTCGGAGTCCCCTATGCTATTCTGCAAACATTCATCATAGGGCAAAGGTAGAGGTACCCTGTGACAGTGAGTCCCGTGTACCCAGTTCTTTCGGCCAGCAATTTTAACAGCTGTGCATGTAGATAGGAGGACCTGTTCTGGTCCCTTCCACTATGGCTCCAAACTCTTCTTCCGCTGGAAATTCTTCACCAACACGAAATTACCAGGCTGAATATCGTGTCCAGGCCCCTCTGGTGTAGCTGGCAGGGTTTCCCGGACCTGTTGGTGAATAGAACGTAAACTTTCAGTTAACTGGGAGAGATAGTCAATTAACAACGGATACTCAATATCGGAAAACCGTCGAGGGAGTGGGACACCCCAGACATTTGCCGGGCGTCCAAACACGACCTCGTATGGTGATAATCCTGTCCTAGAATGTGCTGTTGTTCTTGTCGACAAAAGAGCTAATGGTAGAGCATCTGGCCACTGTAACCCTGTTGTCTCCTGAATCTTTGCCAATTTAAGTTTGAGAGTACCATTGTACTTCTCAACCAAACCTGCTGACTGTGGATGATTGGCAGCATGGAACTTCTGCTTGATACCAAACCATCACAAATCAATTGAATCACTCTGACATTGAAATGACTTCCCTTATCACTCCAGATCAAACGGGGCAAGCCGAAGCGAGGAAAGAACTCCTTCAGGGATACCTTTGGAGTTGTAATGGCTGTATCGTCTTTAGTAGGATAAGCCTCAACCCATTTACTGAGTGCACAAACAACCACCAAAACATACTTCAAATTGTTGCATCTATCCAGTTCTATGTAATCCATTTGAAGGACCTCAGAAGGAAAAGTGGGTGGTGCAAAATTACCCGGCGGTGTAGGGGTACCTTTTCCAGGATTGTGCATCATGCACACCATGCAGTACTTCATTAAATGTGCAGCTGTTTTTGAAATGTTATCATTCTGCCATACAGGACCTAATAACTTGCAAATACCCCTAGCACTGATATGGGCTCGGCCATGGGCCATTGTGACTACAGGAAGAACATATGCATATGGCAACATCCATCTCTGCTTCCCTGACTTATCAATCCAGCATCCCTCATCACTCAATTGTGCTGTACTTTTTTGTCACACTGCTCATTCCTCTGTTGTGGCCTCACTTTGTATCTCTTTCACATTCTCAAGTGTATCCTCAAACATGGTAACTTCAGGCACCCACCTAGCGGGACCTGCTACAAACATTCTTTTCATTTTCGTCCGGGCTGTTTCCTTAGCTGTCTGATCTGCAAACGCATTACCCCTACCCACATCATCAGTAATTTTCCAATGGGCACTACACTTTACGATGGCAATTTTTTAGGGAGTGTCAAAGCAGAGAAAAGTCTCAATATAAGGTGCCCATGCTGAATCTTAGTGCCATCCAAAGTAAGAAACCCTCTCTCAGCCCAGAGTCGCCCGAAGTTGTGCGGGACTCCGAAAGCATATTGGCTGTCAGTATAAATATTGACAACCAGTTCCTCACTTAATTCGCAAGCTCGTATCAAGGCAACAAGCTCAGCAGCTTGGGCCGAATGATAAGGGACTCGTGATGTCTCAACTACTGTACGCAGCGTGATAATAGCATACGCAGCAGTTGTAGTGCCATCCGGTAATTTTAAACAAGAGCCATCAACATAAAGTTCCCCTTGTGGGTCAGATAAGGGAACATCAGTCAAGTCTACCCGTCCTTTTGTCTCTTCTTCCGTCCGGAAGATACACTCATGTTTATCAATCTCATCACTCTCAGAAGGGAGGGGCAGTAACATGGCTGGATTCAGAGTGGCACATCTCTTAATCGTAATGTGTTTAGCGAAAACGTTAGTTCATAGCCAGTCAGACATGCACTGGGTACCATGACTGTGAGATCAGAATCAAGTACGAGTCCAGCCAATTGTCTTATTGAAACGGCCACAGCCGCAACCGCTCTTAGACAACTCGGGAGGGCTCTTGCGACAGGGTCAAGAACAGCAGAGAAATAAGCACACGGCCATTGCTTATCTCCAAATTTTTTGGATAAAACAGAAAGCGAGCAACCAGCCATCTCATGGACGAACAAAACAAACGGTTTATTATAGTCTGGGGTGCCGAGTACTGGAGCTGAACAAAGCTCAGTTTTCAATTGCTTGAAAGACAGCTGACATTCAGGCGTCCAAGGCAGGGGCTCATGCACGTCTTTAGTGGTTAGTGCAAAAAAGGGTTTGATTAGTAAGGAGTAGTTAGGTATCCACTGCCTACAGTAGGAAGTGATACCTATGAAAGCGTGCACATCATCTGAGTCTGTGGGATGGGCATTTTAACAATGGTACTGATGCGGTCAGGGGTCAATCTCCTACCCTCCTTTGACTGTAGGTGACCTAAATAGGTGCCCTCCTGTCGACAATACTGAAATTTAGAAAGAGAAACTTTATGTTTATGTTGGGCCAAATGCAACAACAAGTTAACGGTATTATCGCTACATCCCTGTTCAGTATCAGAAGCGATAAGGAGGTCATCAACATACTGCACCAGCACATTACCTGTGGTAAGCGCAAGGGAATCCAATTGAGACTTTAAAGCCTGACAGTAAATACTGGGACTCTCAGTCTAGCCTGTTGCGGGGATTCTGCACCTACACAGAACTATGCGCAGGAAAACAGGACCTCGGTGTATAGGGGTGTACCAACCTACCACCTTAGTGCCCAAAATCCCAAAACCGACTAGCTATAGTGTCTCATTCGTTCTCCTCCAAAATCAAGACGCCACAAATGATTAGACAACCCAGAACACAACACTCCCGACTCTCTCAGGAATCGCGGTAGCAAGACACCCTTTCGCTCGCTCACCCATACTTGTCCACAGATAAGAATTGGCAGAGTCACTGTAATAGTTCAAAATGTTTATTTTAACTATCGTGCTCTATAATGCAGTAGACGAGCCACTACCAGCAGCAAAATGCATAAACTCAACACAATTAGCATTGTTACAATTCCATAGAGTACAAAGGGGGATTTCATTATATAAAGACAGTGGAAAAAGGGCTATAAGGCCTAACCACCCTCCCCTTGACTGGAAGAAGTTTATTATAAAAAAGAAGATCTCTGGGCTTTGTCAGCAGACCCCATACCTTAAAGCCTAGATGTAAGGTTTACATCATAGGAACAGCATAGCTCTTCTCCATGGAAAGGGCTCTCTCCAAGTGTGTATCGGAACAACATGCATCCCCGTAATACCAAAGCACGAGTCTCCAGCAGTGCAGCTGTGTTTAGCATGTTATGTCTAGGTGCTAGGGACTGACCAGAACAGAATAACAAGGGGCATTGTTTATCGACCTTGCACATCGTGTTCAGACTAAACTCCAGGAACTTAGCACAGAACGCGAAAGGCAGACAGTTCTCATGTGAAAGGCACAAATAGAGTCTTGCAAAATAAAGTCATGTAGTAACGTGCACAAAAGCAGCATCATGGCAGCAAAGCTCATGCTAACTTAGCAATATCGGGAATGACCCTAATGGCCATATAACACCCTCCCCCTGGTAAGGTCATAGGACAGAGACAAAGGACCAAAACAGAGTTCAAAGGCCAAGCAGAGTTCAAAGGCATCTAAAAAAAAACAAATTGGAAAAATTCAAAACAAAAAGAAAATGTTTCTTCTTTTTTTACGGTTGAAAAGTAAAGGTGTGCCTTCTCCGGAAAAATGTTATGATGAATGAGGTGGTAAATCCATCAAAGTACGTGAACTTAAGAATGCAATTCCCTCCAAAAGAGCATCTCTATCGTTAGTAGAAAAAAGTGATGCCATCCAATCAAGTAAGGCGAAGGAACAAACGTGCTCCTCGTAATCTGATGCTTCCAAAAGCATAACCGGACAACTTGTGTGATATTCAATGAAACCCTGATGCAAGAGGTTCTGTGCAGCCGCACAGATGTCCCATTCAGCCAATACTCCAAGTGCTGCTGCAAGCGCCATACAGCCATCCCCAGAACAAGCCTGGTTATGGGCCTCTAAGGGACCCATTAACTGGATAAAATCCGGGACTGGACATGATGTATTGGAGAGGCATAAATCCATAGCCCAATAGAAGGGGCACCGTCGACAGTAGAAAACTGGCTGCACGCAAGTAAAGTAGGCAAAGCGAAAAGTTAATCCATAACTCACGCCAAGCGTCGCTAATGGCAGGCATCCAAAAACCTGTTGCATTCGATCATGGTAAAGTTGCAATTGGCCTGGTCTGTGCCTTACCACAAGATGAGCAGCCATTGCGCAGCAGCAACAGAAGAAGCAGGATTCCACTAGCTAACGCTAGCAATAAAGGGAATCCTCCGAAGACGCTGGAAAAAATATAATGAATAAAAGCCTGTATTACTCCAAATATCGTCTGAAAAGAAGACACAAGGCATGCTCCCACCTGTTTAAAAAAATGTGCAGGGCCTTTAGTGTCAGACGCATTAAATATTTGGTGTATAAGCTCCCCAAAGTGGAGTGGGAGGTTAGTGTTCAGAAGTGACTGAATCTCACTAGATGTTCTAGCCACCTGTAACTCAAAGGTCTCTCGAGCTGAAGTGAGAGCCACTTCTTGTTGGAACAATAGCGCTTTGAGCCTGCTCAATTTGTTGAAATCCTTTTTCAAAGTCGGAATAGAAGGCCAAATGGAACTATCTGCATTCCCATGCGGGGGCGTAAAAGGCACATTGCTACAACAAGTAACGCGTTGTGAAACAGTTACTAAATACGGGACTCCTGCCCGTAAACCACAGCAGTCTTAGTTGTTCAAAATAAGATAGCTGCCGTTAGAAAGCAGAGTGAAAGCGGGAATTATTGATGGAACTGGAGTCCCTTTCAAGAAACAAGCCAGATTAGGCGCTGATACATTACATGCGCCGTGCAATTTAACGTGTTTACAAACTAAGGATTGTCCTACTGTGGAATCGCAGTCCTCCCCTGTTAGGAAGACCTCCTTATATTCCCGTTGACATCTGTAAGTGAAAGGTAGGGACCATAATTCATGCAGAAATGCACTACCTAGGGGTTCAAAGCGGCCAATTGGAAAATGTTGAATGCAAGATTTAAATTGAATCAGTGAGAATGGAGAGAAATAACCCCATGAATTAACCAAACCGCTGAGTCCGTCTCCGCCACAGAGAATGGCAAGGGCTTCAATTGTTCAATGTGCAATAGGGGAAACATCCTGAACAACGACTCCGGAACAACGAGTTCCGGAGTCACGAAAGCGGAACTCCGCCCTGCCCGAACAACGACTCAGCCTTAACCACGCATGTGCATGATTCGGTCTAGTGTTCGGGCAGGGCGGAGTTCCGAGGAGTGTTGCAGAGGAAGAGGTAAGAGGGGTTAATTTTCAGGGGGTGGTGGGGGTTTAGGTTTAGTTTTTAGGGGTTTGGGGTTTAGTTTGAAGGTGGGGGAATTAGTTAAAATGGGGTTGTGTTTGTTTTTAGGGTGTGTGGGTGATCGTGTATATTATTAGGGAAGGGGGAATTAGTTATTAGGGTTTGTGGGTGATCGTGTTTATTTTTAGAGTGGTGGAATTAGTTTTAGGAGGGCGGGGGAGATTGGTGTTAGTATGCAGGGGTTGGGGGGGTTTGGGGTTTAGTTTTTCGGGGTTTGGGGTTAGTTTTTAGGGGGTGTGCGTGATTGTGTTTGTTTTAAGGATGTGTTGGTGATCGAGTATATTTTTAGGGTGGGAGGGAATTAGTTTAGTGTGTGTGGGTGATCGTGTTTACTTTTAGGCTGGGGGAATTCGTTTTTAAGGGGTGGGGGATCGGGGTACTAGTTGGAAAGAATTTTGAACACGCATTCCTTTACCACAAAAAATCGTGGTAAAGGAATGCGTGGTAAAAAAAATCGTGGTTTAGACAAGGTCGTGGTTGCGACCTCGTTGTTAGGGAAGTCGTGGT
Source organism: Calotriton arnoldi (assembly GCA_963921515.1). Lineage (NCBI taxonomy): Eukaryota > Metazoa > Chordata > Amphibia > Caudata > Salamandridae > Calotriton > Calotriton arnoldi. The sequence continues at coordinate 662,336 of CAWUFW010000379.1, forward strand.
TGGGGAACTCGTTGTTCCAACATACAAGCGTGCAATAGCGTGCACGTAGCATCTTTCATGGACATAAAACGCTGTTTATCAGTGAGATTAAATGGTAAAAACAGAGCAGAAGCATTCAAATAATCCCAAGGGGCCTTTCCCATTTTAAGGGTCTGTAACATCCATGCAAACTGCATAACTGATCGTAATTGATTTTGACCATGATATAACACAGATACATCATTCTGAACAGTATCAATAACAGAAGAAACAATGTTATCCAATGTATAAATGCGTGAAGAAAGCGTATTGATGCTATTGTCAACAACGGCAAGGACTTTTTCTAAATTTGCTTGATCAATTTGGCGCAGACGAAAGGCTGCCTCCATCTGCGAAAATTTCCAAATTTTATTATAAGCTGCATATATAAACCTTTTAGATCTGGGAACCCTGGGTCCTAAGTTAAAATCAGCAAAATCGATGTCACCCGACAAGAGTGACAGGTGTTGTTTCACTGATGATAGGGTGGAATGTGCCAACCATTGTTGGCATAATTTACCCACTGAGTATGTGGTGACCGAATGTGAACGTGGATAACGAGGGTCCGGTCTAGTCTGTGTGAAACCAGGTGTTACATTATAAAAACGCAATTGACATGCATCTGAATTTGTTTGCCACACCAACCAACCGGATGAATCAATTTCTGAGACATTAAAAGTGTCATTTTGAAACAAAGCCCGCAATGCATCGATAGTATAATTTGTTCGGGCACCCCAATTGTCATATTCCGCTAAAGACGGAATAGATGGGATATTCAATTTTTTTACAGTTGCCAAGCCAAAGCACGTGGTTTGATAGACAGTATCAATTAAAAATAAAATTTGAGCCGGGATTAGGCAGGCATTATGTTCCCCTCTGTTCCCTGAACCTGCCAAGGCTTTGTGCCCCAGATTGATTTTAAATTAATGGTCTTTTTCCAGTGATCATAACCCTGTGTGGCCAATTTAGTCCTAAAAGAGTTGGAGTAAATCAATTTAGTGTGGGTCAGGATAAATTTGGATTGAGATGACAAATGTAGTTTAAAGAAATAGGATTCCGGATTGGACGTGTTATAATCTGTAAAATATGAGAACTTATTTCTAAGAATTTTTGAACTCCCCTTTATGGGAGTAGGACAATGTTCCCGTTGAGTGTGATTAAAAACCGGTCTTAAAGTGTTTGTCTTATGCAAAAAATGATGCCCATAGTGTTAATAACAGAAGAGATCAGCATAATTGGCAGAATTTAAATACAAATCTTCAGCATCAAAAGCAGCATAATATTTTAAATCAGAAAACAATGAATGTACTGCTTGCATATCCCAATCATCAGAATGTATGTTTCGTGTTACCACATCTCCTAATGAGACGCGAAACACGTATGGCACCCTGAGCACCTCCGTCGGGCCGTGAATTTCGAAAGCTACTTTATCCCAAACGATGTCATCTGCAACCGGAAATGCTGAAATGTTCACAAGAGTCTGATCACGTTTCATGATGTGGGACGATGTGTGTGGGGCCAGAATTCCATCAACTAACTAACAGAGCGTTCTGGCAAATAATGACCATTGATGAGCAAGAAGAACACCGCCACAAATCCAATCGACATGAAGAGGAAAAGTAGGATAAGCACCAACCAAATATAGGTCCATGGGGGGACCAGGTATGTCTTTTTGAACCAAGAGATGAAAATACTTAATTTAGTTGGTGGGACAGCCAAAATAGAAGACAAGGAGAATGAGTCATAAGAGAAGCTGGCATGGTCCCCAAAATATCCATTTTCACCCCTCGGTATTAAAGGCGGGTGAGAGATATCAGCATGATGTTGTCGAGGATTGCTCGGCACTTCCCTGTTGGACTCATCTGTGGGATACGTGTACTCGACATCTGCGGTGGAAGAGGTTGGAGGCAAAACAGGTGAAAGGTCAACAGCAGTTTCCATCTCAGCCTCACTGGTACTGGTTTTAGTCGTAGAGGTTGAGGCGACCGGATTCAAAGAGATAGCGTTGCACGAAACTGCAGGTGTGACACTATTCAGAATCGGCCAGACAGTGTAGCTTGAAATTGTCCAATGAGATGTATCTGTTGTCTTTGCGACCAGGTAAAGGTGGTAAAATGACTGTACGTGTACCCTTCAATCCAAGTACCGGAACTAGTGCACAATATGAAGGACCAATTTTTTTTTGTTCTCAAGCTTTTCTCGTACCAGATCTCCAATCTTGGGAAGCCAGCCGGCAACCGGAATCAGCAGAGCTGCATCATTTGAAGAGGGTAAATGTTCAGTTGCGTAGCTGTCACTGGTCTTTTGTAGATCCTGTAACACAGTAGAATGATTATATACGTCAAAGGTTGCAGCTGCCGCCACAACGTCTAGACCATCAAGGTCTGGCACAAACATTTTAATGCCAAAGAGCATTTTGTATGGGGTCCGCCCACCGAGAGATCCTCTAGGGAGATTATTGAGTGCACGTTGAACACCATACAAGTGGGCCAGCCAGTTCCTGCCAGTACCTAAGACTCTAGCTGTCAAGGATTGCTTTAAGTCGCGGTTCATCCGCTCCACAAGTGAATTGCCCTCAGGCCTGTATGGAGACAAAAACTGCACCAGCACCCCCATTCACTTCATCGCATCCTTGTACGCCTTAGAGGCGAACGCGGGACCTTGGTCAGAGTGGAAGGTGCCACAGGCAAACATCCCGACAAAGACACGCAAATCCCTGATGACATTTCGAGCGTCAGCACTGCATTGTGGCCAAACCCAAAGGAATCTAGTGCACGAATCAACTGCAACTAAAATGTATTTATATGCAGTATCAGAAGTGAACGGACCGCAGTGATCAAGATATACACAGCCAAATGGTTGATTAGAAATACATAGCTGTGTTTGTGGTGGGCGCGACACCGTAGAAGGTTTGATTTGTTGACAAATGTCACAAGAAAGCACATAATTACGGGTCTGTTTATATAAACCACGCCACCAATAACGGTGCTGTAAAATCGAGACTGTCGCAGACACCCCGGCATGTGCAGAAGCCATGCCCTCGTGTGCAGCTCTGATCAAAGCAAGTCTGCGGTCCATGTTGAGAATCAGCCGATCCCCAACAGATGGAATAGAAGCGTAAGCAACTTGTTTGGGAGAAATATGATAAGAGTATTTGGAAGGGAAACCCTGTGAATAAGCCGTTTCCTCTTTCGTAGCAGCAACCGCTGCCAGAATATCATTATCTATTTTAGTCATGGACCTTGTAACTGCTGCTACGGAACACGTGGCTACTGCAGATTTGGCCGCTTTGTCAGCCAAAGAATTACCAAGAGCATGTGCTCCCATACACTGATGGCCAAGAGTATGTATAACGTGTGTGAGGGGCAGACATTGTTTAAGGTCTGCCACTCTAACCCAAAGCGTCTTATGCTTAATTGCGCTGCCTTTAGAGTCTCGTAAGTCATTTCGAGTCCAAAAGAATAAGTTGTCATTAAAAGACTGAACACAGTAGTAAGAATCGCACACAATAAGGGTATTCACATTAGGATCTGCAAACTCAAGAGCAAGAATAAGAGCATGCAGCTCCGCCAATTGTTCCGTACAGTCCCCAAGCACATGAGTATGCACTATGGAAGACTTAAACTCTCCATTGACAATGGAACCAGCAACAATTGGGCAAGCCGCAGAATAAGTGTGTTTGGAGCCGGTGGCCGGTTGAGCTGAGCCATCGGTGTAAATGATACAGTTGTACTCATGTAAAGGAAGCAATGACAACGGAGGAGGATGAACATGTTCATACTGTAAATACTCCTGTGTCTGCAGTGCAGGGTCAAAGATAAACGTGACATCAGATGATGTCAAAGACGTAGCCCATTGTATCCAACGGGGATGCAATGCCTTAGAGTTAGGTGCACTTGCCTTAGTCACGGCCTCCAAAGCAGGGAAGGGCGTGACCATAAGGATGCGTTTACCTTGCGCCAGTGAGTGTTCTTACAGAATCGCCATTTGGAACACCGCTAAAAAAATTTAAACATTGGAAAAACGTATTTCAGCTACAGTGTACAAATGTAATTTGTATGCAATAGGTACTGTGTCCCCCTCATTGAACGTCAAGTAAGTGAAACCCACTTTTCCAGGTACTATACGTATCACCAGGTTCGTGGTGTTATCACGCGTCAACAAGTAGTTAGTTGCAAGCATGTCAGATTGCAAAGATTGTAGGATAGAGGTATGTCCCGGAAGCCAGCTGGCAGAAGAATAGGTTGGTTGTATCAATGCATAAAGCGGTTTGATATGCTGGGCATAATTGGGAATGTATGTCCTCCCGAAATTCAAAAATCCAAGCAAGGACTGAAGTTTTTTCAGTGTAGAAGGGGGTTGCAATTGTGCTAATTTCTCCAGGAAATGGGGGGCTAACCCCTTTCCTTCATTATTGAGCTCATAGCCTAAAAAGAGCACCGCCAAATGAGCGATGTGCGACTTTGCAAAATTGAATTTATATCCATAGTCGTCAAACGCTGAAATTATGCGGTCGACTCGGACAAAATGCCGCAGAAGCTCATCGTCCGTTAGATAAATGTCATCTACGTACGAGAACGCATCGGGATCGATGCCGTGTAACAAAGACAAAACACGTGCAGCGAATGCCCCGGGGCTGTTCTTTTACCCCATAGGCAAGCGTGTAAATTGTTTCTGATTTCCGAGGGCAGTGAATGCTGTCAAGTCACGGCTCTCAGGAGCCAGATTGTGACTGTAGAAACCATTGGATATGTCCAGTGTAGTTTTGTATTTTTTGCGAACAAGGTTGTTCACCAGCGCAGAACTGTGTGTGTTTTGCACTGCAAACGTGCGTCAATGACTAATCAAATTTCTGTAATCCAACACAATGCGATATGAACCATCAGGTTTTGATACCGTAAAAAGAGGATTATTCATTGGTGATGTACATGATTCAATCACTCCCTGATATTCCAACTGTGATAGAATGTCACAAATGAGCGCCTTAGCTTAGCGTTTGATTTGATATTGCGGTTGTGACTGTGGCGTAGCCCGTAATGGTATCTCATGTGCCGGTGAATCTATATCCCAGCCCACCTGATTATGGTACACCGCCGGGGCAAGGGCCAAAGCCCACTCAGCTGCTAAAGCCTTTGCATGCTCCTCAGGGACGTAACACAAAAAACTCGGAAGTATCATGTCCTTCCTTTTGGAAGCAGCTAACACAAATGGTGGAGGCCAATCTGCCTCCGCCAACAAAATATCATACGAGGAGGTGAGAGTCTCCCAGAAAACCGCTCTGATTGGACGATGCACATCACCTTCAATTTGGAAAATAATCTCATAGAGTCTATCCGGGGGGGCAACCCGGGTATCTGCTGTTTCGACTGTTATGAATGTATCAGTTGCTGTCGCCTCCAGACAGGGACGCAGTGCCTCCAGCACTATGGTAACCTCCGCTGCACTGTCGAGCAAAGTCACTGCCCATGTCCAGTCCAGGAGACGCGTTCTCACCATCTGAGGCATACCTCGCTGTTAAAGCAGCAACTTTTTTCTTCTGATACGGGGGTCGAAAATGAGGCAGGTCCTCTTGTTTGGCTTTAACGTCAAACTGTCGAGGATGATCTCGTCCCTGTTGTTTCGTCGGACCTTTGCCATGATCTTGGCGCTCCCCTCCACCGACTTGAGATTCAGGTGAGTCCTGTAAAGAACGAGGAGAGCACTGATCAGGGACCTAAAATCGATCAGGAGACTTAATTTTCGCGTGGTCGCGCGAATCATAAGTACGCTCAGAAGACTCAGGTGTTGGTGAACCAGCACGCGAACCTTGCTTCTGCTGTTGCTGCCCCTGTTTTTTATTTTTCCAGTTCTTTTTAGGAAAGAACGGGCGCCCGTCTTTATCAGGTTGGGCCTTTTGTGTTTGAGATTGCGTCTGCGTTGGAGTAAAAGGCTTAACTCCCAGACTATTGCGGCCAATGGTTTTATAAGCCTTTGCAATAATCTTCGGTAATTCTCGTGGCTTATCTGCGTCTGCGACAGCCTCCAAGCGGTTAGCCACTTGTAAGCTCACAGCATCACCCTTAACATTAGCAAGGATCATATCAGCAACCACGTCGAACACCCCCACCAGTCTCATCTCGCTTCGGCTCTGTGTTCATCCTGAACACGTTTTATCACGGAAGGGAGTATGGTCATGGAGGGAGTGCCAAAACACTTCGAATATACCACTGCAAACACCTTTCCCCAGGTGTTACAATCAGCTAATTCGGGAATCAAGTCTTTAGGCAAACTTATGGTTAAGATCCTGTGTTTCTCCACAGGAGTGGTATTCGGAAAAACAGCTTTGATTTGTCCAAATTTCTCAGCAAGCCAATAAGGTAACTCATCCTTATTTGGTGGACGCTTGCCCATCACCGAATTAACCCTAAGAGGACTGATGGTTACACCACCAGGTCAAGCTGGTTGTGCAGCAACGCCAGGTGGTCCCACCTGAAAGTTGCGCGAAATGAAATGTATAACAGCTCTATGTATACGTATTAATGAAGTATGTAATACACTGAGTTCTGCGATTGTAGCAGTTAGATAACGTGGGTGTGGGGTATACCCAGCCAACACGGGCCACGTGGCCCCATCTATCGATAAAGGGCCTAAACGGACAGGCACTATTGGGTGTGGAAGGGTGCCATTAAACCATATTTGGTGTTGCCAAGCCGTTAGCGGAACTTCGAGAGCCCTATAAGGCGGATAAATCTGAGGAAGGGCCGTGGCAGTATATTCGTGTAACAAATGATCAGTTCCATCCACCGCCGGAAAGGTGACCCAAGAATAAAACACCTCGAAGCGGTAAGCTGCATCCGCTTCTACAACAAAAATATGCGCAACACCAGCATTAGGGACCCCATTTTGAGTCAAATAAGCCGTGATTGCAGCCCGATTAGGCGGTGCAATGGCAACCGCCATAATGAATAATAAAGAAAAACAACCTAAAGCGCAGCAGCGCAATAACGGGTTAATGAGAAAGAGAAGGAACCTTTTAAAATTCAAGCTTGAAAGAACCTATAAAACTTCAATATAGGATGTTATACCATCACAACTTTCTCCGGAAACAGAAGTGAGGGGTTGTGGACAAGCACAAGCACTACTCACGAGTCTCGCAGATAAGAGCCAGACCAAACGTTGGCGGCGCCATGTTGCGGGGATTCTGCATCTACACAGAACTATGCGCAGGAAAACAGGACCTCGGTGTATAGGGGTGTACCAACCTACCACCTTAGTGCCCAAAATCCCAAAACCAACTAGCTATAGTGTCTCATTCGTTCTCCTCCAAAATCAAGAAGCCACAAATGATTAGACAACCCAGAACACAACACTCCCGACTTTCTCAGGAATCACGGTAGCAAGACACCCTTTTGCTTGCTCACTCGTACTTGTCCACAGATAAGAATTGGCAGAGTCACTGTAATAGTTCCAAATGTTTATTTTAACTATCGTGCTCTATAATACAGTATACGAGCCACTACCAGCAGCAAAATGCATAAACTCAACACAATTAGCATTGTTACAATTCCATAGAGTACAAAGGGGGATGTCATTATATAAAGACAGTGTAAAAAGGGCTATAAGGCCTAACTACCCTCCCCTTGCCTGGAAGAAGTTTATTATAAAAAAGAAGATCTCTGGGCTTTGTCAGCAGACCCCGTACCTTAAAGCCTAGATGTAAGGTTTACATGGTAAGGTTCTCCATGGAAAGGGCTCTCTCCAAGTGTGTATCAGAACAACATGCATCCCCGTAATATCAAAGCACAAGTCTCCAGCAGTGCAGCTCTGTTTAGCATGTTATGTCTAGGTGCTAGGGACTGACCAGAACAGAATAACAAGGGGCATTGTTTATCTACCTTGCACATCGTGTTCAGACTAAACTCCAGAAACTTAGCAGAGAACGCGAAAGGCAGACAGTTCTCATGTGAAAGGCACAAATAGAGTCTTGCAAAATAAAGTCATGTAGTAACGTGCGCAAAAGCAGCATCATGGCAGCAAAGCTCATGCTAACTTAGCAATGTCGGGAATGACCCTAATGGCCATATAACAAGCCCTGAGGAGCTTGACAGAACCTGAAGCTTCTGCCAGCTAGCGTAAACCCAAGCAAGTATCTGCTATCTGGATGAATAGTAATACTGAAGAATGCATTTTTCAAATCGATGACAGAAAAGAATTTAGCAGTGGAAGGAATCATCGTCCAACGTGTAGTAATGTCAGGGACCACTGGAAACTGGGGAACCACTATTTTATTAACTTCGTGCAAATCAATCACAAAACGATAAACATCTTCATGATCATCAGAGGAACCCGAAGGTGTCCATTGAAGAATGGGAAGAATAGGGCTATTACAAATATTGGCAGTCGTCTCCTCAACCACTCCCTTCTCAATCAAATCCTGAATAATTTGCAATAAGGCTCGCTCTCCTGTTTGTGGTATTTTATACTGAGGGATACGAGACAAAATAACACCATCCTTAACTTTTATCGAAACTGGTGGTATCTGCAGCAGTCCCACATCTGTATCACCTGTCGCCCACAAAGTGGGTGGCACATCAGCAAATTCAACAGGAAGTGGCGCATCTTTGGATAAACACTGGTTAGCGTGTACTACGTCTGGACCCATTGTCATATAGACACCTGCCGGAGAACAATAAATCGTAGCATGCAGTTTTTCCAACAAATACAAACCCATCAAATTTTCACCACAATTAGATGTCAGCAAAAATGGCGAATCCACAGTAAAAGGGCCAATAGTTAATGCAAGAGGTCTTGAAATGGGGCTTACAACCGGTACACCAGAAAAACCTACCGAAACATTATTATGGCCAGACAGAGTCGCCCTAGGCACCATATTTCGAGAAACAGAACTTTTTGTCGCACCTGTGTCCACCAAAAATTCCTTAATTTAACCTTGCAGTTCCGCTGTTACATAAGGACCATGCTGATCTACAGGTATCGGAACTGGTCCCTCACCCTGTCCGTGGCTATCCTAGCTATAAGACATTCCTGTCACTTTCTCCATATCGTAATCATCATGATAATACTGTCCCTCATGAGGGTCATCAAAGTAATTGTTATCAGACCGACCCTATGAGGCTACAGCGTTCTGAGCTCTGTCAGCCCCACCGGCTCCACGACCCCGTCCACGAGACCCGCGTCCTCTAGGGACCACCACCTTCTGCAAAAGCACAGGACACTCGCTACGCCAATGTCCCTCTTATTTACAATACTGATTCGGCCCCAAAGGCGTCGTATTCAGCTGCCAACTAGTACGTGGAAGCTGTCGGGCAGGACCACCACGTCCTCTACCATTCCCTCTAAAAACCTGCTGTAACAACACCTTTGTCTTCAAATCCTTATGGTTTTTCTCTGTCCTCTCCTTTTCCTCATTATCCCAATGCTCATAATACTGTGCCATATTCAAAATAACAGAAGGGGAAGAGGTGGACCAAGTACTTTCAGAAGGCTGCAATCGAGTTGCAATCTCAGGAAGGAAATTGGAAACAAATCTATTAACGAGCAACCGAACACCTCCCTCAATAGACAAATCCTGCCCACTGTAATCCAAAAACGTGTCTTCAAACCGGGTGGAAAAATCAGACACACTCTCATCTTTCATTTGTCTACAAGGCGACAATTTGTCCCAATCTACTTTTCTCTGTGGAATAAGAGAATGCATATATGTAATAATACGACCAGTCAAAGCAAGTATCTCAGCACAAGGTGTGTCTCCTGGCTTCCTTTCCTGATCCCATCCTTTAATCACATCCCATGTACCTCCCAACTCCGCAACGTGATCTTGGGTGTGCACCTGCCTCCAAATATCAACCGGAACCAGCAAACCAAAAAACATTTCAATATCAGCAAGAGTCATTACAGTGGAAGAGGCAGCTTCAGTCAAATCTTTATAATAAGCAGTAGGATTTTTCCTAGGGTCAGGCAAATGAGTCTTAAGAGATAAAACTTCACTTCTTTTCCTCAGAGTATAAACCCATTGTTCCTGAAAACGAGCCGCCTCCCTCGGCCTAGTAACATTGCCATGACCATCCATTAATTCCGGTCTTTTTGGATGATATATGGGATGAACCTCCCGCATTGGAAACTGAGACACTGACCTGGGACTTTTCTCATGTAGTATTCCCCTATATGTTATTATTGTCGTAACATTAGCAAAAACCTGTTCTGGCCCCAATTCACTAATATACACCCGATCTCTAATGTCATATAAAATTTGAGGCGCTTCCGCTTCGAAGTACTGTTGCCAAAGACCAATTAATATTGCGCACATGTATTAGAGGAAATGCTACTGTATAAAAGGCTCAAAATCTCTCATAGTTGCCCAGACATCCTCTACACTATAAATTGGATTACGAGCCCACTATGCAGCCTGATTAGCTATTATCTGTTTCTCATCATCTCCCACATCGGATCGCACCAACGGACCCATGCATTCCTTAAATTTCGTCCAATCCCTATCCTCAAATCCACGCATCGGGGTCCCACTGCTTACTAAAGTTGGGGGATGAAGAACCATAGTAGGAGAAACAACAGAAGTACCAGACACTATCGTCGCTGATAGTTGTGTCGCAGGAGAAAGAGCTGGCGAGAGGGACGCTGAGACAATAGATGCGGCATGGGTACTAACAGTCACAGTGGCCACAGGCGGCAAAGAAACAGAAGAAAGAGGAGGTGAAGGAGGAGCCGAAGCCACAGACGTTGAAATAGCAGCAGTATATACAGGTACAGAGACAGTGAAAGCAACTGTAACGGGCGGCTGTGAGGGCACCGGAACAGTGGGATATATTCTTTGCGAGGCGGGGGTCGGGTATCCAACAATTCTTCCACAAAAGTGTCATCTTCTTCCTGAACCACATACGATTTATCAATTTGTAATCGAAACCTTCTATCTTCACATTCAACTCACTTTTCCTGCTTGTCCCTATCATATGCCACAGCTTTCTGAGTCAATGTCTGCATTCTCACTTTCCAGACCTTTTTTCTGCCTTCAACTGCCTCTGTCTGGCTACGTTCTGCCATGTTCTGAGGGAATCAAACATAGACTGCCGACGTCGTCTCTTAAACAACTGTTCTTGTAAATACTCAATCTTTTGCTAATAAAAAGTGCCCATCAATGGCCACTGCAACTCGGCATTGCCCTAGTATATTTGTGCCATAACGTACTAAACATAATAGGGCCAAGACCATGCTTCACATACATATCAAAATTCGGAGTGCCTTCTGGAGGAGTCGGCTGACTTTCTTCCAATCGAACATCAGCAGAACAACAACGACAGCACAAGGAAAACAATTTACTAACACTAGGCATTCTCAAAAGAAAACAAGTTCACTATTGTATGCCTGGCAAAACAATTTGCAATTGCTTTTATCCAAAAGACGGTCCTTAGACCGTACCAAACACAAACCAAAATGGTACCATATCCACAAAAACACCAAAACAAACTCACCTGGTATACACAGGCCAAACAAATTAATTCTCCACTGCCGACTCTTCAGACCAAACGGTCAGATCCAAGGGTTTCGCCGTTCAGGACTCCAGTCGGGATGACCACTGGGCGAGGCACCGTCGGGCAGGACAGGAGGGGCAGCTGCAAGCACCAGGAACTCTTCGTGCAGGGATCCCTGATCTGTCTGTCTGACCAGACGATGGCATCGACCTCCCCCCCGACTGCGGAAGGGGATGCGTCACTCACCCGAAGGAGTCCCTGTTCGGGTGCCAACTGAAGGAAATGACCCAAATAGTGTCACCAGGGTTACTCGCGACCACCTCTCAGCCTTCCATAACAAATGAGGAGTCGGTCAGACAGTAGAGAACACAAACCAATACTTGTTTATTCAGATACACTCAGAGTGGAGCCCAATCTGCCCAGTCGCTTAGGAGTGCTGCAGAGGGACTGACATCAGCAAGCATAACAATACATTATGTACACTTCGAAACCAATGAAAACAGGCCCACCATGGAATTTTCCAAGCAGATGCAGCTGGACAGTAAATTACAAAGGAGTAAATTTCCATTCTGAAGCCGGGCACACATTATCTACTAGTGAAGACCATTCTGCCCGTGCCCACCATTAGACAAGTGGGAGAAGGCCTCTATCTAAAGGGAAAGGTATGCACTAATAAGAACAGTGCATTCATTAGTGTAGCAGAACTCAGCTTTGGATAAACATAACTTAGAAGAAGCCGTTCCTCAGAAATAGCAAAGAATTAGTTTCGATCATGATTCAAAATGGCGCCCATATACAAAATGGCGCTGCGAATGCTAACTTACGTAAGACAATGCGATAGCGTATTTTTTTATATTCCAACAAGAGTACCTTCTCCAGATTGCAGATTCTGCGTGTTCGGGATCGTGTTCTTTACAAAACTTCAGACGGAAGTCCGATGGTGCGTCCGAATGATGTGTTCGTGGTCGCATACTCTCGCGGGACCATGCGGCCACCTAGCAAATCTCGTGGCGCTCGCGAACAGCTCTGGAAATCTCATCAGCGATCTCAGGCACCCGGTAAGTCACTCCTGTGACCGCAAGAGCCCATTTCGGGCGCGCAAACAAAAAAAACCTCTGCTCTTTTGTGGAGTGCAGAGTTTTTTCAACTCTGCGTTCTACGCGGAACGCCGAGTTGCCACAACTCCGCAAACACCACGAGCGGAGCGCAGTTTTACACCTAGGGTTACTTATGACCTCACATATTACATCGCTCATGACATGGTCAGTGACACATAGATATATATATATGTGTGTGTGTGTGTGTGTGTGTGTGTGTGTGTGTGTGCAAGCAGGTGGATGAGACTGCATTGACCTGTTTCTTCATAGAAAGCTTGCTGTCTAAGTTGATGCTGAGATTGCGGGCATGGTCTGTCGGAGCAGAGGGTGTGCCATGTTCCGTGGGCCACCATACGTTGTTTCATGGTCAGGTATTTTTCCCAAAGATGAGGACTACCATCTTGTCCGTTTTGAGTTTAAGACAGTTGGGCTTCATCCAGTCAGCAACATTCCTCAAACAACTGTGGAAGTTGGCTCTGGTGTTGGAGGGGTCTTCTGACAATGAGAGGATGAGCTGGGTGTCATTAGCATAGGAGTTATTGTTGAGTCCATGTGATCTAACGGTGGTGGCCAGGGGGGTCATATAGGTGTTGAAGAGAGTGTGGTTGAGGGACAGTCCTTGGGGGACGCCACATGATCTTCTTGTGGTAGAGTCTGTTGATCAGGATGTGATGGGAGATGGCGTCAAAGGCAGCAGATAGGTCCAAGAGGATGAGGGCTGCCTTTTTTGCGTGGTCCAGGAGGGTTCTGATGTCGTCAGTGGCTGCCATAAGGGCTGTCTCTGTGCTGTGGTTGACTTGAAAACCAGATTGGGAGGGGTCCAGGAGGTTGTTATGTTCCAGGTGTTCAGTAAGTTGCTGGTTGATAGCTTCAAGTTGATAGCTATGATCCCTGTTTCCTCTGTGACCCCTCTTTTCTGATCTTCCTGATGGTTGCCTGGCTCTGCCGCGGCCAGCCATTTGACGTCCCCATCAAAGAATGATTTCTACATCATTGTCAAAATGGAGATTGAGGATTGCCAGTGACTTTTGCCCAAAGCTAAAAACCTAAGGCGGGCACACACTCTGGCTTGGGGGTCTGACTTTAAAATAATTTTGGAAATTTGTGTTTGGGCCGTTTATGGACTATGGACTTTTTTGATTCCCCTCTGTATATAACTTAGTTCCCTTGATGCTTCCTGACATGTTTTGGTTATTTGCTAACCTCCTTTGAGTAATTGAGTTAGCACGAAGTTGTGAATATGGAGGAGACACCCGGACTACTTTCGTTTCCTTGTATGTCGCCAGATGTTACGGATCGGCTACTGGAAGGAGTTAAATCTGGTTCCCCTTTGGATCCGTGCCCCCTAAAGGTGCTAAAAATTGGTCGCGAGGTTATTATCCCCCAACTTACTTCTGTACTGAATGTAGCTATCTCAGAGGGGCACTATCCTATCTTGTGGAAGACTGCAGTGGTCAAGCCGCTTTTAAAAAAGCCTTCATTGGACCCTACGGAATTGAAAAATTATCGTCCGATCTCTCTGCTACCTGTCCCAGCCAAGATTTTGGAAACTTATTTAAATTCTCACCTTAGTGCCTACTTAAAGGACCATCAGTTACTTGATGGATCACAGCATGGCTTTAGAAGCCGTCACAGTACAGAAACAGCATTAACTGCCGTATTCAATAACATCCGTACTCAGGTGGACGCGGGGCACACCACATTGTTGGTTCTACTTGACCTTAACGCAACTTTTGATACCCTATCTCCTCTGAGGCTGGTTGAACGTCTCAGAGAGATAGGGATCGGGGGCTCGGCCCTGGGGCTTCTTGCTTCCTTTCTCAAGGATTGGGCACAGACTGTAAAATTTGGCCAATTCTACTCGGCCTCAAACCCCCTGTCGTGTGGAGTCCCTCAGGGCTCCTCCCTGAGCCTGACACTTTTTAATATTTATGTCGCCCCGTTGGCAAAGGTGGTGAGATCCTTTGGGTTGGAGGTGTTGTCCTACGCTGACGACACCCAAATAATGGTGTCCATCACTCACAGTATCAGGGACTCTGCCACTAACTTTAGAAACTGTATGCAGGCAGTCTTCTCCTGGATGGTGGAAAATTTCATGAAGCTAAACGGGGAGAAGACTGAGGTTTTGATCTTTGGCAGCAAATTGGACATTTGGTCCAACGATTGGTGGCCGGATACGCTTGGCAGCTGCCCCTGTCCTGTATCCCATGGGAAAAATCTAGGGGTCATTGTGGACAACTCTCTTTCTTTGAGCCTGCAGGTTAGTAGGACAGTGTCCTCCTGTTTTGGGATAATCAGGATCCTTAGAAAAATCTCCCATTTCCTTTCATTTGCCGCATGCAAACAGGCTATTATTGCCTTGGTAATGTCCAGATTGGATTATTGTAACGCCCTCTATCTGGGCATTAACAAAGGCTTGGTGCGACGCTTGCAGCTTGTGCAGAATGCTGCGGCCAGGATGGTGATGGGGCTCCCGAAATACCACTCAGCCTCAGCGTCTCTTATGATGCTGCATTGGCTTCCTCTGAACCGTAGGATTCTTTTTAAAACTCTTTGCCTGACTCATAATGCCTACTATGGCTTAGGCCCTGATGGTATTAATGCAATATTCCATCACTATGTCCCTACTAGGCAGCTCAGGTCTGCTAACAAAAATCTTTTAACAGTGCTGAGGTTTAAAAAGGTGAAATGGGGAGGTAGAGCTTTCTCTACTGCTGCGGCTAAGTTGTGGAACTCCCTCCCGGAAGATCTTTCTGGTCAGGTGTCACATTCTCTCTTCCGTAAAGCCTTGAAGACCTGGCTTTTTACACAGATCCTAGTCTGAGCATATCATCTTGTCTGCACATTTGGTCCCGCAATAGTGCCTTGACGCCCTTGGGCAAAGTTTAGCGCTCTACAAGTTTAATATTCATTCATTCATTCATTGTCCCCCTGTGTAAAGAGCACACATTTTTATGTTACAAAATTATATATATATATATATATATTCACTGAAAAAAACACAGATTTCAGGGACATTATAGTTAGGAATTAGCATTTAAAAACCTTCGAAATTCACTGAAAACCACAGGTTTCAGGGATGTTATAGTTAGCCTGACATTTTACTCATACAAAACCAGAGAAATTCGGCAGTTATAGTTAGCTGAGTTAACTATAACTTGCGCCCCCGCAATGCACTGCTGATGACGTCACATATTACATCACTCATGACATGGTCAGTGACATCACTGATGACATCACTGATGACATCTCAAATGACATCACTGATGACATCATCAACTTAATCTCTGATGCACCTCCTCACACCCTAATATAACCTTTGATGCACCCACTCTACAATATAGACTTCCATTCTCGAAACCAAAGACACACCAATACCAGTTAGTACATACCCACTCACTGATTCATAGGTCTACACACACATCCACTCACTAACCAATACAGTCTCTCATACACGCACTCACTAATCAATATAGCCACTGATATATACATTTATACACCCATACAGACACTCACACACCGCCACTCACCCATAGAGTTACTCACACACCTAGTCAGTCACCCAAAGAATCAATCACACTGCCATTTTCTCACCTATGCAGTTATACATACATCACCTCACTTATTCATACAGATGCTAACACATACTGACTCTCTTATACAATCACTCACACAAGCACACACTCATCTACACAGTCACTCTCACAATCCTTACTCTCACATATAGTCACTTATATACTCCAACACTTACATATACTGCCTTTCACATATGTAGTTACTCACACATATACCACTGAGATATTCACTCACTCACGAACACAGCCATACGCACACTCATTCACCCATACAGCCCCTTGTACACGCACTGATGAATCCATACACCCAGTAAATCACCCACTCACACATCCATGCAGGGAGTTACACCCTCCCCACCCACCCACACAGACACTCAGGCACCCATACAGGTACTCAGACAACCAATCATTAACCCATATAGATACTCATGTAGCTACTCACCAACCCATGCAGCCACTTAGACACCAACTGACAGACTGATACAGACATTCAAACAGATTAATCATTCTCCCATGCATTCACTAAGACACGTTTAATTCCACACTTATACAGTCAGTCACGCACCTACTAAATCATCCATTCAGACACTCATACACCCACTCATTCTTCAATACACCTTGGCGTATATATATATATATATATATATATATATATATATATAACATTCTTAAACTTTTTAGAAACACTCAGTCACTGGAAGATGTCATCAGTGATGTCATTTGAGATGTCATGAGTGATGTCACTGACCATGTCATGAGTGATGTATTATGTGACGGCATCAGCAGTGCATTGCGGGGCGCGAGTTATAGTTAGCTCAGCTAACTATAACAGCCAAATTTCTCTGGTTTTGTACGAGTAAAATGTCAGCCTAACTATAACGTCCCTGAAGCCTGTGTTTTTTTTTGTGAATTTCTAAGGTTTGTAAAATGCTAATTCCTAACTATAGCGTCCCTGAAACATGTGTTTTTTCAGTGAATTTCCAAGGTTTTTTAAATGCTACTTACTAACTATAACATCCCTGAAACCTGTGGTTTTTTCAGTGAATTTCTAAGGTTTTTTAAATGCTAATTTCTAACTATGCCTACATAGGTAGGACATGTGCAGAAAAAAGGAAGAAAGGTGCAGAAAGAAGCAAGAGAAGTGCAGAGAGGCAAGAGAGGTGCAGAAAGAGGAAGAAAGGTGCAGAAAGAAGCAAGAAAAATGCAGAAAGAGGCAACAAAGGTCCAGAAAGAGGAAGAAAGGTGCAAAAAGAAGCAAAGAGGTGCTGAAAGAAGCAACAGAGGTGCAGAAAGAGGCCTACTTCGACTGTACCTTTCCAAAGACTCATACAAAGTAGCCTAATCACTAATCCTTCTCCCAAAATGTCTTAAACCTCACTTTTCTCTTGAAGGTTCACTATTCATTGACTGCTCAAAATGTTAGGCCTACCAAATGTAAAACAGCAATCCTAACCATATCACTGTTGTAAGTCTCACCACGTTTGTGAAGGTGTGCATGTGTGTGTCTCTGCTTTTACCTAGTGACATGTTACATAAAAATAAACATACAAATACTTAAATACCTGTGTTTCAAACAGCATACTCTGTATATTTGTGTACAAAAAGGTGTATGCATTTCTTTCTTCTGACAATACAGGGCACATGGGTATTCAATAGTATATTTGAGGGGCTCTATAACACCTATATACATAAGACATGTCTACCTGTGCAACCGAATGACAGAGCAGAACTGAGAAGATTTGATCACCGTCAGGAGAAGCTACTCGCTTTTTAAGCTATCATCTTCAGATGCAATTCACATGTTAGACTACATGTACAAGTAGACATATACCTCAGTCACAAGATCACGCAGACCTTTAAACTTGACAGCTTCCACTTCCCATTTGAGTACACAAAAAGAGGCAAGAGAAGTTCAGAGAAAAGCAAGAGAAGTGCAGAAAAAAACAAGAGAGGTGCAGAAAGAGTAACAAATGTGCAAAAATAGGCAAGAGAAGTGCAGAAAGAGGAAAGAGGAAGTGCAGAAAGAGGCAAGAGAAGAGCAGAAAGAGGCAAGAGAGGTGCAGAAAGAGGGAAGAGGGGTGCGGAAAGCGTCAAGAGGGGTGCAGAAAGAATCAAGAGTAGTGCAGAAAGAAGCACGAGAAGTACAGAAAGAAGTAAAAGAGGTGCAGAAAGAGGCAAGAGGGTTGCAGAAAGAAGCAAGAGATGTGCAGAAAGAGGCAAGAGAAGTGCAGAAAGAAGCAAGAGAGTTGGAGAAAGAAACAAGAGAGGTTCAAAAAAAGAAAGAGAAGTGCAGAAAGAGACAAGTGAGGTGCAAAAAGAGGCAAGAGAGGTGCGAAAAGAGGCAAGAGAAGTGCAGAAAGAAGCAAAAGAGGTGAAGAAACAGGCAGGAGAACTGCAGAAAGAGGCAAGAGAGTTGCAGAAACAGGCAAATGAGGTGCAGAAAGAGGGAACAGGGGTGCAAACAGAGGCAAGAGAAGTGCAGAAAGAGGGAAGGGGGTGCAGAAAGAGGCAAGGGGGGTGCAGAAATTTAAGAGAGATGCAGAAAGAAGCAAGAGCAGTGCAGAAAGAACCGACAGAGGTGCAGAAAGAGGCAAGAGGGGTACAGAAAGAGGCAAAAGAAGTACAGAAAGAAGCAAAAGAGGTTCAGAAAGAGGCAAGAGAACTGCAGAAAGAGGCAGGAGATGTGCAGAAAGAGGCAAGAGAGGTGCAGGAAAATGAAAGAAGGGTGCAGAAAGAAGCAAAAGAGGTGCAGAAAGAGGCAAGAGGGGTGCAGAAAGAGGCAAGAGAGGTACAGAAAGAGACAAGGGAGGTGCACAAAGAGGGAAGAAGGGTGCAGAAAGAGACAAGAGGGATGTTGAAAGAAGCAAGAGAGGTACAGAAAGAAGCAAGAGAAGTGCAGAATGAAGCAACAGGGGTGCAGAAAGAGGCAAGAGGGGTGCAGAAAGAGGCAACAGAGTTGAAGAAGGAGGCAAGAGAACTGCAGAAAGAGGCAAGAGAGTCACAGAAACAGGCAAAAGAGGTGCAGAAATAGGGAACAGGGGTGCAGACAGAGGCAAGAGAAGTGCAGAAAGAGGGAAGAGGAGTGCAGAAAGAGGCAAGAGGGGTGCAGAAATTTGCAAGGGAGGTGCAGAAAGAAGCAAGAGCAGTGTAGAAAGAACCAATTGAGGTGCAGAAAGCAGCAAGAGGGGTGCATAAAGAGGCAAGAGAGGTGCAGAAATAGGCAAGTGAGGTACAGAAACAGGCAAGAGTGGTGCAGAAGGAAGCAACAGAAATGCAGAAAGAGGCAAGAGAAGTGCAGAAAGGGGCAAGGGAAGTACAAAAAGAGGCAAGAGAGGTGCAGAAACAGGAAACAGAGGTGCAGAAAGAGAGAACAGGCATGCAGAAAGAGGGAAGAGGGGTGCAAAAAGAAGCAAGAGAGGTGCAGAGAGAAGCAAGGGAAGTGCAGAAAGAAGAAAGCGAGGTGCAGAAAGAGGCAAGAGACGTACAGAAAGAGGGAAGAGAGTACATAAAGAGGCACGAGAAGTACAGAAACAAGCAGCAGAGGTGCAGAAAGAGGCAAGAGAGGTGCAGAAGAAAAAAGCAAGAGAGGTCCAGAAAGAAGCAAGAGAGGTGCAGAAAGAAGGGAGGTGCAGAAAGTGGAAGAGATGTGCAGAAAGAGGCAAGAGAAGTACAGAAAAAGGAAGAAATGTGCAGAAAGAAGCATGAGAAATGCAGAAAGAGGCAAGAGAGGCGCAGAAAGAAGCAAGAGTGGTTTGCACACCATTAGTACCAATTTAACACCCACATTTAGCAATAAGTAACAGGTGACCATTCTATGTTTGCATAGGGCCTTCCACCACACTGTAACACTTGTTGCTGCATTTTTGGTAATGTTTGAGCCGTTTGAGCTAGAAACAAGGTTTTTGTTGTTCAAATCTGCAGATTATGCAGCAGATGATGGATTATGTGGCAAATGCGGAAAATGTATAATTGTGCGAAAGTCGGTGCAGCCAAACAGTCGCATAATTCCAGTGGCCCTGATCATACCTCTGACTAGGTCCAGAAGTGCTCCTCAGTGGTTCCTTCTTTTTTTGTCTCATTGAGTTTATACTTTAGCTTCTTTTGGAAACGAGGAAGACTAAACCTGAGGTTACCACTCCACAACACAGAATACCATACCACATAATTAGTCTCCATAACACATAATCCCACTCTACATAATTCCTATACACTAAATACCACATACTTTCTATCCACATAATTTCACTGCACAACATACCACATAATTTCACTACACACAACGTACATCCACTCCACTCCAAATAACATTAGTAAAAAACTATTACATTTACAATGCTAATAGATCTAACTCTTGCAAATCCGAGACCTATTGCAACTAGTAGTTGCATTTGCAGAGTGGTGGAGAAAGGGGGCTGGGCCTCCAACCAGCACTCAGGAATTCTGCTGCGTATGACTTACAGGAGGTACCAGGAGGGCTTCTTGTCCCCTAAAGTCTCTCAGGAGTAAAGTGGGCCAGGAGTGTGCCAGGAGGCGCATTTGCAGAGTGGTGGGAAAAGGGTGTGTGGCCTCCAAGTCCTCTCAACAATCCCCCTGTCTGGGACTTACTAGAGGTAACAGGAGGGCTTGTTGGCCCCCAAAGACCATCAGCATTCAAGTGGACTTCATTCTCCAACCACCACTCTGCCAGGAGGTGCGTTTGCAGAGTAGTGGTAAAGGGGGTATGGCCTCCAGCGACGTGCCTGAGTTTTTTTTTTAATTAAATATTATTTTTTAGGAAAGGCGGCTACATAGCTCCCCTTCCATGGGCCAATTTCATGAGCATTCTGGACAGTCTTTTATGAAATGGGGAGGGGGCTGTGTGGCCCCCTTCTCGGGCCGATTACTGCCCCGGGACCCCATTCCCTGGGGCCCAGCTTTTCATTTGTTGTGCTTCGGGCAGGTTGCGGTCCCCGGGGCAGCAAAGGGGCGCAGGAGCCCCCCACTTTATTAATAAATCTAGCCCCGGGGAGGTGGCTGACCCTGGGGCTGCGGGGGGCCCCCACATCAATATTTAATCTTCCCCCGGGACCTGACCCACCAAGGTACTTAGATTATACGAAGCACTACTCTGGGCTAACTATAACTTACACCCTCACAATGCACTACGTATGACCTTACATATTACATCACACATGAAATGATCAGTGACACAACTGATGACATTTCAAAAGATATCACTGATGACATCATCCCATGACTGTAAATGTTTCGTAAACGTTTCTGAAACTTAAATATACCTTCTAAGCTACAGCATAAGTTAATTTCCTATTTTTTCTGTACTAGTAATCAGTCATGCTATTTCTAACATATCTCATCTGAGTGGCTGTTTGACTGTCTGTATCAGTGTGTGAGTGGATGTCTGAATGGTTGTATGGGTGTGTGAGTGGCTGTGTGAATAGCTGCATAAGCATTTGAGTGGGAATATGAGTAGCTCAGTGGTTCCCAAACTTTTTTGACTCGCGGCTCCTTTGACCAATTGGCCGTAGGCCGCGGCTCCCCATTACATTACTATTTTTTGGTGGGAGAGAATGTAAGGCCGACCTCGGTAGGACTTCCATTTTAATCCCTGAAAATAATAGGAATGAAGGTATGGAGAGCTTCTCATATCATTTTCCTATAATCGTTCTCTTTTGAGGTCCTGCTCAACTGACTAAATCAAACTTGGTTTACTTCTTAGATTGTTTCTATAAAGAATTTTACGGTCGAATGTGCTAGCACGCAGAGCCCGTGTGGCACAATACATTCCTCTTTAATTACGTGCCTGACTGTTTCACAGCTGATCATTTTAGGCACACCACGCACCTGCTTGCTTGCAGATAATTCAGTTAATTATAGGCGAACATTGCCGTTGTGGCCATGCTGCACTGCTGTGTTTTGCTGCTGTTTTGTTTTTTTAAACGTGACGATTTGGAGCAGGCAGAGGGAAAAGGCAGCCGGCGCTGCCATGACCCTCACTGGCAGGGCCTGGTATCACAAGGCAGAGAAGCGAGGAAGCCCCACTGTACTCCGAAAGCGGAAACTACGCACCTGCAGCCTGGCTCCAAAAAGGAAGGGAGGGCAGTTTAGGCCAAGCAGGGGATCGTGACAGCGCGCCATCCCAACTGGGACACATTCGCCTGCATTGCTCAGTTTCCAGAGGGCAGGCTGTTGGCCTCTCAGGGCAACTTTGGGGCAGCCTGGACTGTAAACAAACCCAGGAGGAAGAAGTCCACCTTCTTGCTGACGGGGTGCCAGCTTCTGCCTAATGGGCCACTCTTCTCTCCTCACCCCGCCTGAGAGGAGTCTGGGGCAAAGGTCTGCAGGCCTCATTCAAGTGCCGACAGCTGGAAAAGCATTGCATTTTAAGCAAAACTTGGATTTTCAAAGCGCCCGGACACATTTCTTTGTCAGAGAGGAACGTAAAACTACAGCTTTTACAGTAGCTGTCAACTTACATGACCCAAGCATGTTTGCACAACTGTATTTTTCACGAGGATTAGCTGTTTGTAACTGCTTTTTACTAGGTTAGTGCCCTTCCATTTTTGTTGCTTTACAACAGTTTTAAGATATTAGAGTTAATAGTTCCTCAAAAGAATGTAATTTCTTATATTTAAATGTTTCCCTCATCTTCATTGCTTGATTTTGTTTGCGAGAAAATGTCACACATAATTGTTGAAATGTCACTCATAATTACACTGAAATTATGAAAACGTCACACATGGCAATCTGAAACCTTGGCAGCTATGAGAGAGAACGAAAAAAACAAATCATGGGGCTAAAAGGCACAAGTTCACCACCTAGTGGGCGCCAGGAGCAGTGCAGCCGGCCTACATGTAAACGGCCAATGTAATTCCTAAAAGATTCTTCTCTGCAATTGCGACCGTGGCGCCCCTGGCTGGTTTTAGTGGCGCACCGGGGTGCCGCTGCGCACAGTTTGGGAACCACTGGAGTAGCTGTATGGGTGACTGAGTAGCTGTGTGAGTGGCTGTATGGGTGAGGGAGAGGGTGTTTGAGGGGCTGTATGGGTGAGTGAGCAGCTGTTTGAGTGTGTGTATAGATGAGTGGGTGTGAGTGGCTATTTTGGAGAGTGAATTTCTGTGTGAGTGGCTATAGGTGTCAGTGAGTGTGTGTGTAAGTGGTTCTATTGATGTGTGAATGAATATGTATGTGGTTCTGTGGGTGTGTGAGTATTGGTATGAGTAGTTGTGTGGGTGAGTGAGTGGCAGTGTGAGGGGCTGTATAGGTGAGTATATGGGTATGTGAGTACCTGTATGGGGGGGGAGTGGCTGTGTGAGTGTCTGTATGTCTGTATGATTGAATGTGTGAGTGGCTGTATTGGTGAGTTAGTGGGTATATTAGTGGTTGTATGGGTGAGTTAGTGGGTATGTGAGTGGTACTATAAGTGGGTGGTTGTGTGAGAGGCTCTATGGTTGAGTGATTGTGTGAGTACTGATATGGGTCAGTGAATGGGCATGTGAGGGGGTGTAAGGGTGAGAGTGGGTGTATGAGAGGTTCAATGGGGGTGTGAGTGGGTGTGTGAGTGGTTCTGTGGATGGTGTCATCAGTGATGTCATTTGAGATGTCATGAGTGATGTCACTGACCATGTCATGAGTGATTTAATATGTGAGGTCATAAGCAATGCATTGCGAGGGTGTAAGTTATAGTTAGCTCAGGTAACTATAAATGCTGAATTTTGCTGGTTTTGTAAGAGTGAAATTTGAGCCTAACTATAACGTCCCTGTAACCTTTGGTTTTTCAGTAAATTTCTGCATTTCTTTAACATTCTATTTCTTAACTATATTGTCCCTGTGACCTTTGATTTATTGAATGAATTTCATCAATTTTTAAATTGTATTTCTTAACTTTAACCTGTAACCTTTGAGAGTGGATGTGTGAGTGGCTGTATGGGTCTCTGAGTTGGTGTGTGAGTGGCTATATCAGTCTGTGTGTGGGTGTGTGAGTGACTGCATGGGTGTGTACATGTAAGTGGGTATATAAGTGCCTGTGTAGATCTATGAGTGGGTACGTGAGTATCTGAATGGGTCTGTGAGTGGCTGCATGAGTGTCTAAGTGGGTCTGTGACTGGATGCATGAGTGTCTTAGTAGGTCTGTGAGTGGGTGCATGAGTGTCTAAGTGGGCCTGTGAGTGGCTGCATCAGCCTCTTTCTGGGTCTGTGAGTGGGTACATGAGTGTCCTTGAAGGTCTGTGAGTAGATGAGTCTCTAAGTGGGTGAGTGAGTAGATGCATGACTGTCTGAGTGGGTCTGTGAGTGGTTGTATAAGTTTCTGAGTAGGTCTGTTACTGGGTGAGTGAGAGTCTGTGTAGGTTAGTCAGTGGGTGCATGAGTCTCTGAGTAGATCTGTGAGTGAGTGCGTGAGTATCTGACGGGGTCCATGAATATCTGAGTGGGTCTGTGAGTCGGTGCATGAATGTCTGAGTCAGTCTGTGAGTTGGAGCATGATTCTCTGAGTGTGTCAGTGAGTGGGTGCATGAGTCTCTGAGGGGGTCTGTGAGTAAGTACATGAGTCTCTGAGTGGGCCTGTGAGTGGTTGTATGAATATCTGAGTCGGTCTGTGAGTCGGTGCATGAATGTCTGAGTCAGTTTGTGAGTTGGTGCATGATTCTCTGAGTGTGTCAGTGAGTGGTTACATGAGTCTCTGAGTGGGTCTGTGAGTAAGTACATGAGTCTCTGAGTGGGCCTGTGAGTGGTTGTATGAGTGTCTCAGTGGGTCTGTGGGTGGGTGCATGAGAGTCTGAGTGTCTGTCAGTGGGTGTGTGATTCTATGAGTGGGTCTGTGAGTGGGTCTGTGAGTGTTTGAGTGGATCTGTGAGTGGGTGTGTGAGTATATGAGTGGGTCTGTGTAGGAAAGTCCCTCTTTTGACATGGTTATCCCCCATTTTTTGCTTGATGCCTGATGTAATTTTTTCAAACTATAAGTGCAATGGGTCCCTGCTAACCAAGTTCCCGGTGCCAGATTTTTTTCCCAAAACTGTGCCACGATTGGCACAACCTTAGCCACCCCTGTAAGTCCCTAATAAATAGTACCCCTGCTACCTAGGGTATGGGTACTGAAGAGGGTCCACTGGGGGTGCAGCACAAATTGTGCCACCCCAAAGAGACACTAAACCAAGACCATGCAAACTGCCATTGTAGACTGCATGTCTGTGTGCCATGCCCTCATACACTCTATGAGGTATAGGTAAGACACCCCTACTGCAGGCCTTACAGCCCCAAGGCAGGGTACACTATACCCCATGTGTGGACATCTCTGCCTGAGCAGATATGACCCTACAATAGCTAAGCCATTCTTAGATATTGTAAGTGCACAGGAAAACCATAAAGAGTACATGGGCTGGATACTTGTCATTTTGAGTTTCCCAGCTCCATGATGGCTTCACTGTGCTCTAAGATATTTGATACCAAACATCTTGTCTTAATAAATCGTCACTGTTGGATTTATTAATAAATATGCACAGGAGACCCTTTAGAGGGTCCTCTGAAACCTACCAAGCACTGGTGTGGTCTCTGACTAGTCATAACCTACCTGCACCATCAGATATGTTTCTGACCTCATGGGGTGAGAGCCTGTGCTTTCAGAGGCCTGAAACAAAGCCTGCTCTGGGTGAATGTGCTTCATACCTCCTCCAGGCCAGAATGGTCTTCTGGAGTGGGAAGCTTCAAAGGTCGTGCTTCCTTTGAAGTGCCACCCAGGCTTCCCCAGATAGTGGGGGATGCCAACTCCCCTGTCCAAAATTTTGCAAGAGGACAAGCAGAAAAATTAGTTAGATGAGGGGGAGTGTCTTCATTTAACCAGCACCACCACTAAGGTGTGGCAGGTGATGTAGACCCCACTTTTGAAAATCCACCATCTTGAGATGGTGGGAAAATAATCTATTAAGGCTAGGGTACTACCCCTTCCCACAAGAAGTGGTCACTTAGAGGGTGTAGACACCCTAATGGTAGGTAGCCCATTGGCTACTACCTGTCTCCCCCTTTAATGCCCCTAAATTCAGTATTTAGATGGCATCCCTGGACCTTAAACTTAGATTCGATGGACAAGAAGAAAATATAGACAAAGAGGGTCTGCTCGAAAACTAAAGCCCTGTGCAGAAAAAATTGGCACCCAACTCTCCCTGCTGCCTTAAGGACTCGACAATCATGATGTGCTGTCTTGTCCTGCCACTGTGAGTCCTCCTAGAATCCCAGAGCTCCTTCAGCCTTCAAGGAATCACCAAGAACCGCCCTTGGAGTAAAAGTATCACTCCCCTGCACACCGCAGGCACCGAACCCTCTAGATCCGGTTTGTCGACTTGCTGCTCCCCGGCGACTCTGATGCAGCACCCAAACCAAAAAAGGTACATCAGCTCCGAAGGGTCAGCTCTGTCTCCCATCGGACCCGCACCGTACGAATACCCTTGGTACTGGACCCCCTCCAGCAAACAGCAAGACACTATGGGGCCGATTCCGATCTCGGCCGCTAGGGCACCGAATCGGATTCGGCTTAACCGGATCCGTTTCGGAGCCCTATTTCCCGACCGAGTTGTACGTGTGTCCGGGAGAGCGAGTACGATGCGTGCGCTCGTGAAATCTCTGACCGACTCGTTCACAGGACCCGACCGCTCCGACCGACTCGCACAGGGTCGACGCGCACCTCGCAATGGAGACGTTTCCCGGCCGGGTAAGTACGATGCACACCTCGACCGCTCCGACCGACTCGCACAGCCCGGCTCCAAGGAGCTGTCGGAGCCGCACTTTGGGGGTGCGTGTCGGACCCCCCTGGAAGCGTAGGCGTGCGAGTCGCACACAGGGGGACACATGGGTCCCCCTACACGTGCATGTACGGTGCGACCCGCATCGACGCGAACACGCTGTAGGGGGCGCCTTGTTCGCGTCGTGCCCATTGAGTCAATGGGAGCCCGTGTACGTGTCGTACGACCGGCTCCCATTGACTTCAATGGGAGTCCGACCGAATCGAGTCCGATAGCATGCGTGCGCATCGTACTCGTTCGGTCGGACTGCTAGGGTCCGATTCGGTTGGAAATCTCTCCGGGTCCAACTCGGTCGGAGAGATTTCCGGCCCGAATCGGAATCGGCCCCTAAGTCAGTTCTGGACTCCAACTACCCCAGAAGCAAGCACCCATTGAGGGACAATGAGACCCCTGAGAACCACTGTTTGAGTGGCCCAGCTGTCGCAGAATCTCCTCTCCAAGTTGCCTGCTCCTACCCGTGAGGACATCTCGACTCACGGCGCACGGCTGACCTATCTGCTCTGCACCAGGCCTGACCAACCTTGGTAACGATAATCCTTGTCCCATCAATTCCAAAACTTTGTGACGAAAGAAATGTACTGTCAAGACATGACACAACTGAATGTATTAAATGCCTATGGCATGACGGCCATTGCAGGATGCCCAAGGTACATCAATACACAGTGAATGTGAAAATGTGTACCATTCCATGGATACCGATACATGTATGTTTCCAAACATACCCTGTGTGGAGATGGTCATAATTACATCTGCCTATGGTGTTGGTATTGCACAGTCTATCAACTGTGTTACCTGTGCAATTAGGCCCATCTACATCAGATATGCTAGGTGTAGGGATGTGTGTAATCAATCAAAGAAGTTATGCGTATGTTGGCTGTTGGGGCAACTGACTTAGGTATAACGTAAATCATGAGAGTTCATGATGTTGATACCTGTCCCTAATCAGGTTATGACTGACATATAATGTAAACTTTTTCCACAGACAACATGACCCCTGAGGAACAGCGCAATTTCCACAAGCGTAAGGTTCACTACCAACAAATAAAGCGGGTTGCGAAGTCATACAGGGCCATGAAGCAACGCTACCAGACCGAAAAGGCCCAGGAGCAGTGATCTGTGTTCCCCAGGGGACCAAAACCACCAGCACAGGAAGTTTGGACAGCTGTTTCCAACCAACTGCAGGACCCTCACAGACAGCAACACCCTGCACCTCACAGAGTGGACCCTAACAGGCACCGGAACCGACACACCAACCCAGGGGAGGGCTGTCCAAGTTTGAGGTGGACATGCGAAAAGAAAAGTCACATTAAACTGCGCATGGCAGTAGTCGAAAATAAGGTGGACCAGGCCTTGTCCCTGCTACAGGACATCAAGCAGGCAGTGGGACAGGGCAAGCGTTAGGACACACCATGTCACCTCCAGCTATTTCAACCTGCTTGAGAGGCAGCTCTTTTATTAGTGCAGTCAATAGGATAGGTTAGGTTAGAGTAGTGTTAATATAGTGTTATGATGGTGTAAATAGCGGGTTCTTAAGGGTGGGTTTGATTGTTCTTGTATAGGATTGCTTTGGGTTGAATAGGGAATAGGGGTTGATGTGCGTGTTTATGTACAAAAATAAAAACTAACATTTAAAACAAAATCCAAATTATATTTGTTTAGGTTACATGTGTAGGTAGTTGATGTTTTGGTATAGTTTAATTGGTCCTGTGTTAAGAGTTGACTTAAGGGGGGTGGGGGTTGATGTTTAAAATGTTATGCTAAGTGTATAGGTTAAGCTAAGCTAAGTTAAGGTAGTGTTGAGTTTAGATAGGTTAAGGTAGTGTAGGATAGGTCAGGATAGGTCTTTAGCATAGGATAGATAGGTATAGAAACTGTTATTTTTATATTTCCATTAAATATACTAGTTTCATACATATAGGTGTACATCATGATTTACTATGTATCAGTGATCTATTGTGCTCAGCTGAAGTTGTAGACTTGCACTAGTCTTAGCTTACAGTGTCTGGCAACATGTGTGAATGTGTGTCTGATCTGTGGACAGGGATCTTTCATACTGCCCATTACTTCACATGATCTTACATACAGACATTGTTGACCAGGTGACATGGCTTTTATCGAGACATGATGACAGAGTGCTCATTTTGTAGTCACATACAAGCTCAATGTGTGTTGCAAATGCAACATGTCTTGGAGGGATGTTGTGCCCTATGACTTCTACACATATAGTTGGTATATGAACTGATACACTGATGGCTGCCTCATAACCTCTTACACTTGCTATGTGAACTTGTCAACCCAATGTGGTATTTTTTGCTAGTAAATATGGATGGACATGACACTTGTGGGGTGACTGATCTTACCATTCACATTGACTGCATGACACCGGGTGCACATTATTGTAGCGACCTTGAGTATGCAGTTAATGCTCATCACACAATAGGTGCTGTCAACATTTGTCAAAATCTCACTGCCTAGCGCTGTCCCAGTCTCTTCTGACACAATGATGTCCCTTTTCATAGTATTTGACGTAGTGGCCACTCTGATTAGCCAATGGTTACCATTTTCCTGACTCATAGAGACAGACGACACACAGCTAGTACTTTTTGGTGCATTTATTTACATGTGCAATTTTGGATTGGTCTCACAGGGACAGTTCATAGGATAACAACCCCAAAGGATGTTTCAAGTCAGTGGATGTCCAGACAGAGTCCTTGTGGGGAACATGTCATGGGACATGTTGAGGATTATGAATGCATCATTCAGGAGGATGACCGCAGTGTCATTAGGGAGGATAGGGCACATTGGCAGTCCACAAATTTTCAAGGTGAACAGGGCAAAGTAAAAATGAGGACAGTGACAGCAGATGTTCCCTGGCATGTTGGTCAGCACAGGGCTAAGTAGAAACTGGACATATGACACAGTTGAATGCTACCACAGACTTTTTCTTTGGAAAGATGTGCCATCCACATCTCCATCCTCTGATGTGTGTGGTGTCTTCCATGAGACAGGTATTATAGATGCGGCAGGTGAGGGCACCACACACACATCAGGGGCGGAAGAAGTGGATGCTGTGCTTGTAGCAGCATTCATATGTGCTAAAACACAAGTCATCACTGCAGCGAGGAGGATCTGATGGTTTTGCAACACAGTAAGCAAAGTCGCAGTGGTAGGCAGCCAAGGCCGCCATTTGGGAGTTCTGCTTCCGATCCATGGTCTCCAAGATGGTTCAGATAGCCCCCAGCTCTTTGGCCAGATCGCTTGTGCTACTTTGGCAGGGCAGTTGTTGATACCTATTCCTCATGACACCAGCAATATCAGCCAGGGACTGCTGGAGGCCATGGAGCGGTGAGTAGGTGCCTCTGATGGCGGAAGAGTTGTCCCTATTGGGACTGAGGCATCCACCGATCCCCTCTACGTTGGCTGTCAGTGTCTCCATCTCCGCACACCTGATCTGTCAACTCCAGCTGGACTCCTACCGCAGTCCACTGGAAGGTGATCTGTGGGTCCTCGGAGTCCAGGGGTGTTGGTGTCGTGGGAGGAGGTGCCTGTTGGTTGTTAGGCGGGGTATGTGGAGACACTACAACGCTGCTGACCCTCCCTGTGTCTGGAGATGGTGTCCCAGTGGAGTCCCAGAGCTCTTGGAGGGTGTCCCGATCGATGGTTGTCCTGGTAGGTTGTCATCATCATCCTCATCAGTGATGTCCCGGACAGGGTGCTGGCCAGGAGGTAAGGGTTCATCCTCTGCAATGTAAAGGGGAAATGCTATTGTTGCTATCTGCTACATGTTGACATGGTTTTAGGCAGTTGACAAACAAAGTGCATGACATTACACTTTCCGGTCTCCATTGATACATAGGACATCTGTTACACTAGGCTGTGGATGGCAGATAGCACTGTATATTACTTTGCATGTCAGGACCTTGGCCTTATGATCAGTGCCACTGTGTGCCAGTTCCGAGTGGATGGGCTCTATCCTAGTAGTCAAAATGGAATCACTGACGTTCATGCAATTTCATCATCAACTGAGTTGGTCATCTGCAGGGTGTTAGACATCTCTTTGATTTGTTCCACACAGTGGTATGTGTCTATTGACCCCTCTAACTGTTTCAAAGAAGGTCCTGGTAGTGACTTACTGCCACACACAGTGATGGGAGCCTGATCATAAGTCAATTCTCCATTACCTACAACACCTACATCATGTGTGGCTACCTCCAACAAGCTGACATGACAAGCTGTTTCAGGGTGACATGTGTCAGGCAGCACCCCAGATGGTAGTGTTTTTGGGAATGGTGACAGGGCTTTTTCACGATGTTTTGATACAACATGGCGCAGCAGGCCTTTTAGCTATGCAACCCAGCATCATTACACATACACAGGACAGCACCACACTCACAAGGATTGTGCGCAACCCTTGTTTAATCCCAGGCACTGGCAATGATGATGACAGCCAAGCACCAACACAGACAACCTTGAGCCATGGTTCAAGGGTGCCTGAGTTGGTTCACAGCTGTACTTTTTGCTGCAGTGCAGGGATGTGCACAGGGATGGAACATACTCTAGTGTATATGGCCCGTCCATGTATTTGTGAAAGGATGCATGTTGGCACAACCAATATGTAGGCATTTATGCCCTGCGCCTTTTCACTTTACCTATGGACCATTTCAAATGGTGTATGTAGATTGCATTCATCCCCATACCCAGTCATTTCTGTGTTGAGGAGAGGTGTTCAGCTGCACCCTGCCATGGAAGCTGACACGTGTAGTCTCAGCATGCATTGCATGACAGTTGTGTGCCATCTAGTTTGCTCTAGGTGAGTTTGTATTTGACAATGTCCATATCCCCATGTTTGGGTACTAGCCATGGCCCATAGATCCCCCATCCATCAGGTATGTAGTTGATCCTGTGAGATACCATTTGTATGCTATGTATTACCAGCCTTGATTGATGTGCATTTGCCCAGGTGTGATGGTGGACCATCATTCATAGACATTTGTTGCAGCACAGCACAGTGCAAGAAAGCATTTTGTTGCCACAAACGTTGGGAATAGGGAAGTGCAGGGTTGAGATGTGTGTAGGACAGTACCTTGCATCCCTGTGCTTTCCTTTCTGCTGGTACACAATCAGCATGTAGTCACTACAGGAATGCACAGTATCTTGTAGCCACAGCACATTGCTGCTCTTACAATGTGTGTTAGGATAGCCCAGCTGTGACACTTGCAATGCTGCCCTATGCAAACATTTTATCAAAATGCACATGAGACTTCAACTAATGTAATATCTAAGGATAGCGTAGCCAGGTGGCTACCATTTGATCTGCTGACAGTGCAGCAGAGCACTGAGACATAGGTGCTTAAACTGCACAACATTACGTATTTCCCTCCATTGTCCCTTGTTGGTACTTACCTTGTGGCTGATGTAGTTGATCATAATCAGCACAGTCCTGTCCCGCCACTCCAACCACCGACCCCTCACAGATAACTGTGGACACCTGCTCCTCCAAGGGATCGAGCTCCTCCTGTGGTGCTGGACTACCACTTTGGGTCCGCAATGTTGCCTGTTGGTTGGTTGCCAGTTTCTGCTTAGTTTTGCACTTGGCATCATGCCAGCGCTTCTTGCAATTTGTCACTGTCCTCTTTACTTCAGCTATGCAGTTCACCTTTTTCACTATAGACTGCCATATGGCCTTTTTGGTCCCCAATGACACTTTAGAGCTGACGAAGAGCTGGTGTTAATGCTTTGTCACCTCTGCAATCAGGATCTCATTCTCCTCCTGATTAAACCTGCATTTCCTCTTCCCCTTGGACTCTGGCTGGTCATCCTGGCTGTTAGTGGGGTTGGGAGGGTTGCTGTCCTGTGATGGTTCCTGGCTGCTCCATTCTGAATGCAGGGTTTTGTTTGTTTTTTCTCATTAGCAGTATTTTCTTCGTCAGGACCAACAAAGATCCCTTCTACACTCGAAAAAATATTTTAAGGTAAAATGATGTATGTACAAGAGGTAATATTACCGCGGGGAGGCATCGACCAGGAGAGGCAGTGATCTTGGTGTATGTTTGACTACAGACAATCCTTCTCACCCCATTCAGAGGCTCATGGGGTATTTTCCTTTATAAAAAAAATCAGTTTAATAACATACCTACTGAGGTATTGTATACAGTGCATGCATAACTAGGGACTTGCACTTTATGTAATATTACCTCTTGTACATACATCATTTTACCTTAAAATATTTTTTCGAGTGTAGAAGGGATCTTTGTTGGTCCTGACGAAGAAGTCTGGGGAGGGCTTCGAAACATGTTGACGACATAGGAGACACTGCTCATTATGGCACGCTGTCTCCACCACATTCCCCATTTTTAATAACACCAGCCCAACTGAATATTAAAGTTTTCTCTTCCAATAGGGCCAGGTGTTTTTTAACTTGTTATCACTCCTTCATGACTCCTGACCCTTCCACTCACTTTTTCTACACTACACATAGTTTTGTTTAAAAAATCAGTGCTCCCACGTAACTGTAGGTTGTAGCACGCCCCGTCCTACACCAAGGCCCCTTTTGGTGTGTGAGGGGTATTTTAACAAAGCTGTGTGCTTCCCACCACTGTAGGAAACACGCTTGATCTGGTTGATCACGGGTACACATTCGTTCTGGGGTGGATCCGTTTTGTTTCCCAGGAATTGGTGTATAGCAGCAGTAAAAGAATTGACACTCCGCTGCGTGAAAACAGCGGGGCGCCATTTCTTGGAAATATACCCCTTAGTGTAAAGCATTTAATTGCAACAAACAGCAGGATAAGAATGTCACACACAAATACATTTTTATGATTTTTTTAGAAACCTTGATCATCAAAATCCACCAGAAGGTTCCGGGATACAGATTCTAGAATCTTTTATCATTTTTGAATGCAACCGCAAACAAGCATTGGTCAACAAAAAGTTTATAAACTTTTCAAAAGTTTGAAAGAGTTAGTGTGGGTATCCCAGCCTGGGTTAGGCAACCAAATGCGGCATAGAAAGGTCTAGGGGGCAGAGTGGATACTTTGTACAGTTACCTGGCCACCAGATTGTTTTTAAGGCAAGTTCCAAACTTTAGAGGACGACAACCATAGACATCAATAGAGTTCTCCTGATGCTGAGGATACAGGCAAAGGATTTATTTTCAAAGGAGGCTCCAGAGGTGGTGCTGTCAACAGGGGTGTCTCTGTGGAGGTCACTTGGTCCATCGGTGATGAGGGGTGACTTTGGCCATAAAGATCGGGGACCCTTGAAGTTCTCTACGTTGCAGTAGCTGGCCACACAATGCTGCACTATTGTTCTCCTTGCACCGTAGTTGGGACAAAATCCTTAGATGGGGGAGCTAGTGTCCCTTGAGGACGACTAATCCAGACTTTGACAGCACTCCTGGGTCTGGCAGACACAGGTGCAACTTTTGGCTCTCTCGGATTTGTCCTTTTGTGGGCCTGGTGACTAGTAGCGACAAAACATCTGCGGTGGCTACCAACTTGTCAATTTGGGCTCTTTAAGCTCTTGTGTCTCTGGAGCTGGTTCTAGGGGATTAGTCACCTGATCCTTGGAGTCACAGCTGTGGGTGAAGGTGAGAAACTAACTTTTCCCAGTGTCAGGAGCGGCAGGCACAGTCCCAATCTCACTAGCCCAAAAGTGCAGCAAGAGCAGTCCTCTCGATGGTTCGCCTTTCTTTGTACGGGTTAAGGGCAGCAGGTCAGTCATTCTTCAGTCCTCTCTGTGAGTCAAGCATGATGTGAGGGGAAGGGTGCCAGGGGTGCCACATTTATCCCAGGAAAGAGCCCAGAGGGGACCAAACGGTCACAAGCAAGTGGGCTACTGGGAGCCCTTCTACCTAGTGATGTGTTTCCTGCAATGTGTGGCATCTTGCTATTCCAGAGTGCCCCCTTTCTTGCCCCTTTCAAAATGGCACAACCCTTCCTCAGTTGTCAGGAGCACAAGGACCCTAGAGGCGTGGCTACCAGTAGGCTACACATCCATCGGAAAACCTTTTTGGGGATGAGTTTTCCTTCTCAGTCTCTGTCTTGTAATTGTCTGTAGGAACAAAAGGCATCCAGTTCAGGGGTGTTGTTGCAGTCGCCTCTTTAAAGGCGGCTTCCCCTTTGGGCTACCATCCCGAGTGGACATCCTGGGAGAGGAGGTAACACCTTGCTCTGTGGCAACTGCCTTTGTTCCAGGGCCGGGGAGTCCCCAGGTGGTCAGAAATCTGTCTGTGTGTCAGGGACTTTGTGAGGCCTCTCAGCTGCACTAGCTGGAGTGCAGAGTGGCAAATTTCTAAAAGTTGCTAACTTTAATCATGACTTTAAATATGGCCTGTGCATCAGGTCGGATTTAATGCCACAATCAATTTGATACCTTACTGGACCTTGTTAGGTAGTCCCATTCAGAGGTAAGCCAGGCTGGGATGCCAGCTGGTAATCCTGTGTTAGCCAATGGGGCTACTAATCTTTCCAGAGCAAAATGATAATTGGGAAGTGTTGCTTTTAAGACACATCAAAAATCATATGTCCTACTTAATAATATACAGCTCCCTGCCGTACGGCTCCATAGGCCTTCCATAGGGGAGACTTGCATATATCCTTAAGGGAAGTGGTGGCTTTGCCGTTAGATGTAATGGAAAAGTCGAAATAGCAGTGTAAACACTGCTCTTTCAGTGTGCAGTGGCAGGCTGGGGTCCATTTTGTCTTTGTCACGTTCATTGTGTCACAAACAATGCCGCAGTCCTGGGTGAAAAATTTGCCTTAAATTCCCTGGGTACCATATACTAGAGACTTCTAAGTAAGTCAGCACTTGCCAATTGGGTGTATCCAATTTCATATATCTTCTGTATAGGGTTAGAACACTGGCACTGAGGTCTGATTAGCAGGCCTCAGTGCACTCTCAGAGTCGAAAAACAAGAAGCATCTATCCAAAAATGGGGGGGTTTGAACATGCAAAAAGATGCATTTCCTTACATATTGCTATGTATGTTATATATTTTATTTGGTTGAATTATAATTATTTTGGTGATGTAATATATTTTTTTTAATTCAAACATGTGTATATATTTTTTATGTTTTGTTTATTATTTGTTTAACATAAGTCTTTTTTCTGTTTGTTAATGATAATTTAATTATTTTGGTGATATTGTGGTTGATAATGTGTGAGGCAATGTTTTTGACATATATTTTTATTAAAGGTGACAATATTTTGGTTTCTGATATTTGTGTTTTTGATATAAGTAAAAATCAATATTTTTAACAATGATATTTGTGTTCTCAATATTTGTGAATTTATTAGTTAAGTATAGGAAGGTAATATTCTTGCAGCACAGCAATCAGAAGGCAGCAGGCAAACACAGCAGAGCTGTTAGCAAAGTGGCAGCCCCTTTTGGCAGCACAGCTCCTCTTCTTGGCAGAGTCTCCTCAGGACCCAAAAGTAAACAAGTGATAAGGGTTACTAAAAAGTGCCTTTGAAGTGGGGGTGACTTAAATGGAAAGTCTTTGAAGTTTGAAGGTCCCCTTTCCGCCCAGTCCTATCTGCCAGGCTACCTGTGGGAGTTGATCTGTACTTTGTGTGAGGACAGAACACTACCTATTGGAGTGTAGGCATCAGCTCCTACCCTTCCCTCTTGCCCAGGTAGACCCATCAGTATGCCGATAAATGCAGATGCCCTGAAGTATCCTGCATCTGTGGCTGTCTAGAGGGAGTGCAAAAAGTGTAACTGTCACCCAAACCCAGATGTGTATTGGAGACAGGCTGGAAGGCACACAAAGAGCTAAGCACAGAGAACTGCTCACTTTTTAAAAGTGCCACTCCTAAAAAAGTTATGTCAAGTCCAACTTTATCAGTAAAGAGGATTTCTCATTGCCAATTCAAAGATATAAAACATAAAGCAGCCGCTCCTTTGCAATCAGGAATTACAGTTTGTTAGATTAAGCAATTCCCAATAGTTTCCTATGAGAGGAGCAGGCCTCACAGTAATGAAAAACGAACTTGGGTGTTTGTCACTACCAGGACATGTAAAACGCACTAGTACATTTCCTACCTTTTACTTACACTGCACCCTGTTCTTAGGGCCTACCTTAAGGGTGACTTATATGTAATAAAAGGGGAGCTTTTAGGCTTGGCAAGTAGCTTTAAATGGCAAGTTGAAGTGGCAGTAAACGGCACACACAGGTGCTGCAATGGCAGACCTGAGACAGGTTTGAAAGGCTACTTTTGTGGGTGGCACAATCAGTGCTTCAGGCCCATTGAAATGCAGGTCCTGGGTATATGGTATACCACTTTACAAAGGACTTGCCAGTAAATCAAATATGACAATCAGTTATACACCAATGTCATCGTGTTTAGGGAGAAGCACATGCACTTTAGCACTGGTTAGCAGTGGTAAAGCGCTCAGCGTCCCAAGGCCAACCCGAAGAGAATCAACAAAACAAGAGGTAAAAGGCAAAAAGTCTGAGGAAACACCACCCTAAGGATGCCAGGTCTAACAAGTAGTAAATGTAAATGAGTTGTCAACAGGTCATACTGTGGGAACCCCAAACCCAATTTTTCACTGAACCCCAATATTTTGAACACTGCAAAATGTACCTCTGGCAGTTCAGGTCTTGCTCCCTTGATCTTGGAATAAGAGTCACCACCCTCCACAACAACAGGCCCAACAATTTAGCAGAGTACAATCAGAAAGCAACAGGGAACACTCAATAACTGAGTTCTAGATCAATAAAAGTTGAAGAGTGTTATTATTTATTATTAAGTCTCAAAATATGCAATACAGAGAAATGCAGTAAGTGTTATGAAGGCTCAGATATAGAGTACAAAATCAGAAATCAGAGATCTTACAAATCCTATTTGAGCAGTAAAACCCTCTGAAATTTAAATGCCAGACTCATAAAGAATACAGACACCATCTAAAGGGAAAAGACAAATCTCAAATAAATAGGACAGTGTCTCAGGAGAAAAAGGAAAATCATTTTCTGAAACCCCCAAACCAGGGGCTTTTAAGCACAATTTACCAAGCATATTTAGCAAAACTACAGATTCAGCAGGGCATGCTATCGCTAGCACATATTGGACAAAACAGAAAGATTATTTAAGATCTAATTCTATACTATCAAAGGAAAATAACCAAATGTGCCAGAGTTGTGCTGTGCTCCATGGACACTGTGAGGAGAGAAGACTTGCAGGGGTACATTGATTCGGAGGGGGAATAAGGAGGAGCAAGATCGGCAGAAGACCAGAAACAACATCCATTTTAATAAAATGGTGTCTCTTAGGAAAATGTAGCTTAACTAAATTACATTAATAAACACACTTCTAAACATTATAATTAAATAATTTAGGTGCAACATCTTCAGTTCATCGGTTACTACTATATTCTTCATAAAAATCATTAGTATGCACAAATTATTTATTATCCAAAATCGCACATTAGAAAAAACGTTAACAAACTAATCAAGAAATGCTATATAGCCAGAAAATGTAGAGGAACCATAATATATAACACACAGCTATGCTAGCCAAAGAACTAAAACATAGTTAAGGCATGCCACTGATAATGACAATTTGTTTATCTAAAACTGCAATTTAATTTAGTCTGGTAGAACTGTCAGCTTTAGATTGGACTTCTCTAAAACTTTTTACCTTCACCCTCCTATTTTGCTGAATATGATTTTGTTGAACTTAGGACTCTATGCACTTTACCACTCCTAACCAGTAATAAAATGCTTGTGCTCACTCCTTAAAACATAATTTCCAAGAAGGGTAGGGGTAACAATCTATGCCACCTTAGACAGGGCTCAAACTGAAGTTCAAATGAGCCAACTGGTTGGTGGATTATACCCCTTAAATTTACAGTATAATCAGGATCTGTAACTTTTTATATAGATTAGAACCAGGCATTGCATAAATCCAACGTTGGATTTAAATTTAGAATGAATATTGAAGTCCATAAGTCATCATATTCTTGTATACTGATTTATTATTCTTGTGGTCCTTGATGATCTCCAGTCTCTAATTACAATGCTTGACAAGATATTATGGATAGTGATCAGCCAACACGTGTTTTGCCCCATGCGACCCATAGGCCTGGGGCTTTCTCAAGGCATAAAGATATTAATAGCTGGAGGTCTGTGAATCCAGTCTTTATCAGTAACAGAAATAGTGGCAGATGGTCCAGTTTTATGTAATCTCATAAGTCACAGAAAGTCTGTGGCTATGTGCCGTCTGGATTAAAGCTAGGACTTGCTGTGTCAGTTGATCCAGACGGCATACAGCCTTGGACTTTCGATGGCTTTTGAGATTAATTAAAATGGGATCATCTACCTCTAGCAGATCCTTCTCACACCTCGCCGCCAAGACCTGGAACACCCTTCCACTAAGCCTACGACAGACCCAAGACCTGCTGACCTTCAGGAGGCTACTCAAGACCTGGCTGTTCGACCAGTAGCAGCACCCCCCCCCCCCTTCTCTCTCCCCAGCGCCTTGAGACCCTCACGGGTAAGTAGTGCGCTCTACAAATTCTGTGATTGATTGATTACTGACCGGGTTCACATGAGGGATTACTTCATGAATAGTAATGAGGTAGGTTTGACTGTGACCCACTCCAAAAGGAGATTTTTAAATCAGCCTATTGGTACAAAGGTTTTTGCAAAATTCTATTCCATTCGCAAAAAGTCTGTTTTCAAATTGCAACCACATTTTGCGAATGGAATTTTCGCACTAGTCCTTTGTTATATGGAGTTTAGGATATGTTTTATACTCATATTTTCAGCGGCCAGAGGTTCATATTTGTACCTATATTTTGATACACCTACTGTGTGCAGCACTCCTGTGTTCCCACTGTAGTTGACTACGACTCTTTTGATCACACTCATTCATAGCATTTTGTATACGTGTAGCGTCTTACACGGTAATGAGAATATGGAGCCAAGGTATGTTTTGGCAGCGCACGATCCGTTTAATTTTATGGATATATTCTTTATAACAAATAAAAAAATGTCGTCCTTTGCCTGCCTTGTGTTTACAGAATTCTTCTCTTGTGCTCGCTCTCATAGCATCTGTGTTACCATATGCCCTCTGGCTGAGGCAGGTTTCATTCTGTAGAGCCTGGCCGCAGATTGACATGTTTTTCGGTGGCACAATATACAGTTATAATGGTCTTTTTGTGATTTGCCAACAAAGTTAGCATTACAATGAATCACAGTTTAAAAACTGAGGGGCTCGGTTTTGGCAGCTGGGATTTACATAAAACCTGCCAAGTCCTACCTCAGTCTCTGGTAATGAATCTGAGTATAAAATAATTCATTTGGCAGTCGATGTCTAAAATTGACTTTCTCCATTTCCTCCTGAGAGAAGCGCAGATAGAGACGTAGACAACGATGGGAGAGAGAGAAAATGAGAGAAGGAGAGGGTAAGAGAGCGCGCACACAAGTAGTGCTTAATTTGGAAAAAAATAAGTGGAAAAGCCAAAAGTTCTTCTCACAAGCCTGTAGCCTGTGGTACCGCACGTCAGGGCCGTGAAATACAAAGCCTTCGTTGTCGTTATTCCTTCCCATGCCGCTTTCATCTACCACTACACACTGTCTGCTCCTTTATCTCAGTCTTACAGGCTTTTTTCATCCCTGCTCCCACTCTTTGTTACTTGTATTCCATCTTTCGCTTCCTCCTTTATTCCCTCTTTCAGTTCCGGTTGCCTCACCTGCAATCACCAGCTCAAATTGAGCACTGCTCACGAGGGAAAGGCGAACAGAAAGTGTGAAAGAGAGTTACAATCCACTTGAGATAGACTGAAAATGTCTTCATCGAAAATAAACTGCGATGTTGATATCATTTAAGTCCCATTTACCACTGACAGAGAAGCGTGCAGTCGTATTTTATTGCTAAGAAACTAACGCAATCGGAGCCACAATTATTAAATGTCCTGCCATTCGCAAATGCAAAAAGCAATGTGGCTGCCTTTGCAAATTTCTAAAAGCGCGACTGAAACTAAGGGCCAGATGTAAGACCATTGCATTTTGCGAGCCTCTGATTCCAATTTTTTTAAACTCGCAATTAGGGACTCGCATAGTGCGATGTACTAATGTGCCTCAGACACGTTTAACGATTTCCAATGCAGTTGCAAATGACCTACCTCATCAATTTTAATGAGGCAGGTCGCAATGTGCAACCCATTGGGAATGGCCTGTAATCACAGGGAGGGTGGCTTGCTGGGGACAGCAGACCACCATGTCTGTGATTGCTTTCTAAATAAAGCAATTTATTTAAATTGAAATACATCCTGTTTTCCTTAAAGGAAAACAGGATGCATTTAAAAAAGAAAAATGAAAAGCTACCTTTCTATTTTTAAGAGTAGGAAGTAGTGGTCTGTGGGATCACTACCTCCTCCCAAAAAATTTTATTTCCCACATTTACAAAGGGGAAGGGGTCCCCAAGGACCCCTTCCCGTTTGTGAATGAATTACCACCTCCTTCACAGAGCCCGTAAAATATGAATGCTTTGCGACTGCTTCAAGTTGCAAAACATTCATACATGCCCCTGCAACTCTCTATTAGTAAGGGATCCCCTTGACAAGCCGCTTCATAACATTGACTCACAAACCCTATTTTGCAAGTCGGTAATAGATTACCAACTTGCAAAATAGAGTTAGTACATGCTAAAAGCCGGTTTAACAGTCGCAAACGGCCAATTCTCTGTATGCAAGTGCTAAAAACAGTTGTACATGTTGCCCTAAAAGTATGCATTTGATTGGCAGTTCTTATTGCAAGTTACAATGTACACATTTAAAGTATTGCAAGCTTTAAGTTGAAGGAGCCATTAAAACGATATGTTTTGTAACTCTTCCTGCAGTTGTAAATCATTGAATGGTTGCCGATGGCCGAGATCTGAAGATAACCAAATACAGAGAAAAGGCTGTCAATTTCTGTCAGCTTTCACTCTGCAAGCTACAATTGAGAGCAAAACATAGTGGCTTCGTGCACCTCCACATGCTTCCCCTAAGATACCTTTGACAATGTGCCTCCTAATGTGGAATTGTTGCAATACAGACTTAGGGTCCAATTTAATTCTTGGAGGCAAGGATATTCCGTTGCAACCCCAGGTCTGTGGTTAAGTGAGACCACTTGTGGGCCCCGGAGACACCTTCCCCAGGGCTGAATTTTTGCTTAAAAAGGGGAGGGGGCTGCGCACCTCTATCCTCTTGCCAGTATCTGCCCTGGGGCCCAACACTGAACAGTGTTCCTGGAAGCCCATCTCGGTTCACTGTGGTTCCCTGCCTGCACTTTCATGGGCAAGAAATTCAACTTTGCTCCCAACAAGCATGATCAGGTAAGAAAGGCTGCCCTGACCGGTTGGGAGCAAGGACAAAGCGTTGGCTCCTGCCTGCCAGCACCCAGTTTGGTGCTGGCTGGAGAGCCAACTGTGGCTGTGGGAGCTTGGGACTCCTCCCAGGGACCCCAAAAACCCTTGCATTGTGGGTGCCGCGGGTGGGCAACCAGGTCACCCAACCATAGAAAATGGGAGCTGGCTGGGGCTATGTGGGCTCTAGTGCTCCCCCCTGCAGCCTACAACTGAAAATAGAACTGTGGGTGCCTCACCCACTTAACACAAAATATGCCGACACACAACATGTGTGGCCAGGTAGCCGGCTGGGGCTGCTGGGGCCTTGGGGCTTTCCCCCTGAGACCCCAACTGAAATTAAATATGTGGGTGTCCTAGGAGGGCACCAGGACCCCCACACAAATATGAACAAAAATGAAAAAAAGGAAATAATAGATGAGCAGCAGGAGCTGTTCATTTATTATTTTCTGCACTTTGACGGAGCACCCCATAATGTCCTGCAAGAGTTATATATATTTTGTTTATCTTAGTGATGTCCGTAGAAGAGCCAGTGACGCCACCAAGCATTTTGTTCTATGTTGTGGGGGCTGCAGGGAGTGCAGCCGCCCCCCAGCAATATAAAAAGCAGTAAGTCTCCTGGGCCATTAAATCCATGACCTTAGGAGAACTTACCATATTCTTTTAAATCACACCGAGCTGGAGCTCTATGCTCTTTCGCTGGCACGCAAGGCCCTCTCTGGTTGTTTGAATGATTGCATCTTGTATTATCTTGTGTTATCTTATGTTAAAAGAAAGACTCAGAGACATGATGGTTTGAAGAAAAAAAAGTATCTGAATTTTTCTCTAAACATTTTGTTGCCCACAAAATCCAATCATAAAAACTATGTTAAAAGAAAGACTCACTGACTTGTTTATTATATTTATTTTAATTAAAACATTATTACATTTTTTATAATAGTCACTGTTATTAAATATTGCATTGTCTGAATTACTAAAATATACATTTGATTAAAAATAGTGTTGATTTTTGGACAAATATGATACATTTTCTTCATATATATTGATATTTCATCCTTTCATAAAGCCAATATGCCCACTTTTTATATTTTGGTGTTGCGGCTCTTTGACAAAGTCAGTAAATGTGTGCCTGAGTGTGGCCACGACCTCCTAGACCAATCGCATGCTGAGCATGCCAGAAGGCCATTTGCTGCGAGAGGTAGGACACTTGTAGAGGGTTGAGTGCAGACCCAGGCAGAAGGCCATGTGC
The DNA here is from genome assembly GCA_963921515.1 of Calotriton arnoldi. Lineage (NCBI taxonomy): Eukaryota > Metazoa > Chordata > Amphibia > Caudata > Salamandridae > Calotriton > Calotriton arnoldi. The sequence goes on from CAWUFW010000379.1 coordinate 705,902, forward strand.
AGTGCAGAGTATGGTGCTTGCTTGGGGTTAGCTGCAGGGCCTGCATGCACTTTAACCTTTGCTTTTTCTGTGAATTTCGAAGGGCTGTTTTAGTATAAAGTAGTATTCTCCATCGGTAAAGCTAACCCCATGCCTTTGGCCATGTATTGCCGGGGGGTTTGCTGCTCGTGGGGGGTTGGATGCAGGGCCTGGCTACTATAACATGTGCCCTCACCATATACATGAACTTCATTTGACCAAGCTTCATGAATTTTTTCTTTAAAACAAATAAATGTTCATTTTCTATGGATCCTTCATGGAATCGTTTGCACTGATCCATCAAGCAAAAGCTGAGAAAAAGAAGGGGTTCAAAAAGTGTGTTTTTCTATGTTAATTCCATTAGAACAATTTGCTGTCCGATGAAGACTAAATAGCTGAATGGAATTGCTCCATATATGTCAAAAAGTTAGATCTTTTCTCAGAAATTGTGTTTTTCTGTGATTTTATGTAAATCTGATCAACCATTATTGAGAAATGAACATTTAAGTAGGGGCTAACACTCAGAAAAGTCAGGTATATTTGGATGGTTCGTCCTGAATGATTCCTGCAGGGCTCTTGAGGTACTAAAAAATAGACCATTCTGATTAGGGAGCTTATGCTCATATCTGCCATTTCAGTACTGTGGTACTGGTGCTGGTATGGCTGTGCTGAATGATCTGAGTTCTTGGGTGCAACACTTAAGTAAATGTTTCGAACATTTTTGAAAATGCCACATAAGGGGACAGGGTGGGCACCCATGCTGTCCCCAAGGGCTAAGTGGGAGGGTCCTAAAGGATCCTCCTATAAGTTTAGTTAAAAAATATATCATTATTTTGGTTAGTGTTACTACAGTACAGTTGTTGGTGCAGTAGTACGCAGTAGTACTGCAGTACCATCAGTTGAGATGTCATCAGTGATGGCAATAATTATGTCATTTAACATGTCAAGAGTGTTGTAATATGTGAGGTCATAAGTAGTGCATGACAGTGGTGCAAGTTATAATTAGTTCACTAAATTATAGCTGGTGAATTTCAAGGTTTTTCAGTGTTTAAACTATATTTTCTGTCTAATTTTATATTGTTTTCTAAAATGTTAAAAAAGACTCAAAGACATATTGATGTTTTTAATAAAACTGTATTCAATTATTTATGAAATTATGAAAATAATTTTTATTAAACAGTTCACTATTTGAATTAATGAAATATACATTTCATTATAACTATTGGTGATTTTTTTTGTCAAATACAATACATGTGCTTTATGTATGGTGATTTTCTGACCCATTCATAAAGCCAATAGGCCCCCTTTTTAGGTCTCGCCTGGCGTTGCAGCGCGCATGCGCTGCTCGCTCTGCGAGGGCGTCTTGGAATCAATACGGTTTCAGAAGTCGTGTCTCTGCTCCGCCCGTAATTTTCATTGGTGTGCGTCTTTTGTCGTCATTGATTATGCTGAAGGGAGTGTGATGATTGCACCGGAGGCTTTTAGTCCCTCCTGGTTGCCACCCTGTCCTCTTTGGCCCCGCCCACCCGGACAGGATCTTTTACTGGCGGCGTAACACTGTGGGTTTTATAATGACTGTCGGCACTTTTTTGTTACCATTAATTTATTTATTTAATTTGCCACGCGGGGCAAAACGTAGCGTTTTGCATCACTATAGCAGTGTGCTTTCATTTTCTGCGCGGTCCGCCTCGGACGCGCTTATTATTTATTTAATTACTTGAGCACAACACCGTTAGGGGTGTATGTAAACCAGCCCGTAGCTCTGAAACTGCAAGCCTTTGTCACCCGCCTCCGTAGTTTCGGTCCACCTCGGACGCGCTTGTTTATTTATTTAATTACTTGCGCGCAACACCGTTAGGGGTGTATCTAAACCAGCCAGTAGCTCTGAAACTGCAAGCCTTTGTCACCCGCCTCCGTAGTTTCGGTCCGCCTCGGACGCGCTTGTTTATTTATTTAAGTACTTGCGCGCAACACCGTTAGGGGTGTATGTAAACCATCCCGTAGCTCTGAAACTGCAAGCCTTTGTCACCCGCCTCTGTAGTTTCGGAGCCTGATTTCATGGGGGAGTATCTGCCCTCGTGTAAGCTTTGTGGGGCATTTTTGGAGTGCGCCCCATTGAAGCAGGGCACAAGTAGTCAGTCGCTTCAGCCCCCCCCGTCGTCTGTGGCAGCCCTGGATGAGACAGCTTCCCGGGCACACACACAGCCGCACCCCAGTACTTCACAGGTCTTTAAAAGACTATTTGCATGTTGATCAGGCTTAGTTGTTTTTTCACCCCTTCTAAGAGCCCCTGCATCTCCACTCTGCCTATTGGTGGAAGAATTAGCCCCCCCCGATACTGCCCCTGAATCAGGCTGGTGATGTGTGTGTTGCAGTGCGTTAGTTGTGTGCGCACGTTGTGCCGTGTTGTTTTGCTGCTCTGTGTTACTCATTGTACCTGCTGCATGTCGCCCGTGCCCCTCCGACTACAAGCACCGATGCCAGGAAGCTGCGCCTCTCATACGCCGGAAACCTCATGACACCAATTTGACTCAGCCACAAATAGAAATTAATTATAACCGGTGGGCTTTGGGTAGGTGTTTGTAATGTGCGTGTGTGCTGCGCAGTGCGCAGGCGCCCGCGACACCGAGTCAGGAGGGGCCACGCCAACGAGCCCTCTCCTAAAAGCAGCCATCTGCCCACTGTTGTGGCCTCTGACACAACCACACACCCACAAACTGAGAGAGAGCATCTGACAGCATCACACCCACACACCGACTGGCATAGATGCACCACACAGCGCACAGGGAAGACAGATTCACCAAGCACATTACACTACACAAATAAACACACTGGAAGGCAGTGACGTGGCACCCACCGACAGATGCCACACTCACAGGCCTACAATACATACAACACAAACACGTACTCATAAAAACACACTAGGACACAGCTTAACTAAGCAGCTGCCACTACACAAGCACACAAAGGGCACATGGGGACACAGTTACCCAGAGTATTACACCTACACACAGACGCAACACTCACAGGCCTGCTACTCACTTTTAAACAAGCATTGGCATAGCCAATAGGTCTCGCTTTTGTGACCTTATAAGTATTTAGTTATGCAGCACAATGTCCTTGGTGTAACAACATCAACCGTTGCATGGCTAAACACTTATAAGGTCCCAAAGGCGAGACCTATTGGCTATGCCAATGCTTGTTAATATTTGGGTACACTGAACCTTTGGCAAAGGCAGTAGGTCTGCGTTGCCTAAGATGACACCCTTTACATTCAGCTGTGCATGTCACATGGGGTTTGGGTGCCAGAACCTTCTCCCAAGGCTCTGCTGCATACAGCTCATGCTCAATGGGGGAATTGGGCACCAGTGAGGGGTTGGATGCAGGGCCTGACCATGTGTGGGGTGTGTTTGGCTGCCTGTGGTTGGTTGTACACAGGGCCTGCCCGGCCTGGCCTGGCACACCTCGCCATGTATTGCTTAAGACCTCACATATGACATCACTCATGACATGTTCTATGATATCATTGATAACATCACTGAAACATTTAAAATGAAATCATTGATGACAAAACTGTGCATTGCAAGGGCTGGAGTTATAGTTGTATATATATATATATATTCACTGAAAAAAACCATAGGTTTCAGGGACGTTATAGTTAGAAATTAGCATTTAAAAAACCTTTGAAATTCACTGAAAAAACCATAGGTTTCATGGACATTATAGTTGGAAATTAGCGTGAGTTATAGTTAGATCAACTAAGTATAAAGTCCGAATTTCTCTGGTTTTGTACGAGTGAAATGTCCATCTAACTATAATGTCCCTGTTAGACCTGGCACTGTTGGCGTGAGTCTCCCTTCCATTTTTTGCTGTTGCCTCATGTGTTTTTGCTGGTTATAGATGCTTTGGGCACTGTGCCACTGCTATTCAGTGCCACAGTGCAAGTGCTCCCTATGGTAAATTGATGTATGGATTAGTGACTCCATGATTGGTTGGTTTGGTTTACTTGTCAGACCCTAGTACAGTGCACTGAGTGTGCCCAGGGCTTGTAAACCAAATGCTGCTGGTGGGCTTGCAGCACTGGTTGTGCCTGTAAAAGTGTGTCTCAGGTCTGCCATTGCAGAGCCTGTGTGCAGTCTGGTACTGCCATGTTAACTGGGCAAGTGTACCCACTTGCCAGTCCCTAAACCTTCCCTTTTCTGCATATTAGTCACCCCTATGGTAGGCCCAAGGGCAGGGTGCATTGTAAGTATAAGGTAGGACATGCCCTGGTGTGTGTGGCATGTCCTAATAGTGAATTACAGCCATTTTAGTTTTTCACTATTGCAAGGCTACCTGTCCCCCATAGGCCAGAATGGGCAGTTTGATTATTACATCTTATAATCCTAACTGACCCAGGGAACATGGTAGAAAAATGAATTTAGTATGCCTGAACTCAGAATGATAAAATACATCTTTTAGTGAAGTTGGTTTTAACATTCTGTGTTTGAAAATACCACTTTTAGAAAGTAGGAATTTTCTTGCCTAACTATCCAAGCCTGCCTCTGCTAGGTTGTGTATTCCTTGTCTGGGTTTGTGAGTGACAGGGGCTGGGGGACTCCAGGAGACAGGGTGAGTCAGCACAGGGCTGAATAGAGAGAACTGCATGGAGATAGGTGGGAGGAGTTGCACCTGGGACCTGAATAGGGCTGTGCCTTCCCTCCACAATGCTGGCTCCACCTCCTGTGGTGTGTCTGATGTCCCTGGCCTACTCTGTGAAAGGAAAGAAGGAGTCTTGTCAACAAAGTGCTCCAGGTCTGACCAGAACTGGTTTGGACTAGGCAAAGGCCTCTCTGCCTTCAGAGACAAAGGATTTTGGTGTATAAAAGAGGGGACCCAAACCCCAGAATTTTAGATCACTTTTGGGAAACAAGAAGAAACCTTTGCTGAGGAGAGGAATCAGAGAAACTGAGGAAGAGACTATCCCTAAGCTGAGTGCTGTTTGGGGGATTGGCCTGCAGTGGTTGCCTGACTGCCAAAGAAAGGAGAAAGGAACTTTGTGTGTACTTTCATCAACTTGTAAAAGATCTCCAAGGGCTTGAGAGAAGAGCTTGCCTCCTGCTGAAGTCTCAGGGACAACAGACTTCACCAACCAGGTCCCCAAGAGTCTTTCTGGAAAGTGCCTGCTGCTGTGCTGGACTTTCTGAGGGACTGCGTGTCGCAAGGAGCTGGAAGCGCAACTCACAAAGAAGAAGCGTCGCCGCCGCAGCCGAAGCGCCTCGCATCGCCGAAGAAAAGGATCGACGTCGCATCAGACGCCGCTGCAGCACGGGAGAAGAGTGTCGCCGCCGCTGTTGCATCGTTGCCGAAGCGCCTCGCATCGCCGGAGAAGAGGATCGACATCGCATCAGACGCCGCCGCATCACTGGGAAGTGTGTCGCAGGGCCTGTCGCGGCTCAGAAGAATCGTTGAGTCGCCGCACGGCCGTTGCATCGTTGCCGAAGAGCCTCGCATCGCCGGAGAAGAGGATCGACGTTGCATCAGATGCCGCCGCATCACCGGGAAGCGTGTCGCAGAGCCTGTCGCGGCTCAGAAGAATCGTTGAGTCACCGCACAGCCGTCGGGCGTGCACGCATCGTGTCGCATCAAGAAGAAGACGCCATCTTTGTCGCATTGCACCGGATCTTCATCGCATCACGGCGCAGCTGGTCTCATCGCCACAAAAGCGCAGTAAGAAACAGACGCATCACCTCCCCACGCCGAGAAGATCCGACGCATCCCCTACGCATCAGTAGGGACCCGACGCATCACCGTTCTTGCGTGTAAGGAACCGATGCATCACCTTCCCTGCAACACTTTTGTTGTATAGCGTTACGCATCCAAAGGTACATTGAACTCAAAGTGTCGCATTTTACATCTTAAGAGAACTAAGCTAATTCTACCATTTTTGAAGTACAGTATTGTGGATTTTTGTCGTTTGTGGTCTTGTGTTAAATCTATATAAAAGATACTTATTTTTAATATACATCTGGTGTGGTGTCCATCTGTAGTGTTGTCACTTGATTACTGTATGTGTTCACAAATGCTTTACACACTGCCTCTGAGATAAGCCTGTCTGCTCGTGCCAAGCTACCAAGGGGGTGAGCAGGGGTTATTTTAGGAGTGTACCCCCTTACCCTGACTAGACGCAAGAGTCCCTATTTGGTCAAAGGTACCTACCTCTGCCAACTAGAGACCCCCAAATCTAACATTGGTGGTCAGCGGTGAGGATTCTGGACTTGCATTTGTGACTCATGTACTGTGATTGGTGAACACTACTAGTGAGTGCAGACGAAAACACGACCACATACTTTTGGTAGATTGTTTTTTCTGGGATTTTCTATTTTTGCCAAGAACTGCCAAGTTTAACCACCATGGATACAGCAGCATCCATAGCATCTGTTGATTGTGATTGGGAAGAGGAGAGACTAGAATGCTACAATGTGAAACAGCTAAAGCACTTCTGCAGGAAATTTAAAGTTGCTATGACCGGTCTTGCCAAGAAGGATGAGTACCAAAAGGCGCTGAGGGCCTGGGTTCAAGCAAGGAATACCCCTGAGAATGAGGAAGGGGCTGAGAATGCAGATGAGCAGCTGGAGGGGCCATTGGGTCCACAGGGGAGGAGAGCACCTTCCCCAGTAGGTAGCAGTGTCTCTGCCAAAAGCCTGTCCCCAGAGGAGTTGACGGACAGGAAAGAAAACAGGATGCACGAATTGGAGCTTGCCAACCTCAAGTTGGGTGGGCAACAGGATTTAGAAAATAGGAGATTGGCCCTGGAAGAAAAGAGAATGCAGTTGGAGCATAAGAAAAGTTTGAGGGAGTTGGAGTTGAAAGCTAGAAGCTTAGAGATTATTCCCTCTGGTGGCAGCACACCGTCAATGCCTGTTGAAGCTAGAGTGTACATTCCTAAAGATGCGGTGAGAGAGTTTTATAAGAATGATGATATTGGGCAGTGGTTCAAGGCCTATGATGTAGCCATGTCTTCCCACCGGGTCCCTGAGAAGGATTGGGGAGCGGGGTTGTGGGGGCGGTTCCTTAGTGAGGGGCGGGACACACTGTTAGACTTGCCTTCTGAAGTCCATAATTCTTATAGCCACATGAAAGATGCATTGATGTCCAGGTATGGGTTGACTCCTGAATTGTATAGACAGAGGTTTAGAAATTGCAAGAAGGTGGAGTCAGGTACCTGGGTAGAATATGTCACTTTTTTCTGCAGAGCATTGGATGGTTGGGTGAAGGGTAGCAAAGTTAATGATTTTGAGGGGCTCTTTGATTTAATTGCATGGGAGCACTTGTCAAGTAATTGTTTTCCAGAGCTACGCCAGCACCTGATTGATAGCAGGCTGACTAACCCTAGGAAGCTTGCTGAGGAGGCGGACCGCTGGGTGAGCACCCGGGTCCACAAGGGTCACGTGGGAGACTCTGCCAAGAGTGGGCAGGGTCCCCAGCAGAAGATTAGGGGGGACAAGGGTAAACAGAGGGAGTTCCAGAATGGGCCCCAAAGTAATCCCCAAGGGACCCAAGGGAAGGGTTCCCAGCCTCCCCCTGAGAAGAAGCACGGGGGCCCGACAGGTTGGCCTGTTCCCAGGGGACCCCTGAGGTGCTACAAGTGTGGTGAAGTGGGTGATAAGTCTAGTGATCCCAAGTGCCCACAGTTTGGAAAGACAGCACCCACTGGTGCTCCGCCCCGGCAGATGGCGAGTGTAGCCCTGGGGGAGGAGAGGGGTGTCCAAGGTGGGTGGGGTCCCGCAGAGATGTCCCTTGTCTCTTTAGGAGACTGTGAGGTGGTCCCCAGGACCCAACTGCCTGATAACACTAAAAAGTATAGGCAGTGGGTGACCATCAATGGCCATAGAGTGGAGGCTCTTCGAGACACAGGAGCCAGTGTGACAGCTGTCAAGTGTCACCTGGTGTCTGAAGAGCAGGTTGTCCCCAATGCATTTTACCCAGTTGTTGCCGCTGACAACACAGAGAGCCACTGCAAGGTGGCTCAGGTTCCCTTTGAGTGGGGGTCTCTGGTACTCTTCAAGTAGCTGTGAGGCCAGCCATGCCTGTTGACTGTTTGTTGGGGAACGATTTGGAGAGCTCACCTTGGGCGAAGGTGGAGCGAAGTGCTCATTTGGAGATGTTGGGTCTGCCTGACTGGGCGTGTGTGACCACACGGTCCATGGCAGCCAGTAAGAGTGCTCAAGAGGACCTGGAGCCTGAGAGGGAGGCCCAGGTGCCTGCCTTAAAGAGAAGAGGCAGGGGGCGCGGGAAACCGGCCCCCGAAGTTCCCACGGTCCAGGAGGAGGTAGACCCTGAGGGGGATGCCCTGGAGCCTACAGGGGAACAAGTAGCTGAACTGGGGGACCTGCCTGAGCTGACCCATTGGCAGCAGGAAGGAGGACCCTCCAGGGAAGAGTTCTGCAAGGAGCAGAAGGAATGCCCTTCCCTTGTGGGTTTGCAGCAGCAGGCTGCAGACCAGGCAGCAGGTGATCCGTCTGGATCACATTGGATCTACTGGGAGAATGACCTCCTGTATACTGAGCCTAAGGTTGCTGAGCCTGGGTCAGCCCGTGTGCTGGTTGTACCCCAGCGCTTCAGAGCCTTCCTACTGGGGCTGGCTCATGATGTGCCGTTAGCAGGACATTTGGGGCAGGACAACAACTTTGAGAGGCTTGTCACCCACTTTTATTGGCCCCCAAATGTGCAAGAGTTCAGACACTCATTGTAGGACCTGTCAGACTTGCCAGGCAAGTGGAAAGAGTGGGAGGAAGTAAAAGGCTCCTCTCCAGCCATTCCCTGTGGTCAGCACCCCCTTTGAACAGGTGGGTATTGACATTGTGGGGCCACTGGATCCCAAGACAGCCATGGGCAACTGGTTCACCCGGTACCCGGAAGCCATACCTCTGAGGACAGTGACGGCCCCCGTGGTGGGTCGGGCACTGATGGGAATTTTCTCCCGAGTGGGATTCCCTAGAGAGGTAGTGTCTGACCGAGGTACAAACTTCATTTCCAAGTATATGAAGTCCCTGTGGCAGGAGTGTGGGGTAACTTACAAGTTCACCACTCCTTACCACCCCCAAGGAAATGGGTCAGTTGAGAGATTCAACCGGACCCTGAAAGGCATGATTATGGGTCTTGAGGTACCTATGAGACGTAAGTGGGACATCCTCTTGCCATGCCTTCTCTTTGCATACCGTGAGGTGCCACAGAACTCTCTAGGGTTCAGTCCCTTTGAGCTTATCTATGGTCACCCAGTGAGAGGACCTCTGAGTTTGGTCAAGGAAGGCTGGGAGCAATCTCCCAGGAAACCTCCCCAGGATGTATATAGCTACATGCTGGCCTTCAGGAACCAGACTAGGCGTTTCAGGCAACTCGCTGAGGCGAATCTGAAAGCCAGCCAGGAGGAGATGAAGTGGTGGTACGACCAGAATGCCACTCTGGTAGAGCTTCAGCCTGGTCAGAAAGTGTGGGTCATGGCCCCAGTGGAGCCTTGTGCACTCCAGGATAAGTGGACCGGACCATTTGAAGTGGTGGAGCGCAAAAGTCCTGTTACCTACTTGGTGGACTTGCGGTCTCCCAGGAACCCCTTGCGGGTCCTGCATGTCAACCGCCTGAAGCCCCACTTGGAGAGGTCCGAAGTGGGCATGCTCTTAGCGACAGATGCTGGAATAGAGGAGGAGACTGAGCCTCTTCCTGACCTCCTGTCGGCGACAGAGCGGGATGGGTCAGTGGATGGTGTGAACCTCTCTTCCACCCTGACCCCTGAGCAACAGAATGACTGCCACCAGTTGCTGGGACAGTTTTCTGATTTGTTCTCCCTGATTCCCAGTGTCACTGATTGGTGCATCCATGATGTGGACACTGGAGACAGTCCTCCTGTTAAGCACAAAACTTACAGGGTAACTGACAGGGTGAGAGCTTGCATCAAGGAGGAGGTCTCCAAGATGCTTGCGTTGGGGGTGATTGAGTACTCTAACAGTCCTTGGGCCAGCCCAGTGGTCTTGGTCCCAAAGGCTGCCGCACCAGGTGCCACACCAGACCTCCGGTTCTGTGTGGACTACCGAGGGCTCAATTCAGTCACGAGGACTGATGCGCACCCCATCCCCAGAGCTGATGAGCTCATTGATCGGTTAGGGGCTGCCCGGTACCTCAGCACGTTTGATCTAACATCTGGGTACTGGCAGATCGCCTTGACTGATGGGGCAAGAGAGAGGTCAGCATTCTCCACACCAGATGGGCACTATCAGTTCCGGGTTATGCCCTTTGGGATGAAGAATGCCCCTGTCACCTTTCAGAGGTTGGTCAACCAGGTGTTGGCGGTACTGGAAGAGTTCAGTGCCGCCTATCTGGATGACATTGCAGTGTTCAGCGCCAGTTGGGAAGAACATCTGCGCCACCTCTGGGAAGTGTTGCTGGCACTGCAGCGGGCAGGCCTCACGATCAAGGCGAGTAAGTGCCAGATTGGGCAGGGTTCCGTGGTGTACTTGGGACACCAGGTTGGGAGCGGCCAGGTGGCACCCCTACAGCCCAAGATTGAGACCATCCTGGCTTGGGAGCCCCCCAAGACCCAGACAGAGGTGAGACCCTTTTTAGGACTCACTGGGTATTACAGGAGGTTTGTCAAGGGGTATGGCAGCATTGTTGCACCCTTGACAGAGCTGACTTCCAGGAAGCAGCCCAAGAAAGTGATTTGGACTGACACCTGTCAGAAAGCTTTTGAGGCCCTGAAAACTGCCATGTGCACGGCGCCCGTGCTCCTGGCACCCAAGTTCTCCAGAGAGTTTATCGTTCAAACAGATGCTTCAGAGCATGGTGTGGGGGCTGTTTTGTCACAGATAAATGAGGAGGGCCTAGATCAACCCATAGCCTTCATCAGTAGGAGGTTACTTCCACGGGAACAGAGGTGGAGTGCGATTGAGCTTGAGGCATTTGCTGTGGTCTGGGCGCTGAAGAAGCTGAGACCATACCTGTTTGGGACTCACTTCCGGGTTCAGACAGACCACAGGCCCCTCAGATGGTTGATGCAGATGAGGGGTGAGAATCCAAAGCTGTTCAGGTGGTCCATTTCCCTACAGGGGATGGACTTCACGGTGGAACACCGCCCTGGTACAGAACACGCCAATGCTGATGGTCTGTCCAGATTTTTCCGCCTTAGTGAAGAGAACTCCCAGGAGGTAGGGTAGTTCTCCCCACATTTCAGCTGGAGGGGACACGTGTTAGACCTGGCACTGTTGGCGTGGGTCTCCCTTCCATTTTTGCTGTTGCCTCATGTGTTTTTGCTGGTTATAGATGCTTTGGGCACTGTGCCACTGCTATTCAGTGCCACAGCGCAAGTGCTCCCTATGGTAAATTGATGTATGGATTAGTGACTCCATGATTGGTTGGTTTGGTTTACTTGTCAGACCCTAGTACAGTGCACTGAGTGTGCCCAGGGCTTGTAAACCAAATGTTGCTGGTGGGCTTGCAGCACTGGTTGTGCCACCCACAGAAGCAGCCTGTAAAAGTGTGTCTCAGTTCTGCCATTGCAGAGCCTGTGTGCAGTCTGGTACTGCCATGTTGACTGGGCAAGTGTACCCACTTGCCAGTCCCTAAACCTTCCCTTTTCTGCATATTAGTCACCCCTATGGTAGGCCCAAGGGCAGGGTGCATTGTAAGTATAAGGTAGGACATGCCCTGGTGTGTGTGGCATGTCCTAATAGTGAATTACCGCCATTTTCGTTTTTGACTATTGCAAGGCTACCTGTCCCCCATAGGCCAGAATGGGCAGTTTGATTATTACATCTTATAATCCTAACTGACCCAGGGAACATGATAGAAAAATGAATTTAGTATGCCTGAACTCAAAATGATAAAATACATCTTTTAGTGAAGTTGGTTTTAACATTCTGTGTTTGAAAATACCACTTTTAGAAAGTAGGAATTTTCTTGCCTAACTATCCAAGCCTGCCTCTGCTAGGTTGTGTATTCCTTGTCTGGGTTTGTGAGTGACAGGGGCTGGGGGACTCCAGGAGACAGGGTGAGTCAGCACAGGGCTGAATAGAGAGAACTGCATGGAGATAGGTGGGAGGAGTTGCACCTGGGACCTGAATAGGGCTGTGTCTTCCCTCCACAATGCTGGCTCCACCTCCTGTGGTGTGTCTGATGTCCCTGGCCTACTCTGTGAAAGAAGGAGTCTTGTCAACAAAGTGCACCGGGACTGACCAGAACTGGTTTGGACTAGACAAAGGCCTCTCTTCCTTCAGAGACAAAGGATTTTGGTGTATAAAAGAGGGGACCCAAACCCCAGAATTTTAGATCACTTTTGGGAAACAAGAAGAAACCTTTGCTGAGGAGAGGAACCAGAGAAACTGAGGAAGAGACTATCCCTAAGCTGAGTGCTGTTTGGGGGATTGGCCTGCAGTGGTTGCCTGACTGCCAAACAAAGGAGAAAGGAACTTTGTGTGTACTTTCATCAACTTGTAAAAGATCTCCAAGGGCTTGAGAGAAGAGCTTGCCTCCTGCTGAAGTCTCAGGGACAACAGACTTCACCAACCAGCTCTCCAAGAGTCTTTCTGGAAAGTGCCTGCTGCTGTGCTGGACTTTCTGAGGGACTGCGTGTCGCAAGGACCTGGAAGCGCGACTCACGAAGAAGAAGCGTCGCCGCCGCAGCCGAAGCGCCTCACATCGCCGAAGAAAAGGATCGATGTCGCATCAGATGCCGCGCATCGACGGAGAAGAGTGTCGCCGCCGCTGTCGCATCGTTGCCGAAGCGCCTCGCATCGCCGGAGAAGAGGATCGACGTCGCATCAGACGCCGCCGCATCACCGGGAAGCGTGTCGCAGGGCCTGTCGCGGCTCAGAAGAATCGTTGAGTCGCCGCACGGCCATCGCATCGTTGCCGAAGCGCCTCGCATCGCCGGAGAAGAGGATCGACGTCGCATCAGACGCCGCCGCATCACCAGGAAGCGTGTCGAAGGGCCTGTCGCGGGTCAGAAGAATCGCTGAGTCGCCGCACGGCCATCGGGCGTGCACGCATCGTGTCGCATCAAGAAGAAGACGCCATCTTTGTCGCATTGCACCGGATCTTCATCGCATCACGGCGCTGCTGGTCGCATCGCCACGAAAGCGCAGTAAGAAACCGACGCATCACCTCCCCACGCCGAGAAGAACCGACGCATCCCCTACGCATCAGTAGGGACCCGACGCATCACTGTTCTTGCGTGTAAGGAACCGACGCATCACCTTCCCTGCAACACTTTCGTTGTATAGCATTACGCATCCAAAGGTACATTGAACTCAAAGTGTCGCATTTTACATCTTATGAGAACTAAGCTAATTCTACCATTTTTGAAGTACAGTATTGTGGATTTTTGTCGTTTGTGGTCTTGTGTTAAATCTATATAAAAGATACTTATTTTTAATATACATCTGGTGTGGTGTCCATCTGTAGTGTTGTCACTTGATTACTGTATGTGTTCACAAATGCTTTACACACTGCCTCTGAGATAAGCCTGTCTGCTCATGCCAAGCTACCAAGGGGGTGAGCAGGGGTTATTTTAGGAGTGTACCCCCTTACCCTGACTAGACGCAAGGGTCCCTATTTGTCAAAGGTACCTACCTCTGCCAACTAGAGACCCCCAAATCTAACAGTCCCTGAAACCTGTGTTTTTTTCAGTGAATTTCTAAGGTTTTTTAAATGCTAATTTCTAACTTTAACGTCCCTGAAAGCTATGGTTTTTTCAGTGAATTTCAAAGGTTTTTTAAATGCTAATTTCTAACTATAACGTCCCTGAAAGCTATGGTTTTTTCAGTGAATTTCAAAGGTTTTTTAAATGCTAATTTCTAACTATAACATTCCTGAAACCTATGTTTTTTTCAGTGAATTTCTAAGGTTTTTTAAATGCTAATTTCTAACTTTAACGTCCCTGAAAGCTATGGTTTTTTCAGTGAATTTCAAAGGTTTTTTAAATGCTAATTTCTAACTATAACGTCCTTGAAACCTATGGTTTTTTCAGTGAATTTCAAAGGTTTTTTAAATGCTAATTTCTAACTATAACATTCCTGAAACCTATGGTTTTTTCAGTGAATTTCTAAGGTTTTTTAAATGCTTATTTCTAACTATGCCTACATAGGTAGGACATGTGCAGAAAGAGGAAGTAATGCGCCGAAAGAAGCAAGAGAAATGCACAAAGAGGCAACAGAAGTCCAGAAAGAGGAAGAAAGGTGCATAAAGAAGCAAGAGATGTGCAGAAAGAACCAACAGAGGTGCAGACAGAGACCTTGTTGCAAAGTCATCCTGTGCCCTGGGCACCCCCCAACGTTTTGCTGACTGGTACTGGTGGTAACTGACTCTGACTGATCCTGGGTTCTGCGTAACCAGGCCCAGAGCCAGTGCTATACTCAAAGACACTTAGAATACAGTGAAAACACCTTCATATACTAGGGTACACTATGCGTTGGGGTACCCTTGTGATTGGCATGACCTCCCCTGTAAGGCCCTAGTACATAATAGGGCAGGGGGATTAAAACTACCTCTAAGTCCCTAGCATATAATAGGGCATGGCAGTTTAGAGGCCAGCAGCCCTTTTCTGCACTTGCATGTGTGCACTGCTGAGCCTGAGGTCAGTTTAAAAGTAGCCCTGTGGGTGCAGAAAGAGGCAAGAGAGGCGCAGAAAGAAGCAAGAGAGGTGTAGAAAGAAGCAAGAGCAGTGCAGAAAGAACCAACAGAGGTGCAGAAAGAGGCAAGAGGGGTGCAGAAAGAGGCAAGAGCAGTGCAGAAAGAACCAAGAGACATGCAGGAAAAGGGAAGAAGGGTGCAGAAAGAGGCACGAGGGGTACAGAAAGAAGCAAGAGAGGTGCAGAAAGAGGCAAGAGGGGTCCAGAAAGAGGCAATAAAAGTGCAGAAGGAAGCAACAGAGGTGCAGAAAGAGGCAAGAAAAGTGCAGAAAGAGGCAAGAGAGTTGCAGAAACAGGCAAAAGAGGTGCACAAAGAGGGAACAGGGGTGCACACAGAAGCAAGAGAGGTACAGAAAGAACCAACAGAGGTGCAGAAAGAGGCAAGAGGGGTGCAGAAATGTGCGAGAGAGTAGCAGATAGAAGCAAGAGCAGTGCCGAAATAACCAACAGAGGTGCAGAAAGTGGCAAGAGGGGTGCAGAAAGAGGCAAGAGAAGTATAGATAAAAGCAAAAGAGTTGTAGAAAGAGGCAAGAGGGGTGCAGAAAGAGGCAAGAGAGGAGCAGAAAGAGGCAAGAGAGGTGCACACAAAGGCACGAGGGGTGTAGAAAGAAGCAACAGAAAATGAAGCAACAGGGGTGCAGAAAGAGGCATGAGAGTTGCAGAAACAAGCAAAAGAGGTACAGAAAGAGGGAACAGGGGTGCATACAGAGGCAAGAGAGGTACAGAAACAGGTAAGAGGGTTGCAGAACGAGGCAAGAGAGGTACAGAAAGAAGCAAGAGCAGTGCAAAAGAACCAACAGAGGTGCAGAAAGAGGCAAGAGAGGTGCAGAAAGAGGCAAGAGAGGTGCAGAAAGATGCAAGAGAGGTGCAGAAAGAGGCAAAAGAATTGCTTAAAGAAGCAGCAGAGGTGTAGAAAGAAGCAAGAGAAGTGCAGAAAGAGGCAAGTGAGGTGTATAAAGAGGCAAGAGAGGTGCAGAAAGAGGGAAGACGAGTGCAGAAATAGACAACAGGGGTGCAGAAAGAAGCAAGACAGGTGCAGAAAGAAGCATGGGAAGTGCAGAATGAAGCAACAGGGGTGCAGAAAGAGGCAACAGAGGTGCAGAAGGAGGCAAGAGAACTGTAGAAAGAGGCAAGAGAGTTTCAGAAACAAGCAAGAGAGGTACAGAAAGAGGGAACAGGGGTGCAGAAAGAGGCAAGAGAGGTACAGCAACAGGTAAGAGGGGTGCAGAAAAAGGCAAGAGAGGTACAGAAAGAACCAAGAGCAGTGCAAAAGAACCAACAGAGGTGCAAAAAGAGGCAAGTGAGGTTAGAAGGAGGCAAGAGAACTGCAGAAAGAGGCAAGAGAGTTGCAGAAACAGGCAAAAAGGGTGCAGAAAGAGGGAACAGGTGGGCAGACTGAGGCAAGAGAGGTGCAGAAAGAGGGAAGAGGGGTGCAGAAAAAGGCAAGAGGGATGCAGAAATTTGGAACAGAGGTGCAGAAAGAAGCAAGAGCAGTGCAGAAAGAACCAACAGAGGTGCAGAAAGAACCAACAGAGGT
Source organism: Calotriton arnoldi (assembly GCA_963921515.1). Lineage (NCBI taxonomy): Eukaryota > Metazoa > Chordata > Amphibia > Caudata > Salamandridae > Calotriton > Calotriton arnoldi. Next base: position 722,117 of record CAWUFW010000379.1, read on the forward strand.
GCAGAAAGAGGCAAGTGAAGTGCAGAATGAAGCAAAAGAGGTGCAGAAAGTAAGGGTGGGCAAAGTTGGCAGAGTACCACTACGTGGAATTTTACAGAATTGAAAAAAAACTCAGTGAAACTCCGCTCCTCCACTCCGTAACTCCGTTCCATCATCCCAATTAATAAAACAGAAACCTCACATACCTTTGGTAAAACAAGTAACTCTATCTTTACATGCTAAAATGCATATAGTCATCTCACAAAAGTGAAAATGAAAATATAGCAAACAGTGAGAGAGGTGATGATTTTGGGGTCCTCCCTAACCTAGGGCGAGAACCAAGCAGATGCCTTGAACACAAAGAGCACATCATGCTGAACGATTCAGTGGTGGTCCCATCCTCCTATGACCACCCCAAGCACAGTTATGGGCAAAATTACAATCCCAACCAAAGGCCCTGCAAAGCATTATGGGACAAGATTCTAGAGTGCAGTGAATATTATAGTATCCAATATCAAAACATTCCACAAGTGGCAGTGGCTCAGCTGAGAGCTAATACTGGTGGTCCCTAGGGCTTGGGTGGCACGTGAGGCCTCCCTCCCAAAAATATTAAATGCCCCGGGGAGGTGGCGGTCCCCGGGGCTTGGGGGGCCCGTGAGGCCCCCCGCTCCTAATTACCAATGCCTCGGGGAGGTGGCAGTCCCCAGGACAGAGTGGGGGGCAAGAGCCCCCCACGCATTTTTTTTAAAAAGCCCTAGGGAGGTAGCGGTCCCTGGGGCTGCGTGCCCCCCGCATGTGATTAACTAAGCCTTTCGGGGAGGTTGCGGTTCCCGGGGCAGTGGGGGCCCCCACGGGCCCCCGTTAATTGATTGGACATTGCCCACGGGACCTGTCCCACCTGGGGGCTTAAGGAAAATGTTTTTTTTGTTTTTTCAGCCGGATTTGCGCAGCCAGCGAAACCTGCTCTCTCTTCCAAAATTCAAAGCAAATTGCTTTTCCACACGGGGAGCTGCATCTTAGCAGCTCCCCATGTGGAAAAGCAATGCCGGCTCCCGAGGGACGCGGGGAGCCGGCGGGACCGTGGGGGTATTGGGGACCCCCCCACGGTCCCCAACAGAGAGGGCCAGCCCCGGGGGATGGGGTCCCCGGGGCTACAAGTGGCCCGGGAGGGGGGCCACGCGCCCCCCTTCCCCAAAATTTTAAAAATAACCCCTGGCGCGTTTGCAGATGGGGAACGAATTCCCCTTGCCAACTAGCCCACCAGGAACCTCCAGTATGCGCCAGGGGGCTGCGTTGCAGAGAGGTGTTCTGATGCCATGCCCCTTTTTACACCTCTCTGCAACGCAGCTCTGTGGCGCTTACTGGAGTTACCTGGTGGGCTAGTTGGACCCCAGGGACCCTCAGGATTCAAGAGGACTTAATCCCCCAACTGTGTAGCCAATTAGGGAGGAAGGTATATGTTTGAAGGCAAATTATGTCATTTGATGGTTTAGTGACTTATAAATACAGTTCCAGAATAGTGTATCCCATTAAACATCCCCTCATCTATATGTGTACTCATTGACATATGTATTTTGAATACCATACAGCCACTCAGAAACACAGTCATACAATGACAGATGTGGTTGTGTGATGGAAAAACGCATGCCTCAAGAACGCATGCCTTAACCACGCCGTCTAAACCTCGACCGCGTCTTTGCCACGCATGCCTTTACTACGCATGCCTTTACCACGCAATTTTGTGGTAAATACATGTTTGGTAAATGGGCATGTGTGGTAAAGATCACATTCCTGCTCCTTTGCCCTAAACCCTAAAAATACCCTAAACCTAAAATCCCTACCTCCCAGTACCCGAGCCCAACTGCCTCCACCCCTTAAAACCTAACTCCACCTACGTCCGCCCAAGCCCAACTGCCCCCTCAGCCATTAAACTGTCCCTTTCATGTTCCTTGCCCTGAGCCCTAAAACCCCCGTCCCCCAGCCCTGATATCTTCGCTGTCCTCCACCCCCAAAACTACCCCCAAGCCAAATAATCTACCCTCCCAACCCCCCGTAGTCCCTGTAAACTACCCTGACCCCCTCCCAGCCCTGAAAACTACCCCACAACCCCTACAAACTACCCAAACCCCCTCAAAACTCAACTTACCTCTCCACCTCATCCCGATCCTTCCTCTCCCTGCTTCCTGCTCTTCCGCCCGGCAGCAGCAACTAGACCGCGCATATGCCTTAACTATGCATATGCGTGGTTAAGGCATATTCGTGGTTTAGACGTGCGTGCTACCGCCTGCGTAGTTCAGCCCCATGTAGTTCAAGCTGCGTGGTTAAGGCTGTTTCCTGGCAGATGTACACAGAGATTTACTCACACACTGGTACACTAGTTATCTGTGTAGCAATAACACTTAAATACACATTTAGGCTTCATGGAGACACTTACATACACATTTTTTGGCATAGTAAATTCAACATCTGTTGGCACACCCATAGAAGGAGTGATACACTCATTCAGATATGAAGCCAAGCGGTGTCAGACCTAAACACCCATTGACCGAAGAAGTCCTTAAATCATGGCTTGGGCCTACTACTGCAGAGCTTGTGTGAGCATTTTTACAGGCAGTTTTCCTGCTAGGCTGAGTTGACACTAAAAACATGTCCCTAAGCCTTAAACTCCTCTTCTACTACATATGTCACTCCTGAGAGAGGTTGTAGGTAGGCCATAGGACAGGGTGCCATGAATTTAACAGATAAGACATGCTGTTTCCAGTTCGATTGAGTTACATGCGCACTTGCAGACCCATATGTCCAGTTATGCATCCAGTCTTGTACCCATACTGGAACTTTATACATATGTGTAAAAGGATAGAACCAAGTAATACACCCAGTCAGACAGTGACAGAGGCAGGTAAACATTCAATAATACACACATATAGCTGCTATGTATTCAGTGGCAATAGAGCGAGTTGCACACACAGTTAAATATCCCAAAACTCACTAACACAGCCAGTAAGCAATTGATGCAGCTGCTTACATACACAATGAGAGACAGACCCATAGAGTAACTATGAGATACAGACATATACCAACATGCTTAATTACATAAGAAATGATACATCCACATAGGGACTGAGCCACTCATTCAGATATGTACTGAAGAAGTGACAATAAGAAGTAATCCATTCAGATAAGTAGTCCTTTAAACATGTCTCCGGCCTACTACAGTAGAACGTATATGTGCAGTTTTCCTGCTAGGCTGAAAACGTCTTAATAAGCCTTGAACTCCTCTTCTACTACATATACATCACTCCTGAGATAGGCGGTAGGTAGGCCATAGGGAGTGAGCTACGAGCTTAAAAGATCAGGCATGTTATTTGAAGTTTGATTGAGTTATATGCACACTTGTAGACCCATGTGTCCAGTTAAACATCCTGTCCTCTACCCATACTGACATATGAAATGATACATCCACATAGGGACTGAGACACTCATTTAGATATGTACTGAAGAAGTGACACTAAGAATAATCTGTCCAGACTAGTAGGCCTTTACACATGTCTCAGGCCTGCTACAGTAGAGTGTATATGTGCAGTTTTCCTGCTAGGCTGACTTGACATTGAAAACATGTTGCTAAGCCTTAAACTCTTCTTCTAGTACATGTAAGTCACTCCTGGGATAGGTTGTAGGTAGACTGTAGAGCAGGGTGCTAGGAGCTTAAATGATAAGACATGTTGCTTCCAGTTTGATTGAGTTACATGTGCACTTGTAGACCCATATGTTGAGTTATACATCCAGTCGTCTATCTATACCGGAAGTCACATACCTATATGTAAAAGGATAGAGCCACTAATACACCCAGTCAGATACTGACAGAGGCACTTAAACATTCACTCACACACACATACAGATCTTATGTATCCAGCAGTAATGGAGGCAGTTGCAGACACAGTTAAATATGCTAATACTAACTAACACTGCCTGCAAGCAATCCATGCAGCTCCTTACATACAGATTGAGAGTCCCATAGAGTAAACAGGAGACCTAGACATATATCAACATACTTACTTACATTTCGAATGATACACTCACAAAGGCACTGAGACACTCATTCAGATATGTAGAGAAGAACTGAATCTAACAAGTGACCCATCTAGACAAGTATGCCTTTAAACATGTCTCAACTGAAGTTTGCTATTGTAGAGCCTGTGTATGTAGTTTTCCTGCTATGCTGACTTGATATTCAAAAAATTTCCAAGCCTGTAGGTAGGCCTTAGGGAGTGAGCTATGTGCTTAAAACATAACTTACTTTCAAGTTTGAGTGAGTTATATGCACACTTAGAGACCCATTTGACTAGTTATATATCCACTCTCACTTCCATACTGTGACTGACTTACCTATCTACAAACCCATAGAGCCACCCACATACACAGTCAGACAGTGTCTGAGGCATTTACACATTCACTCACACATCCACACAGCACTTATGCATTCAGCAGTAATAGAGGCTGTTGCACACATAGATACCCCAGTACTCACCAGCACAGATAGTAAGCTATCTATAGACCCACTCGCATACACATTTAGAGACCCCTGCATTAACTTAGAGAGCCAGTCATATAGCGGAATAGTTACTTACACATCCAGTGACATATACACAGAGGGAGGGGTACTCTATCTCAGATATATACTCGTGCTTATGGTCTGAGTCACCCCTTTAGACAATTTGCCCTTTCAACATGTGTCAGGCTTGCTGCTACAGAGACTGTGGGCCTCATTTACAAGGCCATTGTGTCGCCGGTGCATCACTTTTTTTGATGTTCCGGCGGCGCAGTGTGCCTGCCCATATTTACAAGGCCACGAAAAGTCACCCTGCATCATTTTTTATGGCCTTGTAAATATGGGCCACTTTGGCGCATTACTTTGCTTGAAATGTACGTTTCATGGGTGTTGCTGTTGGTGTTCCCACGCAATGGAACCTGACGCATTCCCAGATTTACAAAATTTAGTAAAGCTGGGAATACGTCAGAATCCTACGCCTCCCCAGAGGAGGATTAGGAGTGGTGCAACAAGGAGAATTAATTTTATTTCTACTCATTTTTGCCTCCTTCTATGTGTGCTACATAGAAAGAGGAAAATGGCATCAATGATTGTTCCCCATCAATGGCATCAATGATTGTTCCGCAATGCAGGCACCTTTGCACCATGACTTAAGGGTGCCTGCGCTGGTGCGCTGGTGAATGGCAGCCAATTGTGCGCCAGCGCAGAGGAAAGCACACGGATGCATTGTATTGTTGTTAATATGACGCATCCCTGTGCTTTTAAAATGATGCAGCTCTGCACAGCAAAATGGCTTGCCGTGCTGCATCATTTGTTTGTAAATGAGGCCCTTTGTGTGCAGTTTTACTGCAAGGTTGACTTGCCATTTAAATTGCTATGACAAGCATTAAACCGTGATTCTACTGCATGTAAGTCACACCTAAGGTAGATCATAGGTAGACATTCACTGATGCATACACTGCACCGAGACACACTCCAATGCATATAGTAGGCTAGCCAGGCAGACACTGATGTATATACACTAACACAGTGAAACTCACACTCATACATCAACTAAGACACCCAGAAACACACTAATTCATATACTGACACACACAGACACACACTCATGCATACACTAATTCACCCAGGGACACATTTATAAATATCGACACACACAGACACACCCACACATCCATGTATGCATACACTAATACACCCTGGTACACTGTGATGCATATAGTGATACAGCTAGACATACACTAGTGCATAAGCTGGCACACTCAGACACCCAGGATTACAGTGAAGTATATGATTTTATACCCACCCACACACTGATGGAAACATGAAAAAAATAGAGATAAAGTGACTAGACTTCTGCAATATAACTGTTCACTTTGTTAGTTAACTTCTTCAAAAACGTAAATTGAGAGTATGTAAAGAAAACATAAATGTCCTCATTTGTTTTTTCTCTTCGCAGATATTTACTTCCACTTAAAACAACAACATAATTACAATGCCATCAAAATCTGAAAGAAGAAAGAGACAGAGGAAATGATCCTATTTCTTCACAACTTAGAAACAAAAGGCTCAAAATGGAGAGAATGTAATAAAAGAGAAAAGAGCTGCTGGTAAGGCAACAAAAAGATTTCTTAAAATTGTATATGGAAATCTAATTAGTGAGCAAAAGCAAGTAAATAAAAAGCAAACCTGCAAATCAGCTAATAAAGGATAAAGAGTGCATGGCATTAACAGTAAAAAATTGTATAAGAAAGGAGATAGTTTAACAAGAAGACAGCGTGAGAGGCAGAATGTTTCGTAGTAAGGTAATTCACAATCTCATAAATACTATGAAGCAGTACAAAAGAAGAGGAGAAGCAGTCAAACAAAAGGAACATGTTGAGGCTGTAGTTGATAAGGCATTTGCCCAGAAGAGGAAGCTATTTATTTTGACACCGAGCAGAATGAGAACACGGGACAAAATAGTGTTGCCTATGGGGAGAAGAAGCCAAAAGAAAAGACTTGTGAATAGACATAATTTTTTTAAAGTTTTCAGTGGTGAATGGAAGCATACTTCCAGTACTGAGCCTTTCTTTAATGAAGAAAGCTACAGCAGGAGAACACATTAGTGCATGCAGTTGAAATAACTGGACTCCCATTACAAAAGAGGAGATGGTGCCTAGGAATATTGAAGAAGTGATAGCTGAAGAGGTACAGGGAAGACATAGACAGGCCCCTGTGCACAAATGGAACTTTAGCAGTATTTGCAGTGTTCGGCAGGAATCAATTGACATATTAGAACTTTTCTTCGTATGTTTACATGCAAAAGTCTATAACAGAAAATAAGAATCTTGCAAGGATTAGATCCATGCTAAGTAAGGAAGTACACAAATTTACGGGGACATTCACTAGCATGTCTGTCGAAAAAAGTGTGCCAAATAAGTTTTTATCTGCTCAGAATGTTAGCTGTTCACCACTCTATAAGTTAGGAGGCTTTACTATGTCAAAACTCCTGCTCTATGTTTAGGAGAAATGAATAGAGCTCTTTTGCATGGTACAGTAGCAGAGGTAGAAAAAGATTGTGAAGATGTTCAGTTTAGTTTCTTTGGTCCTGAAGAGGAATTTAGAGAAAATGAAGAGTTAGTATGTGGACGTGTAGAGAAACACGACACAAGTATTTGTGTTGATAACTTTACAGAAGAGATTAGGAAGTTTAGCACAGTTTCTTCTAAGAAACCAGACTGTGTTTGTATTTGTTGTCGACGCACTCACTACAAAAGTCAAACGCACAATGTAGTTGTATTCTCTAAAACTGAAAAGGAGAATAGAGATACGTGAAAAGAACTTCATGTTTATTTACTTGTAGAGGAACGATTTGACTTGTCCACATGGCAAGTAATATGTAAGTACTGCTACGATAAGTTAGAGAATAAAAAAATGCCAGCTAGAGCAGTACATAACAAGTCAGAATTAGAATCTGTTCCACAAGAACTATGAGAGTTGAATGTTTATGAATGCATTCTCATAGAATGTGTACACCCATTTCAGGCTATAGTTCATGTGGAGCCTAAAATCGGGAAGCTGCCACCAACTGACCTTCAAACAGGCCTTAAAGGATGAGTTGTTTACTTACCTTTAGATTTTAAACAGAATTTTGAAACTGTTGGTGTACACAGAGAGGATCATGAGCCAGTTGTCATTCTAGAAAATGGAGTGCCTATGGGGAATACAAAAATATGGCAAGAGTTAGTGGATATTAGTAAAGTAAAAAAAGCAACATTATATCTGCCCAAAATAATGTTGATGTTGATCAAGATGCAGCATATGTAGAGGATAAAATAGTGGACAGATTGGAAAAGTGGATCAATCCAGATTAGAAGAGATTTATGAACACTACTCCACCCATTCTCTGCATTCTAAAGAAGTTATCAGTGATGCTATTGATCTCTTTCAAATGAAGCAAGCAAAAGGAGCACCTACGAGTGTGTGGGAGAAATGTTTAGAAGATCGCTGTTTTCCACAACTGTTTCAAGCTGGGGAAGGTGGCCGCTTTGCTGACCTACCTGTACAGATACCAGCAGTTGAATACCGGTCAACAAGATTATAGTCAGAGGATCCAAGACTTTGGCTGTGTATTCCCTACATATTTCATCTTCTGTTGGAGAGTGACATCTGTACTTTAATATGCTTTTAACCACATCCTGAAGACAGGAGTTAATCTTCAAAATCTCTCTGCAAAGGAATCCATTGGCAAAGTACATGGAAAAGATTAAAACTTAGAATACAGCTTAATTAATTTGATGGCGTGCCAACGTGGCACCAATGAGCTTTGGTATTACCCTCATGGAGAAACCAAATGTATGTTGAGAAATCTAGGTGCATCTACTTGGTTTATTACACTCAGCTTGATGACCTGCTTGAATTTTTGAGAGAAGCGACCTCTAACATTAAAGACATCACAGTGAAGACAGGCAGAGAACTTTGTTCCTTGCATCTCACTAATATTTGCAGATATTTTAACCACAGGTTTCAAGTTATGATGTCTTTCATCTGCAACAAAACAAATCCTACTCTGGGTGAATTAACTGATATCTTTGACAAAAAGAGTACCAAGCCAGAGGTGCACCTCATATTCACATGCTGTTATGGATAAAGGATACCCAAAATTTGGAAGAGACAGTGATGAGTCTGTCCTGTCTTTCATCGAACAGTATGTGACATGTTCCATACCAAAAGATGGTGGTGAAAAGTGCTTGAGACAAGAAGTTCTGTGCTTTCAAAGTCATAGATGTGGGAAATACTGTCCTTGAAAATACAGATTCAAAGGTAAATTTCGTACAAGATGTCGTTTTGGATTCCCACGACCCATCATTTCACAAGGAAGAGTAAACAGCTTTTTGTTTGCAGTAAGGCATACACTAACACAAAAATTACTGAAAAACATACAACCTGAGAAAAACAGAGGTCTCGAAATATATTATTGACTATAATCCAGTCATTCTGAAAATGTGTAATGCGGACATGGATATTCAGTTTGTTGCAGACAATTCCATCGCTGTTGCGTCACTTTATATATTATGAAATCAGGGAAGTCAGAGATGAAGGAGATGTGGGAAGTGATTTCTGCAGAAAAGAGTCTTACCAAGAAATTGCATTGCTTCAGCTTGAAAATGCTTACCCACAGAGAGATAGGATCCTATGAGTGTTCGGATCGGTTGAGCTCGGCTAGTTTGTTATCGAAGTTAAGGGCAATTGTTTGGGTAAGCCTATGCCTTGCAACCACACGAAATAGAGTGTTGATATCTTTCCCAGAAATACAATATCTAGCAGAGTTTGATCCCGAAAGCAGAGTATTTGTGAAGACAAATATGTTGGATACGTTCTATCCAAGAAGGAGACAACACCTAGAGAACATGTGCCTTTATGAAGTATTTAAACACTACAGATAAAAAAGAAGTAGTTTGATGTGACTGTTGTTTGGCGAGGCACAGCAAAGGAAATCTAATTAACTACAGAAAACTTAGTTGCCAAACTGCAGACAGAAGAGAGTTTTTCCATTTGGTTTTTCTGCAACTGTTCAAGCCTTGGCGTGCTGAATCAGAACTACTTGGAGACCACAACTGCTACGAAGATTATTTCAATGTTCTAAAAGACAGCATTCAGTGTCCAATATTTTTAAATTACTTGCTAATCTTGAAAGATGAGATTGAACAGGAAGAAACCATTGCTGCTGAGGTAGCTAAGGAGAGTTCACAATGAAGCCACAGTTCTGGACCACTGAGTCAAGATCCACTTGGACAACCAATTATTCAAAATGAAGCAGCCATAGCCATGAATGAGGTGGAGACTGCAATGCAACAAGCAAGAGAGGAAAGTTTTTATTTCAAACACTTATTAGCACAACTGCACAACCAACAGAAAGAAATTTATACTGAAGTAAAAGAAAAAATAAAGCATGGATTTCTGCATGAGACGAAAGAGTGTGAATGCTCTTCGTTTAAGCTGATACTACTATACATCAGCGGTCAAGCAAGCACTGGGAAGAGCTTTCTCATTATAGTTCTCACTGCTTATTTACAGAGGACTACAGAATCAAATTTATCATGTGTAGTAACAGGCACCAACTGGATTAGCTGTACACAACATTAAAGGAATTACTTTACACCAACTACTTATGCTACCTGTTGAACATGACAATAAACTAGAATATCATAAGTTATCTGGTGAAGCTTGTCATGAGGTGTCAAGAGTATTGAAGAAACTGAAACTTTTAATCATTAGCAGCTCCCCATGTGGAAAAGCAATGCCGGCTCCCGAGGGACGCGGGGAGCCGGCGGGACCGTGGGGGTATTGGGGACCCGTTGGGGACCCCCCCACGGTCCCCAACGGAGAGGGCCAGCCCCGGGGGATGGGGTCCCCAGGGCTACAAGTGGCCCGGGAGGGGGGCCACGCGGCCCCCTTCCCCAAAATTTTAAAAATAACCCCTGGCACGTTTGCAGATGGGGAACGAATTCCTAGCCCACCAGGAACCTCCAGTATGCGCCAGGGGGCTGCGTTGCAGAGAGGTGTTCTGAGGCCACGCCCCTTTTTACACCTCTCTGCAACGCAGCTCTGTGGCGCTTACTGGAGTTACCTGGTGGGCTAGTTGGACCCCAGGGACCCTCAGGATTCAAGGGGACTTAATCCCCCAACTTAAAACACCACCACGGGGCGCGTTTGCACAGTGGTGAAGGGAGGGGGTGGGGCCTGAGGTGACATGTGCGCAAACACGCCCTGTGGTGCGTTTTAGTTGGGAATTAATTCCCCTTGAATCCTGAGGGACCCTGGGCGAACTAGCCCACCAGGTACCTTCAGTAAGCACAACAGAGTTGCGTTGCAGAGAGGTGAAAAAAGGTGCGTGGCCTCGGAACGCCTCTCTGCAACTCAGCTCTGTGGTGCTAACTGTAGGTACCTGGTGGGCTAGTTGGGCCCCAGGGACCCTCAGGATTCAAGGGGACTTAATCCCGCAACTTAAAATGCGCCACGGGGCGCGTATTCACACATGTCACCTCAGGCCCCCCCTCCCTTCACCACTGTGCAAACGTGCCCCATAGCGAGTTTTAAGAGGTAGTTTTACTCCAACTGCCCTATTAGGTACTAGGGACTTACAGAGGAGGTCATGCTAATCACAGGGGTACCCCAACGCATGGTGTTCCCTAGTGTATGTAGGTGTTTTCACTGTATTCTAAGTGTCTTTTAGCATAGCACTGGCTCTGGTTAGTCAGAGTCAGTTACCACCAGTACCCGTCTGAAAAAGTTGTGGGCACAGGAGGATTTTGCAACAAGGCGTCTTTCTGCTCCTCTGTTGGTTCTTTCTGCACATCTTTTGCTTCTTCCTGCACTTTTCTTCGTCTTTGTGGACTTCTGTTGCTTCTTTCTGCATTTCTTTTGCTTCTTTCTGTGCGTTTTTTCTTCTTTCTTCACATGTCCTACCTCTGTAGGCATAGTTAGAAACTAGCATTTAAAAAACCTTTGAAACTCACTTAAAAACCATAGGTTTCAGGCACGTTATAGTTAGAAATTAGCATTTAAAAACCTTTGAAATTCACTGAAAAAACCATAGGTTTCAGACACGTTATAGTTAGAAATGAGCATTTACAAAACCTTTGAAATTCACTGAAAAAACCATAGGTTTTAGAGACAGTTATAGTTAGTTTGACATTTCACTCGTACAAAACCAGTGAAATTCCCCCGTTATAGTTAGTTCAGCTAACTATAACTCGCGCCCCGCAATGCACTGCTGATGACGTCACATATTACATCACTCATGACATGGTCAGTGACATCACTGATGACATCACTGATGTCACTTGAGATGTCATCACTGACTATGTCATCAGTGATGTAATATGTGAGGTCATAAGTAGTGCATTGCGGGGGTGTAAGTTATAGGTAGCTCAGCTAACTATAACTGCTGAATTTCTCTGGTTTTGTACAAGTCAAATGTTAGTTTAACTATAACGTCCCTATAACCTTTGTTTTTTTGGTGAATTTCTAAAGTTTTTTAAAAATTCTATTTCTTAGCTATAACGTCCCTGTAACGTTTGACTTTTTCAGTGAATTTCTATAGTTTAAGTTTGTAGAGTGGTGGAGAAAGGGGGTGAGCCTCTGACCAGCTCTCACAAATCCCGCTGTGTCACACTTACTAAAGGTAACAGGAGGGCTTCTTGGCCCATAAGGACCCTCAGCTTCCAAGAGGACTTCATTCCCTAACCAGTCGTGCACCAGGTGGGATGTTTGCAAAGTAGAGGAGAAAGGGGGCGTAACCTTTGAAGACCTTCCAGCAATCCCACTGTGTGGGATTTACTGGAGGTAACAGGAAGGCTTGTTGTCCCCACGGATCCTCAGCAGTGAAGGAGGCTTAATCCCCCAACCAGTAGTGGGCCAGGAGGCGCATTTGTAGACTGGTGGAGAAAGGGTGTGTGGCCTCCAACGACATCTCAGCGATCCTGCTGTATGGAACTTACTGGAGGTAATAGGAGAGCTTGTTAGCCCCCAAGGTCCCTCAGCATTCAAGGGGACTTCACCCCCCAACTAGTTGTGCGCCAGAAGGCATGTTTGCAGAGTGGTTGAAAAAGGGGGCATGGCCTCTGACCTCCTCTCGGCACTCTCGCTGTGTGGGACATACTGGAGGTAACATGAGGGATTTCTGGCCCCCCTCTCCCACCAAAAAACCATGGAAATTCCCTTAAAAAATCAAAGGTTACAATGACGTTATAGTTAGGCTCAGATTTCACTTGTACAAAACCATAGACATTCAGCAGTTATAGTTACCTGAGCTAACTATAACTCATGCCTCCGCAATGCACTGCTTATGACCTCACATATTACATCACTCATGACTTGGTCAGTGACATCACTGATGACATCTCAAATGACAAGACTCATACACTTGCTAACAGACCCACTTAGACACTCATGCACCTACTCACAGATTCACTCAGAGACTCATGTACCCACTCACAAACCCACTCTGATACTTATTAACCCACTTACACACCCAGTCAGACCCTGATGTAGCTACTGACAGACCCACTGAGACACTCATGCACCCACTCACAGACCCACCCAGATTCTCACATAGCCACTCATATCCACTGAGACACTCACACACCCATTCAGAGACCCACTTAATCACTCATGCACCCACTCACACACCTACTCAGAGAATCATGCACCCACTCACAGACCCACTCAGACACTGATGTAGCCACTCACAGATCCAGTCAAAGAATAATGCAACCACTGACAGACCCACTCATACACTGATGCACCCACTCACAAATGCATTCAGACATTCATGAACCCTGACAAACACACTCTGTGACTTATGCAGTCAGTCACAGACCCACTCACTGACTTATTCACCCACTCACAGACCCATTCAGACTCTGACAGACCCACTCATAGACCCACTCAGACACTGATACACCTGATGATGCACCCACTCACAGATTAATTCATACATTCATATTCTCACTTACAGATCCACTGAGACACTCATGCACTCACTCCCAGACCCACTCAGACAGCCACTCACATGGTCAATGATAGATGGAGAGAGTCAATCACATAGTTGTGAATACTAAATGTGTTGTTCTGTATTTAATGCATATTTTTGTTTTGTAGATTCGAGACAGATTCCCAAACTCAAAAGTGCTGTTGTGTATGAATGCAAAAGAAACAATTGTTGGACGGAATGCTGGACAATGCAAACATTCACCCCCAGTCGCAAGGATCTGGGTTTAATCCATCATTCTTTTGCTCACCACACCACCCCAGTTTGGACCCAGCCATATGCAAATCAGTCTTGACCCTGTTCCTTATGGGAACAGTCCAGCCCGAACTGCCAAGCCAGGTCCTCCCTGGACCTGAAACAAGCATCCTGGGACTGGTTTCAGGGCATCACCCTTCATCAGCCAGGCTAGCTTGAATCCAGTGGTGTAGTGAGCACGGGACCCACATCTGGGCATACCCTTCCCAGTTAGGGCGACAAACGCAAAAGAAACAATTGATGGACAGAATGCTGGACAATGCAAACATTCACCCCCAGTCAAAAGGATCTGGGTTTAATCCATCATTCTTTTGCTCACCACACTACCCCAGTTTGGACCCAGCCATATGCAAATCAGTCTTGACCCTGTTTCTTATGGGAACAGTCTAGCCCGAACTGCCAAGCCAGGTCCTCCCTGGACCGCAAACAAGCATCCTGGGACCAGTTTCAGGGCATCACCCTTCATCAGCCAGGCTAGCTTGAATCCAGTGGTGTAGTGAGCACGGGACTCACGTCTGGGCATACCCTTCCCACTTAGGGCGACAAACGCAAAAGAAACTGTTGATGGACGGAATGCTGGACAATGCAAACATTCACCCCCAGTCACAAGGATCTGGGTTTAATCCATCATTCTTTTGCTCAACACACCACCCCAGTTTGGACCCATCCATATGCAAATTAGTCTTGACCCTGTTCCTTCTGGGAACAGTCCAGCCCGAACTGCCAAGCCAGGTCCTCCCTGGACCAGAAACAAGCATCCTGGGACCGGTTTCAGGGTATCACCCTTCAAAAGCCAGGCTACCTTGAATCCAGTGGTGTAGTGAGCACGGGACCCACATCTGGGCATACCCTTCCCACTTACAGCGACAAACGCAAAAGAAACAATTGATGGACGGAATGCTGGACAATGCAAACATTCACCCCCAGTCACAAGGGTCTGGGTTTAATCCATCATTCTTTTGCTCACCACACCACCCCAGTTTGGATCCAGCCATATGCAAATCAGTCTTGACCCTGTTCCTTATGGGAACAGTCCAGCCCGAACTGCTGAACCAGGTCCTCCCTAGACCGGAGACAAGCAGCCTGGGATGCATTTCAGGGCATCACCCTTCATCAGCCGGGTTAGCTTGAATCCAGTGGTGTAGCGAGCACGGGACCCAAGTCTGGGCATACCCTTCCTACTTAAGGTGACAAACGCAAAAGAAACAATTGATGGACAGAATGCTGGACAATGCAAACATTCACCCCCAGTCACAAGGATCTGGGTTTAATCCATCATTCTTTTGCTCACCACACCACCCCAGTTTGGACCCAGCCATATGCAAATCAGTCTTGACCCTCTTCCTTATGGGAACAGTCCAGCCTGAACTGCCAAGCCAGGTCCTCCCTGGACCAGAAACAAGCATCCTGGGACCGGTTTAAGGGCATCACCCTTCATCAGCCAGGCTAGCTTGAATCCAGTGGTGTAGTGAGCACGGGACCCACGTCTGGGCATACCATTCCCACTTAGGGCGACAAACGCAAAACGATGGATTTAGGCCCAGACCTCTGTATTGGGGTGAATGTATGACATTGTTCTGCATTCTGTCCATCAATTGTTCTTTTTGCAGTTGTTTATTGAATGTGCATATATGCTTTGTGGACTCGAGAAGGATTTGCAAGTTGCTGCCACCATTTCACACACTGGGGAATGGTCCTCAGCAGTGAAAAAAAAAACATGTAATGTAGTGGAAGAGGGCAGGGTAGGTATATAGGGGTCTGTGAGGGACTTCTGGTGGGAAGAACATGTCCAGAAATAGGTTTTTTATTCCACATGTGAATATTCGCGAATCCGTTGCAGTACTCAGCGCGGCCCCAGTGTAAGTTGCAACAGATTTGTGAATTCTTTTGATAAATACATTTAAATAAAGATTCAGACACTCACTCAGATACTTACCTATTTGTTTTATTTTTATTTGAAAAGTTTTATATAGCGCTGGCTAAACCCGGAGGTATCAGAGCGCTTTACATGGGGAGGTACAATTGCATCAAAACATAGTTACATAGTTACAACAGTTTCAGGTACGTAGTTACTGGAGATACAAGAGTTACAAAGGGATGGCTCAGGTATGGGGAGGGAAAGGCCGGCAGGGGAGAGAGATTCGGTGAAGAGAGGGAGGGAATAGAAGAGGAAGATAAGGAGTGAGGGAGGACAGAGGAGAGGCAGGGGGTAGGAAAACACAAAGGGGCGACAAGAGAAGAAACAGTGTCTGATGCTCTGATGGGTAGGTGATGGCCAAGGGGGGAACCAGAGCCAACTCCTCAATAGCTGGGTAGGGCAAATCCACCGGTTATCAGCTCAAGTTTGCTCGGTCGCCGAAGTACATCAGAGGGTTGAGGTATCAGCCTGGGGGAAATTATCAAAAGGTTTCAAGGAGAGCGCCTTTCACGGTGTGAGGTGCTGGGTTCCCAGCGATAATGGGAACATTCCCAAACCTCCGCTATGTGACGAATCCCTTAACACTGTGGACTCTCTCAGAGGGGTGTCTGAGACTCCAGCGCATGAATGCTAGGATCCCTCCCCAACAAGGGGAGAAGGAGTGCTTTGGTAAGGGGCACATTCAAGGAGGCCAATTAAGGCCTTTTTCCGCTAAGTGTGAAACCCTTAACACTGTGGACTCTCTCAGAGGGGAATCTGAGACTCCGGGACAAAAATGCTGGATCCCTCCCCAACAAGGGGAGAGGGAGTGCTTTGGCAAGGGGCACAAACATGGAGGCCGTTTAGGGACAGTTGGGCAGTAGGGGAGGACTAATACAGCAGACAGGGGGAAATGAGAGTAGTTACAATAGTACAGACGCCTTCTGCCCTAGAGCACCTAACGATGGAGGTAGAAGGGAAAAACCATGAAAATAAAATAAGTAGTCTGCCGAACTGAACGTAGCGTAATCAAAGTCAATAACCCTCATGATCTAAAATGGGAAGGCTAGCAGAAAGAAGTGAGTTAAGGATGGAAGAGCGTAGGCAGAATGAGGAGATCGTAGACACTTTGGAAACAAATGATAGCAGAGGGGAAGGGAAGATGAGGCCCGGGGGAAAGTTTGGCCGCCATTTTAATGTCAGGCCTGTTCTGGCAGTCTTCACAGGGATGGTCACAGGGGGTGCTGGAAAGACCTGTGGGATTCAGCATGTTAACAAGAGAATTAGTAAGATACAAAGTTATAGAGAGTAAACAGAGGATAGATGCAGTGTTGCACATTACAAACCATGGTGTTAAAGCATGCGAATAAACGGGGGTGTAAAACATGACATAAAAAGAGTGGGGGGAACAGTGGTATCAGCAATATTCTTGGACGATGCGTGGATCAGTGGAGAGGAGAGAAGATCAAAGGTAGTCCATGTTAGAGTCTCTGGAACGTTCTGAGTCGATCTCAGTATCAGAAAGATCCCAGGCAGAACAGCAGTCACTCCCAGGTGATCCCGTCGCGAGCCGCCAGGCCACTGTTCCAAGAGTCGGGTCGGGTAGTGAGGGGGGGGGGTAAAGGACTCACCAGAATAGGTTGCCAGAACTCTGGGCAGGTCCAGAGTGACGAGTTGCGGTCAGCGCCGGAGACCAGAGAAACAACCTGCAACAATCATTGCAATGTCGGATATAACAGGAGGCACAGCCCCCCGCTGGCACCCGGCAGGCGTTGATCCCTCGGAGGCAAAGGGGAAGGGCTCATCAGCAGCGTGCTTGTTGCCGGGCTCCAGGCAGGTCCCAGGGGGCACAGGACACCAGATCGCAGGGCGGGTCCCGCCGCCGAAGATGTAGGTCACGGGGCGAGTCGCTGTGAAGGGTGCTGGCGTCCGGGGTCACCCGCCAAAAGAGGGCAGGCACCGATTTGGATGAACCCACCTCAGGCAGCCAGACTCCGGGCAAGACCGAGGCGCAGCAGCGAAGGAAGCCGCCAGGAAAAGAAAAGTGCCGGAGATCAAGTGGCGCCGGTAGCCGCTGACAGGCTCTGGGCAGGTCGGAGGGGCAGCTGCGCCAGAGGCCACAAAATGGCACCAGAAACAGATGGTGTTAGCCATCACAGTCGCCCCGCTGCATCAGGGGAGACGTCTCTCCTCCAGGGGCGGAGGAGGAGGACACACCGTCCAGGTGCTGGCCAACTGGCTCCAGTGAGGATCTCAGGGACACGGGACAACGGCAGCAGGCAGGGACTCATCGCCGGTTCCTCTGGTCGTCAGGAGAGTCCCTGCAAATGGCGCCTGCAGATAGGGTCACCCACTGGCAACCGGCTACCTCAATCCTCCGGAGGCAGGCAGGCACCGTGTCGGAGGAGCCAACGGTGTCAGAGCCAAGGGCTCGTTGCAGTGGGTAGCTAACTTCAGCGGCAGCCTGTCCCCGCAGCGGGAGATCCGCCGAGCAGTGCCAGAGTCTGGGCAGCGTCGGTGCAGATCGGAACAGCACTCATCGATCCAGCGGGTGAGTTGGAAGTCACTTTCCGCTTCAGCGGTATGCTTCGGTATGGGTGTGCAGTCCGGTCCAGAGGCAGGCGGGGGGAAAGGCCGGTGAGGCGGTTTTAACAGGGATAACTACCAACTTGGTAATCCCCAAACCGGGAGCTCCTCGGGAGGCTCCTACTTGGCGGCCATTTGGCGCCTGTCAATCCCCATCCGCTCACAGACCCAGTCTGACACTCATGCACCCACTCACACACCCGGTCAGACATTCACGTATCCACTGAGACACTCATGCACCAACTCACACACCCAGTCAGACCCTCATGTACCCACTCACAGATCCACTGAAACACTCACACACATACTCACTCAGATAATTACGCACCCACTCACAGATCCATTGAGATATTTACGCACCCACTCACAGACCTACTCAGACACTCACATACCCACTGAGACAGTTCTGTATCCACTCACAGACCTACTCAAAGACTCAAGCATCCACACACAGGCCCACCCAGAGAGTCATGCACATAGTCACAGAACCACTCAGAGACTCATGCACTCACTCACAGACCTACTTAGACACTCATGCATCCACTCACAGACCCCCTCTGACATTAATGCACCCCCTCACATACCCAGTCAGACCCTCACGTACCTATTCCTAGACAAACTAAGACACTCATGCACCCACTCACAGACCCACTCAGATTTTCACGTACCAATTCACATATCCACTGAGACACTCACATACCCACTCAGAGACCCACTTAGTCACTCATGCATACACTCATACACCCACTCAGAGACTCATGCACCCACTCACAGACCCACCCAGAAACTGACACACCCTCTCACGGATCCAGTCAAAGAATAACACACCCACCCACAGTCCCAGTCAGACACTAACACACCCGCTCACAGACACACTCTGGCATTGAGGCACCCACTCACAAATGCATTCAGACAGTCATGCACCCACTGACAGATCCACTCAGTGACTTATGCAGTCAGTAACAGATCCACTCACAGACTTATTCACCCACTCATAGACCCACTCAGACACTGATTACACCCATTCACAGACCCAGTCAGACACTGATGCACCTACTCACAGATCCATTCAAACATTCAAGCACCCACTTACAGATCCACTTAGACACTCATGTATCCACCCACAAACCCACTCAGGCACTCCTGCATCCACTCACATGGTTGTGAATGCTAATGTGTTGGTCTGTATTAAATATATATTTTTACTTTGTGGATTTGAGACAAATTAGTGAACCAAAAATGTGGTGTTGTGAATTGAATGTGTGTTTTTGCTTTGTGGAATCGAGAAAATTTGCAATTTAAAAAAATAGATTTTTGAGAAAAGTTGTGGTTGTAGATAGAGCCCATGTTGGGGTCTCTAAGGAATGCAGAAACAGTTTTATTAACATGTTTCCTGGCTTTGTCTATTTGTGGACAGAATTCATCGGACCATTTCCATTTCTGCCTTTGGCAAATGTTTTAGAATACCAAGGTAGTGTGAGGGAAAAGTGCCTTTAATTGGTCAAAGGTCTCCTTCATTGCGATTTCCAATCCTACCCAAAAAGAGTTCCTAGGTCAATGCCACCACAGAGCACAATTAAGAGATCTTGATGTAGGCAATCTGCAATGCCCCCAACCAAAGGCAGCAATTGCTGCTACTTTAACCCTCTCTGGCCAATTCAAGTAATATCCACATTAGGCAAACCTAAGTCAATGCCACTCTTTCTAGCACACTTTCTGGCCCAAAAATTCATAGCTGTGACCCACAATCCACACTATGACTATTTTGAAGGCAAGGGACAGTAGCACCCTGGAGAAGGCTGGAGCTGAATGAGGAAGTTTTCAAAATGAAAGGCAGTTAAAATGGATGTCAGGTACTGCTTTAGAAAAGGACATATTTGATTGGATGCTGTAAATATGTTGGTAGCTAAAAATAGGTAGTGATTTAATACGTAAAAAAGTGGATCTTTGATTGGTTCTGGTTAATATAAAAAGAAGCTATGCTGTTTTGGATATGCTAATATTACCAAAGACTCAACCACACCTGCTACTGTTGAACGTTTAGCTATTTTGCTGCTGAATGAAAGTGCTGTGAACTTATGACCTACTGGTACAGTAGAGTACTGCAAAGGAGGCTGCTATGGCAACTGTGGTAAAACAGTGTGGGGTAAAAGGTTCTAAATGCACTGTACTTCCAAACAAGAAAGGAGAGTGGTTTATATATAGTACTTATTAGGAAATACAAATTTCCAAAACTAGCACTTTCACAGTATGTCAAATTGAGATGAAAATAATAGTAGTATTATGGTAAATGCATTAAAGGACTTCCGTATAGATTCGTGCATCCGTTGCAAACTTACACGGGGCCATACAGAGCATTGCAACAGATTTGTGAATTCCCCCACAGACACTACTAGATTGGGCTTTGAACATCAAAGCCACTACAGAGTATGTTAATAGTGGTAGATATGGAAAATGCATATATAAATGTATAGTAAGTTATGACTACTAGATGTATTCTACATCTAGTTGTGCAACCCAGAGAACTTCAAATAACTGTTAGGTGTGCTAGTCCAGAACCTACGTAGAAATTACTTTTAAAATGTGTAGAGAAGTCCTAAGGTTTACATTAATTATATATTTTTTAAAACTTAAGGTAAACTCTGTGTAGCCAATTAGGGAGGAAGGTATATGTTTGAAGGCAAATTATGTCATTTGATGGTTTAGTGACTTATAAATACAGTTCCAGAATAGTGTATCCCATTAAACATCCCCTCATCTATATGTGTACTCATTGACATATGTATTTAGAATACCATACAGCCACTCAGAAACACAGTCATACAATGACAGATGTGGTTGTGTGATGGAAAAACGCATGCCTCAAGAACGCATGCCTTAACCACGCAGTCTAAACCTTGACCGCGTCTTTGCCACGCATGCCTTTACTACGCATGCCTTTACCACGCAATTTTGTGGTAAATACATGTTTGGTAAATGGGCATGTGTGGTAAAGATCACATTCCTGCTCCTCTGCCCTAAACCCTAAAAATACCCTAAACCTAAAATCCCTACCTCCCAGTACCCGAGCCCAACTGCCTCCACCCCTTAAAACCTAACTCCACCTACGTCCGCCCAAGCCCAACTGCCCCCTCAGCGATTAAACTGTCCCTTTCATGTTCCTTGCCCTGAGCCCTAAAACCCCCGTCCCCAGCCCTGAAAACTTCCCTGTCCCCCACCCCCAAAACTACCCCCAAGCCAAATAATCTACCCTCCCGACCCCCCGTGGTCCCTGTAAACTACCCTGACCCCCTCCCAGCCCTGAAAACTACCCCACAACCCCTACAAACTACCCCCACCCCCTCAAAACCCAACTTACCTCTCCACCTCATCCCGATCCTTCCTCTTCCTGCTTCCTGCTC
Source organism: Calotriton arnoldi (assembly GCA_963921515.1). Classification (NCBI taxonomy): domain Eukaryota; kingdom Metazoa; phylum Chordata; class Amphibia; order Caudata; family Salamandridae; genus Calotriton; species Calotriton arnoldi. Next base: position 743,821 of record CAWUFW010000379.1, read on the forward strand.
TTCCGCCCGGCAGCAGCAACTAGACCGCGCATATGCCTTAACTACGCATATGCGTGGTTAAGGCATATTCGTGATTTAGACGTGCGTGCTACCGCCTGCGTAGTTCAGCCCCATGTAGTTCAAGCTGCGTTGTTAAGGCTGTTTCCCGGCAGACGTACACAGAGATTTACTCACACACTGGTACACTAGTTATCTGTGTAGCAATAACACTTAAATACACATTTAGGCTTCATGGAGACACTTACATACACATTTTTTGGCATAGTAAATTCAACATCTGTTGGCACACCCATAGAAGGAGTGATACACTCATTCAGATATGTAGCCAAGCGGTGTCAGACCTAAACACCCATTGACCGAAGAAGACCTTAATTCATGGCTTGGGCCTACTACTGCAGAGCTTGTGTGAGCATTTTTACAGGCAGTTTTCCTGCTAGGCTGAGTTGACACTAAAAACATGTCCCTAAGCCTTAAACTCCTCTTCTACTACATATGTCACTCCTGAGAGAGGTTGTAGGTAGGCCATAGGACAGGGTGCCATGAATTTAACAGATAAGACATGCTGTTTCCAGTTCGATTGAGTTACATGCGCACTTGCAGACCCATATGTCCAGTTATGCATCCAGTCTTGTACCCATACTGGAACTTTATACATATGTGTAAAAGGATAGAAACAAGTAATACACCCAGTCAGACAGTGACAGAGGCAGGTAAACATTCAATAATACACACATATAGCTGCTATGTATTCAGTGGCAATAGAGCGAGTTGCACACACAGTTAAATACCCCAAAACTCACTAACACAGCCAGTAAGCAATTGATGCAGCTGCTTACATACACAATGAGAGACAGACCCATAGAGTAACTATGAGATACAGACATATACCAACATGCTTAATTACATAAGAAATGATACATCCACATAGGGACTGAGCCACTCATTCAGATATGTACTGAAGAAGTTACAATAAGAAGTAATCCATTCAGATAAGTAGGCCTTTAAACATGTCTCTGGCCTACTACAGTAGAACGTATATGTGCAGTTTTCCTGCTAGGCTGAAAACGTCTTAATAAGCCTTGAACTCCTCTTCTACTATATATACATCACTCCTGAGATAGGCGGTAGGTAGGCCATAGGGAGGGAGCTACGAGCTTAAAAGATAAGGCATGTTATTTGAAGTTTGATTGAGTTATATGCACACTTGTAGACCCATGTGTCCAGTTAAACATCCAGTCCTCTACCCATACTGACATATGAAATGATACATCCACATAGGGACTGAGACACTCATTTAGATATGTACTGAAGAAGTGACACTAAGAATAATCTGTCCAGACTAGTAGGCCTTTACACATGTCTCAGGCCTGCTACAGTAGAGTGTATATGTGCAGTTTTCCTGCTAGGCTGAGTTGACATTGAAAACATGTTGCTAAGCCTTAAACTCTTCTTCTAGTCCATGTAAGTCACTCCTGGCATAGGTTGTAGGTAGACCGTAGAGCAGGGTGCTATGAGCTTAAATGATAAGACATGTTGCTTCCAGTTTGATTGAGTTACATGTGCACTTGTAGACCCATATGTTGAGTTATACATCCAGTCGCGTATCTATACCGGAAGTCACATACCTATATGTAAAAGGATAGAGCCACTAATACACCCAGTCAGATACTGACAGAGGCACTTAAACATTCACTCACACACACATACAGATCTTATGTATCCAGCAGTAATGGAGGCAGTTGCAGACACAGTTAAATATGCTAATACTAACTAACACTGCCTGCAAGCAATCCATGCAGCTCCTTACATACAGATTGAGAGTCCCATAGAGTAAACAGGAGACCTAGACATATATCAACATACGTACTTACATTTCGAATGATACACTCACAAAGGCACTGAGACACTCATTCAGATATGTATAGAAGAACTGAATCTAACAAGTGACCCATCTAGACAAGTATGCCTTTAAACATGTCTCAACTGAAGTTTGCTATTGTAGAGCCTGTGTATGTAGTTTTCCTGCTATGCTGACTTGATATTCAAAAAATTTCCAAGCCTGTAGGTAGGCCTTAGGGAGTGAGCTATGTGCTTAAAACATAACTTACTTTCAAGTTTGAGTGAGTTATATGCACACTTAGAGACCCATTTGACTAGTTATATATCCACTCTCACTTCCATACTGTGACTGACTTACCTATCTACAAACCCATAGAGCCACTCACATACACAGTCAGACAGTGTCTGAGGCATTTACACATTCACTCACACATCCACACAGCACTTATGCATTCAGCAGTAATAGAGGCTGTTGCACACATAGATTCCCCAGTACTCACCAGCACAGATAGTAATCTATCTATAGACCCACTCGCATACACATTTAGAGACCCCTACATTAACTTAGAGAGCCAGTCATATAGCGGCATAGTTACTTACACATCCAGTGACATATACACAGAGGGAGGGGTACTCTTTCTCAGATATATACTCGTGCTTATGGTCTGAGTCACCCCTTTAGACAATTTGCCCTTTCAACATGTGTCAGGCTTGCTGCTACAGAGACTGTGGGCCTCATTTACAAGGCCATTGTGTCGCCGGTGCATCACTTTTTTTGATGTTCCGGCGGCGCAGTGTGCCTGCCCATATTTACAAGGCCACGTAAAGTCACCCTGCATCATTTTTTATGGCCTTGTAAATATGGGCCACTTTGGCGCATTACTTTGCTTGAAATGTACGTTTCATGGGTGTTGCTGTTGGTGTTCCCACGCAATGGAACCTGACGCATTCCCAGATTTACAAAATTTAGTAAAGCTGGAAATACGTCAGAATCCTACGCCTCCCCAGAGGAGGATTAGGAGTGGTGCAACAAGGAGAATTAATTTTATTTCTACTCATTTTTGCCTCCTTCTATGTGTGCTACATAGAAAGAGGAAAATGGCATCAATGATTGTTCCCCATCAATGGCATCAATGATTGTTCCGCAAGGCAGGCACCTTTGCACCATGACTTAAGGGTGCCTGCGCTGGTGCGCTGGTGAATGGCAGCCAATTGTGCACCAGCGCAGAGGAAAGCACACAGATGCATTGTACTGTTGTTAATATGACGCATCCCTGTGCTTTTAAAATGATGCAGCTCTGCACAGCAAAATGGCTTGCCGTGCTGCATCATTTGTTTGTAAATGAGGCCCTTTGTGTGCAGTTTTACTGCAAGGTTGACTTGCCATTTAAATTGCTATGACAAGCATTAAACCGTGATTCTACTGCATGTAAGTCACACCTAAGGTAGATCATAGGTAGACATACACTGATGCATACACTGCACCGAGACACACTCCAATGCATATAGTAGCATAGCCAGGCAGACACTGATGTATACACTAACACAGTGAAACTCACACTCATACATCAACTAAGACACCCAGAAACACACTAATTCATATACTGACACACACAGATACACACTCATGCATACACTAATTCACCCAGGGACACATTTATAAATATCGACACACACAGACACATACACAGAGATACCCACACATCCATGTATGCATACACTAAATCACCCTGGTACACTGTGATGCATATAGTGATACAGCTAGACATACACTAGTGCATAAGCTGGCACACTCAGACACCCAGGATTACAGTGAAGTATATGATTTTATACCCACCCACACACTGATGGAAACATGAAAAAAATAGAGATAAAGTGGCTAGACTTCTGCAATATAACTGTTCACTTTGTTAGTTAACTTCTTCAAAAACGTAAATTGAGAGTATGTAAAGAAAACATAAATGTCCTCATTTGTTTTTTCTCTTCGCAGATATTTACTTCCACTTAAAACAACAACATAATTACAATGCCATCAAAATCTGAAAGAAGAAAGAGACAGAGGAAATGATCCTATTTCTTCACAACTTAGAAACAAAAGGCGCAAAATGGAGAGAATGTAATAAAAGAGAAAAGAGCTGCTGGTAAGGCAACAAAAAGATTTCTTAAAATTGTATATGGAAAACTAATTAGTGAGCAAAAGCAAGTAAATAAAAAGCAAACCTGCAAATCAGCTAATAAAGGATAAAGAGTGCATGACATTAACAGTAAAAAATTGTATAAGAAAGGAGATAGTTTAACAAGAAGACAGCGTGAGAGGCAGAATGTTTCGTAGTAAGGTAATTCACAATCTCATAAATACTATGAAGCAGTACAAAAGAAGAGGAGAAGCAGTCAAACAAAAGGAACATGTTGAGGCTGTAGTTGATAGGGCATTTGCCCAGAAGAGGAAGCTATTTATTTTGACACCGAGCAGAATGAGAACACGGGACAAAATAGTGATGCCTATGGGGAGAAGAAGCCAAAAGAAAAGACTTGTGAATAGACATAAGCAGGAGAACACATTAGTGCATGCAGTTGAAATAACTGGACTCCCATTACAAAAGAGGAGATGGTGCCTAGGAATATTGAAGAAGTGATAGCTGAAGAGGTACAGGGAAGACATAGACAGGCCCCTGTGCACAAATGGAACTTTAGCAGTATTTGCAGTGTTCGGCAGGAATCAATTGACATATTAGAACTTTTCTTCGTATGTTTACATGCAAAAGTCTGGAACAGAAAATAAGAATGTTGCAAGGATTAGATCCATGCTAAGTAAGGAAGTACACAAATTTACAGGGACATTCACTAGCATGTCTGTCGAAAAAAGTGTGCCAAATAAGTTTTTATCTGTTCAGAATGTTAGCTGTTCACCACTCTATAAGTTAGGAGGCTTTACTATGTCAAAGCTCCTGCTCTATGTTTAGGAGAAATGAATAGAGCTCTTTTGCATGGTACAGTAGCAGAGGTAGAAAAAGATTGTGAAGATGTTCAGTTTAGTTTCTTTGGTCCTGAAGAGGAATTTAGAGAAAATGAAGAGTTAGTATGTGGACGTGTAGAGAAACACGACACAAGTATTTGTGTTGATAACTTTACAGAAGAGATTAGGAAGTTTAGCACAGTTTCTTCTAAGAAACCAGACTGTGTTTGTATTTGTTGTCGACGCACTCACTACAAAAGTCAAACGCACAATGTAGTTGTATTCTCTAAAACTGAAAAGGAGAATAGAGATACGTGAAAAGAACTTCATGTTTATTTACTTGTAGAGGAACGATTTGACTTGTCCACATGGCAAGTAATATGTAAGTACTGCTACGATAAGTTAGAGAATAAAAAAATGCCAGCTAGAGCAGTACATAACAAGTCAGAATTAGAATCTGTTCCACAAGAACTATGAGAGTTGAATGTTTATGAATGCATTCTCATAGAATGTGTACACCCATTTCAGGCTATAGTTCATGTGGAGCCTAAGATCGGGAAGCTGCCACCAACTGACCTTCAAACAGGCCTTAAAGGATGAGTTGTTTACTTACCTTTAGATTTTAAACAGAATTTTGAAACTGTTGGTGTACACAGAGAGGATCATGAACCAGTTGTCATTCTAGAAAATGGAGTGCCTATGGGGAATACAAAAATATGGCAAGAGTTAGTGGATATTAGTAAAGTAAAAAAAGCAACATTATATCTGCCCAAAATAATGTTGATGTTGATCAAGATGCAGCATATGTAGAGGATAAAATAGTGGACAGATTGGAAAAGTGGATCAATCCAGATTAGAAGAGATTTATGAACACTACTCCACCCATTCTCTGCATTCTAAAGAAGTTATCAGTGATGCTATTGATCTCTTTCAAATGAAGCAAGCAAAAGGAGCACCTACGAGTGTGTGGGAGAAATGTTTAGAAGATCTCTGTTTTCCACAACTGTTTCAGACTGGGGAAGGTGGCCGCTTTGATGACCTACCTGTACAGATACCAGCAGTTGAATACCGGTCAACAAGATTATACTCAGAGGATCCAAGACTTTGGCTGTGTATTCCCTACATATTTCATCTTCTGTTGGAGAGTGACATCTGTACTTTAATATGCTTTTAACCACATCCTGAAGACAGGAGTTAATCTTCAAAATCTCTCTGCAAAGGAATCCATTGGCAAAGTACATGGAAAAGATTAAAACTTAGAATACAGCTTAATTAATTTGATGGCGTGCCAACGTGGCACCAATGAGCTTTGGTATTACCCTCATGGAGAAACCAAATGTATGTTGAGAAATCTAGGTGCATCTACTTGGTTTATGACACTCAGCTTGATGACCTGCTTGAATTTTTGAGAGAAGCGACCTCTAACATTAAAGACATCACAGTGAAGACAGGCAGAGAACTTTGTTCCTTGCATCTCACTAATATTTGCAGATATTTTAACCACAGGTTTCAAGCTATGATGTCTTTCATCTGCAACAAAACAAATCCTACTCTGGGTGAATTAACTGATATCTTTGGCAAAAAGAGTACCAAGCCAGAGGTGCACCTCATATTCACATGCTGTTATGGATAAAGGATACCCAAAATTTGGAAGAGACAGTGATGAGTCTGTCCTGTCTTTCATCGAACAGTATGTGACATGTTCCATACCAAAAGATGGTGGTGAAAAGTGCTTGAGACAAGAAGTTCTGTGCTTTCAAAGTCATAGATGTGGGAAATACTGTCCTTGAAAATACAGATTCAAAGGTAAATTTCGTACAAGATGTCGTTTTGGATTCCCACGACCCATCATTTCACAAGGAAGAGTAAACAGCTTTTTGTTTGCAGTAAGGCATACACTAACACAAAAATTACTGAAAAACATACAACCTGAGAAAAACAGAGGTCTCGAAATATATTATTGACTATAATCCAGTCATTCTGAAAATGTGTAATGCGGACATGGATATTCAGTTTGTTGCAGACAATTCCATCGCTGTTGCGTCACTTTATATATTATGAAATCAGGGAAGTCAGAGATGAAGGAGATGTGGGAAGTGATTTCTGCAGAAAAGAGTCTTACCAAGAAATTGCATTGCTTCAGCTTGAAAATGCTTACCCACAGAGAGATAGAATCCTATGAGTGTTCGGATCGGTTGAGCTCGGCTAGTTTGTTATCGAAGTTAAGGGCAATTGTTTGGGTAAGTCTATGCCTTGCAACCACACGAAATAGAGTGTTGATATCTTTCCCAGAAATACAATATCTAGCAGAGTTTGATCCCGAAAGCAGAGTATTTGTGAAGACAAATATGTTGGATACGTTCTATCCAAGAAGGAGACAACACCTAGAGAACATGTGCCTTTATGAAGTATTTAAACACTACAGATAAAAAAGCAGTAGTTTGATGTGACTGTTGTTTGGCGAGGCACAGCAAAGGAAATCTAATTAACTACAGAAAACTTAGTTGCCAAACTGCAGACAGAAGAGAGTTTTTCCATTTGGTTTTTCTGCAACTGTTCAAGCCTTGGCGTGCTGAATCAGAACTACTTGGAGACCACAACTGCTACGAAGATTATTTCAATCTTCTAAAAGACAGCATTCAGTGTCCAATATTTTTAAATTACTTGCTAATCTTGAAAGATGAGATTGAACAGGAAGAAACCATTGCTGCTGAGGTAGCTAAGGAGAGTTCACAATGAAGCCACAGTTCTGGACCACTGAGTCAAGATCCACTTGGACAACCAATTATTCAAAATGAAGCAGCCATAGCCATGAATGAGGTGGAGACTGCAATGCAACAAGCAAGAGAGGAAAGTTTTTATTTCAAACACTTATTAGCACAACTGCACAACCAACGGTAAGAAATTTATACTGAAGTAAAAGAAAAAATAAAGCATGGATTTCTGCATGAGACGAAAGAGTGTGAATGCTCTTTGTTTAAGCTGATACTACTATACATCAGCGGTCAAGCAAGCACTGGGAAGAGCTTTCTCATTATACTTCTCACTACTTATTTACAGAGGACTACAGAATCAAATTTATCATGTGTAGTAACAGGCACCAACTGGATTAGCTGTACACAACATTAAAGGAATTACTTTAAACCAACTACTTATGCTACCTGTTGAACATGACAATAAACTAGAATATCATAAGTTATCTGGTGAAGCTTGTCATGAGGTGTCAAGAGTATTGAAGAAACTGAAACTTTTAATCATTGATGAGTTGAGCATTGTTTCGAACTTAATATTTGCCTTTGCACACTTAAGAATGCAGCAGATTTTAAAAACAGAGTATGATATAGTGTTTGGAGGAAAGCCTTTAATTGTCTTCGTGACCTATTGCACCTTACCCCTGTGAAAGGACTGACAATTTTCAAGACACTTCTCCATAATGAAACTGCAAATTGTTTGGGAAGTATTGGCAGTGTAAATATTTGGTTAAACTTCTAATACAAGAAACTAGTAAAGTATATGCATCAAGAATCTGATGTGGAATATGCAGATATCCTGAAGGACATGAGAGTAGGAGTTCTGACAAAAGAGGGGAAACATGCTTTGGAGAGTTGACTTATCAAGAAAATATTTTCATCTGACTGCACAGCAGCACAACTAATGTACAATTTCATTGAAAAAGACAAATCCATAGTCTGTTTAATGCCTACACTTCAAGAGTACTCCAACTTCAACAAAGAATTACTAAAGCTAGAAAATGAAGATATTTTGAAAATTACAGCTACCGATAAAATGGAGCACCAAGGAGTAATAATACTATTAACTGAGAAGCTACAAGCAAAATTGGACCGGGAGGTCTGTAGGCGACGGTGCCTCTTAGGGTCATTCTGAGGCTGTCTGGATCTGGAAATGGAGGTGGGTGGGCTGATGCTCAAGCTGGAGGTCGTGAGTCAGAGGGAGCTCTTGTGTGCAATGGTAAGTCCTCCTCCTGGGCGGTCCTTCCTCTGGATTTTGTATCTGTCCAGAATGGTGGTGGCGATGTCAGGGGTGGAGGTGGAGTTGGTCCAAGTTTCTGTGAAGAAGGCGATGTCTGGCGAGAGGGTGTCGAGAAGGTCCCAGATCTTTACAGTGTGTTTGTGCAGGGAGTGCATGTTGAGGAGGATGCACCTCAGGGCTTCGGAGGTGTTGGCGCTCGGCATGTGGGCGGCGGTTGTGGCAGTGCGAACTGTGGTGAAGGTCTGGTGGCAGTGACAACAGGAGAACTGGCCTTGTGTGGTGTTTGGTGTGGATAGCTGGCAGTTGTTGTTTCTTCGGGGGTTGAGTGCGAGGAGGGCAGCTGAGTCGTAGCAGTGGATGGTCAGAGATCCAGAGTCCCTGGTGCTGGTCGCGGTTGGGTCGCGGAGGGGCATCGATGGGCTTGCTTTGGTGTGCCTTCGGTGCATCCGCTGCCACCGCCGCCATCGCACCGGAACTACGGCGCACCATCAACACCACCTTCGAAACCGGCATCTTTCCCGATGACTGGAAACGCACAGAAGTCAGACCCCTACTGAAGAAGCCCTCAGCAGATCCCACGGACCTCAAGAACTACCTACCCATCTCCCTCCTCCCCTTCGTGGCAAAAGTCACAGAGAAGACCGACAACATCCAACTAATGAAATTCATCGAAGAAAACTCCATCCTCGAGCCCTCCCAATCCGGATTCCACAGCAACCACAGCACTGAGACTGTTCTACTCGCTGCCACAGATGACATCCGCACCCTCCTCGACCAAGTGCACACCGCAGCCCTGATCCTACTTGACCTCTCTGCAGGCTTCGACATCGTCTCCCACCGCACTTTCACCGCCAGACTCCATGAAGCCGGCATACAGGAAACCGCCATCGACTGGCTCCACTCCTTCCTCGCCGGCAGAACCCAAAGAATCAGACTTCCACCCTTCCTCTCCGATCCCACAGAAATCAACTGCGGAGTACCCCAAGGATCATCGCTCAGCCCCACGCTCTTCAACATCTACATGGCCCCCCTCACCGTGCATCGTCAGACTGCACGGACTCAGCATAATATCCTACACCGACGACACCCAGCTCATCGTCTCCCTCACCAAGGACCCCATCACCACCAGCCTCAACTTCCAGGAAGGAATGAAAGGCATTGCATCCTGGATGAGCAGCAGCTGCCTGAAGCTCAACCAGAGAAGACAGAGGTCCTCATCCTCGGACCCTCCCCCACTGCATGGGACAACTCCTGGTGGCTCACCGCCCTTGGCAGCCCCCCACCCCCACGGACCATGCCCGAAACCTCAGCATCGTACTCGACTCTTCCCTCTCCATGACCCGACAGGTCAATGCCGCTGCCTCCACCTGCTTCAACACCCTCTGCATCCTCTGAAAGACCTTTAAATGGATCCCCCCGAATCAAGGAAGACCGTCACCCATGCACTCATAACTAGCAGACTGGACTACGGAAACGTCATCTATGCCAGGATCAACAAGTCTCTGCTCTGCAAACTCCAGACCATACAGAACACCGCAGCCAGACTCGTTCTCAGCATCCCTCGACACAAACACAACACCCAGCACCTGCGTAAACTCCACTTGCTCCCCGTCGAGAAAAGAGTAACCCCAAGATACTCACCCAAGCCTACAAATGCCTCCACACTACCAGACCCCAATATCTCAACAAGAGAATCTCCTTCCACGTACCCAAGAGGAACCTCCAATCCGCCAACCTCACCCTCGCCAAACCCCCGCGCATCCGCAGAGCAAGAACGGGTGGAAGAACCTTCTCCTACATCGCGGCCAAGACCTGGAACGAGCTGCCGATCAACATGAGGCGCGCCCCCACCATGCACATCTTCAGGAGGGCCCTCAAGACGTGGCTCTTCGACTGACCGTAGCGTCTTCCCCCTCAGCGCCTGGAGACCCTCACGGGTGAGTAGCATGCTTAAAAATTCCCTGATTGATTGATTAATTGACTCACTCATACAGCCACTGATGCGCCCTCTCATTCATCCATACAGCCACTCACACCCCAATCACTCACTCATACAACCACTCACACAGTCTCTCAATCAGCCATACAGAAACTCACAACACCCACTTACTCGCCCATACACCCACTCATGCACTCACTCATGCACCTATACAGCCACTCACACAGCCACTTACTCACTCATACAGTCGGTCATACACCCACCCACTTGCTCAGCCATACAGCCACTCACACAGTCACTCAGTCACAGGTACAAACAGTCCCACAGTCACACATACAATCATTCATGTACCCACTCACATAGCCATACAGCCATTCACACAGTCATTGGCTCACACAAAAAAATGACAGACCCACTCACTCACTCATACAGCTACTCATTCATCTATACAGTCAATCATGCACTCACTCACATACCTATACAGCCACTCATGCACCCTTTCACTCACTAATATAGCCATTCACATACCCAGTCACTCAGCCATGCAGCCACTCACACAATCACTTGCTCACTGACAATCACAATACAACCACTGATGCACCCACTCACTCACCCATATAGCCACTGACATACCCTCTCACTCACCCACACAGTTACTCACACACACACTCACATATCCATACAAATACTTGCATACCCACACACTCACCAATACAGACACTCACACACCCACTCACTTAGCCATATAACCATTCACATATTCACTCACTCACTGATACAACCACACAGACAGTCATCCACTTACCCATACAGCCACTCACACAGTCATTGACTCACCCAAACAGAAACTCACATACCCACTCATTCACTCATACAGCTACTCATGCACATATTCATTCACCTATACAGTCACTCACATACTCACTCACTCACCCATACTGCCACTCACACAACTACTCACTCAGCCATACATCCACTCACACATTCACTCACACAGCCATACAGCCACTGAAACACCCTCTCACTCACCCATACAACCACTAACACATGCACTCACTCACTCATACAGCCACTCACACATGCACTCATTAACCCATACAGCTGCTCACATAGCCACTCACTCACCCATATTACCACTCACATACCCACTTACTCAGCCATATATCCACTCACACAGTCACTCACTTACCCATACAGCCACTCATTTACCCACTCCCTCACCATATAGCCACTCATGTGCCCACTCACACACCCATACAGCCACTGACACACCCTCTCATTCACTCATACAACCACTCACACATACTCACTCACCCATTTAGCTAATCGTAAATTCACTCACTCACAGTCACTCAGTGAACAATACAACCAATCACACACCCACTCATTCACTCATACAGTCACTCATGCACTCACTCACCTATACAGTCACTCACGCACTCACTCACTCACTCACTCACCTATACAACCACTCATGTACCCTTTCACTCACTAATACAGCCACTCACACACCCAGTCACTCAGCCATAAAGCCACTCACACATTCACTCACTGTAGGAAGTTGGCTCTCTAAATAGTGTACCAAAATGAAGTACACTGTGCAGAGAGTCCAGTGGATCCCTTGGTGGTATACAGAGGCAAGCTAAGCATTTTTTGTACTCACAGAGGCAATAAATGAGACACACACTCAAGAATAAATACGAGAACAATTTGTAAAAATAACATTGATTTTTTCAGACCAAGAACTTCATTCTAAGGTAAGTAGTTATGATTTTTCAAAGTTCGCAAAATAAATCACTGTTGTGCATAATTAATCACAATAGAAGTCAATGGGAAAAACTAGGAAAAAGCATATAAAATCACACAGTGGGTACTTAAAGTTCACCTTCTGTATTTAGGTAAGTAGCAAGGCCAGGTCCAATGTTCCAGCAGCAGAAGATTAGGAGCATCCCAGATTCAACTGGGAGCAGGGTGCCGAGGTCATTGGCAGCTGGCGTGATACGAAGAAGGGGGCCACCTGAAAACATGCTGCACAGAGGTAATCCTGAGTGGTCCTACTTGAGGGAGCAGGTTGCAAGGGCCTTAGGATCACAGGAGCACAACTGGTTCGTTGTTACCTAGGCGGGCATGCTGGGTGCAGAACAAATAGGGCAGCCAAGCGCCATGCGTTGAGATGGTCCTCGCGGTCAGGGATAGGCAGGTTGCAGGAACAATTCCTGAACAGCTGGGCCACTCATGGAGTGGGTCTCAGGGGTCTCGAAGTCCCTCGACAGGTGTCTGTGTCCTGGGTATTTGGAGTCCATATTGGACTCTTTCTTCTCGGTCTTCTGTGTAGGGGCTCCAGTACCCTGGGTACTAACATGGCTCTGGTAGGTCCTGGTGTCCTCTCTCTTGGTGGGGCACAGGTCTGACCCTCTGGAGCTGATGTGTCACAGTCACCGGAGAGCGGCAAGTCGATAAACCAGACTTTGTGCTTTGTGCCTGGAGGCTGCAAAGGAGTAGCTCCTCTACTCCAAGGGAGGTTCTTGTCAGTTGGTTGAAGACTGGAGGTGCTCCAGTATTCTTGGAGGCCTCACACTTGTGGGACAAGACAGCACACAATGACTTTTGAGTCCAGAAAGCGGCTGGCAGGGTTTGGGACCAATTTGCAGCAGGTCTTCAGTTATTGGGTAGCAGCTCTTCTTTGTCTGTTGCTCTTCTTAGCTCCATCAAATCTAAATTCACGGTCCAGGATGCCACCTAAATACTATATTTAGGGGCATTTAAGGGACTGGCTAACAATGTCAATTTCAAAGGTACCCCAACCACTGGAGGTTGAATTAAGGGGGGCTCTAGGTGGCTACATGTCTTGCCACTGGCTTGACAGGTGGCACATGAGTTTCAAAACCCCTTCACCTTCTGGGACATTTCTGGCCGGTAGAAGTGGTTCACCAAACTTCTCCAACTTTTGGTCGGGCCGAGATGCCCAGCTAAGCGAGTGTCATGGGCCAATGTTAGGAGAAACTCTCTAAACTTCTAAAGCACTACCACCCAGAGCAGGCTTTGTTCCTGGCCTCTGAGAGTGCTGACTCTCACTCCATAAGGTCAGAACCATGTCTGGTGGTGGCAAGCTGGTTAAGACTAGTCAGAGACCACACCAGTGCAGGTTTTCAGGGTACCCTCTAAAGGGTCTCCTGATTGCATTAATAAAACCACCACTGGCATCAGTGAGGATTTATTAAGATGAGATGTTTGGTACCAAACATCTTAGGGTACAGTGAAGCAATTACGGAGCTAGGTAACTCGTAATGACAAGTATCCAGACCATTTACTCTCTATGGCTTCCCTGTGCACTTACAATATCCACTAATGGACTTAGATTTTGTAGGGTCATAGCTGCTCATGCAGATATATCTTTTTTTTGTGAATTTCGAAGAAGAAGAAGATATCTTTATTTTTTGGTTAATTGAAACCTTTACAAAAACATAAATCATTTACTTAGCAGCTAGAGTTTAAAATCATGTCACAATAATTAAAGCCATAGCCGCTAGAGTTTAAAATCGCGTCACAATAGTAAAAACCATACACTAATGCGGATAAAATTTTGAGGTTAGCCGTGATGGTGTTTTTGGTCAACTAAAGTGACGGGGCCTGCTTAACGCTGCCAAAGTGCTTATTGTCCGATTGACCAATTGTCACTTTGCTTAATGTGGTGTAAATTGTAAATCGATGAAGGTGGAGCTGTCCCGCACTATTGAGTGTGCCTCACATCAAGGTTGTCACTCAAAGTTCGATTTGCCACGGTGCCCTCATCTGTAGCCTTTCATAAACTGAGTGGTTTCAAGTAGCTGGGTTGGTCCCTCATCAACACATGGGATATAGTGCACCCTGCCATAGGGATGTAAGGCATGCAGTAGAGGTGACTTACCTATACCTCATGCATTGTATGTGGGCATGGCACACAGAGCTGTGTGCCATGTCGACTCTTTGGTTTTCTTTGCAGCAAGACACGCATCCTGCAATGCCAGTTTGAATTATCTTGGTGAGGGGCCCCTAGGGTGGCACAATCTGTGGTGCAGCCCTAGAAGACCCTCTTCAGTACCCAGGCCATAGGTACCAGGGGTACCATTTACTAGGGACTTATAGGGGATGCTGAAGTGGTGCCAATTGTGGAACAGTTTTCGGAAAGAGATCTGGCACTGGGAACCTGGTTAGCAGGGACTCAGTGTACTTACATTCGAAATCACATTTTATTTTTATTTTATTTAGAGTTTTATATAGCGCTAGCTAGTGCCGGAGGTATCAGAGTGCTTTACATAAGGAAACAGCGTGTTACCAGTTACAGAAATTTCACATTAATTACAGAAAAATTACAAATTCAATACAGGAGTTATTGGCAAGACGAGTGTCAGGATTAAAAAAAAACAGGGGGAGCTGGGAGTCCATTGGAAAGAGACAGCGGTGGGGAAAAAGGCGAGACAAATGTCCGCAGTCCGGCTGGGTAGGTGACGGCCAAAGCGGTGTGCCAGGGCCAATCACCACTATAGTGGTCGGTGCAGCTCCACCGGGAATCGGACATGTGGTTCGGGCTCCGCTGGACGAGTATCAAGATTCAAAAAGAACAGGGGGAGCTGAGAGTCCATTGGAAGGAGACGGTGGCAGAGAAAAAGGCAAGACATATGTCTGAAGTCCTGCTGGGTAGGTGACGGCCAAAGCAGTGTACCAGGGTAAAAGTCCTCTCCCGGCACAGTATTTTCCTTTTTCTCGTTGGCTTCTGACTAACTTCTTTTCTTAGTAGCCGGACCAAAGATAGAGTGAATAGTTTTCTGGCCAATCATTGTCCCTATTGTTCTTCTAATTTTGATAAATGGCAGGACTACCTTAAATCCCGTGCAATGCAGACAAGCCCCGAGGTATACCTCATGCACCAGGCAAAAAGGTGGGCGCTAACCATGTCAAAAGACACATATTGCATCACTCATGGCATGGTCAGTGACCTCACTGATGACATCACTGATGACATTTCAGATGACATCACTGATGATATCATCCACTGAGTGTAAGTGTTTTGTAAACATTTCTGAGACCTAAAGATGTATACACTAAGCTACTGCATAAGTTAAATTACTACTAATTAATTATACTATTTCTAACATATGTGATCTGAGTGGCTGTGAGACTGTCTGTATCACTGTGTGAGTTGGTGTCTGAGTGGCTGTATGGGTGGGTAAGTGGCTGTATGGGTCAGTGAGTTGCTGTGTGAGTGGCTGTATTGGTGAGTGAGTAGGTGTTTGAAAGGCTTTATGGATCTGTGAATGGGCTTGTAAGTGGTTTTGTGGGTGTGTGAGAGCTGTATTGGTGTGTGAGTGGGTGTGTGAGCAGTTTTATTGGTGTGTGAGTGGTTGTATGGGTGAGGAAGTGGGTGTGTAAGTGGTTGTGTGGGAGTATGAGTGGCTCTGTTGAGAGGCTGTATCAGTGAGTGAGTGTGTGTGTGTGAGTGGCTGTATTGGTGAGTGACTCGGTGTGTGAGTGGCTATATGGGTGAGTGAGTGGCTGTTTGACTGACGGTATGGGTGAGTGGGTGACTGTATGAGTAGGTGTATCAATAAGTGAGTTGCTATGTGTGAATGAGTGAGTGGGTGTGTGACTGGGTCTGTGGATAAGTGGGTGTGTGAGTGGTTGTATAGATGTGTGAGTGGGTATATGAGAGGTTGTATGAGGGTGTGAGTGGGTTGTTTGAGTGGTTCTATGGATGATGTCATTAGTGATGTCATCAGTGATGTCATTTGAGATGTCATCAGTGATGTCATTTGAGATGTCATCAGTGATGTCACTGAACATGTCATGAGTGATGTAATATGTGAGGTCATAAGCAGTGCATTGTGATGGCATAAGTTATAGTTAGCTCAGGTAAATATAACTGTTGAATTTCTATGGTCTTGTATGAGTGAAATCTGAGCCTAACTATAACGTCCCTGTAACCTTTTGTTTTTCCAGTGAATATATATACTGGAAAAACAAAAGGTTTCAGGGACATTATAGTTAGACTCAGATTCCACTCATACAAAACCAGTGAATTTTAGCAGTTATAATTACCTGAGCAAACTGTAACTTCTACTTCCATAATGCACTGCTTATCACCTCACACATTACATCACTGATGAAATGGTCCAAGACATCACTAATGACATCTCAAATGACATCACTGATGACATCACCCAGTGATTGTGAGTGTTTTCTACAGGTTTTTGCGTGTTTAACATATATACTGTGTCATGATTCTCTTAGTTATGACCTGCCACTTATTCTGGTAGTAACATAATGCAAAACATTGCTAACTTGACTTCAGTTACCTATGTTATTGTTGCTAAAAACCTTGCTCTATATTGCATGCTCACTTGCTTTTGCCAATGCTTGTTTTCAGTAACACATTTTATTTCAACAGAACTGATGCCTTTTGTCCCCTCTCAGTTCCTGTAGTCAAGACTGGTGGCCGCCATTTTGGGTTAGCACTCGGTATAAAACTCAGCCACGCCCAGCCTCCAGTGCGGATTTTTCTGAGCACCACCGTGAGACCCGAGCGGGTCCACCGCTGCTTATGTAGCAGCTGATTTGCGGAGCAGGAGGGGCTCTGAACCTGCAGGAGCGAATCCTTTGGACATTGTTTTCCTATTTTTAATTTTGTTATTGGTTTTGAAGGCAGGCGACCCACATGGGTTTTATAATGACTACCAGTCCCAGAATGCACCTTTGTCACTCACCTGAGCGTCATTGTGAATATCAATAAAAAGTAACAAGGGACTACACTGGTGTCTCCTGCTTTGCCTTCATTACCACAATCTGTCCTGGAAGAAGGGCGTTGGCCCGAAACCCGTCGACAGTTGGATGACAGGGAGTTTGTCCGTGAGGATCGTCTTTTGCTTTGCAGCATTCACCTCATGGGAGTGCAGCTCCATCGAGGGGCAACTCTTAACTTTTGTATATATATATATATATTATTGCTCCACTGCACTTTACCAGGAAGCACTCACAGGCGGGTGCTGGCGTCGCGGAAGTGCACCGCTATTACATGAAAGCTCCTCCGTTTCTCCGTTACACAAAACAGAAGCCAGCACTCACGGGGAAATGTTGCAAAGATCTTTATTGCTGTAAGCAACAAACAAACGCGTTTCGGCGTAGCGCCTTCGTCGGTGTTACTAACGTACGCGCTGCAGCCAATTTTAAAAGAGCATTTACAAAGACATAGACAGAGGACTCTCATTACCATTTCACTTTTTAGGCGCCATCTTAGCCTAGTCATTATTCCAATTTTCTGGTTTTATATATGCCAATATATTTTACATTGTCAACATTGTCTAAATCATATTACAGTTCATCTGTTTACATTTTGACAATTGTTTACCCCTAATCAGGCCGTGTATCGGCTTAATCATCGGTTTAACAAAACAATTTTTTGGCAATAAATAATTCATTTTCATATGTTATTATTACTTGATAAGAGTCATGATTTTATGCCATATTCTTTACATTTACATTATCCGCTTTGTACATTTTTAAACATCATTAAGCCGTTTATCGGCTTTTTTAGCCACCATTCAAAGATGCACTGCCAATTCTTCCCCGCTATTCATGCCCTTAGGGAATTTGGTTTGGAGATCGATAATATATCGAGACTCTAATCTCCGCAATTTCTGGATTCTGTTTCCACCTCTTAAATGTGCGGCCACAGAATCCAGACCAAAATATTCCACCAAATCCCTGTTACTATTGTGCATGGCTGCGAAGTGTCTGGCAACTGGGTACGTTTCATCTTTTTTCGTAATGGCCCGCATATGTTCTAAAATGCGGACCTTGACTGGATGTACGGTGCTCCTATGTATCTTAGTCCACAAGGACATACTAGACAATAAACTACATGTGTAGTGTTACAGGTAATAAATTTCATTACTCTCTTTTGTTTTTTGGTGTCTGGAATTACATATCCCAAGACTCGCTTGCTTTTACTGCAAGCCTTGCACTTTCCACACGGAAAAACCCCTTCATATCTTTGAGTGTACCAGTCTTCTGTGGTTCTTTTTCCATGTGACTATGTACCAGCATGTCCTTTATAGATCTTGCTTTTTTAAAAGTTATTCTTGGAAAGTTAGGTATATCCTGACTAATGACAGCATCCGTTTTAAGGATATGCCAATTTTTCCTTAAAATCCTTCTTAAGGTACTAGCTCCATCAGAGTATGTTGTTATCATCCTGAATTTGCCATCCTGAATATCTTTTTAGGGTTTTTCAGACTTTCCATGACTTGTTGTTTAGGAATGGACCTAACCTTGTTAAGAGTGCCCTCTAGAAGCTGAGGATCATATCCCCTATTGCCAAACCTCCCAATGCATTCACGGGCCGAAAGTTCAAAATCGCTATTTCTTGTACTATTTCTTTTTAGTCTTAATAGCTCCCCATAGGGAATGCTTTGTATTAGTTTGGATGGATGACTGCTTCGAGCGTGCAGAGTCGAATTACCCGCAGTGGGCTTTCTATACAATGCTGTGTTGATGTTCTCATCTGCTATGAATACCCTCAGGTCAAGATAGTTCACTGCCACTGAACTTATCTCTCCTGAGAATCTTAAATTCAAATTATTATCATTAAGACTATTGATGTACTCATGAGCAGATCTTGCATTGGCGTTCCAAATTAAAAACAAGTCGTCTATGTACCTATGCCAAGCTATAACTTCTCCTCGGTCTATTTCTCCCCGGTATGTTCTGGGCACCCGCTCCTCCCACCAGCCTACGAATAAATTCGCATAGCTGGGGGCAAAGCAGGTGCCCATCGCAGTGCCAGAGATCTGCCTGTAATAATCATCTTTGAAGAGAAAAATGTTGTTTGTCAGGCAAAATTCTGTGAATTCCAACAACATAAGATTATGCTCAGCATATTTCAATGGACGTTGGTTCAAATAATATTGTACAGCTTTAAGTCCATTAGAATGATCTATACAGGTATATAGACTAGTAATGTCTAACACAATAAGATGATAAGATGAATCCCATCTTATTGTGGCAATCTGTTTCAGAAAATCATTGGTGTCCTTCACATATGAGGTCAATTGTAATACCCATGGAAACAAAAAGTGGTCTATAAACATTGACAAGTGCTCAGTCAGACTCCCTTGTGAGGAGATAATAGGTCTTCCGGGAGGACATTGGCTATCTTTATGCAATTTCGGAATATGGTAGAAGGTTGGGATGATTGGATTTAAATTTCGAAGAAATAAATATTCATCAGTCCCCAACATTGCCTTATCATACCATTTTTTAATAAGAGAATGATAATCCACAATAGTTTGATTATACATCTCTTTAGATGATCTCTCATAATTACTTTGAACCGAAAGTTGTTTTAAAGCTTCAGCACTATATTGTTCTTTAGTGAGTAACACAACATTTCCCCCTTTGTCCGATGGTTTACAAACCAATGTAGTGTCCATTTGTAAGGATTTCAAAGCTTCACGTTGCTCTTTCGTGATGTTCTTATTGCTTGCCATATGATATCCTTTTCGTCTAAACTGTAATAGATCATTATTTACAGCCTCTGCAAAGACATCAATAGCATCCAAGGGTAATTGAGGAACGAATTGGGATGCTGGTTTGAAAGGACTTTCAACCATTTGCTGCTCGATGCCCAATTGTCTGGATCTTGTTGCGACATCCGCCAGATTTATCTGACTATTGTCTTCTTTGCGTAAACTTTCAAGTACTTCCAATGCCTCCAAATCTTTCACCTGCAGAACATCACATTCTTCCGGCGGTGGTCTGGCATTTTGATTTTGCACGTTGGTTTGGTTTTGAAGAACTTGTGCAGTTTTAATTTTCGGGTGAATTTAAAGAGGTCGATTCTCGTTTGGGTGTATTCCATAGGACTATTTGGACAAAAGTCAGTCCGAGTTTTAAGACTTCTTCTTCTGTGGTTGTAAGTATTCTTGGTGTTAAATTGACCACAGTCAGGTTTTCAGATTGCATCACCATCTCTTGCCCCGTCTGCCACGTCTTGTTGGTGAAGATCTTTTCCTTTTCCGGTACCTGCCGCCCCTTCGCGTTTTCTGTGGTATTCTCTGGGGGCTTGCTCTTCCCGCCCCTCAGCCATGTTTGACGTATTAGTTGGAATTCCTCGTGAAAAGGTGTTTTCCGCCCATGATTAGCAGATACACTCACACTTTCATCACCGGATTGTTCACCCTCCGTCGCCTCAGATTCTGATGTTTCCACCCTTTCGGCTGTCACTTTATTTGTTTGCAAAAATAGTTCTTTCCTTGGACCATCAAATTTCCTTGCAAAGGTTAATACCCTGCCTTGTAAATAGTCCCTTTCATCCCTTTCAAACTTTTCTTGTTTACGCTGTTTAATTTTGGTTTCATACTTTATCAATCGTTTTTTCATTTGTTCGCGTAATTCTTCCAGCTTAGTGGTTTACGCATCTATACAGTGCCTGCCTATGAAAATCCCGACCCTCTCCTCTTGGAGGAGTGGGCAGAATATTCGGCTCAGTCAAGCAAAGGGATGTTGGTCATTCTGGTCAAATTCGCATGGAGCGACAGAGACAAAGCTCTCAAAGAAATACAAAATCTTGAGGAAGAATTGGTGAAAGAAGAGGACAAAACTAAGCTGGAAGAATTACGCGAACAAATGAAAAAACGATTGATAAAGTATGAAACCAAAATTAAACAGCGTAAACAAGAAAAATTTGAAAGGGATGAAAGGGACTATTTACAAGGCAGGGTATTAACCTTTGCAAGGAAATTTGATGGTCCAAGGAAAGAACTATTTTTGCAAACAAATAAAGTGACAGCCGAAAGGGTGGAAACATCAGAATCTGAGGCGACGGAGGGTGAACAATCCGGTGATGAAAGTGTGAGTGTATCTGCTAATCATGGGCGGAAAACACCTTTTACGAGGAATTCCAACTAATACGTCAAACATGGCTGAGGGGCGGGAAGAGCAAGCCCCCAGAGAATACCACAGAAAACGCGAAGGGGCGGCAGGTACCGGAAAAGGAAAAGATCTTCACCAACAAGACGTGGCAGACGGGGCAAGAGATGGTGATGCAATCTGAAAACCTGACTGTGGTCAATTTAACACCAAGAATACTTACAACCACAGAAGAAGAAGTCTTAAAACTCGGACTGACTTTTTGTCCAAATAGTCCTATGGAATACACCCAAACGAGAATCGACCTCTTTAAATTCACCCGAAAATTAAAACTGCACAAGTTCTTCAAAACCAAACCAACGTGCAAAATCAAAAATGCCAGACCACCGCCGGAAGAATGTGATGTTCTGCAGGTGAAAGATTTGGAGGCATTGGAAGTACTTGAAAGTTTACGCAAAGAAGACAATAGTCAGATAAATCTGGCGGATGTCGCAACAAGATCCAGACAATTGGGCATCGAGCAGCAAATGGTTGAAAGTCCTTTCAAACCAGCATCCCAATTCGTTCCTCAATTACCCTTGGATGCTATTGATGTCTTTGCAGAGGCTGTAAATAATGATCTATTACAGTTTAGACGAAAAGGATATCATATGGCAAGCAATAAGAACATCACGAAAGAGCAACGTGAAGCTTTGAAATCCTTACAAATGGACACTACATTGGTTTGTAAACCATCGGACAAAGGGGGAAATGTTGTGTTACTCACTAAAGAACAATATAGTGCTGAAGCTTTAAAACAACTTTCGGTTCAAAGTAATTATGAGAGATCATCTAAAGAGATGTATAATCAAACTATTGTGGATTATCATTCTCTTATTAAAAAATGGTATGATAAGGCAATGTTGGGGACTGATGAATATTTATTTCTTCGAAATTTAAATCCAATCATCCCAACCTTCTACCATATTCCGAAATTGCATAAAGATAGCCAATGTCCTCCCGGAAGACCTATTATCTCCTCACAAGGGAGTCTGACTGAGCACTTGTCAATGTTTATAGACCACTTTTTGTTTCCATGGGTATTACAATTGACCTCATATGTGAAGGACACCAATGATTTTCTGAAACAGATTGCCACAATAAGATGGGATTCATCTTATCATCTTATTGTGTTAGACATTACTAGTCTATATACCTGTATAGATCATTCTAATGGACTTAAAGCTGTACAATATTATTTGAACCAACGTCCATTGAAATATGCTGAGCATAATCTTATGTTGTTGGAATTCACAGAATTTTGCCTGACAAACAACATTTTTCTCTTCAAAGATGATTATTACAGGCAGATCTCTGGCACTGCGATGGGCACCTGCTTTGCCCCCAGCTATGCGAATTTATTCGTAGGCTGGTGGGAGGAGCGGGTGCCCAGAACATACCGGGGAGAAATAGACCGAGGAGAAGTTATAGCTTGGCATAGGTACATAGACGACTTGTTTTTAATTTGGAACGGCAATGCAAGATCTGCTCATGAGTACATCAATAGTCTTAATGATAATAATTTGAATTTAAGATTCTCAGGAGAGATAAGTTCAGTGGCAGTGAACTATCTTGACCTGAGGGTATTCATAGCAGATGAGAACATCAACACAGCATTGTATAGAAAGCCCACTGCGGGTAATTCGACTCTGCACGCTCGAAGCAGTCATCCATCCAAACTAATACAAAGCATTCCCTATGGGGAGCTATTAAGACTAAAAGAAATAGTACAAGAAATAGCGATTTTGAACTTTCGGCCCGTGAATGCATTGGGAGGTTTGGCAATAGGGGATATGATCCTCAGCTTCTAGAGGGCACTCTTAACAAGGTTAGGTCCATTCCTAAACAACAAGTCATGGAAAGTCTGAAAAACCCTAAAAAGATATTCAGGATGGCAAATTCAGGATGATAACAACATACTCTGATGGAGCTAGTACCTTAAGAAGGATTTTAAGGAAAAATTGGCATATCCTTAAAACGGATGCTGTCATTAGTCAGGATATACCTAACTTTCCAAAAATAACTTTTAAAAAGCAAGATCTATAAAGGACATGCTGGTACATAGTCACATGGAAAAAGAACCACAGAAGACTGGTACACTCAAAGATATGAAGGGGTTTTTTCCGTGTGGAAAGTGCAAGGCTTGCAGTAAAAGCAAGCGAGTCTTGGGATATGTAATTCCAGACACCAAAAAACAAAAGAGAGTAATGAAATTTATTACCTGTAACACTACACATGTAGTTTATTGTCTAGTATGTCCTTGTGGACTAAGGTACATAGGGAGCACCGTACATCCAGTCAAGGTCCGCATTTTAGAACATATGCGGGCCATTACGAAAAAAGATGAAACGTACCCAGTTGCCAGACACTTCGCAGCCATGCACAATAGTAACAGGGATTTGGTGGAATATTTTGGTCTGGATTCTGTGGCCGCACATTTAAGAGGTGGAAACAGAATCCAGAAATTGCGGAGATTAGAGTCTCGATATATTATCGATCTCCAAACCAAATTCCCTAAGGGCATGAATAGCGGGGAAGAATTGGCAGTGCATCTTTGAATGGTGGCTAAAAAAGCCGATAAACGGCTTAATGATGTTTAAAAATGTACAAAGCGGATAATGTAAATGTAAAGAATATGGCATAAAATCATGACTCTTATCAAGTAATAATAACATATGAAAATGAATTATTTATTGCCAAAAAATTGTTTTGTTAAACCGATGATTAAGCCGATAGACGGCCTGATTAGGGGTAAACAATTGTCAAAATGTAAACAGATGAACTGTAATATGATTTAGACAATGTTGACAATGTAAAATATATTGGCATATATAAAACCAGAAAATTGGAATAATGACTAGGCTAAGATGGCGCCTAAAAAGTGAAATGGTAATGAGAGTCCTCTGTCTATGTCTTTGTAAATGCTCTTTTAAAATTGGCTGCAGCGCGTACGTTAGTAACACCGACGAAGGCGCTACGCCGAAACGCGTTTGTTTGTTGCTTACAGCAATAAAGATCTTTGCAACATTTCCCCGTGAGTGCTGGCTTCTGTTTTGTGTAACGGAGAAACGGAGGAGCTTTCATATATATATATATATACATATATATATTCCACACGCAACAGGATGCGAACAAAAGCAGATCCACGAGCCCACTCGATCAGGTTAGCAGATTTATTTCTTTGTGATATATATAGCTGCCGGCAGTTAAGAAGATAAATAACCAGTGATATTGTTTTGTTCCAAATCTCCCTCCCCACAGTACCCTCCCTAATACCCTTCCCCCAGTCTAGCCACTTTGATCCTCTGTGCAACTAAGCCTGAGTGAAAGCTGCTTGAACATGGGCTTCTTGGGGGTACTGCTCCTCTGGTCAGAATGGCCGTGACACTAAGATACCGTAAAAGTTAAACTAATATACTTTGTGTACTACTAATGAGTGATTCCTTTTTTAACATAGTTTATGTGAGCAGCTGTGTGACTGTGTGTATCTGTGTGTGAGTGGGCGTCTGGGTGACTGTACAGGTGTGTGACTGGGTGTGTGAGCAGCTGTATGGGTGTATAAGTGGCTGTGTGGGTGACTTAGTGGCTGTGTGAGTGGCTGTATTAATGGGTGAGTGCATGTATCAGCGACTGTATGGGTGAGTTAGTGGGTATCTGAATGGCTGTATGAGTGACTGACTGGGTGTGTAAGTGGCTGTATTGGTGTATGAGTGGCTGTTTGAGTGACTGTTTGGTTAAGTGAGTTGGTATGTGAGTGGCTGTATGGAAGAGTGGGTGTCTGTGGGATTAGCTGTATGGGTGAGTGAGTGGCTGTATGAGTGGTTTTATGGATGTGTAAATGGGTATGTAAGTGGTTGTGTGGGTGTGTGAGTGGTTGTATGGGTGAGTGAGTGGGTGTATGAGTAGTTATATGGATGATATCATCTGTGATATCCTCAGTGATGTCATTTGAGATGTCATCAGTTATGTCATTAGAGATGTCACTGACCATGTCATGAGTGATGTGATATGTGAGGTGATAAGCAGTGCATTGTGGGGGCATACGTTAAAGTTAGCTCAGGTAACTATAACTGCTGAATTTCACTGGTTTTTTACGAGTGAAATTTGAGCCTAACTATAATGCCCCTGTAAACATTGTTTTTTTGTGTGATTTTCTAAGGTTTTTTTATTCTATATCCTAACTATAATGTCTGTGTGACCTTTGTTTTTTAAGTGAATTTGTAAAGTGTTTTGGTTTTGTTTTGCAGCTGTAACCACTTAGGGGCGGAATACGATGTAGATCGGAATTGCTTCTGCCCGACACTGTCTCGTAAACGGGACTAACCAACCTCCGGTCAGCGGTCCAGACTGCCTGATTTGGATGTGACTGAACACTGTTCAGTCGCATTCCGACCTTTCCCTGCGGTACCATGTATTATGGCTGTAAACTGGCAGTAGTACATGCTCCCATAGGGAAATGGGAGGTGATGTTAATCCCTGCACCCCGTGGCAGGCACCTCAAGGTGCCTGGCACGGGGTGCAGGGATTAACCGTGCCCCCTCAGCCCCCAACCAGAGGCCGTGCACATAAGGGGGCCCTGCTAGGGGCCCCCGACCATGCTTTCCGACAGGGTTTGCATGACGGAAAGGCCGGCATGACAACCCTGCTGGAAACCATGCACTGTAATCTCAAGGGCAGAAAGTCCACCCTTTGGGATAACGGGCCAGCCTCCGACTGGCTGACGGGCTCCTTGAGCCCATCGGAAGCCTGCGGGAATGACCGGCTGGTTTGAATTCCGATCGGCTGATTCATAATCAGCCGGTCGGAATTGAAACTGAAGATGGTGGTCAGAGGCTTTCCGACCACCATCGTAATAAGCCCCTAAGTGTGTGAGTGAGTGCATGAGTGTCTCAGTGGGTGTATGAGTGTCTGATTAGGTTTGTAAGTGGGTGTGAGAGAGTATGAGTGGGGCTGTAAGTGGGTATATGAGAGTCTGAGTGGGTCTGTTAGTGGGTATGTGAGTCTCTGATCAGCGTGAGTAGTAAACTCCACTCCGTCTGCGCAGTTTGCAGAGTTTTGCCACTCCACGCTCGTGAATACACAACGAGCCACAACAACTCCTCCTTAAGCCGGGACACAAAAACGGCACCGATACGCATCAGGGTAGAGGAGCCCCGTCAAATTTCAAAACACTTCTAGTATTTCAGCAGCAATGCACGGGACCCACACTCGTCTACGGTTCCAGTAAAGAACAGTCATAAATCCACGAATACTGCTGTATATTATTATTTAATCCATATAGCTTGAACATTATCATTATGCTTTTACCTTATGCAAGGTTATCTACATAAACATGCATTTGCCCACTGGAGCTGAATTGTTTGTATATATATTTACTTATGGGATTGATATGCAACCCCCATTCGTTTTCACCACCTGCCATAAATTCATGATAAGTTTCTATGATCATAATGCAATATAGAATAAGCTCACTGGGGCGAGTAATGTTGGTATCACTATAAGTATGTATTTCCCATATTTAGGAGTATCATAACAGTATGTAGTGAATTTGCACATTGATTTAATATCTTATTTTCTCAGGCAACGTATTTTAGTGCACTTTCAGTACACTTACTGGTCTGTCAGTATTGCATTATGATAACATCTTAATCATGTGTTTTGATTTATGGTCATGTTACAATACTAGCTAGCCTGACATTGCCTTTTCAATACGTGCAGGCAAGGATTCTATATTTCTAATTCTGAGTGCGATGTATTAACACTAACCACTTTGAGAGCATGTTCCAGTCTGATACATCGCTGGTAGAAGGGCAGGAAAGGGTGGAAGGTAAATCCAAGGTTGTATTCACAGCACAAGAGGTAAGAGTCGGCATCTTGGGTCTGTCTAGAATTAAGGCCCCGGGCCCAATGGGATTCCACCAGATCTATATATTGCGAATGTGGAAACCTGGGTGCCCGTACTTACAGCGATTGTAAACACATCAGTGCAGGCCGGACGCCCGGACTCCTGGGCTTTATCGACCATTGTCCCAGTATTTAAAAAGTGTGATCGGGATAGCACTCTCTGCTATAGACCCATCTCCCTTTTGGATTCTGTGGAGAAGGTGGTGTGTCATGTGGTCTTAGATAGACGTGTAACCTGGGCAGATGAAAATAACATTTTAGCTGAGGTACAATATGGTTTCCTCCCAAGTCATTCCACAGTGGACCAATCTTTAAACCTGTTCATGGTATTGAATAAGTATACCGTGACTCGTACCGGCTCTATCCACCTAGCCTTTATGGATCTGTCCTCAGAATTCAATCGTGTAAATAGATCGAACCTTGGGCCGATGATGGTCTCCATTGGCATTGATAGGGACATTGTTTTGTTTCTAAGGGACCTCCACAGAGACTCAAAAGAGGTTGTCCTTTACTCAAAAGATCTTAAAGTGACCTGCAAGTTTGATATAAGGAGAGGGGTGCATCAGGGGTGTATCTTGGCCCCCTTCCTTCTCCCTGGAAAAGGTCCTTTTGAATGCAAAAGCTGATTGCCCTCAGGTGGGTAAGCATAGCTTGCCAGTCCTCCTATAAGCAGAGAATACTGTCCTCATGGAGAGGACAGCCAGGGGGCTACAACTCTTGTTGAACTCCTTTGTACATTTTATGGAGGACCTGGACCTGCTGGTTAATCACAGTAAATCGTTTGTTATGCAGGTGGAACCTCATTCAGCTAAGCTGTATGTTTTTAAGTTAGGAACCTCGTCAATCCACAAGACAAACGTCTTCTCATATCTGGAAGTACTGTTAAATGTTGAAGCAATTTTATTTGTTTATTTAACATTAGCTATTAGTGTTATCGTTTTAATTCCCCACCTGAATTGCTTGCTATGTCAGTGTGTTCCAATATTGGTGGTTGGCCATGTGCAGTGCTTGACATTTAAGGCTATTTTGACACCTGTAGTGCTGTTGTAACTTTAGAAGTGTATTTTGTAAATTGCAGGTGTCTTACTCATTTACACTTTCCAGTTTGTTATTCCCATATCGTTATCAAATCCCTTGTTAAGATTCCCTAAACCGCTCCCATTTAATAGTAATCATTCACACCATTCTCCCTCTTCCCCTCCCATATTTATTACTAATTTGTAACCTATGTATTTGGAGATGTCTACCTACGTACTTTAGCAGTACTGCTTTAGGTTCTGCAAAATGCATTTTGTGAATAGAGCCTATAGCATTTATTTAGTTTTCAATGTAGTGCACACGCCATATTTAGCCTTAAATACTTCTGCTTCCTAGCTATAATAAAATAGAGGCTAAGACAGATGTATTGATGGGAAATCAGAAGAAGTAAGAGCACAAAGGGCATTTATTGTCATCAGATGGGACGTGGAGCATATCCCTGTTGAATTTAGCTGTGTGTGATCTGTGTGTGATCTCCCTATGAGCCAATGTACCTTTATATTCTGCTGTTACAAATCGTTGCTTTGCCGCCACAATAGATTGCACAATGAAAATAAATAACAAAACCTGAACAGTGTATGACATTTTAGGTACGTGTGCATATTAATCCTGTTTCCTTGAAAGTTCACCTTTGCTAGATCATTGCCAAGTAGCAGCAGAAGAGGGAAATGTCTACCATTATTAACTTTATTGCTGTCCTCTAAACTTTTTCAATTTCCTTAGTGTCCTTTCAAATTGTAATTCATATTGTAAATGGGAACGTGAAGAAGCCAGAAAGAGAGCTAAGCGTTCTTGGACTGAGCCAGTGAAATCGCTCCAAATCTGATAATCATGGATTCCAATCCCAGCAAGGTCATAACAGGCTTTCATCTCTGGGAGGTATGAAAGGTAGATGTATATTCACTGCTTCTAGTTTGAAAATGGAAACGTGTGAAATACTTAAAATATGCAAAATATTGTAACAGTCCTGTTGCTAATGTACAGGAAAGCATTTCACTAAGGTTATATTAAAACAAATTGCTGCCAAATGTCTTCTTTAGGACCATTCCGCCTTGAGGGTTTGCATGTTTCAAAGTGACCTGAAGACACTTTAGGCATGCATAGAATTTGTTTCTGCAAATTGCATGTAGTCTTTTTATCTTTAAATAATATATGTATTGTTATTATGATTATTGTGATTACTATTGTTATTATTATAATCCATGTTATTATTATTATTATTATTATTATTATTAATATTATTATTACTATTATTATTATTATTATAATTATAATTATTATAATTATTATTATTACAATCATAATTAAGCATTATAGCCCAATGTCACAGGTTGTAACAGTTGTTAAAGGCCCCTATGCTGAGCCACAGGTGAGGAGTTATGGTGAGGAATTGGGCCTTCAACAATTATTATAGCATGAGGCAGGACGACAATAATGCTATTTGAAGATTCTACTTACTGAGGGTAGAATGTTCAAAATTGAACATGGAGAAAGAGAAAGTTAGGCATTCAAATGCTGGAAGAGAAGATCTATACCAGCCATTATTGGCCCTGAGTAACTTAATTGTCTTCAGTGGTGCTCCGTCCCTTCCAGTGGTCGAATAATATTATCTCTTCTTCTTCTTCTTCTTCTTCTTCTTCTTCTTCTTCTTCTTCTTCTTCTTCATTATTCGTAGTATTGTTGTGTTATTTTTATTATTATTATTATCATTATTAATATCAGCATTATATGTGTACATTTCATGACTCTACCTGCCTTGCAGACCTTGCAAGCTAAAGAGAACCATTATAATTTCATTTTTTATGAGATCTTTTATGACATGATCATGCAGTGACAGACAACCGCTTCAAAGTGCCAATATGGAGGGAAAGCAAAAGTGTTTGATTTAGAACCTAGGTTTGTTGAACAGATGGATCTTGAGTTTTTTTAATCTGATAGGCCCATGTTTATCTCACAGGGCTGCAGGTAGGGAGTTCCACAACAATGAGACCAAGAACAAGGAACTTCAATCAAAAGGTAGAATACTGTGACTGCAAGGAGCCTGGTATTTGATGAACTACAATGTCTACTTTTCGTGTATTCGGTGATCCTGTGCATCAGGCATGAGCAAGCTGTATTGTGAACACCTCTGCAGTAGGATATGACAAAAATGGAGACTATCACAATCATCCAGAAGAGCTCTTTCCCTGAGTAAAAACAAGCTTTACTGCTTTGTTTGGAACTATTTGGAGGTTGCAGATCACAGTGATAGGCAGATGTGATAATGGGAGCTTATGCAGTCAAACCCCAAAATGATTACTTGGCTTAGCACAGAGGGCTTCAATGAAAAGGCAAGAATGGTGTAAGAGTTTTCAGCAACAGCAGTTGATCGATGCACCATTTAACCATTTGGTGAGTGTGAGCCTTTTAGAAAAGATAGAAGTAAAGTGAATTTACTATTTTGTTTCCAAGCCATCTGTTGCCTTTTAACATAGTAATAGATGTGACTCGATGTAAATGTGGCCAACAGTGTGTTTACTAGTACACATTTATGGTAAACTGATATGCTCTTACGGGAGATTATACCCCACCATGGAGCATCTTCCATGACCAAATGAGGAATATTGTCCTATATTACAGCACCTTCTATTTTAGTTGCTATTGCCTATGTGTAATGCACAGCATTACTTAATTAAGCATTTGTTGTCTCAAAACATATTCCCTGATTTAAATAAATTGCTCTACAGTTCTTGGGCTTTGGGTTCAATATATCGAAAAAATTATCAACTAAAGAAAATGATATACTTTGGATATGAAAACCAGGGCCTTCATCTACAAGAAAAAGATGCAGCACAGTGCCGCAAGCCATTTAACGGCGTTGTGCTGCATCATATTCAAAGCACAGGGATGCTTCGTATTAACAACAATATGATGCATCCCTGTGCTTTCCCCTGCGCTGGTGCACAATTGGCTGACATGAGCTAGCGCGGGCACCCTTAAGTCATTTTTCAAGAGTGCCTGCGCTGTGAGGATGATTGTTTTTGTGCAAGAAGGGACATCTTCCTGCACAAAAACAATCATTAATGGCATTTTCCTCTTTCTATGCATGCTGCAGAATGCACTACACATAGAAAGAGGAAAAATCGAGGAGAAATAAAAGTATTTCTCCTTGTTGCGCCATTTCTACACCTCCCCTGGGAAGGTGTAGGATTCTGATGCATTCCCAGTTTTACAAAATGTTGTAAATCTGGGAATGCATCAAGTTCCATGGATGTTGCGTGGGAATACGCACAGCCACACCCATGGAGCGCCTCTTTCACGCAGAGTATTGCGTGACAGGGGACCATATTTACAAGGCCATGAAAAGTCACGCAGGGTGACTTTACATGGCCTTGTAAATATGGGTAAGCCCATTGCCCCACCAGTGCGTCAAAAAATGTGATGCACCGGCAGGGCAATGGGCATGAAAATAAGCCAAGAGATATTTAGTACACATAGAGAAGATTTAAAGTGTTAGATAGATATTACTATTTTTCACAATTACATTTTGGATCACTCAAAGTGGTGCAATACTTTTATTTCACTGAGCTGGTCATTCTAGTCATTCTAAGAGATTTCAGATAATTATTAAAGTGAAGTGAAACCATTTTTGAGGACAAACACAAGCTAAATTGTTAGACAGCAAATTAACAATACATTTGAGTGGATAGTGGGAGATGTCACAACAGATGTCTTCACTATATGTCCCTCTCAATAGACTTTACTAGTACCTTTGGTGACCCGACTTCAACAGAAAGCTGTCTATCAGGTTACTGCATTTCAGAGACATGGTTATCATTTCTCAGGAAAACATGACCTTGACCTATTCTCTGATACAGCACTGAGGTCCTATAAAGAATGGACACATCCATTTCAGAAAGCCTAGTGTAAGAAATTGAGGTATTAGCTGAGGGGGTGAGAACTCACCTCAAATAATAATCACAATTCCTGTCAGGGTGAGCCACAAAAACTCACTAAATAAACCTGTGCTAAACCCTCTTTAATCTTAGCACAAAGCAGTCAGGCTTAAACTTGGAGGCAATGTGTAAACTATTTATGCAGTACTCAAACAGTAATCAAGTGAAAAAAAACTTAAGAAAAATCCCAAGCCAATTTAGAAATAATTGAGAAAATTTTAATAAATGAACTGACAGCAAAATGACAAAAATCTAATAAAAAGAACTGGAGGAATGACATTTTAAAGTTTGAATAAAAATTTGAGCCAAAAGGCACAAAATGCCTACCGCGGTTATCTGGTCACACTAGACTGGGTCAGAATCAAAATGTAAGGCCAATTGAAATGGTTCATCGGTCGAATATAGGGACCACGTTCATCCTATTGGAAAGTTTACTTTGGGACTCAGTATCTTTTATGGAGAGAAAGCAGTGGTCAACAGTGGGTCAAGCAGCGAGGGGTCCTGACTCAAAGCAAGCAGGTCCAAGTCTTCCTTCGGGCTCTTCAGACAGCAGGAACATCTTTCTTCTGATTCTTCACAGGACCAGGAGTGTTCTGAGAAGAGGTTTGTGGAGTCCACTTTTATGCCCAGTGCCGGCCTGTGGGTGGGGCTAAGCCTTTGTCAACACCCAGCCTTACTAGAGAGACAAAAATAAGGCAGGCCTCGGTGTGAGCTTCATCTGCCAGTAGCAAGGTATGCATCCTTTGATGCTCAGGAAGTTGCTGTGCACAGCCTCCAGGCCATCCAGTCAAAGGAGGAGTCCCCCTCCCCACACCCAGTGTCCACTATTTGTGAGTAATGTACATCAGAACTACTAAACAACACTGGAAACAACTGGAAAGGACATGACGCACCGAGACAGCCCTCATCAGGGCTAGGGATGGCATCGAAACCCTACTTGACTGAGGCGGGACTAGGGGTCTGACCCTCCTAGGCCTCTGTGCAGCCTTTGATACGGTCTCCCACCACACACTCACCACAAGGCTGCACAGCATAGGCCTCCAAGGAGCCGCTCTCAGATGGATTGCCTCTTTCCTCTCTGGGAGAAGGCAAAAGGTCTGCCTTCCTCCTTCACCTCCGAACCCACGGAAATCATCTGTGGAGTAACCCAAGGATCCTCGCTCAGCCCCACCCTTTTCAACACATATGACACCTCTGGCCAGCATCGCCAAAACCCACAAACTCAACATCATATTCTACGCCGACAACACACAACTCTTCCTCTCCCTCTCCTAAGACATCACCAGCACCAAGGTCAACTTCCATAACTACAAGACAGATGTAGCCAACTGGATGAAGGACAACTGCCTGAAGTTCAACTCGGACAAGATGAAGGTACTGATTTTTGGTAACAAAAGCTCCCCATGGGACACATCCTGGTGGCCCTCAGAAATCAGACCTACTCCTACCCCAACTGATTACGCTAGGAAGTAATGCATTATTCTGGACAACAAGCTAGCCGTAACAAATCAGGTCAACTCCGTCTCCTCCTCCTGCTTCTTCATCCTCTGCATGCTTCGTAAGATATTCAAATGGCTACCCCAAAGCTCATGATGCACAATCACCCAGACCCTCATCTTCAGCAGACTGGACTATGGAAGCGCTCTCTATGCAGGGATTGCATCTCACCTCCTCCGACGACTACAGAGCATACAAAACACCACTGCCAGTCTCGTCCTGGATCTTCCTAGTCAAACCCACATCACCCCCTACCTCAGGGAACTCCACTGGCTTCCTGTACAGAAATTATGCCAGTTAAAGCTCCTGACCCATGCATACAAAACCCTACACAACTCTGGACACGCCTACTTGAACGACTGCCTAAACTTCCATCAGCACCAGACACCTCTGCGTCCCTTTCTCTAACCCTCACCCCACGCATCCGACAAAGCAGATACGGAGGTCACTCTTTCTCCTACCTAGCAGCAAAGGCATGAGATGAGCTACTGTTAGAAATGGGATTTCTGGTTGGCTGGGGCGTGCACCTAAGCCAGGCAGAAACCACCACTCTAGTCAGGCCAAGGGAGTTACACACCGAAGATAACCCCTGCTCACCCCCTTGGTAGCTTGGCATGAGCAGTCAGGCTTATCTCAGAGGTAATGTGTAAAGCGTTTGCGCAACACACTCACACAGCAGTGACACACTAGGCACACCACAAAAGAAACTCCACACAAGGTTATATAAAAAATAGCCTTTGTATTATCATAAACACATTAGAAAACAATCACAAATATACACTGTGCCAACTGGCACTAGGTAGTACTTTACAGGGGATTATATACAGGACAGGGCCAATCGGGCCACTCTCAGAACCATTAGAACAGGTAAGTAATGAAACAACCAGTAACTACTGATAAAGGTACCTAGCATAAACACATTATGCATCAACCACCTTAGGCATTCACATTAGGCATAAACACATTATGCATTAGTCACATTAAGCACGGCACCGTAGTACAACTTATCAGAGTATACCCATCACATTAGGTATAAACCACAACCACTGTGGCCTATCAGGAACACTTGTAGGTCGTACATATCACTACATGCGCCCCACAATCAGCGCAACACCTGCGCTCTCCTTTAAGGTACCTGGTGTCCTTAGCATTTGGGCCACGTACCCACCTATCTCCTAAAATATGGCAATTCTTGTCCCCGGGGGCCTCTGTCGAGGTCTCACCCCGTTCAGGGACACAATGCCACGAGCAAAGGGGTGGGTTGCAACTCACCCTATCTCTGCCAAAGAATGCCCCCGATGCTGTGTCTCGTGCAAAGGCAGCTCATTTCTAAGCAGGGGCCCTGTCCCGGGCTCGTCCCGCAATGCCCCCTTAGGACAAATATTACTCCCAAACCGGACCAAATATACAGCTGCCCGCGGCCACGCGCATCAACTGTGGCGAGCTTCAGACAACGATAGGGAGAAGTCCGTTGGTGCTACAAAAGCACCTGGGCGAAGTCCTGTAATGGCCCCTCGGGGCCGTGTCAGCACAGTACGGCCCACACCCTTGGAAGGGCATTCGATCCCCCGGACACTCACCAGCTCACACTGGGGCGGTCTCACGGAGCCCTGTAGTCTGCATCACGCTTCCCGCAGCAAGACTTCCAGCGGGGTCCCCGCCCACGGTCAGCCTCCTTCGGCCTGGCACAGTGGCGGCGGGACCCGGATCAAAGTCTCAGTCCCCTTCGTCTCCTCCGGACTACAGCCACGCTCGTAGTCACGCGGGGCTCTCCTCTTCTCCCGGGAGCCCCGCCCACAATCAGGCCTCCCACTGCCTGTCTTCCGCTTGACTCCTTCTTACCTCAGCCTCGCCCCTGGCCAGGCATCAGGTGCCTGACTTCCGGCCTCTCCCTTTCCACACGGGCGCTCGGCCCGAGGTCGTCTGTTTTGGTGGTTGCAGCTTCTCTGCTACGGCGCGGCAGCGCCTGCTGCCCACATGATTGGAGCCCCCCTCCTTGGGCTCAGGCAGCTTGGGGCCACGCAGCAGAGCCCCAGCTGCACAGCCACCCCCAAGATCTCTCTCCAGGTTGTGAGAACCAGGGAGAGCCCACGCAAACAGCGTTCCAGCACGCTTTGGCCAGCAACCATCCTAGGACCAGAAACGCTCGGTCTGTCTCCACCATGGAGACCTGAAGCAGGTAGCTGGCAGCGCTCCTCTCGCGCTGGACTCTCAGTTGGAGAGCACAGGCAGCAGGCCAGCACACATGGTCCCTGGGCAGAGGAGCATTCCCTCTTGCAAGCAGCTCCCCAGGCAAAGTCCCAGTGGCGGTTCCCTGCCAGCGCAGTGTCTTCTCCAGTTCCACGTAAGCACCCACAGCACACTTTCATGGGGTCACAGCCCCAGTACTTATTACACATGTGTCTTTGTTCTCTCCCCCTGCCACAGGCCTAGACCTGGTCCAAACCAGTTCTGGGGGGCACTCCAACATTTCTATACAGTGCATACACACCCTCATTGTCAGAGTAGGTCCTGGCCCCAGACATACCACAGGGGTCCGAGCCAGCATTGTACAAGGCAGGCACAGAGCTATTCAGGGTCAGGGGCTACTCCTCCCACTACTCCAAATGCAGATCTGCCTATTCAGCCTAGTGCTTACTCACCTAGCCCCTCTGGAGCCACAGCACTTCACCAGCACCTGTCACTCCAGAGCCAGACATGCAATACACATCAGGCAGGCACAAAGACACATAGCACACAGAAATGCCAACTTCTAAAAGTGGCATTTCTAAAATAGTGATAATAAATCTGCGCACACCATTACGCAGCATTTATTATTACTATTCCAACCATACCAAACTTGACCACGCTGCTCCTCTCATATTAGAAATTACCACTGAAACACTTATCAGGGAATCCCCAATGCATTCCTATGAGAGGGCAGTCTCACAGCAGTGAGAACCCAAAATGGCTGTTTGTCTCTACCAGGACATGTCACACAATTAAGGTACATGTCCTACCTTTTACCTACAATGCACCCTGCCCATAGGGCTAGCTAGGGCCTACCTTAGGGGTGACTGACATGTAATAAAAGGGGGGTCACAGACGTGGCACCCAGTTTATGTGTCACGTCACAGCGGCAGTAAACTGCTTGCATAGGCCCTGCAATGGCAGAGGCCTGAGACAGGTTTGAAAGGCTACTTTGGTTGGTGGCACAAGCAGCGCTGCAAGCCCACCAGTAGCATTCAATTTACTGGCCCTTGGTATCTGAGATACCACTTTACTAGAGATTGGCAGGTAAATTAAATATGCCAAACAGGGGTAGACCAATCTTACCATGTTTACCACAGAGAGCACACGCACTTTACACTGGGCAGCAGTGCTAAAGTGACCAGGGTACTAAAACCACCAACACCAGGTCAGAAAAAAGACTAGGAGGAAGGCAAAAAAGTTCAGGGATGACCCTGCAAAAAGAGCCAACACAACCCCCTTCCAGTCAAAAGCCAGGGTAGACCAATCATTACCTTGATGGGCTTCCCTGCTTGGGGCGATAGAACACGGACGTGGGCCCGCAACTGCAGGGGCACACTCCAGTTCTATGCCAATCTGAACCCATGTGGTTCCCTCTGTCAAAGCTCCCAGGACCAACTAAGCTATCCCACTGGTACTCCCTAGCTGTCCGCGGCCAGGACCAGGCCCTAGGCCATCCAGATGTCTCTGGTCCTTGCCGTCTCACAGAGTGGGGGGCGGTAGCCCCAGGTACATAGTTCCCATTCTCCACTCTACCTCTCATCAGTGCAGTTCTAAACTGCCAATGATCCTCCAACCTAAGGTCCGCACCCTCAGGCTGACCAGAGGTCACGGTCGAGGCTCTCCTCCCCCTACCTCTCCTTCTGGGGTCCGCACTCTCCTCCTTGGAGAGGCTCCCTCAGAACACAACTCTCCCACAAGTTTAGGACCTCTCTCCTGCAACTGTTCTCCCAACCTAGGATCTAAACCCTCAGGTTGCACCGGGGTCAGAGGCGAGGACACCCTCCCTCTGCACCCCCTTCCAGAGTTCTGCACCCTCCCACCTGGAGTGGTACCCCCAGAAGACAAACCGGTAGGGACACTGGTTACAGATGTCCTTCCCTCCAGGTCAGGCGGAACCTGAACTTGGCCTCCCAACCCAGAGACTAAACGCTGCGGTTGAACCGGGGTCAGAGGAGAGGACTCCTTCCCTCTGCACCCCCTTCCAGAGTTCTGCACCCTCCAATCTGGAGTGATACCCCTAGAAGACAAACCGGTCAGGACACTGCTTACAGATGTCCTTCCCTCCAGATCAGGCAGAACCTGAACCTGGCCGCCCAACCCAGGGACTAAACCCTGCGGCTGAGCACCTGCCTGGCACACCAAGACTTCCTGGGGAGCATGCATGCCCCCCCAGGGTAACACATACCTCATGTGTTGCGTGACAGTCTGCCTGGCGCTGATCTCCCGTCCCCTGTCCATCTGACAGTGAGCGAAGATCCCCCAGGCCAGAAGTGGTGACACCATGGTCACTCCTAGGAGGCTCAACCCTTATGGCTGGCCCCTGACCCACTGGTTCTTCCACTGGGGACTCTCTCCCCCTCTCACCCCTCCATCTGGACTTCTGCACCCTCCACTTAGGAGTGGCACTGCCAGACACCAGAACTGATGGAGCTCTGGTTACAGACGCTCCAAGTTCTCCTGACACTAGGAGATCCCCTTCAACGGATGGCCTACAAGTACAGCCTAGGCTCCCCACCTGGTGTTCCCTTAAAGAACCCTCCAGGCCCTGAGACTGAGTTTCGGGCACCTTGGGACGCATCCCATTCTCACTCCTTCTCCGCAGAGACAGGACGTGAGTCCCCACACCCCTCCCACTACACCGGGACCTAACTGGGCTACTAAGAACCTTTCCCACCACCCTGGGCTGGGAAATACCTGAGCCACTCCTCTTAGGGTCACTCCCCAATGCCTTCACAGACCCTCTGGCACTCACCCAGAGGTCTGCCTCCCGTGCAAGCTCCCTGGGATCAGAGAACTCACACTCCAACAGGTGTTGGCGTAACCCTGGAAAACAATAACAGAACATGTGCTCTCTGACAATCAGATTGAACAGCCCTTCAAAATTGTTCGCCGTGCTACCCATCACCCAACCTTCCCATGCATCACAACACACATACACAAACTCCCCCCAAGACTGGTGAGACAGTTTCCTACTGCCCCTGAACCTCAACCTGTACACCTAAAGTGAAACACCCTCTTCCTGGGAACTAGGTACCATTCTCTGGGCTCTGGGAGTGGACGCTTCCACACTGGACTCCATATTGCTGCCACCACTGGACCCCACCCTCACTTAGTGAATCCAGACCACTGAAACTACACTCAGGGGACAACCTTTCCTCAAGAGCTAGTTTCTCCCTGGCGAAGGCCCTCTCTGCCTCCGCCATCCTCTCCTGCGCTAAGACCCTCTCAGTCTCTAGCTTTTTCTCCTCCACACCCAGCTGCGCAAGCTCCAACCTGAGCCTTTCCAATGCCAGCTGATGCTCCCTTTCTTCCCTCCTATCCACCCACTCTTCTGGGGACAGGGAAAGGGATGGGGCATTGCCCCCGGCACTGGACCCAGCAAGGGACTCCCTGTCTATGGGGTTCTCACTACCTACTGGCGTCCCTGCCCTGTCATTTTATCCCTCCTGCTCAAAATCTCCAGGGCCACTGCCCTTTAGGGGTGCTGGTCAGGGACCCTCCCTCTCAGAGACCTCACTGATCTCAGGGTCCTCCCTCCCAGACTCCTCCCTCACC
Organism: Calotriton arnoldi; assembly: GCA_963921515.1. Taxonomy (NCBI): domain Eukaryota; kingdom Metazoa; phylum Chordata; class Amphibia; order Caudata; family Salamandridae; genus Calotriton; species Calotriton arnoldi. The sequence goes on from CAWUFW010000379.1 coordinate 783,647, forward strand.
CGGTTTTGGGATGTCCAACAGGCCAACAAGGCCTCCTGCAGTTCCTCCTTCCTGGCGGACCTATGCACTTGACACCCAAGATCCTGACAGAACCTCTTTAAGTCCTTCACAGTATATTTCCACAACTTCTTTACATTAAATGCACTTTCTGTCACAATAACTGCTGGATCACCGAGGTGAGACATGACTGACACTTTAGGGGTGTCACCAAAATATAAAAGAGCAGAAAAACACAATTCACAAAATGACACTTTCAGGAGAAAAAAATACTCAGGAGGAAAAATCCACAAACATGTGATTATCTAAATGTAGAGTTTGTAGTGCAAGCCTGCGCAAACACAAGTCCTATCCTCACCGCTGACAACCAATGTTAGAAATGGGATTTCTGGTTGGCTAGGGTGTGCGCCTAAGCCAGGCAGAAACCACCACTCTAGTCAGGACAAGGGAGTTACACACCAAAGATAACTCCAGCTCACCCCCTTGGTAGCTTGGCACGAGCAGTAGGGGTTATCCCAGAGGCAATGTGTAAAGCGTTTGCGCAACACACTCACACAGCAGCGACACACTAGGCACACCACAAAAGAAACTCCACACAAGGTTATATAAAAAATAGCCTTTGTATTATCATAAACACATTAGAAAACAATCACAAATATACACTGTGACAACTGGCACTAGGTAGTACTTTACAGGGGATTATATACAGGACAGGGCCAATCGGGCCACTGTCAGAACCATTAGAACTGGTAAGTAATGAAACAACCAGTAACTACTGGTAAAGGTACCTAGCATAAACACATTATGCATCAACCACCTTAGGCATTCACATTAGACATAAACACATTATGCATAAGTCACATTTAGCAGGGCACCATAGTACCACTTATCAGAGTATACCCATTACATTAGGTATAAACCACACCCACTGTGCCCTGTCAGGAACACTTGTAGGTCGTACATATCACTACATGGGCCCCACAATCAGCGCAACACCTGCGCTCTCCTTTAAGGTACCTGGTGTCCTTAGCATATTGGGCCACGTGCCCACCTATCTCCTAAAAGATGGCAATTCTCATCCCCGGGGGCCTCCTTCGAGGTCTCACCCTGTTCAGGGACACAATGCCACAAGCAAAGGGGTGGGTTGCAACTCACCCTATCTCTGCCAAAGAATGCCCCCGATGCTGTGTCTCGTGCAAGGGCAGCTCATTTCTAAGCGGGGTCCCCATCCCAGGCTCGTCCCGCAATGCCCCCTTAAGACAAATATTACTTCCAAACCGGACCAAATATTCAGTTGCCCGCGGCCACGCGCATCAACTGTGGCGAGCTTCAGACAACGATAGGGAGACGTGCATTGGTGCTACAAAAGCACCTGGGCGAAGTCCTGTAATGGCCCCTCGGGGCCGGGTCATCACAGTACGGTCCACACCCTTGGAAGGGCACTTGATACCCCGGACACTGACCAGCTCACACTGGGGCGGTCTCACGGAGCCCCGTAGTCTGCATCACGCTTCCCGCGGCAAGACTTCCAGCGGGGTCCCCGCCCACAGTCAGCCTCCTTCGGCCTGGCACAGTGGCAGCGGGACCCGGATCAAAGTCTCAGTCCCCTTCGTCTCCTCCGGACTACGGCCACGCTCGTAGTCACGCGGGGCTCTCCTCTTCTCCCGGGAGCCCCGCCCACAATCAGGCCTCCCACTGCCTGTCTTCTGCTTGGCTCCTTCTTGCCACAGCCTCGCCCCTGGCCAGGCATCAGGTGCCTGACTTCCGGCCTCTCCATTTCCACACCGGAGATCGGCCCGAGGTCAGCTGTTTTGGTGGTTGCAGCTTCTCTGCTATGGCGCGGCAGCGCCTGCTGCCCACATGATAGGAGCCCCCCTCCTGGGGCTGAGGCAGCTTGGGGCCACGCAGCAGAGCCCCAGCTGCACAGCCACCCCCAAGATCTCTCTCCGGGTTGTGAGAGCCAGGGAGAGCCCACACAAACAGCGTTCCAGCACGCTTTGGCCAGCAACCATCCTAGGACCAGAAACGCTCGGTCAGTCTCCACCACGGAGACCTGAAGCAGGTAGCTGGCAGCGCTCCTCTCATGCTGGGCTCTCAGTTGGAGAGCACAGGCAGCAGGCCAGCACACATGGTCCCTGGGCAGAGGAGCATTCCCTCTAGCAAGCAGCTCCCCAGGCAAAGTCCCAGTGGCGGTTCCCTGCCAGCGCAGAGCCTTCTCCAGTTCCACGTAAGCACCCACGGCACACTTTCATGGGGTCACAGCCCCAGTACTTATACCACATGTGTCTTTGTTCTCTCCCCCTGGCACAGGCCTCGACCCGCTCCAAACCAGTTCTGGGGGGGCACTCCAACATTTCTATACAGTGCGTACACACCCTCATTGTCAGAGTAGGTCCTGGCCCCACACACACCACAGGGGGGCGGAGCCAGCATTGTACAAGGCAGGCACAGACCTATTCAGGGTCAGGGGCTACTCCTCCCACTACTCCAAATGCAGTTCTGCCTATTCAGCCTAGTGCTGACTCACACAGCCCTCTGGAGCCACCGCACCTCACCAGCCCCTGTCACTCCAGAGCCAGATATGCAATACACATCAGGCAGGCACAAAGACACATAGCACACAGAAATGCCAACTTCTAAATGTGGTATTTCTTAAATAGTGATAATAAATCTGCGCACACCATTACGCAGCATTTATTATTACTATTCCAACCATACCAAACTTGACCACGCTGCTCCTCTCATATTAGAAATGACCACTGAAACTCTTATCAGGGAATCCCTAATGCATTCCTATGAGAGGGCAACCTCACAGCAGTGAGAAACCAAAATGGCTGTTTGTCACTACCAGGACATGGCACAAATTAGGGTACATGTCCTACCTTTTACCTACAATGCACCCTGCCCATAGGGCTATCGAGGGCTTACCTTAGGGGTGACTGACATGTAGTAAAAGGGGGGTCACAGACGTGGCACCCACTTTATGTGCCACGTCACAGCGGCAGTAAACTGCGCGCACAGGCCCTGCAATGGCAGAGGCCTGAGACAGGTTTGAAAGGCTACTTTGGTGGGTGGCGCAAGCAGCGCTGCAAGCCCACCAGGGTATCTGAGATACCACTTTACAAGGGACTGACAGGTAAATTAAATACGCCAAACAGGTGTAGACCAATCTTACCATGTTTACCACAGAGAGCACACACACTTTACACTGGACAGCAGTGCTAAAGTGCCCAGAGTCCTAAAGCCACCAACACCAGGTCAGAAAAAAGACTAGGAGGAAGGCAAAAACTTCAGAGATGACCCTGCAAAAAGGGCCAAGTCCAACAGCTACCCTTTCATCTACGGACCTCCCCATCTCTTTCAGAGTTTCGAAAGTCTCTGAAGACCTGGCTATTCAGCTAATCAACTAGACCCTGCCAGTGCCCCTGGATACCCTCACAGGTGACATGAAGTGCTCTACAAATCAACTAATTGATTGATTGATTGGCCACCCTACAGGGGAGCCCTCAGGGGGTTATGTTGCATCTGGACACTTGCATGAAAGAATTTTGATCTTAGCCAGAAAAATAACAACTATCTAAAAGTGTAATTTCCAAATTAGTAATATAAAATCTGACTTGACCATTAAGTTGGATATTAAATTATTATTAAAATGAATCCTTCAACCATTTTTCTAGCTATTTTCAAATTGAATTTAGCACCTATTAAATGGAGTATTGTAAACTAATGTTACCTATGAGAGACCCAGCCTTGCCAATAGCGAAAAACAACTTTGGAGGTGTTTCACTGTCAGGACATGTAAAACATTAAATATACATGCCCTACATTTTAAATACCATGCATTCTGCCCTCTGGCCATTTACGGCCTACTTTAGGGGTTACTTATAATATTAAAAAGGAAGGTTTAGGCCTGGCAAAAGGTTTTGTTTGGCAGGTTCAAACATTAGTTGAAAACTGAACAGCCAGGCTGCAATGGCAGGCCTGGAGACATGTTGCACAGTGCTTTTTTAGTGGGTGGCCCAATGAGTGCTGCAGCCCACTCGTAGCATTTGATATACAGCCCCTGGCTATAATTGGTACCATATACAAGGGACTTACATGTAAATTAAATGTGCTGATTAGGGGTAAGCCAATTCTAACACGTTTATAGAAGAGAGCACAAGCACTTTACCACAATCTGGGGGAATACCATGCAAAATATGGTCTTTTCCAGCACCCAGTACTTAACATTTTGAAATTATTCACTTTCCTGGATTTCTATGCTTCACCTTTACTCACAGATATTATTGTACTGTAGCAGAAATCCACAGTCACTCATTTGATCATTCCTCATTGATATCTCACTAGACATCACAGTGGTACTGTTTCAGGAGTGTTGAGTGTCAACCGTGTCGCCCATCTGCCTTCCCATTGCCAATTATGCTGGAGTGTTATGTAGAGAAGAATGAGGAATGTGTGAAATATCCTCTGTAAAATCAATGAGGGCCCATCCATTGAGTGCTGTGTTGGGTGATCTTGATAATTTGGAGCGCTCTGTTTAGTGTTTGCTTGAAAGTATCTTCTTCAAAATTCTATTGCAGCCATCAAGGGGTGATTCTCTGATAAATGATTATCAGGAACTGCAGATCAAAATTGTTAGATCTGCCAGCCTTAGGGTTGTTGTCCCCCAAACCTTTTGCCTTTGCCTACCCTTCTTGGTGAAATTCGTTTGTGTTGGTCTTAGGACTCTGTGCACTTTACCACTGCTACCCAGTGCTAAAGTGCTTGTACTCTGCCCTTTAAACATGCTAAAATTAGTTTACACTGGTTTGCCATTTTTACTTATCTTGTGTGTCCCTTGTAAAGTGGTGTACCCTATACCAAGGCCTGTGAATTAAATGTTATTAGTGGGCCTACTGCACTTATTTTGTAACAATTTTCGCTAATTGAAGCAAATAAAGAATTACTTGTCCCGGAAATACCGTCCACCCTTTCAAAGCTGACAATGACTAAGAGAAAAAAACTATCAGTAAGGAAGCACCTAATATATTGCAATTTTTTATTTATTCATCACCAATTTGAAACAGGACCAATAGGCCATCCATTCCAGATTCTAAGGGAAGCGCTGGAGAAGGTGAGGCAGGAAGCATGGCATCGAAACAGTAATCAGACTGATAAAGTACGGCCAACACAACAGAAACTAAGGGACAGATGTACGACCCTGCCAAATTGCGACTCGCAGATTGTGTCGTTTTGTGACTCGCAACTTGCGACTCGCAAATAGGAATGTACAACAGTGTCTCTGACACTGTTTGCGATTCCTAATGGGGTTGCAAATTGTATGCCTCATTAATATTTATGAGGCAGGTGCAACTTTCGACCCCATTAGGAATGGCTAGCACTCCCAGGGATGGTGGCCTGCTGGGGTCAGAAGACCACCATGTCTGTGACTGCTTTTCAAATAAAGCAGTTTTTTTTTTTAAATGCAGCCCGTTTTACTTAAAGGAAAACGGGCTGCATTTAAAAAATATAAATAAAATGTTACTGTTTCATTTTTTTATAGTAGGCAGTGGTCCATGGGACCACTGCCTGGTCTTAAAAAATATTTTCAATGCCAGTCACAAAAGGGAAGGGGTCCCCTGAGGACCCCTTGCCATTTGCGAGTGGGATACCACCCATTGGAAATGGGTGGTAAACTGCGAGTGTTTTGCGGCCGCAAAACAATCTTACATTGAAGCGCGAGTCACTATTAGGAAGGGATGCCCTTGGCACGCCTCTTCCTAATAGCGAGTCGCAAACCCTTTTTTGCGAGTCGGTAATAGGTTATCGACTTGCAAAATAGTGTTTGAAAATAGAGCAGACCAATTTTACGGATGCAAACGGGCCGATTTTCCGTTTGCGAGCACAAAAAATGGTCGTACATCTGGCCCCTAAGAGATTCAATCAGACAAGCAACTCTCCCTATTTCCCATAAGGAAGAATCTGTTTAATGGCAATAAAGATTGCTCATGTAGGTTCCTGAATCACACACCTCCACTGATGCCACTCGATCAGAGCCAGGGCAGCCAGAGGCACGGTAATGCAGCCACCCCAGACAGCCAACCATGCTAGCGCTCACCTGGCATGCTTGACATAGGCTAAAATACAGCACATAAATTAGAGGAGCACACTTTGTTTGGTCAGATGATGCAGAATTGGGATGAGTGGCGAATGGCGGGGCTGAGGACGTGTTGTACTCTGCATGTCACTGCAGGGCAGGACACCGGAAGAGGGCGTGCAGCAGTGGGGCAATGATGTCGCACACCACAAAAGATGGGCAAGGCAACAGAAGAAGGTTCACAGAGAACAACAGTGACATGGAAACAGGCATCGAGTATTCTGTCCTCAGTGATGGGACACAGTTGCTCATCTTTCTTCTTGATGAACAAAGTTGCACACACATGCTTTGCTTGTTCGGATCCTAGATGGAATAAGCACCGCCCTCTTGACACTTTTATAAACAACTGTGACGTCACTCTTATTTGGGACCAAAGCAAAGATGAGTAGAATGGCTGGTGCGATCGTCTCCGGCTCGGGTTATGTCTTTCTGACCCTGGTTGAACCCAACAGACTAATGAATATCAATTGCAACCAATAAATACATGTTAAAAATCATACACAGTTGTGCAAGTGCATATAGGAGTGATTAGGCAACAGAATATCTTTTCAGTATTTAAAGGTAAACTTCAGCTGCATCTTAACAAAGATGGTAACACTTGTTTAATATATCATATTTCGAATTAAGACAGCAGTCCCTGATAATATGAGCTTCTCCATTCCGAAAGCATGGCTGGTTAGGCGCTAACTTGATTTCAGTTCATTTTGACGTGATAATTAGAATATACCACAAAGTGATATGAACAGAAATATTAATAGGGTACTTGAGAGGAAGTCTATGAATAAAATGATGATAAACTGACTCAGACAAAAACGTTCAATGCTATTAAGCCTTTTTATATATTGTTTCCAGTTTAATGCGCACAGACAAAATGAAGCATGTTTATGAAATGTATGCAGGAAAAGAAGCAGTTGATATGAAAAAAATGTGTCGCCATGTTACATTCAAAATCGAAATCTGAAGCATATTTTTATGAATTGTTCATCACAAACGGAGGAATAATTTTAACTTCAACACCTATCACCTAAAACTGGTTCCCCTGCATGTGTGGCACATGTGCAGATTGTGCTCTTCAAACTATTTATTTATTAAATCACGTGATTGATTGATCATATATTTATTTATGAGTGACAAGGCGTTTCTAGCATAGGGAGAGAGTACATATAACTTAAACTAGAGCAGGTGATTGAGGCTTTGTGTAATCATTGTATTTGTGCTAAATGGACTGAAATCTAGCACTTGCAATTCATTTGTTTCATTATACTTTTTTTTTTTTCCAATTTTGTTTAGCACATACATGATCCAGGGTCATCAGAACACTTTACAAGAGTACAGTTACCAACAATCATCGCAAGTATATATCTGAACAAAATATTTATCCCTCTAGCTACGGGATCTGGAGATACTTTGGAAACTACAGGGACCCGGGTTCAGCTGCTGACTTCAGGGCGGATCTTCAATAGGCAAATCTATGTGGCTAGAGCTGGTGAGCTCACAATATTGAGCTATTTTAATTCTATCCCCGATTCAACCTATATTTTTGTTTGTGCTGCAGGCCAAAATGTAAGTCACTTTATTAATTAGATGCAGAACAATGGGGTATATTCACAAGAACGAGTGATAACTACCGCAAGAGTAGCTTAACGCAACTTTCAATATCGCAGCCTATCGCGGGAAAATAACCCCGTGTCAACGTGGAATTCACAACAAGGCGGTAGCATGCGATAGTCACCAGATAATGCGTCAAATGTCAGCGTGAAAATCAACGCCACGCCGAAAAAATACGAAACGCGAACGCGATAAATCATGCGATGAGGCCAATCGCGGTACAAAAAGTAGCAAGAAGCAGCCACAAGCCTGCAAATCCCACGCGTCTGGCGGGAAATTGCACCATAAAAACCACAGAAACAACACACCAGAAACAAGGCAAAGCACGTAGCAACATGGATGCACTCTGACCCAGCGCAGAGGTCAACGCGAACCCCACAACCCCCACAGACCACCAGCAAGGAAACAACTGGGTCGGGGAAGGCCAAGGAGAAAAGGGAGAGGAAGACGGGGTGCAGACCGCAGGAAAACAAGACCAGCGTCACGGAGGTGACAGAACACTACCAGCAACTGACCCACAAGCAGACCACCTGGAATGCAGTCGGAGTGCCGAGGAGGCCAATCCAGGAGGCCAAGAGGCGCCGGCAGGACGTGACAACCTAAACCAGGTACAAACCTGCTGCCAACAGGAAGGCAGCAACGGCGACAGGAGGTGGCAGTCCTGCGCCACAGGAGGAGCTGGAGGAAACCCAGACCACAGTCATCAGTGTGGAGACGGTGCAAGGAGTAGGGAGTACGGACATAGCTTGAGAGGACCTGACACAACATCAACAGGGAGTGGAACGAACAGGGACTGGGGCGACGGGGGGAGATGGGCACAATGGCACACATGCACAACGAGATGTAGCACACTGCACACCCACAATTATCCAGGATCATGTCCCAGATCCCCTTGGCACACTGCAGCACACACACATAGCAAGAGCAGCATACCCACATCGACGATAATGTGGTACAATGCGCAGAGCCGACACTGCAGAACAGAGGACACAACTGGCTCCGCACATGCCCAGAAACATGCCTACTACACCTGACAGAGCTGGAAAGTGTGAAATGGAAATGTACGCGTACGACCTCACATCCGTCATGTAGTCCAAATGTACACTGTCCCGCAGAAGAACCCAGCACCTCCCAAACAGTCACAATGTACATTGCCAGATAGTCTGCATGTAAACCAGAACAATGCGCCAACATACATTGCAACACAATGTCAACATGCATCTCCCCTGCACATTGCAGAGGGGCACACAACACCTCCAGCAGAGCACAGAAGACAACACATCTGCGATGCCGGAGAGGACCACCACACCGTCGACACCGACACCCTACAACAGCCCATGGATATCCCACGCAACCCACCACCAGGACCCGGCAGCCGAGCTACTCAGAGGAGAACACAGAGCCTGCAACAGACCACACAGCAGGAAGCACACGCAAGCACAGCTGGCTCACGACACTTCACCCACCCACACATGGCACCCCAATGCCAGGTGTCAGAACGCCAAAAGGAGGTGGCCCAACAGGCCTGGGTGGGGGCCGAACCCCTGGAATGCGAACTAGAACACATACGTAGGTGTCTATCACCCTTCAGGGACCACCCACACCCCACAAAGGAGACCCACACTGCCATAGAGACACATGCAGATGCACATTCACAGTACAGAACCACGCCCAGGGGCGCGCATATAGCAGTCACACATCCATGTTGGCTCTGCGTACGACGGCCCCGGCCACTCCCCTTATGAATTGAGTGGGTGATGACAAAGCTACATGTCCAAGCTACAACCCGCTGCCTGCGGTGACATGTCTGCATCCAATGTACACAGCACAATGTAATGTCCTAGGGCCCAGGGCCCTCATGCATACAACAAGACCACGGGGACACACGCATATATCATGTTGAACTGGCCAAGGGCACGTGCGCCCGGCCCCTTTATTGGCAGGGCCACATGTACAGTGACGCCTGTGCTGGATGTGTGTGGGGTGAGTGTAAGCCAGTCCGCACGGAATGCTTGGTGCTGGCAACAACTTGAACATTGGACACCAGTGCAACGGAAACAGAAAACACATGCATAACAGAGTCAACAGCTGAGCAACATGGAGTGAGCCGGAGAAAGTCCAGAGTACAGCCAACATGCAAACAGAAGTGTCCGTGAGTTGCAGTGCACTGGGGTTGGGGCACTAGAGATGAGCGCGCTTATGTGAAGAAAAAGTCTCGGATTGTGTCCCTTCGATATATACTCCTGATGCAGGTGCAGTGGGGTGTGTCAGAGCTGCATTATCTCCCCCATCAACGTACCAGGGCTCCCACACTGTTTGAGGTGACATTGCTGCACAACCTCTTCACAGCACACAACTCAATCAGTAACGGACAATGGCTTGCGGTGCACTGAGTCACTGGCACCTGGAGTGCTGAGCAGGGTATCAGGCCGATGATGGCATCCACGACAGGTCTGAGCAACTCCGTAGGTCTGTCAGGACCACAGTTTCGACTCTGGCAGATGGCGGTTGGAGGTGGTGCTTGCGGTGGTGGCGTGTGCCTCCTGCGGTGATGCGACGTCCGGGCCGGTCAGGACTCAATGCTATGTGTGGGCCCTGGTGGCCCGCAGTTGAGGCCAGAGGCTGCGGACAGCGCAGGGCCACGGACACATGGCATTGATGACCCCAAGACCATCGCTTCAGAGGCCATCCAATGTCTCAGAAGAAGGGGTCCCAGACCTGACAAGCACAGAGTTAGTGGCCCCGGATGCACTGCGGCTGGCACAGGCACCCAGCCACGGGACGTGACTTGCGGTGCAGTCAGATGGGCCATGCGACCTGAGCGGGTCCCCATCAATGTTCGAGGTGTATGTTGCGGAGGGTTGCGGGGGACAGTGGAAGGTGTCCTCCAAGGCATGATGCGGAAGGTCTGATGTTATCTGGAAGCAGCAAATGGAGGAGTGGAAAGCGCAACACTCGTCCTCACCAACAATTCGGTATCAGCTACATGAGGATGAAAACTAGCCCCTACTCCATAGACTCAAACGCCACCAATGTACGACCAGTGAGTGTCCATGAATGTCGGGGAACAGACTTACTGGCACAGGTGCTGTGAGGGGATGCAGTCTGCGATGATGCTGGTACACTGATATGAACTCCACCATTGCCAAATCAGGACTGGAACCAACTGGACCGCAGTGTAGGCCGGAGGCAGCGGTCAGCAGTGGCCCACAGCCACGTGTCGTTGGCTCGCGAGGCACAGAGTTAGTGACACAAGGGCAGTTGTCGGTAGTGTTCGATCACCTCCGTAACGATGATCCTGTTCCCTCCGGACTGCAACGCGTCATCCTCTCATGCCTCTCCGTGCGTGCGATGATATGTATTCTGCCTTTTGGATTACCGATGTTCAGTCCCAAATCTGTGATCCCACTCATGCGCAGCGTAGGCCGAGGGCAGTGGTCCGCGTAGGCCCACAGACATGTGTGGTTGTGATGCCATGCACAGACTTGTTGGCACCACATCGAAGGGAGTATAGTGAATTGTTCTCTGCCTTAAATGATGTTCACTGCCATGGTGTAATCAAGACTCAGTTCCAAATGTGTGACCTACCTGACCGTGGTGTAGGCCTGAGGCAGCGGTCAGCACGGCCCATTCACCTAGTGTCGCCGGCATAGGTTGGATGGCCCCACCGGCCTGCGTTGTTCAGGTTCAGTGGCACCACGTGTTGCCGGCTGGCATTGAACAGGGTTAGTGGCACCACGTGTAGCCGGCTGGCGTTGAACAGGGTTAGTGGCACCACATGTCGCAAGATGCCCATATGGAACTATGCCTCACTGATCGGGGGGGTCTGGTGCTGTGGCCGCTGGCCTGGATTTGGGGTCACTGCCATTCATGACTCAGGACACAGTTTCACATATGGGACCTACTGGTCCGAAGAGTAGGCCTAAGGCGGCAGTGGAGTACGTCAACGAGAAAGGAATAAAGCGGGCCTGTGTCATGGAGGCCGTGATGGTCTGAGGTGGCTGCCAAGGTCACGGGACTCGGGCTTGGAGCTTGCGCCGGCATGTGGTGGGCCCGCCTTGACACACGCTGGTGTCGGCAGGTGATCAGTGTGGCCTGGCTGCGCAGGGCGGGCCTGACGGGTTCGTGGTCCAGCGTGCCAGGGTCCGGCAGGCGCACAGCATCGCAGGCAACTCCGCTCACGAGGACGGCATCGGCTTCGTGGCGGGGTTGGAGGCGCCGCCCTAGCAGAGACGTGACCCTTTCCGGAAGAGGACCACGCCCAGGCCGACGTGCTTTTCATTCACACCCCTACGCTGGCGTGGCATACGCCGGGCCATCCCACTCAGGTGACACTTAGGGGGGGGCGTAACAGGCAACATTTCTGCGAGGTCCCCCACTGGCTGGGGTGACATGGTGGCGTCCACTGTCCACTACACTCCATACACCAGCGGTGTATGTCGCCATGGATAGGGGTGTGTTCTGCATACTGCGGTGTGTCCAGCACATCTCCACCACTCATGGCATTGTGTACTTTCCCAATCATGGTTCTACTGCATCCTTCACACATGCCTGGTTGCCACCTCTCCACACATTTGGCTATTATGTGGCTGTGGTGCCATGCCGTTGCTGGCTCATGTTCAGGGCTTGCCCATGTGAACATTGTAAGTTGTTCTGTCGTGTTTGGTGGGTGGGCATGTTGTTGTGCCTGTTGTATGTGATTTTGTGACGTGTGCATTGCCAGAGTTGTGAGTTTCATGGTTGTGGAGTTGAGGTGTGTGGGGTGTTCATTTGGATATTGCCAAGGGGCTGTGCATTTCCCTTGTTGCCACCCTGGGAACGCTGGTTGATGATGGACTGTCGGAGGATGAAGGTATCATGCACACTGGCTGTGTATTTGAAGGCGACATTGTTGGGGGTTCCACGGTGTTCTGTTGTTGCCTGCACATTGATGTGAGATGTGTGCTTCCTGTTGCGGTGATTGTGTGCTGTGTCACCAGGGGGCACAGGTAGTACATGTGTGCTGTGTATTGCCCCCACCACATGCATGCATCCTGCTATGGCGTATGGTCCTTGCTTGGTCTCCAGCGGATCCTGCGCATTGTGTTGTACGTATGGGGACTGGGGTACCAGGGTGATGGTGATGTCCAGGACAGGTGTGGGGGACTTGGATGTGGCTGGCTGTGTGACTCCTCCGACTCTGGCGGGTGTTGTTTGGGGGGTACCAGGGGCCAACAGGTGCAGCCAAGCCAGCAGCTTTGTGTGGGGTGGGATGTTGGTTGTCCACTGTGTTGGTGCCGTAGGCCTGTTAGGCGATGATGGTCAGGATGCGTAGGATGGTTGTCCCTTTCAGCCTGTAGTGGACGGTAACATTGTCAGATGTTGGGTCTGTGCGGCTGGTACGTTTCCTGGGGTTCCGCTGTCTTTGTCTGCGCTGCGTCTGTGGTGGTCCAGGGGGGGTTGTTCCGGGTGTGGGTTGGGGTCCTGGGGTGGTGGCGGTAGGTGTTGTGGCCCTCTTGGGTGTCCGGGCCGCATGATGTGTGGCTCCATGGCATCTGTTGCCCTTCGGATGTGGCCCTGGGCTGTGCTCCCTTTTGTGATGCTGGCTGCCGTCCGACTTTACACCAGGTCAGAGCAGGTGTAAATTTCCTGGTGCTAACGCGCCTTATCGCCTGTTTTGTGTTTTTATCGCCGATGTGGCTGGTCGTTGTGAATGTTGAGGTGTGCTGTTGTCTCGGCTTTTGGCACGGGAACGCCTATTCTGCATCTCATTAGCGATATTTGCGGGGGTCCTCTGTGGCGATGTTTTTTGAGGCTGTTATCGCGGGTAAACTGGTGCTGTGGGCTGTTAACACCGGCTTGTGAATGGGGAGGTAAATTTATCATGACTTTGCCTGCGATAAAGTGCCGTTAATTCGGCGATAGCTCCTTCTGAATATGCCCCAATGTTTCTTAAAGTAATGTGTTGAAATATAGACTCAGCTGGATTTGGTGTACTTCATCCATTGAACTCTTCCTGTTACAGGTACTAGGCACATTGCTCCTAGAGATGATGCTGAACCATCTACAAGTGGAAGATGACAGGCAATCCTGGGAGAAAACCCAATCCTCTTTAAAGCAACAAAGTCTGCGGTCAGCACTGATCAACCAGAAGAGGAGCAGGAGCAGAAGCTCATCCCGGAGGAGGAATAACAGGATGAAGAGGAGGACATTGTTCCCCAACACAGCACATCAAGAAGGAAACTTCACTTCCAGGCAGCATTGTTCCTCCTCAGTCACCAGTAGGGCAGCAGTGTTCCTCTTCAATCATTTCAGGTGATTGCCAGTCCTCGGCCAATACCTAAGCAGCCACAGATGCCTGTTTCACCTTTGCAGGACTCACCTACTCACAGCACTCAACTAAACAGGTACCCCTCAACAATCTCCTAAATACTCCTCCCATGAAGGTGCATCTCCAGTTTTCTTTCATTCATCTGAGAGACAGAACACCACTGTTATACCCACTGCTTTTTCACCCCCCACCCACAGTTGCTCAGATGTCACTCCACCCCATGCTGGACAATCTGCTGGCCAAGTCAGATAGCCATATATGCAGAAGTGGGTGGGTTGGTATGGGCTAATGCTGCTGTCTCAAAGATTCAGTTTTTCCATCAACACTCCAATGTGCAAGAGAATAGTCATTCAATGGGGATACTCTGTGTGAGATAGCCTCCTCCCTTGAAGGACTCCCTCAAATGATTGACAGGCAGACCCCTAATCTATGTAACATTGTTAAAGGATCCAAATACATGATAAATATGCAGGTGGTGCATCTTAGAACTTAGATGGGAATAGTGTGCTAGACAACACACCTTGGCCATAAAGATGGTAGAATAAATAAGCAACAAATGCTTATGTCACTCTTCATGGCCAATGCTTGCAGGAGATTCTACAGAGGCACCTCAACATAAATGGAACACACCACCAACAAACCTCACACCTCTACCACAACCACCTGTATCACAACAACCTGCACCACCTCCATCAGCACCACCTCAACTTACACCACCAACTAAACCCCCATCAACTCACCCACTAGCTGTGCAAGCACGGTTTTAATCATTCTCACCACCAGCATTATGGAGGCATTGTAGTTGGGAAACATCCCCAAAATAACTGTACATTTATCAGAAATTGCTATTTATTCACTAAAACATTCACTGGTACCATTTTGGAATGATAAAAACAGTTTTTGGATAGCAAACCTGTAACCAACTTTCATCTGTGTTGACTGATGTTGCATGAATGACATTCAAAAGTATTATGTACCGGGGGCGTGGCCAACCATCATGGCCGTGAGGACGTGATTGTGCTCGGCTCCCGTACCGGAGTCCTGCAGCAGCACTGTCATCGGCGTCCAGACTCGCTCCGATGCCGGGAGTGCCAAGAGTCTGGAGGCTCAATGCCTAGAGACCACTTTGGGGGCGCAGAAGGAAGTGAAAGAGCGCCCCAAACACTTAAGCTGAAGCGGCCCTGCAGCGCAGCTGTCGGCCTAATATGGTGGCCGGGCAACGTTCCAGCTAGCTCCGCTACGCTACACGCCCGGGAGCAATCCCTTACCTGGCGGTGAGTGGGAGCGAGAATGCTGCGCCTCTGCGGAAAGGAGTTACCGGCGATTTGATGCTGCACAGCGGCGAGGGGCCGGCATCCGCTCCCAGACATCGCGGACTGCACCCCGGTTGCGGCACAATGGCGGCCTTTGCTGAGACGCGGGTCCGAGGCTGAAGGAGTTCCCCCAGGGGTGCGGAGGATGCAAAACGTCTGGAAACATCACCAGAATGAGGAAACAAGCCCCATGCATAGCGGGCACAGCACTGATGACCGTGTGAGTACCCTGAGTGCTGTAAGCCCGAGCGGGAGCGGATGCCCCACCCTGACACTCTGAGAGCCCCCTACCGCAACAGATTAAGAACTTTACCTCTTCAATGGGCACAACAGAGAACCTGACTGACTGAAGGGACATTTTTGAGAACGGGGATTCACCGGAAGATTTGAAGTCCCCAGAGGGAGCTGCCTGACCCTGCGCCTGACTTCAAGATGGCGCCCGGTCTCCCCCATCACAGCACACATTAGGGGATTTGTTTGCCCGGGCTCTCCGCTGTCACTTGAGCAATCCGCTACAAAAGCATAGGGAACCAGGGGGTGCAACCAGAAGGGAGGGGAACAGCTGAGCCCGGAAGCCCCTCACAACTAGCTCTCTGACGAAACGGGCCATCCCCTCCACTGCAGGAGCCACGTGAGCGAGAAGCTGGGGAGCGGAGCTGACCATATGCCTCCCAAGAAAGCCCAACCCAACAAGGTCTCCAGCTACTTTGGGACCTCCAACAAGGGGGACAGACAGGGGCCAGATCGCAATCAGGAGTTGGGTGTGATGGCGCTCACGTGGGTGGATCTTCTGGCGACGCTTAGAGACTTCAAGAAAGAGCTACGAGACGACATCAAGGCAGACTTAAGTGCCTCCTTCGCCACCTTCAAGTCCGAGATGGGAGCTAAGCTAAGTGAACTGCGGGCAGATGTGGACTCTGTCGGGACTCGCACCCTCGACCTCGAGGAAAAGTGCCAGGACCTAGAAAATCGCCTCCAACCACTGGAAGAAGGATCAGAGGCCCTTGCAGCACAACTGAACTCCGCGCTTCTCAAATGCGAAGATCTGGAAAACCATTCACGAAGGGAGAATATAAGAGTGCGTGGCCTGGAGGAGGGACACGAGGGAGCGGATCTAGAGGAGTACATGGTGGGCCTCTTTTCCAGCATTGTTGGTGAGGGATCCCCAGTGATTCTGTTGGAGCGCGTCCACAGGGTGGGCCCGGCACAGCAGGGCAAGAACCAGCACCCAAGAGACATCCTAGCAAAATTCGCCTCCTTTAAGACCAAAGAGTTGGTACTACGCAAAGCCCGGGAAAGTGACAAGGTAGATTACCAGGGGGTGACCTGTGTACTCTATCGGGATGTCGCCCAGGCCACGCTGATGCGACGCCAACAATTTTGCCTCATCACATCAGCGTTGTGAGAGCGTCAAATCAAATATAGGTGGACCTACCCATTCGGGTTTGCCTTCTCGCTCCACAACAAGCAACACCACTTCTCCAAGGTCGAGGGGGCGGCGGCCTTGCTGGGGCTGGGCCGAACATCACAGCTAAAATATTCTACTGCACAGGAAGCCACTGGTAGAAGGCACTCCGGATGAGGGGGCCCTGGAGCCTGGCAGAAGACCACCGGAGCCACCAAGAAAACGCCGTAAATGATCTGAACGAACATCACTCTCCCTCACAAACTGTTCAAGGCGGGCTGCTTCACTCTGAACACTATATCCTCTCCTGACCTTTTTCCCAGAGGCGCCCAGTGACCCCAAAGCGGGGGCTCACGGTGAACAGGAGAGCCGCCCTCCAACTATGTGAACTACGGAATCTAAAGGGGGGCGCTCATCGAGCAGCACGAATCTGTCAGAATGATCCTACTGACTTTGACTGCATAGAGAGCCCACCAGAAAGACAGTCTCACTTAGAACTCTTGCGGGGCTCTGGGTGTGGGATTGGTCCTGCCCCGGTAGCCTGCTGAAGATACAGTCCCTAGGGACTATGCCGAAAGTTTACACAATTTGTGTTCTTTGTTGTTCTTATTCTGTTTTTACATGTTCTACCCAGGGATTGCTACTCAAAGGTAGTGGGGGGGGGTTGGGGGGTCCAAAACCGCATAATTTGGTACGGAGAGTGGGATGGGGGTTAAGCTCTTTTCATGGACTGTCCGGGGCCTCAACTCCCCTAACAAACGACAGCGCTTTTGGAAATACTTAGGGGACTAGGGTCCGCAAGTGGTGGCGGTTCAGGAATCCCACCTCAAAAAGGGAGAAGAACACAGACTAAAACATAGACAGTTCCCCTTGATCTTCCAGGCTGTTAATCCCAAAAAGCAAAATGGTGTTGCCCTTCTGTTTCACTCCTCCGCCCATTTTATTCACGAAGCTACGCAGAGAGATAAGGAGGGTAGATTCATCATGGTCAAGGGGGTGCTAATGGGCAGGACCTACACAATATCCTCAATAAATGCTCCCAATACAGGGCAGACGGATTTCGTCTCTTCCTTTTTGGAATCCCTTGCGAGATTTGCAACCGGGGACATGATTATAATGGGGGATTTTAACCTCATCTGGGACCCACACGTGGACACAACCCATTCACAAAGAGTTGGGGGAGGAGTATTTAATAAAACCTTGAAACAATCAATACAACAATTGGGCCTGCTTGATATCTGGAGGGCCCTCAACCCCACTACTAGGAATTTTTCCTTTTTTTCACACGCCCACAGGTCCTACTCGAGAATCGACCACATTTTTCTCAGCCAGTCACTTCTACATGCGGTCACAACTTCCCTTCTTCTCCCTATGGCCATATCAGACCATGCCCCGCTAACCTGCATTCTAAATTGGCCAGCCCCAAGATCCAAACTGACCAGATGGTACTTCCCGGAGGTGTTATGTAGAGATAGGCTACACAGGGATAATCTCTGCAAAGCAATTAGAGACTTTTTCCTCCTAAATGATCCAGCGGATACATCCCCAACAAATAACTGGGATGCGTTCAATGCGCACATACGGGGCCACTGCATATCCCTAGCCACCTCCCTTAGAAGACTCCAGACTAAGGAGCGCTTGGAATTGGAACAGGAGTTAGGCGAGGCGGAAAGAACTCACAAAGACGCGCCTTCGGCCCCTGCACTCAGAAAGGTCACGGCTCTTAGAGGTAAACTTAACGCTATATATACCAATAGAGCCGAGAAGACGATTCTGAGACTCCAGGCTCAGGGGTATGAGGGGAAAGACAAGGTAGGCACATTACTAGCAAAACAGTTGCGGGTCAAGCAGGAAAAAGCCTTTGTAAAACAAATTGTTGATGAGAATGGTACAACACACACTAGTGAGGAGGGGAAAGCGCGGGCCTTCCATGATTTTCACCGCACACTATATCAGGCTGATCCACTCAGGGAGGACAATCAATTACACTACTTAGACACTCTAGCTCTCCCGCAGGTCCCAGCCTTAGTCAATGAAAATCTAGGCGGTGCTATTTCCAAGGAGGAAGTGCAGGCAGCCATCGATTCCCTGAAGAGACATAAGGCACCAGGCCCCGACGGGTTCACGGCACAATTCTACCGCACTTTCTCAGCCGAACTGACCCCTCACCTCACCGAGTTATTTAACGCTATTGCGACTTACCAAACGGTGTCACCGACCATGGGGGAAGCCCTGATCTCTATCATCCCGAAACCGGGAAAAGACCCACAAAAATGCTCGTCCTACAGACCCATCGCCCTCCTTAACTTAGATGCAAAGCTCTACTCCAAAATACTGGCCACGAGACTAGAAAAAATCCTCCCCGACCTCATACATCCCGATCAATCAGGGTTTATTAAGGGGCGCCAAACCCATGATAACCTCCGAAGAATATTTCACCTCATAGACAAGGCCCAAAAGAAACAGATCCCGGTGGCTTTGCTATCGCTCGACGCAGAGAAGGCCTTTGACTGGGTTGATTGGGCCTACTTGCGGCTTTCTCTGCGTCGCTTTGGGTTCTGTGAGGCCTTTATAGGGATGGTTCAAGCCAATTTCAGTGCCCCTAGATCGAGGGTCCTGGTTAATGGAGTGGCCTCAGACTTTTTTAATTTAACCAGAGGGACTAGACAGAGCTGCCCCCTCTCCCCGATGCTCTTTGCCCTCAGTATCGAACCCTTTGCGGCAAGAGTGCGGGCAAACCAGAGGATTAGTGGGATTAGGTTTGGGACTGACGATCACAAAATAGCCCTGTTTGCGGACGATGTCCTGCTACCGCTCACTAATCCAGCTAGTTCCCTCTCTGCAATTAGTCAGGAATTAGAACAATTCGAGATTGTATCCGGCTTCAAGGTCAATCCCTCGAAATCTTTCATACTAAACCTTACTCTGCCCCTTGAGACCCAAAGACTGGTGGAAGAAATGTCACAGTTTCAATGGGCTCGTAAAGCCATCACGTATTTAGGGGTCCAAATCACCCCCAAACTCAGCAACCTATATAGGGCCAACTTCCCACCCCTTCTCAGGCAGCTCGCCGCTGATTTAAAAAAATGGAGTGCGGCCTACATTTTATGGATTGGTAGAATCAACACGACTAAGATGAATGTGTTGCCTCGGCTTCTCTACCTCTTCCAGGGGCTCCCTATCCCACCGGACAAGGGGCTTTTTAGCGAGTTAAAAACTATGCTTCTTGAGTTCATCTGGCAGGGACAGCGAGCACGGCTCTCATATCACCTGTTGGCGAGGCCATGGGCTAAAAGGGGCCTCGCCCTTCCGGATTTTTTAATTTACTACAGGGCGGCTCAACTGCGGGTCCTGAGTGAATGGTCCCTTCGGGAATCAGAAAAATGCTGGCTCCATATAGACAGACAGGTGACAGGGAGAACTATATGGGACTTACCTTGGAGACACAAATCAGACAGGCCCGCCAATGCTTACCTGAGTATTCCTACCTCCACAACCCTCCAAGTATGGGATACAGTGACCAAAGCAATGCCATTGACCACGTTCCTGTCCCCTTACACCCCCATCCATTTTAGCACAGCCTTTCCCCCAGCTCTTCAAGAAGGACCCTTTGACCTCTGGAGGGAGGGCGGCTGCATCATGGTCTCGGACCTTTTCCACAGAGATAAAATACGCCCTTTCACAGATTGCATGTCCCGCTTCAACCTCCCACAATCCGAGCTATACCACTACACGCAACTGGTACACTGGGTCCAACAACCACAACTTCGGCAGGCGGCCACAAGGGAGTTACTCCCGCTAGAAACATTTGTTTGCTCTGGCACCACGGGAAGAGGGTGTATCTCTTTTGTTTATACACTTCTGCTCACTCTAACCCCACACGGCACGCCACGACACAGAACATTCTGGGAAGACATGCTGCAGTCACCACCCTCAGAGAAGCAATGGGACCCCCTGTACAAAGATATAGCGAAGTTTAATCGCTCCATGTATCTGAGAGAAGCCCACTACAAAACATTATACGATTGGTACCTACACCCTCACAAATTGCAATCCATCTTCCCCGGCACCTCTGACTGGTGCTGGCGGATGTGTGGCCTCATGGGGGACTTCAAGCATATATGGTAGGATTGCCAGGTCATACAGACATTTTGGAAAGAGATCCTCTCCCAAATTAAGCTCATCCTGGGATACCCTATTGGGGACTCAATGGAACACATCCTGCTGGGTATCCGTGACCCTATGCTCAAATACCAGACTCACGGGGATAGATCCATTATGTGGCTCTGCTTGGGGGCTGCAAAGATGGCTTTGGCCGCCGCCTGGAAGAAGCCGGAGTCTCCCTCACTCACTCAATGGCATGCCCGCTTGTGGCGTGCGCTGGCGTTGGAACGTTTATCAGATATAGCTGAAGATTCCCGGAAGGGATTTGACTATATTTGGAGCCCCCTTGTTGGTTACCTATCTGAGGGTCTCCCCTTGTTTGCTTGCAGTCCCAGTTTGAGAGCTTTGCACCTCTTCCTGATCTAGCCGGGTTCCCTTTTCCTCTCGAGGTTGGGACCGTGAGAGGGTTGCCCCATCTGTGGTTTTCCCCCATGCTGGCTATGGGGGGATTCCCACGCCAGCTGGGCCACCCTTCCCCCCCCCTCCAAATCAAAATAAGAGCTCACTAACTCCCCTGGGTACAGTTGTTAAGGGTTTAATTTTCGCCTATTCTTTTTCCTTTTTGTTTTTTCTTTTCTTTTGGTTTTCTTTTCTTCTTTCGATTGATGTTAGCAGTCAACCCCATTTCCCCACTTGGGGTTTCATTGTTCAACCAACGGAAGCGTTCAACTATTCCAGGCATCTAAAAGGAAGGGGTTTATGCTGGTACTACTTCATGGATAATGGGGCTAAATAATGAATTGGTGCCAAATCTTCCTCTCTGAGTTGATTTCCAGGAGCTGTTCCTAATGTAATGTGAAACTGTGTTCCTTTTCTAGCCATCTATGGATTGGGACGTGCACCTGTGAAGAAATCCTGTATGCATGGTGGTTCTTGTTTTTTTTGCATTGTTTGTAATCTGTTCAATAACATTCAATAAACAGATTTTGACATAAAAAGTATTATGTACGTCCTGTTCTTGCTTACCTTCAAAAGTAATGCAGTTAAAATCTGCCTCGTGGTATAGAAAGAATCTTCTTTCTAACGAAATATTTCTTTTAGGTGACTTACAATGCATTATTCTTTACAATTTACAAACAGCAAAAAAAGAGATGAATGTTTTAGGTTTAACTTCTATATATCTTAAAAATAAGGTTTTCTTAAACATATTTGTTGGGAAACAAAAACCTGTCCTTGCTCAGTGTCCAAGAGAGTCTTACATCAGAGCGGAAATTTTAACTTGAATGGAGTTGGGCAACATGTCAGGAAATGTCAATATACAAAAAAGTCCATATTACAAAAACATCAACTATCCCATCCTCTGTCCCAGATTTTAACAAAGACATTCCCCCACGCTAGAGGGGTTTGAGAAATCATGTTTATGGCTTGGGAGCAAAAGTTCCTGGCCATCCTTGCTTTCTTCTTTGACCAAAACAACATTGACGTCCCCCTCAGATGAGGACATTAAATGGCTGGTTAGTGGCAATACCGGATGTCCCACAGTTAGTATGAAACACAGATAAGCAGGGGAAGGAAGGATTACAGACAAACTGAGAGATGGAACAACAGGAGGTTGGTGAGGTGGGGGGCAGATGTGACATTACACCTGCTGTCTATGAAGTCATAAGGGCATATATTGTTTGGACTGTTCAGTGACCATCTATCAGAGTATCTGGACCTCGCCAACTAAGAATCCCGATATCCCAAAAGATTTCTCCCCCAACCTATCCGGTTGACCTCATAACCTCCATGAGAGCAGCCAATAGCACTTATTCAGGGGAAAGGGATTGTGGGTGTCAGAGGCTGAAGTGTCTCTTGACTCTAGTTGTTCTGGATGAACACTGGGAGGAGACTATTATGCCTAGGCATGGGGTGTAGCTGGAGGCCCTAGAGGTGCACTGGAGGTGTGTGCAGGCCCAGATAGTGTGGGGGCCAGCTCTTGGGACAGCACAGATTGACTTTGTTCAAGGCGAGGAGGAAACACAATATCTTCTTCTAACTGGCTGGTGGTGTCCACATCTCTGCCCCTAGCTGTCTTTTCAACCTCCACATTGAGTCTCATGGTGACAGACCGTGTTACTCTGTGGCACACTACCCCTGCTTGCTGTTGCTTCCTCCTACTCACTGGTGGTAGAATGTCTTTGTGCCTGCCTCTCAGTCAAGGATCTTGTTTCTGACACCAATCCTGCTGGGACTTGTTTTAAACAGTATGATCCACAGAAAAAGGATGAGAAAAAAACAGCAATCTTTGATTTATTGGGTAAATAATGCATATCTACATATTGTTTGCTAAAAAGAAAATATTTTCCCATATTACAAGTACTAATATTGCAAAGACTTCAACAAACGTGTCATAATCACTGCTTTCTTTTGAAAATTTTGGTCATTACATATATGTAAACTTGAGAAATCACAAACTGACTGTGGAATCAGCCATTCAAAGGACGTAAAGGGGTTATATTAAAAGCTAATATTCTGTGAATAATCCACTTTAAAATGTTGAAAGGGTTGTTGTTCAACATACTGCACATAGTGCTAATCTGAGAAGAGAGAGTTATAAAGCAACAAACATTGCAAAGGATAGTGAACTGGTCTATATTTTTTCAGAACAAATATTTCGGAAATTAATAATGTTAGAATCTCCCTCTATGTTAAAGCAATCCCGGCTCTGCAGGAGTCAGGGAGCAGGAAGGAACCGTGGTTGCATTGAGGCTCCCGCCGCCGTCCCCATCAGTAAAGAATCTGTGCCCTGGATCGGATGAGAGCACCCACACAGGAGGCCTTGCCCCAGGGAATGGGATCCCCAGGGCCGAAATCAGCCCAGGAGAGGGGGGACACGTGGCCCCCTTCCGTAAAAAACCTGCAAGTCACCAGAGGCCCAGCCCCCTTTCTCCACTACTCTGCAAAAGCTGTTGGTTGGGGCATGAAGTGCCCTTGGATGCTGAGGATCTTAGGAGCCAGGAACCCCTCCTGATATCTCCAGTAAGTCCCACAAAGAGGGATTGCTGAGAGGTGGTCAGAGGCCACATACCCTTTTTCCACCATACTTCAAATGCACCTTCTGGTGTACTACTAGTTGGGGAATGAAGCTCCCTTGAATGCTGAGGGTCCTTGGGTGCCAAAAAGATCTTCTGTTACCCCCAGTAAGTCCTAATCAGCAGGATTGCTGAAAGGACTTCTGAGGCCATACCCTCTTTCCCCAACACTGTGCAAAAGCGCCTCCTGGTGCACTGCTGGTTGGGGAATTGAGGTTGCCTTGACTCCAGAGGGTCCTTGGGGGGCAACTACCTCTCCTGTTACCTCCAGTAAGTTCCACACTGCAGGATTCCTGAGAGGTCTTAGGGGGCCATGCCCCCTTTCTCCAACACTCTGCTAACGTGGCACACTGCTATTTGGGGGTTGAAGTCCTCTTGGATGTTAAGGGTCCTTGTGGGCCAGGAACTCTTTCTGTTACCTTCAGTAAGTTCCAAGCAGCAGGATTGCTGAGAGCTGGTCGGAGGCCCGTCTACTTTCTCCTCCATGCTGTATATGTGACTACTAGTTAAAAACCATAGAAATTCACAGAAAAAAAACAAAGGTTACAGGGACGCTATAGTTAGGAATTAGCATTTAAAAACTCTTAGAAATTCACTGAAAGCATACAAAGATTACAGGGACATTAGGGTTAGTTAGGCTCAGGTTCCACTCGTACAAAACCAGTGAAATTCAGCAGTTATAGTTAGCTTAGCTAACTATCACTTGCGCCCCTGCAATGCACTGCTTATAACCTCACATATTACATCACTCATGACATGGTCAGTGACATCACTGATGACATCACTGATGACATCTCAAATGACAAAACTCATGGCAGCACTGATGACATTGTAATACAACTAGCAAGAACCCCACTGCCTGAAAAGTATTAGGAAAAAGTGCTAATCGTCACTGATACAACACCAAAACAGCAGTGTCACATCCCCCCAGGATAGACAATACAGTGTGCTAGGGGCCAGGGAGGCCATACATGTTGCAGGGTACTAAAAACTTCAACAATGTTTTTTGAAAAACAGTTATATCAAATTTATTGTAAAAAATCTCAGAAAAGTAATAAAACATACAGTTGATAAATATTCAATAATATACAATGCAATGCAAGAAAAACCCAGGCGCACCACTCATGCTAAAAACCACTCATTCTCTCAGACCAATTCATACTCATTCATTAGCACATACATAAAAATCACACAATTCCTACGGTCTCCAAATCCCATCTGTTGGTCACCCCCCACAAAAAGCTAATGACAATATGGTACCTATTTTTAACCACAATGTACTATGTGGTATAATGGTAATACCATGAAATCAATCTGTCATAATATCATTTCATTGGATGAGGTCAAATTATTGACACAATTTGTTTAAACATTTCAATGAATGCCGCAGATAGATAATCTTGGGGGAAACATAGAGAACAGAGGACTCCAGCCCCGACGCGTGTTTCGGTGGGGGGATGTGACACTGCTGGTTTGGTGTTGTATCAGTGATGATTAGCACTTTTTCCTAATACTTTTCAGGCAGTGGGGTTCTTGCTAGTTGTATTACGTGTTTCTTCCCCTGCTACCCCTGCCTATGTATTATTTCAGGGGCCCCCTTCTGTGTGATTTTTCAGCACTGATGACATCATCCAGTGACTGGGAATGTTTTTAAAATGCTTATGAGTGTTAAATATATATACCAAGGTGTATTGGTGAATCTTCTGAAGACAAACCTACACAGTCAAAGCCTCAATTTACAAATAAGAAAGTGTCTGGGATTAAAGCCAAACATGCCACAGATATTGTGGACTCTGCTTCTGAATGGGGAGTGGGCTCTGACCATGCTGGACAGTGTGGCAGAAGTCACAACAACTCACCGGAATCTTGTGACGTCTCTGATGCCATTAGCAACGAGTGACTACATCCAGGTGGAAACACTGGACCAAAGACTAAGTGTTCCAAGTCAATTAAATGAATTGCAATTCCAGATGGAGGGGGATAAAACAAGTATTATCAATGGTCCCTTTTGTGAGAACTTGTCATTTGGCTACGACATTCTCTTAACTGAAAAAGATTGGTCACCTGAGTTTGTTAGGGATTGCCCACAAGGAGAAACTGTAATTTTACAAGCTTTTTACGACCTCATTTAGGAATCAGTAAAACACACATAATCCAAGGAGTGGACCTTAGCACAACCTCTATCATTATACCGAAACCATGTGGGTTGGGATAAAGGATCCCTTTTCCACACTGTACCTGTGAGGTCCAGCCCACAACCACAAAGCCAATACCCCATTAAACATGAAGCCACAAATCAAGTTAGAGAGATACTCGCACAACTTGAATTTCAAGGTGTGATCGAAAGTTGCACCTCACCAATAAATAATTCCTTGTTTCCAGTAATGAAACCAGACCATTCATATTGTTTAGTGTTAGATTACAGATACTTGAAAACTGCTACACGCACATTTGCTGTACAAAACGCGCAAAGCGTGGCACAAATCAACAATATAGTGTGCAAAAAATATAAAACCACATTAGGCATTACAAATGGGTTTTTCTGCCAAACCATAGTGCCTGAAAGCAGGTATTTGACTGCATTTTGTGCTTTGTGCTCTCAAAAACATTTCTGTTGATTGATCCAGGAGTAAAAGAATAGCCCTGGGCTGTTTTCAGCCCGTGTAACAGAACTGTTATGAGAATTTGATGACCAATCATTTTCCTATGTCAATGACATATTCCTAATGGATGATGACTTAACAACACAGTTGACCAGAGTAGATTGCATATTTTTAAGATTTGCTCACATAGGCTACAAAATTTAGGGGCCCATTACGATGGCGGGCGGATTTTGTATGCCCGCCACCGCAACGGAGCCAGGGACCGCCCGCTGACGTCGCGGCGGTCCCGCCCGGCACATTACGATGCGCCCGCCACACTGGCGGGCGCATCCCGCATAGTTTACATTGCGGCGGGCGGTGCTGCTAGCAGCACCCACCGCAAGGTACAAAATGCATGTTGTGCTTTTGCATGCACAACGTGACAGGCACCGCACGGTGCCTGCCACCTTGTGCATGCAATGCAGGGGGTACCATAGGTACCCCCATGTGCACCCCCCACCCCTCAACATCCTGGGGGCCCGCAACGGGCCCCCAAATGCAAATACCGCCAGCCTTTTCATGGCGGTAATGCCGCCATGAAAAGGCACCTCTCCGCCTACATCCTAATATGGATGGCGGTGTCTCACAGACACCGCCACCATATTAAGGCCGTCTACCGCACGGTCGACAAATCGACAAGCGGTAACGCGGCGGGCGGTATTTACATCCGCCGCTGACCCCCCAGCCATGCTAATATGGCGGGGGGTAAATGGGTGGCGGGCGGAGGGAAATGGAGGGCGGATCGCCACCGCCATGCGGGCGGTGGCGATCCGCCCTCCATTGTAATGACCCCCTTAGTTCTAAAAATCAAAGATTGCCTATCTTACTGTCCTGTTCTTGGGATATAAACCGTCAAGTGAAGGCAAAAGCATTGCAACATATTTCTTAAAGAAGTATGCACTTTTACAACCTCCAAACATATTGAAAATACTCCAATCAAAATTGGGCTTCTAAATTTTGCAGAACTAAAATGGCAGTTTATCCACAACGGGTAGAACCATTTTATGACTTGATTCATCCATACTTTTCAAGCACACATTGGACATCTGAACACACACAGTTTTACACTCAGTAAAAGCTGACATGCTAGCTTCCAAAAACTTGCACACGTGTCAACACCACAAATTTGACTCATGTGGTCAGGATAGGCCTGGGAAGAAACACCGCCATTTACATACTCAAGTTTCTTAAGTTGCCATCTATTTTACACACAATGACCTTTGACATACATTTGCGTGCGTGACAATGCAAGATAACATTCTCTGACTCAGCATTGCTTACACTTCTACTTAGTAGGCACACTATCATGACACCTTGAACATTTAGTACAAGGGATAAAGTTCACTGCACAAATGTCATTGTTGTTATTGTCCAGTAAGCGATGACGCTATCTAACTAGAATAAACAATTGCAGCTGACAGGGGTTGCAACATGGCCGCATGGGTGCTGTTTATTATATATACAGGACAACTTCCTTGTTTAAGTAAGCGGAGCACTCAGCTGACACTGCAAAGTCACTGCATGCTAGAATTCTAGCTCCCCTGATTCCTGTGTACCAACGTGAGTGAAGTCCAGCTCTTCACCCATACGGATAGCTTGATGACACTTAACCGCCAGTAATGGAGAGTTAGACCAACCCTTACTATCAGGTGATTATGTGTGAAGGGTCAGGTTCGGCAAAGATGGCTGTTGTGAATTTGTATAACAACTTACAAAATGGAAAGATGGTGCCCCATTTAAACAACTTATATGAATGTTTAGACAAGCTGGCTAACACTAACAAAAAAGAGCTATCGATTGTGTGGGGAGGAGAATTTAACATCCAATTGTGCCGCTCTCAGGATGAGTAAATATGCGGCATGAATAGTTTAGACGGTGCTTGCAAAACGCATTTTCCACACAATAGCTTTGGTGATAAGTTAAATGAACTGAGCTATTCACTCGATTTATCCTTTTGTAATGAATTGTCAGTGCCATATGCACCATTTAAATGTACTTTCAATGAGTGTAGCAATCCTAGTACTATTGATTATGTTTTATGTTCGAATAATTTGTTGCGTCAAGTCTTCCACTTTATAACCCACTCCATTCCACTAAGCAACCATTATCCTCAATCTGCCCAAATAACAAAATCATTATTCATCAAAGATGATAAAGTCTCTGCATCGACTCTTTGTGGTGACCTAGAGCTAGCCACCATTAATGGTTTTTCATTGCGATGGAGCAAGATCATTCCAGAGGACTTCCTTGGGAAATTAATTAAAAGAGTAAGGAGTGACTTCGAGATATGCCTCGATGATAGTGCACAGCCAATAGATATCATTAACTCCTTTCTAACTATAAGCAAATCGGTGAAAGAGAACTTGCAGTCGACAACAAAGACGAGAAAGATTAGTAATGGTTGGTTCGACACACACTGTACAAAGGCAAACAAAAAACTTAAAGAAGCACTTCGTAGAATTCCAAGGAATATAGATGAGGTTAAGCAGTGTAGATACGCCTACAAACAGGCCTTGAAAAACCAGAAAATAAGGCTTAGGGATGAGGCCTGGGATGCTCTGTGTGAAGCAAGTAGGTCAAATGATAATAATACATTCTGGAGGTTAGTAAATTCTGCCCCATTGAGCGAAGATACTGGTCCGGGCATTGTGGTTGCAATCCCTGAGGATGATTGGATCAAACATTTTTCTGCTATTTATGCCGCACAGTCTTTATCTGACCCCATCAACACTATTGATGCCAATACAGACATCGACCAGCCACTAACTATTGCACCATTCTCCCTAGATGAGGTGACCGAGGCCATAACTTCTAGCAAAGGGGGAAAAGCACCTGGCCCTGATGCCATCCCGGTGGATATGTATAAAGCTAACATCCCATTGTGGGCACCTATTTTAACAATCGTTTTAAAAGCCTGCTGTATGACAACATTTCTCCCAACATGGGGTGAATCTGTAATAGTTCCCATTTATAAAAAAGGGGATCGACAAAACCCTGCCTGCTACATGCCGATTTCGCTGCTCGACTCTTTAGTTAAAATCGTCGGTAGAATAATTTTAAATAGGCTGCAAGAGTGGGCTGATAGCAAGGGTGTGTTGACTGACCTCCAATATGGGTTTCGCACTGGAGTGGGGACAATCGAACAGAGCCTCAACTTGTCCATCCTCATAGGGAAATGCACGAAAATCAAAGGCGGTAAGTTGTATTTGGGATTTGTCGATCTTTCTTCCGCCTTTGATTGTGTTAACCATTCTAAACTCTGGGTGATTATGGGCGAGATGGGTGTGGACTTACAGATAATTTCCTTTTTAAGGGACTTATATTCAGGAGCCAAGGCTAGGATTAGATACGGAATTCACAGCGAATGCACCCAGTCGTTCAGCATAGGAAGGGGGGTAAGGCAGGGCTGTGTCCTGGCACCTTTCCTGTTTTCACTTTACATCAACAATGTGGACACTGCCCTGGTACTGCAATCAAAAGATTTTGCACAGGTGGGACACCGCCCTGTGCCTGCCCTCCTCTATGCTGATGATGCCGTACTGATGGCGCGTACCCCAATTTCAATGCAGCGGGTACTCAACGACTTTGTCAAATACATGCAGGATCTTGACCTACATGTAAATCAGGCCAAGACTTTTATAATGCAGTGCGGGAGGAAAGCTGGTAGCTCCCGAGCTATGAGAATTAAGGATACTATTGTTGAACACACGAATACCTTCTCAAATCTTGGCATGTTATTTGACAAAGGAGGTTCTTGGAATCAAGCAATCTAAACAAGGTCGCTACTATTTAGAAGTGCCTGCACGGCCTTACGCAAATTTGCCCTGAGATTGGGTTCTAACCCCCCCAAGGAAATGCTCACTAGCTATAAGGCTAGGTGTGTTAGCAGAGCAATGTACAGGGCAGGCATATGGGGACATGTGAATTGCACGTCGATACAAGTAGTGGAAAATGAATTTTTAAGATATATACTTGCTACCCCCAAATCCGCATCAACCTTTGTCTGCCACGCGGAGTTGGGTTTACCGTTTTTGACAGATCTAATTAAGACCCAACCAATCCTGTTGTGGCATAAAATATGGACATCTGAGTACACTGTTTTAAACCAACTTATTATTAAGGACTGCTTAAACTCTACTCATTATGCTCAAATTCCCTGGTTAAGGTATGTAGAGAGTTTCTGCAAGGACTTGGGTCATCCTGAATATTTTAATAAACCTGAAAGTTTAGGGAAACTGGACAGAAAAGTTTTAAAAGCTGATTGTCTAGTACATTTGGAGACTTATAGGATGTCGGACGAACTTTTAAAACCTTCTGTGAAAAGAAACCAACCAATTTTAACCAGTTACGACATTCAATTATATCTCAGGATAGTCCCACATCAAAAGCATAGATATGTTTTAATACGTTTTAGGATGGACATTTTTCACCGCATGGTTACGTTTCCTGTAGTAAACGATTGGTCCTCCAACCTACCTAATTGCCCATGCGATAATGTCTCATCACAATCAACAATGCATGTTGTTCTTTTTTGTAAATTTTACAAAAAATGGAGAAGGCAGTATATATTAAGTTGTCTAAAGCATTTAGATTATTATCATGCCGACCGGCTTTTCTTTTCCTGCAGTCCCTACAGACAATGGACATGTGTGTAAGAATGTCATCCTTTTATGGAGTATTTTTATGCTAGGAAGACTGTTTTACCAATTTTATGAGATGTTAATAATGGATGATTTATATGAATTTCAATAAATAGGTGTTGGTATGGGTGTGCCTACTAGGATCGTATGGCGGGCCTAGTTTTCTAAGGTTCTTACCTTCCTGTATGCTGCCACATGAGGTTCTACCAAGAAACTTTTAATGAACATAAGATAAATTCTCCTTTTAGAGTTCTGTTAATCATGTTTGGAAAGGATTGTCATACAATAGAGGATCGATGTATGCGTATCTATTTTTGTTATATTCGCTGTACTGTGCTTTTATGGTCTAATATTTTTTGACCGAATAAAGATGATGATTGATTGATTGACTCATGTGGTCAGGAAAGGCCTGGTAAGAAATACCGCCATTTATATACTCAAGTTTCTTAAGTTGCCTTCTATTTTACACACAATGACTTTTGACATACATGTGCGTGCGTGACACTGCAAGATAACATTCTCTGACTCAGCATTGCTTACACGTCTACTTAGTAGGCACACTATCACGACACCTTGAACATTTAGTACAAGGGATAAAGTTCACTGCACAAATGTCATCGTTGTTATTGTCCAGTAAGCGATGACGCTATCTAACTAGAATAAACAATTGCAGCTGACAGGGGTTGCAACATGGCCGCATGGGTGCTGTTTATTATATATACAGGGCCACTTCCTTGTTTAAGGAAGAGGAGCACTCAGCTGACACTGTGAGGTCACTGCATGCTAGAATTCTAGCTCCCCTGATTCCTGTTTACCAACGCGAGTGAAGTCCAGCTCTTCACCCAGACGGATAGCTTGATGACACTTAACCACCAGTAATGGGGAGTTAGACCAACCGGTCAGGGATGACACAGATCACCCACCCTAGGTAAGACTAGGTTATGAGAGCTAGGTAGGAGTACACAGTACTTATATGCCTGCATATATTCACTGTTATAGCACAATTGTGGAATTGTTCATCCTTTTCACTGTTCTCATTATGCTAATTACCATATTCTGTTTCATTCTACTAATTATCGCAGCACACATATTTTATACAAGAATCACAATGCTTCAATAAATATTGAAACACCTTGCTGAACATTTCTTGTGTACTTATTTGGGAATGCATGAGAGTCCAAACGAAAGTGTTCTAGATCTGTTACCATGATTACCTTGTGGGATCAAGATTGTCATGTTCTGAGGTTGCACACACATTTGTTACCCTTTAAGGTTAGGGGTCCAGATGGTGCACTGTGGGCCAGCAGGGATACAGGCCCACATATCCTGAGGGTGCACATGGAACCAGTCTGGCATAATCCTGATGTTTATGTTGTCCAACAAATGCACAGTTTTACAGGACAGGTACAAGCAGTACGACACTTGGCGATCTGCATAATTGCAGGGACTCCAGGATACACGTATGTTACATTCAATGAAGGAGACACTGTACCAATTGCACATAAATCACATTTATTTACAAATGCAGAAATGCCTTTTGCAGCGTCAAAAAAGATCCTGATTGCAGCACAGACAGCTGTCGTGAAAGAAAGATCAACGGCTCAAGTAAAATGAATAATTGTTGTGACACCCATTCCAGCATTAGAGGCTATTAGAACAGCCAGGTTCTCAACGCAAAAGCTTTACATCCAAGAGGGATACAAGGGCCAACTCACTCACAACAACAGATGTAGACTATGTCTTTGCCATCGCCATGGAGGCGCGCATTCTAGGCCACCCCCCAGCCAAGCAGTGGTGTCTGCCCAATACTTTGTGGTTTGCTTCATGATGCTGTCATTCTGGAGTTACCCCTGTGGTAAAATACATCTTGTGGACTGCCTGCATCAGTGGCTGCCATGCCCTTCTCCCATGTGCTGAATTGTGCAAAGGTTGCTGCTTGCATTGTGTTTAAACACTCTTTTTCTCCTTTATTTGCAGTACACATTTTTGGGACTACAAGTTCCAGCTGCACTGGAGGTGGCCATCTTGGGTGTAGCAGTATTCCATAAAGAGCGGCCCCACCCAGTGGAAGCCGCTCAATAGTCAGGCACTCTTGCCAGTGCAGGAGCTCTGGTCTTCCCCGCAGCACCAAGCAGTCCTCCAGTGGCCTGGTGATTATCTTGGGCATCGTGCTGATGTGCACGTTTCTTCCTGGCAGTCCTCGCTTTCCTGGCTGGCTCCCGTTGCATTCATCTTCATGACAGGTGAGGCTCCAAGTAAGCACAGAGCAGCTGTGCCATGAGCGGTAAGCCGGCCAGCAAACTCTTATGCAAAAAGCATGTTATTATTCTTCCTTAAGCATAGCGACACAGATATTTGATTAATCAGCCACAATTAATGGCGTTTTTAGCCTTCATGGCTAGAGTGCAAGATGCTCATATAGTGTGTTGATTTCCTTGATTTACAGAGCGTAATCACTACTGTACAGCTGAGCACAGGGCTCATTTAATTGTCACAAATCAGAATAAGAGCGATCTATAGTGTGCGTGAGTGCTTGAAAATACACCACAACCTTGTTTCGAGAGTGCAGTGTGAAAGACACTTATAGAGTGTTTGCGCATGTGATGTTCACCAGATTATGAGCCACCATCATATGCGGTCTAACATTGTGCACCATGGTATCAACATACGAAGTACAAATGCTAAAAAGCACATACTAGAGATACAACTCAAAGCAAAACTTTAGGTAATTTTATGTTTAGTGTTGAAAACCAATTAATTTTATTATGGGTCTTCTTTCCCGCTATCCCCTTCCCACACCTTTATCCTTGCCTGGCTACTCTAATCCCCAGGGCTATTAAGGCATACTGAGTTGGATCTCCCTGGAGATGGGCCTTCAAAGAGCTTCAAGCAGATCCTGAGGACACAGTCACTGTGACAGTCTTTGACTCTACACTACAAACACAAGCATACCTTCTATAGGAACATAAACATCCTATGCCCAATTAAATAATGCCTCTAGATCAGTATGATTTTATAATCTTCACTGATGGATTTACTCAGCCTGCAGTAGGGACGAAACACCAATGCTCTTCCGCTTGCACAGTGGTAAAGGGTAAGATGAGGGGTGGAGAATTTCAACCTCATAAAGCATACAAGCAGTCACTTGGTGATTGCAATGCACAGCTGACTGACCTGAAAGCTCTAAATCTGTCACTTGAGATTACAGATCCTAATTTCCCCACACTTATGGAGTGCAATTCGTATTATTGTGTCCAGTATTACAATGAGTATTTGCACTACTGGAGCCAGAATGGATTCAGAGTCTCAAAAGGCTGCACAGTCAAGCATAAGATGCTTTGAGGACAAGTGGCTAAACTTAAAGCAAGTTTGCCACGGGCTCATGTCATACACACACTGAGCCACCAACGTGTAGGAATACACATTGCAGGGAATTCAATGGCTGGCAAAGCTGCAAAAGCAACAGTGCAAACTGCTGCAGTTGTTGCAATAACTGTACGAGAGCAGATGGAGACATCATGATGGCTGTCAATGCTACTTGCAATGGCACCTTCTTACTGAAAGATTTTCAACTAAAATACTTCTACCAGTAAAGTATGCAAAACACTCCATTTGCTCATATTCCCAGAGTGGGGGATAGAGTAATGCCTAATTCAGATTAGGACTGATCTTTGCAACACATAAGGTCTAGCATCTGTCCACACGGGGGTGGCAGCTACAATTTTACTTTTGTAGCAACGCTATTGGTGGCCAGGAATTTACAAAAGACAATGGGCCTGATTCACAAAGGTAAAGTGAGACGAATGTCTAACTTTACGACTTTTGGTATTCACAAAGAGCATTTAATACTCGTAAATGCCCTTTGTGAATACCGAAAGTCATAAAGTTCAACTTTTGTTATTCACAAAGGGCATTTACGAGTAGTAAATGCCCTTTGTGAATACCAAAAGTAGTAAAGTTAGACTTTTTGTCTCACTTTACCATTATGAATCGGGCCCAAGGTCCTTAAATGTGACATTTGCCAGCAGATAACATTTTCCACCACAGCTTGTCCACTACAGACACAACTTTTGATCTCAAACAAGCCTCTGGCTTGTGACTATCTGGACCATTGCAGACCTTTATACTCATATGGGTTTTACAAATACATCATGTTAGCAGTGGATTCCTGGTCTCAATTCCTATGGATATAGTCACAGTGATCAGCTGATGCTCAAGCTGTTATAAAGGAGTTGCAAGTCTTTAATGGCACATATGCAGTAGCCACATTCCATTCAGACCAGGGTCCAGCATTTGCCTCTATAGCTTACAGAGATACCATGAGAACATTGGATGTGACTATGCATTATTCCTCACCATCCCATCCCAAGGGAAACGTGGTACACGAGAGGAAAACCCATGACTTAAAGCAGTTTTCAACAGCTTAAGTATTAGGTTCAGGTCGCAGTTGGGTTCACCACCTGTATGGGAAACAGAGAGCCTAAAACAATCTGTCCAGAAGATCCTTGGGTGGTCGGACTCCCTGTGAAGTCCTGTTTGGGGTAAAATGTGGATTCCAGACCTTGACAGAACCAGTACAGTGGTGGCAAAAACGCCTTGTGATATCAGTGAATGTTTGTCTGTTTTTATAGGACCTGAATAACTTCACTAGGACGATAAACAATGAAGTTTCTTCTCCCCAGCTGGGGACAGCTAACACTGAAGTGTCACTACTTCCAGTTACATCTGCAAATACCACACAATCCTCATGTATGAGCACACAGGGTTCAACTCTACAAGCAGACAATGATTGCGTCTACAACATCCCATCATTGGAGTTGTTTACCAGATCTACACAGCTCCACAAGCCTCCCACATTTATATTCTGTTGACTTTGATGATTTTTCTTTGGATTCGTCAGACCCACCTCCACAGAGAGGATCACGTGATTTTTTTTCATTTGGCTCAAAAAGGCATACCTTATCCCGCTATGGATATACATTTGGATTACAATATCATTACTTTTCCTATTCCTTTGGATTGGTTTTGTGACTACCTTTTTCTTGCTTCTGAATGGACAGTATCTCCCAGAATGCTCTGCTGTTGAACTGATAAATGAGTTTTTGAAACCCCATTCTTCATCACACAAAGTGCGAAGGGACCTTTCCCTGGTGAACATCTCAGTGGTTCTGGTTCCCGATGGAATTGTTTGGGATAAGGTATCCTATGATATATTTAGACTGACAGAAACTTTACAAGTCCCCTATGTTTTCTGTATTTCCTTACATGATGTTATCACTCCTGGCACTTTCTCTGATGAATGGGACATTCACATAGTACATGAAATGATTGCTGATTTAAGGTATTACACTGTTTTTAATAGTGAAGAAATGTATGATGGTACATCTAAATATGATGAAATGTTTTGTTTCCACTATTATGGTCACCATTATTTACATGAAGCGAGTGCTCCACGTGCAGTATTTAATTACACCCAATGGGAACACTGCCCTACACCGCCACAGGGTCGCTCAAAGACAATTCCACAGAAGTTTGTTCATTTTTCTGTTCATAAGCCAGCAAACCCAGAGACCTATAATTATAAATATGCGCCTTCCCCGATGAAGAGAAATATGATCACTGACTCCAAATTAATTTATTCTGCATCTTTCACTTCCCAGTTGTAAACACACGGGTATGACATGTGGAGAAACAATATCGATTTGAAATCCATATAGGGAATGAGAGATTGGCAGGTTCAGGGGAACAAGGCTTTATTTAGAGCATGCCTCATACCAAAACAACTAATTTTCCTGAATTAGTTACCAAACTGTGCAGCAGATGTCCTGTCTCGGCCTGGCCAAGAATAAGGATCTTAATACACCAAAAAGTCCCACTTCTGCATGCTTTGTAAATTGGTAGCAATTCACAAAATAACACTGAGGACACATTCTACACACATGCTTAAAAGTGGGTCATACAATTCTTCACATTCCACTCCAGAGAGATGGTTAGTCCTAATGATCCTAATGGATGTCAGGCATGTTTTCTTGACAACACGAAAGGGTTCAGGATAAATAGGCCAGACCCAAGTTATGTGCAGACACAACATGTAGGAGTGGTCACAACATACAGCATTGAAAGGTTGTGCCTAGAGTGGCTAAAACATTCAACATTGACTGAGGTGAAACAACACTCGTATCATCTTCCTGATGACATGTCTCTACAGGATTTTTTGTTAGGTCCTTTAAATCCACGTCAAAAGCGCTTTCTGTATGCAATATACAATGAAGTGTGGAAAGTATCACAGCAGGATGCTGCTGAGAGAGTACATGAACAGTGGTTGACAATGGTATGACTGCATTATCTAATAGGATATATTCTCTGGGTAACATAGTGCCGTCTGTTATTGATATCATACAGACTATCATGACCTTTTTGCAACATGGGCAATCACAACTTAGGCCTATCATGCTACTAAGCTGGACTCTACAGACTTTACGCACTGGTTGCATTCCAAGGAAGCACTTAAATCCGACTAGTTTGTTTTTACCATACAACTTAGCAAAAGAACAAACCACCAAGGCCAGAAAAAACATGACACACACTATGCTACACGAAGAAAAGTTCGATTAATTACCATTTACTGTTGCAAAGGTACCGTCAGCAGATTGGATGATACACAGGTATTTTTCCCTGCCAATTTCAAATTTTTACTATAAATACTGCTTGCAGCACCATCAAGTAGGCAGATATGAAGTGCAAGAAGAAGGGTTTGTACATGATACATGGATTCTACCTTTCACTTCTCATTGTAGGAATGGTGCAACCGATGTTTTTCTTAGCGGTACTTACTGCAAGAATACTTTAGGCCATTCTCTGGTTTGCAGGGAGGTTACACTCCATGGCGCATGCAAAGCATCCAAGGCAAACATGTCATGTTATCTGAAATATTCCCCTGTTGCTGTATTTCATCCATCGTTCAGATTGATTTGAATGGGAGCTATTTGATGTTGAATGATTAAGGTTGCTGCGGATGAAACTAGAAATACCATATCTGGTGACTGTTTCTGTGGTCATGACCTATTGTACACAAGTGCTTCAAGTACTAAATGATAACTGGTTCTTGTCCTCTAATCATATCTGGCTACACTGTGTGCAGCTGTCAGCTGTGCTCTTTCGATTGGCCCTAGACACATGCTTGTGAATGCAACCGGTCCAATCTATGGACATAGAACTGCTGGTGTGTCCATTAAAATTTCACTTGCACAGATGCCGTGGTTGATTGTCACTGCTTCAAAATGCACATTATGAGCCCTGCAGCAATGCTTCAGCTCCTGGTATTTTGGATCCTGGCTCATTCTCTGTGGATGTACTACTGGCTGTCACACCTTCAGCTGCTGCTGTGGGGGTTGGAATTGAACATGTTTGTTCTTTGGAATTAGTGAGAGGGTACCAACAGAAACATCACCTGCGGTAGCTGGGAACAACAATGTTTAATCTACCCTGTACGAGCCAAGGGGCACAGTTCAGTCTATGCCGCGAATGATAGGCGGATAAAATGCAGAACAGACGACCCTCAGCGCCTTCTGCTCTACGCTAAGCAAGCATTCAGCGAAGCTCAAAATGTAACAACAGACCTAATCGAGAGCTGGGAGGAGTTTGTAGAAACACTATGCAACAATATGGGATCAAAACAGGGAAACAACCGGTCTGAAGGAGCTGGTAAATCCAAGAAGCACATGAGGTACCATAACTTTAGAAACAATGCCCATCTAAAAAATCTAAAGACCCTCATCAGCCAAGCACTACGAAGTTTGAGGGCAGATCCTGCCACCAAAGAAGAGCTGAGGCGGCTAAAGCGCGACCGCAGGAGGCTGATCTGGCAACTTAAGCGTGAAGCAGTTGAGTCTCTCTGGGCCAAACTCTTACACGATGCCAAAACCAGCAACAGTGCACAATTTTGGCAAAAGATCAACAATCTGACCAAGGAGCGGAGTCAAGGCATTAACTCTTATGTCACAGAAGATGACTGGACAACCTTTCTTAGTACGCATTTTAATGAAACTGATACAACTAGTCAAAGAATACTTAATCCCACAAAGGACATTGAGGGGCGATTAGTGCTGTGTTGTGAACACCATGAACTTCAGCAGCCAGATCAGGCAATCGTAATCACGAGTGCACTGATTAGCAAAAGAATCTCAAAGGGAAGACGCGAGGGGGCGCCTGGACCAAATGGGATTCCCCCTATACTGTTTAAGCAAGAGCCGGAATATTGGGCCGACGCACTCAAACCAATGTTTGAAAAAATCCTACAGACATCAATAATTCCATCATCATGAAAGGGAGCTATCATCTCACTTATCTTCAAAAAGGGAAACAGAAACGACCCGAAAAACTATTGGCTAGTAGCCTTGCTTGACAACGAGGCCAAATATTTCGCGAGCCTCTTACTTGAGGAATTGACATCGTGGGCAGCTGAGGTTTCAGCAATTCCATACAATCAAACAGGCTTCTGTAAAAGTATGGTGACTACCACCAACATATTAGCTCTTTCACTATTAATCGACGCTGCCCTCGAAGCAAAGCAACCCCTATATCTGTGCTACATCGACTACAGTTCTGCATTCGACCACGTCAACAGAAACCTTCTATGGGAAAAATTAAAAAATCTGAACATCCCCCCGCTGCTCTTAAACCAACTAATTCTCCTGCACAGCGAGACATGGGTGCAAGTCAAACTAGGCTCTGGCGAATACCTAACAAGGAAGATCTCAACAAGCACAGGGGTAAAACAGGGCTGCGTACTCGCTCCAATACTTTTTAATCTTTTCATGGGAGAACTATCAACGCTGCTAAATGAAAGTAACTCGCATGCACCAAAGTTAGGGGGCACCCAGCTGTCGAACCTCTTCTACGCAGACGACCTGGTACTTATTAGCCGGACCCCTGTAGGCCTACAGCAGCTACTGGACATTACGTCGAGATATTCTGCAGCTAATAGGCTTAGCATCAATCAAGAAAAATCTAAAGTTATGTGCATTAATCCTCCCAAAAAGAAAATAACACGGAATTGGCTCTTGGCATCAAGGAAGTTGGAAATGGTCTGTGAATATAGATATTTGGGGGTCATCATAGACTGTAAGGGCAACTTCAAGCCACAATGTGACGCCATAAAAAGGAGAGGGCTAATGGTTGCGGTAGCACTTAGAAACCTAAAAAACGTGGTCACTGGACCAAGCCTATTACCCCTCATAAAGGTGATCCAGGCAAAATTAATCCCAGCCATCACTTACCGCAGTGAAACTATGAGGGGGAGGGATGCTGCTTCAGTAGATGGAACGGTAGCAAAGGCGCTACGCATGATCTTTGGCCTTCCTAGGTACACATCGCCCGCACAGATGAGACTAGAATTTGGGCTGCCAAAAGAAGAGCTGGCACGCAAAGGAACATACATAAAAAGCTGGCATAAAGTAAGCAGGGGAGATCCGAAAACTCTAAATGCTCTCCTGTGGAAGGAACTTCAAGATAAAGAAACTTGCCCGGCAAGGCTGTACTTGGAGGCCGCAATTAATCAACTTGGTTTACGGCAACTAAGGGAACTCCCAGGCTCTCCAGCAGGCTTTAAAAAGGTGGTCAACAAGATAGTCCGAAAAGAATCATTGCTGCAGGAAAAAATCGCCTTGATAGAGCGTGCTCATGGCTGGCTAACAGTTCAATCGTATATCAAGTCCTCGCCCCAAGTATACCTACAGATAGGCTTTTCCAAAAAAACAAAAGAGAAGTTCCTGAAATTTCGACTAGGGTTATTGCCGTCCGCAAACCACCTACCCCCATGGTTACGCCCTCAGCTACCAACAAAATGCCATCTTTGCAGGAACGGCAAAGAAAATACCGAACATCTCATCGCCATCTGCAGCGAACTTACACAAGAACGCCGCTCCCTCTTGAGACCGCTTCTTAATAACCGCAGGATACGGACCTGCAGGCAAGCGGTGCTGGCTTGCTTCCAAGGCGACGACATCCAACTGAGCTGCCGAATGGTAAAATTCCTCGAAGCGGCGGAAATCCGCTTTAAAATCCTGAAAGATAGCCAAAAACTGAGTAGCAACACGAAGGACGAGAGGAACAATTCACTCTAATCCTCAAAGAGAAAGCACCAGCTTGCACCAGCAAAGAAACAGGTGGCACAATGTCGGCTCGAGGAGCGTCCAATGCTCCCAAGCGACCACAAACCAACTT
This sequence comes from Calotriton arnoldi, assembly GCA_963921515.1. NCBI lineage: Eukaryota > Metazoa > Chordata > Amphibia > Caudata > Salamandridae > Calotriton > Calotriton arnoldi. The sequence goes on from CAWUFW010000379.1 coordinate 825,100, forward strand.
TATGAGAGTGTGGCCCCGGAAGGGAAACTGACAGGCACCAACGCTTACTGCTTTAACCATCAGGAAAGACAGTAGTAGCACCCCCACCGAGAGAGTGGAACAAACTAGTAGCCCACTTATGATTCCAGCGGGCAGGGGCCCAACAGATGGGCCTGCAGATTCCACCAAACCATCTGCTGAGAATGCCCAGGAACACCGCACCGCACTTAATCACATCAGCCCCTTGAGTATCGAGATTCAAAGCGTGCTTGCACTAAGTTCTAGCCTGTTCCAACCAATGATTGCTCCTATACAGCTCCAGCACCGCTCCAGACATTTGGTGAGGATGAATTACATGTTCCATCTTCCGGACCAATTCAATCAGAAGGGCCGCAATCAAGGCCCCTGAATTTAACTCAAATTTCATGCCGCCACCATCTGAGCCTTGATTTTCACTCAGCGGAGCACAGTGCTGAAATCAATCAGCCACTTGAACTATACTGAATAATACTAACCACATTATAGGGATATCCCGAACTGTCAACTTGACTAATCACCTTTTTAACGCAAATATGTTTTTATTGTATTGCCACTTTCTCAACTCATAAATGCTCTCATTGCACCGGCACTTTACTAGATTACCATTCTGTTGGTAACAAGGATCAACATACCGCACATCTTACTCTGTAAAACAGGCTGTCCAACTATACTCGTACTTTATTTTAACTCTGAGGCTGCTACCTTAGTATGCTTTTTATTGCTGGATTTATTGTCTTAACATGTATGAACTTAACCTTTGTTTTATTAACTGAACCCTTTTCTACATTGTAAAGGTTTTAAATAACCATGTACAATAAAGCATTACCTTACCTTACTCCTTGGAACATTTAAACAATTTGGCAGCTTTAAACAGCGAATGTTTTTTTATTTGGACATTTTTTACTTGCTAAATTGCTTTTAAATTGCAGTCTTTTTATTTGCTTTTTTCTATCGACTTTACTACAATTTGGCTTTCAGTGTGCTTTTATTATAAAAGCAAAAACAACAATTGATGGACAGAATGCAGAACAATGTCATACATTCACCCCAGTACAAAGATCTGGGCCTAAATCCATCGTTTTTTTGCTCACCATGCCATTCCAGTTTGGACCCAGCCATATGCAAATGAGTCTTGACCCTGCGCCCAATGGGAACAGTCCAGCCCGTACTGCCATGTCAGGTCCTCCCTGGACTGGAAACAAGCATCCCAGGACCGGTTTCGGGCTTTCAGCCCTCATCATCCAGGATAGCTTTACTCCAGTGGCATGGCGAGCACGGGACCCACGTCTGGGCATACCCGTCCCACTTGGGGTGACAAATGCAAAAACAATTGATGGACAGAATGCAGAACAATGTCATACATTCACCCCAGTACAAAGATCTGGGCCTAAATCCATTGTTTTTTTGCTCACCATGCCATTCCAGTTTGGACCCAGCCATATGCAAATCAGTCTTGACCCTGCGCCCAATGGGAACAGTCCAGCCCGAACTGCCATGCCAGGTCCTCCCTGGACTGGAAACAAGCAACCTAGGACCGGTTTCGGGCTTTCAAGAATGATGGATTTAACCCAGATCTTTTGACTGGGGGAGAATGTTTGCATTGTCAGCATTCCGTCCATCATTTGTTTGCTGTAACACTTTTCACCCTAAGTGGGATGGGTATGCCCAGACGTGGGTCCCTTGCTCACTGTGCCACTGGATTCAAGCTAGCCTGGCTGAAGAAGGGTGACATACCCTGAAACCGGTCCCAGGATGCTTGTTTCCGGTCTGGCCTGGCCTGGCAGGTCTGGCCTGGACTGTTCCCATGGGGCACAGGGTCAAGGCTGATTTGCATATGGCTGGGTCCAAACTGGGGTGGCGTAGTGGGCAAAAGAACAATGGATTTAACCCAGATCTTTTGACTGGGGGAGAATGTTTGCATTGTCAGCATTCTGTCCATCATTTGTTTGCTGTAACACTTTTCGCCCTAAGTGGGATGGGTATGCCCAGACGTGGGTCCCTTGCTCACTGTGCCACTGGATTCAAGCTAGCCTGGCTGAAGAAGGGTGACACACCCTGAAACCGGTCCCAGGATGCTTGCTTCCGGTCCAGGGAGGACCTGGCCTGGCAGTTCGGTCTGGACTGTTCCCATGGGGCACAGGGTCAAGACTGATTTGCATATGGCTGGGTCCAAACTGGGGTGGCGTAGTGGGCAAAAGAACGATGGATTTAACCCAGATCTTTTGACTGGGGAGAATGTTTGCATTGTCAGCATTCCGTCCATCATTTGTTTGCTGTAACACTTTTCGCCCTAAGTGGGATGGGTATGCCCAGACGTGGGTCCCTTGCTCACTGTGCCACTGGATTCAAGCTAGCCTGGCTGAAGAAGGGTGACATACCCTGAAACCGGTCCCAGGATGCTTGTTTCTGGTCCAGGGAGGACCTGGCCTGGCAGTTCGGTCTGGACTGTTCCCATGGGGCACAGGGTCAAGACTGATTTGCATATGGCTGGGTCCAAACTGGGGTGGCGTAGTGGGCAAAAGAACGATGGATTTAACCCAGATCTTTTGACTGGGCGAGAATGTTTGCATTGTCAGCATTCCGTCCATCATTTGTTTGCTATAACACTTTTCACCCTAAGTGGGATGGGTATGCCCAGACGTGGGTCCCTTGCTCACTGTGCCACTGGATTCAAGCTAGCCTGGCTGAAGAAGGGTGACATACCCTGAAACCGGTCCCAGGATGCTTGTTTCCGGTCAGGGAGGACCTGGCCTGGCAGTTCGGTCTGGACTGTTCCCATGGGGCACAGGGTCAAGACTGATTTGCATATGGCTGGGTCCAAACTGGGGTGGCGTAGTGGGCAAAAGAACGATGGATTTAACCCAGATCTTTTGACTGGGAGAGAATGTTTGCATTGTCAGCATTCTGTCCATCATTTGTTTGCTGTAACACTTTTCGCCCTAAGTGGGATGGGTATGCCCAGACGTGGGTCCCTTGCTCACTGTGCCACTGGATTCAAGCTAGCCAGGCTGAAGAAGGGTGATATACCCTGAAACCGGTCCCAGGATGCTTGTTTCCGGTCCAGGGAGGACCTGGCCTGGCAGTTCGGTCTGGACTGTTCCCATGGGGCACAGGGTCAAGACTGATTTGCAAAATGGCTGGGTCCAAACTGGGGTGGCGTAGTGGGCAAAAGAACAATGGATTTAACCCAGATCTTTTGACTGGGGGAGAATGTTTGCATTGTCAGCATTCTGTCCATCATTTGTTTGCTGTAACACTTTTCGCCCTAAGTGGGATGGGTATGCCCAGACGTGGGTCCCTTGCTCACTGTGCCACTGGATTCAAGCTATCCTGGCTGAAGAAGGGTGACATACCCTGAAACCGGTCCCAGGATGCTTGTTTCCGGTCCAGGGAGGACCTGGCCTGGCAGTTTGGTCTGGACTGTTCCCATGGGGCACAGGGTCAAGACTGATTTGCATATGGCTGGGTCCAAACTTGGGTGGCGTAGTGGGCAAAAGAACAATGGATTTAACCAATATCTTTTGACTGGGGGAGAATGTTTGCATTGTCAGCATTCCGTCCATCATTTGTTTGCTGTAACACTTTTCGCCCTAAGTGGGATGGGTATGCCCAGACATGGGTCCCTTGCTCACTGTGCCACTGGATTCAAGCTAGCCTGGCTGAAGAAGGGTGACATACCCTGAAACCGGTCCCAGGATGCTTGTTTCTGGTCCAGGGAGGACCTGGCCTGGCAGTTCGGTCTGGACTGTTCCCATGGGGCACAGGGTCAAGACTGATTTGCATATGGCTGGGTCCAAACTGGGGTGGCGTAGTGGGCAAAAGAACGATGGATTTAACCCAGATCTTTTGACTGGGGGAGAATGTTTGCATTGTCAGCATTCCGTCCATCATTTGTTTGCTGTAACACTATTATAAAAGGGCACAAAGCTTTTATGATATTAGGGTTTTAGAAATGATTACATCTATACTTTTAGCATTGTTTTTTAGGAACTTTTAGTCGCCTCACATCCAAGGAGTGGGTGTTATGTGGTCATATTAGGCTCGTGCATGAGCACCACCATTTTACATGCTCACATTTAAAGTTGACATCTTTTCTTGAACCTTGACACTTGACACACACTTACTTGCGTGGCTGTATGTTCCATGAAATAACGTTGCTTACATTTACTCATCTTTATAGGCATATTAAAGTACACTGCGCAAAATGTTGTTTGTTACTGTTCGCTCAGCCACAGCTGTATCAATAAAGAATCAATAATAGCAACCAGACTGAGGCTGTGGCATGGCAACATGGGTGAAGTTTATTATATAAGTGACAACGCTCCTTTGTTTAGGGAGAGGAGCATTTCACTGACATTGTCCAGGTCACCCCATGCCGGAGTTCCAGCCCAGCTGAATCCTGTTTACATCCTGAGAGGGATGGTGCCCAGCTGTACACCAACACGGGCTCTCAGATGAAACATACCCACAGGTAACTGGGGAGTTAGATCACCCTTAGGGATTCTGGCAGATTCACCCACCCTAGACGCACTAGAATAGGGAGCACTAGGTAGGAGCATACCTATAACCATACTCATATGCAAAGCACATATACTATGGAACAGCACAATGTTTTAATTGTTCATTTACTTTACCATTCTTATAATGCTGATTACTCTGTTTTGTTTCCTTCTAGTGATAATTGTAGCACATGTATTTTACACAAGAATCCTATTTCTTCAATAAATATTTGAAATGCCAATTTAAGTATTTCTTTTGTTTCCCTTTGGGCATGCATGAGTTTCCAAATGAAAGGGCTTTATCTGTTTCCATGATTTCATTGGGGAGTCAGGTTTGTCATGTTCTGATGTTGCACATACCATCAGCTATCTTGCTAGGTTAAGGGTACAAATGGGGTACTGTGAGCTAGCCAGGACTAAGGTTAACATACACTGATGGTGTGCGTGTACTCAGTTTCGCACAGTTTTGATTTTTATGTTGTCCAACAAATGCACAGTTTTACTAAACATTGCCACTGTGATCCACCCCAGTCCTTCTCCAATGGTGAACCACTAGAGAACCTGCATTCATCTCAAGTGATGAACAGGGAGCCAGAACACTAAGACATAAGACATATATCTGTTCTGCATAATGCTATGACTACTCTCACCCTGAAATGCTACTTTTTAAAGAAGTATTGTGATTATAATCTCTATTAGGGTAATTCTGAATTTAAGGGTGAATGTACCCAAATTGAGTTGGCAGATCAGCCATCCAACCTTTTTTTTAAAACTTTTCTTACCGGACACAGTTTATCTTTCCATGAGATATTTATGTTGTTTAACAAATTTATGGTGATCAAGATTGTTTTAATTGAACCAAGAGCAGAGTGCACAGCTTTGCTAGACAGAGGTATTCCCATTGGACACTTCCACATATATTAGGGGGTGGCAACTTCTCCATCTCCAAGATGTAGAGTGATGAATGACTGGTGACAGCTAATTGATAAGCATGGCAAACGGTATTTGTTTAGCCCAGGAAGAGATGTCCAATAGCCCTCTCATTAACATCTACATAATTGCCCAAAACTGAACTACTTCAACACTCTTAAATTCTCAATTTGTAGCTGCATTATGTGTGGCTTGCCTCAAGTAAAAAGCAAGTAATGTGCAGCTGGTGTCCCATTACGTTTATTGGTATTTTAGCTTCCTTTTCCTTGAAGAAACCATTGGGGAATGCAACTCACCAATATTTTAGTGTTTTCAGTCATAGGTGGAGCAATAACCACTTTTTGCACATGTGCTTGTGAATGATACCTAGTTAAAACCAGAGTGGCTATCTCTGAACGTCTGCAAGTCTAATTTACATATTAGTTAACCTCTGGAGGATGATGGCTTCTTGCTCTCATTTTATATTAAGAAAGAAGCTTTATGGCTTCGACTGAAAGAGGAGACGAGGCAGGAATGAACATTTTTGTTCTCTTGAAAGGTAGTATTAATCATTGGATGGGAGGTAAAGGCTGAAACAGCAACCTCTGCTTGGAAGACTTCTGACAGGACTGCCTGGTTTGTAGAGAGGTTGCTCTTACAGAGAGAGCTAGAGATCAGCCTCATCTGTTGGTGATCCTGCACTCATCATTTCTCTAACCATCTTGTTGAGGAAAAATCTTTAACACCTGCCGATGAAGAGATGCGACCAATAGAGCTACCACTTTCGTGAACACCCAGGCAGCAGCCTACAATCCAAAGAGCAAGACTCAGAACTGGAAGTGACTCTCCTTAATGGAAAATCTCAGGGATTTCTGGTACCCCTGATGGATTGGAACATAATAATAGGCATCCTGAAGGTCTGGCGTGCACATGAAATGCCCCCTTACCACCGGCGGAGTAATCCTCTGCAAAGTCTCTATTTTGAAAGGCAAATTTTGTATAAACTTGTTGAGGGCTTACAGATCCAGAACCATTCGAAATCCTCCAGGCGATTTCTCCAACAAAAAGACTATCGAATAGAGCCCCTTTCCCCGGTCTGCCTGGGGAACCTCTGAAATCACCTTTTTCTGGAGAATGGCCTCCATCCCCTGACAAAGAGCCTGCCTCTTCAGCTCTTTGGAAGGCCCCAGAGTTGGTCTCTCTCCTGAGTCCCTTGGGATTGACACAAACTCTATGCAACATCCTTCTTTGATTATCCAAAGCAGCCAGTCACCTGAAGTAGATGCTTCCCATTCCATCAGAAGGTTCTGGATCCTTTTTTCATCCACATCAGGAGCCTTGTCGCCAGGACCTTGGTTTCTTAGGGGACTTGGATTTCTTATCACTGTTTCTCTTTGATTGGAACTTCCCCTGGGATTGTTACATTTGTATATTCGAGGGCTGATGAAAAGGGGACTTCGGCTTTGTGCCCTACTTCTCTGAAGAAGGTTGTTTCGAGGACGAAGAATGCTTCTTATCTTCAAAATGCTTGTGGAGCTTCCCCTCCATTTCAGCCACAAACAACTGGGTACCCTGAAAAGGCAACCTCAATGCTGAAACCTTCTGAGCACTGTATGTGCACAGTCCTTAAGAACCGGATTCTGGGAAGCCGTTATGAACACTCCCCCTGACAGGGCAGTAGCTCTCACCACATCAAAGGCTATACATGAAACATATTCCACCTGTCGCTCAATATGTTCCAATAACATAGAGAAATCTGAAGAAACACCGAGGGAACAAAACAATTCTTTAATGTCAGATATCAAGGACTGAGCAACATAAGTCCCATATATGCCAGCATGAAGAGCCAAGTGAGAGCCAGAATAAACCTTTTTCAGAGCTGAATCAATCTTTTTATCAGTGTTGTCTTGACAATATAGCCCTCTGGTTAGGAGTTCCACCCACCAACTGGCTACAAAAGAGACAATAGGAATCGTGTCTGGCAAATTCTGTTCCATTTCTTTCAGAGGATACAGTTTAGCCATTCAATAGGGCAATACAATCCATGATCCTTCTATTCTCTCTTAAGAACCTCCATAATGTAAGGATGCACAAGAAAATCCAAAGGAGCAGAACTCTGGAATTGCCGGAGCACGGAATTAGAGGACGACTCTGGCATTTCCTCTTCTGGAAACCCCATATAACTTTCAACATGAGCAAATAACTCTGGCAACAAGTCCTTCCAATACATTTTCCATTATGCTCCTGTGACACAGTGTTCCAACCCCTGATACAGAGGAATCAGGTGAAAGTAACTTTTGCTTCTCCCATACTGGACCTTTATCTGTGGCCAGTTCCAACAATGTCTCTCTAATGAGATCTCTCCTCTTTGCTCTCCAGGCACCTCTTAAGAGGAGGGGGTCAATCAGAAGAATCTGACAAGGAAGAAGATGACACTGCATGCTTGCGCTTCCTAAAATGTTTCTCCATGGTAACTCCAAAGTGCCAATCACCAGGGGAAAAAGAGAGGCAGAACTCCAATCAGGCGACTCAGACCATTACTGTCAAAACAAATCTGCAAAACAACCACTACACGGGCTTACCTCCTTCATTCATGCCAGCCCTTTAACTCCAGTCTCCTTCCTGGGCAAGAGACAGGCACCAGACACACATGCACGTATCCCAGCCTCCTATGCCTGTGCTTTCCACCGAGAATCCAGAGGTAATTTTTCTGCCCCGCCATCAGAGTCACCGCTGTACACATTTTCCAAAATGCACATCTCCCTACAAGCCCCGCTTGACACACAAAAATCAAGCTTGCACTTTTATCCTGCTGGAGGGCAGATCGTGCTGAAACCACCACCAGCTCGAGCCCTGCTGGAGCCATCCTCTCCACATCCTCTCCATTGGCAGAACAGAAAAAAGAACATAAGTGATGCTGGGTAAGTATTCCCTATATAGGCTTCAGCCATATGGGAGGGGTAGTTACTATGAGCATTCTTCTGTCCTTTTTCTGTCTGACCTGGCAGATCCATTTCACTTGTGATGAATCAGATGAGGACAAGGAGACCTTAGGGTAATTGTGAAACATCTCCTGAAAATCCGTATTCACACAAATGCTGTGGTATCGCTTGTGTGCTTTTGTGCTTGACCTACCTCAGGCCATGCAACTCCCACTACAGGTCCTCCTTTAGGGCTACAATCTATTTCTCTCCTCAATAACCTCTCTAAGCCCCAATCTCTTCAATATTTACTCTGCCCCCTTTGCTGGGCTGATACATTTCCAAAAAGTCTTGTTTCAATCCAGTGCAGATGACATACAGATTAACATCAAAACTGATATCAATGTTGAACCTTGCCTAATCCCACTTCCGAAGCTGTCTCTCTGCTTATTTTTGCAGTGGGGACATGTGCCAATTTGCTGAAGCTTAACTCAGGCAAGGGAGATGTTCTTGTTATAGGTGTCTCCCTTCAGTTGCCTCATGATGTGGTCCCCCCGTCAATTTAGTTCACAAAACTGAGCTCACATTTGATAAATTGCTCTCTCTCCTCTTCAATGTCTTATTTAGCCTGGTGAGAAGAGAAACTCAAATCTCAGAGATCAAAACAAACCTCAAAGAAAAAATGTACGTAAGAAACACATTTTTATTGACTCTGTCACAGTTTTACCTAAGATACTCTGCTGGGCTCTGTGGTGGTTCGGTCTAGGGTCAAAGGCTAGAAAGGCCTACCTAGAGGGAGACTGATTGGAAGATGCATTTAGAGCTGGTCATCGGTTTCAGGAATACCTTCACTAGTGATGTATAAAGTTTAGACTTGTGTGCAACATGAAGACTATCTTGTGCTAATTAATATAACCAAATGGTTCCACCTTTTTAACATGCAAAGGTAAAAATGGTTCCTCTGTTCAAAACTCTGATTTGATATTCTTAGTAGCCTCATATTTAGGTTAGGAATTTTATGGCTGTTTTTCAGATTAACACCCTGCTTACTTCCATCTGAAGTTACGTCAGTAAATTTAAAGCTGTGATCCCATGAAGGTAATAGGCGCAGATGTCAATGATAATTGAATTGAATATCCTTCATTTATTTTCCTTCAACTGCACAGTTCCTTGCTCCATGGGTGGCAGTTGGTTCCATATTTGCTAATTGATTTGGTAAAACAAAATATATTTAATATCTATCGCTGTGTCTTGAATACAATTCTAAGGCTGTGGGCCTGATTTAGATCTCAGCGGATGGATTACTTCGTCACAACGGTGACAGATATTCTGTCCACCGAAATATAAATCCCACTGGATGCAACGGGATTTATATTTCGGCGGACGGGATATCTGTCACCTGTGTGACGGAGTAACCCATCTGCCAAGATCTAAATCAGGCCCTAAATATTCAAATCATAAGGATAAATTGGTTTACAGCATCAAGGACAGGAAGGTGAAGTGAAGAGGAGGCACACTGAGTTGTGGGTTAGGGCACTGAGCAGAGTAAAAGAGCTTCAGGACTGCCAGCTAGGTGGGAAGTGGGGTTTGGCACACTTGGTGGTTAATCTTTAATGAGATGCTGCTTAAACATATGTTTTTTTTCCAGCTCCTTAGGGAAATGGGGAAAGGCTGCAACCTGGCACATCTAGACAAATCCATTTAATCTGTCTTCTCATCTGCTCAATGAACTATACCACATTCATCCTTCACTCTTAGGTTTCTAATCATTTAACAACTTTTAATTTTTCGTTCTTTATTTTTATTATCATATCTGTATGCGCATATTAACTCTCAGGGTAGACATGATCATTTACTGAAAATAAACTTGAGATTAGACATTTAGGTGATGGGAACAGTAATAGGAGCAGGAAACAGTTTGCTATAGACTTAGCCAGGGCAGTTCCCATGCATAGCATGTGCAGGCTCTCCCAGAATGCCACCAACATTATGAACCAGGTGACACTTGCATGCAGCACAGCTTTCTCCTTGTTGGGATCTCTCTTCACACTGGCGGCGAAATCCGCTGCACTGACATTGTTATCACCAATAATTAAAAGCAATTTTGTTATTTAGGAAACGTGGATTTAAACTTGTAGAGACGCAGACTACATTTGCAGCACCTCAAGCATCATGAGCCTTGCCTGCCAGAATGATGATCCTGCAACACATCCACCATCCATCTCATCACCATATCGGTTGTTTCAAATTTGCAGGACTTTATGGATCTCTGCCTGGGGGTCTTCAACCCTTCCTCGTGCTGTGCTGGAGCCAGGAAGGGTGGCAACCAGCTCATATCTCTCAAATATATGTGTGTAAAAGCTGGAGCATCAGATCTGTAAAACATGAGATTACAGCTCCTGGAGAGCTTCTTTAGCAACAGAGAAAACAAAAATGATTGACAGAACAAAGCATATGGAAACAAAGATGAATCTAACCCACATTTAGATCTAAGAAAAAATATTTGCCTGGAGGGAAAATATTAATTAGTTTGTCTACATGCAAAGAGATAAAAGTCTGGAAGACATATCCATCAAAAGGCAGCCGAGTAAACAGCAAAATGGAAATTATTTGTAAATTGACAGTAAACTTGGCAAACATAAAGGGGGTAAACAAGTTACTTGGCATTCAGAACACTCAGAAATCACAGCCTCTGTCTGGAGGCATCTGTGCATATATTCACATATTTGACAGGAATTTACATTTTTCAGAAATCTTTGTTGCTTATTAAAGAATTCTTCCCTCTCTTTTATTATTTTAATTGCGTACTTAAAATAATCTTTGCAAAAATGTATTAAAACCGACAACACTCAGTTCCCAGATATATGCAGCAGTCATTTACACGCCATTTTACCACAAACTGTTTAGATACATTATAGATTTATGTAACCCTAGCAGAGCTGATTGTCAGTCTGAATATATGGCATACCTGCAGCACTATTTTATCGATTGTTTCAGGATCATGAAAGATTACAATGTTGTCTATGGAGGAGAATACTTTACATGTATTTGTTACATGAATGGCGGTGGCATATTCTGCAGTGCAAACATGTATCTATGTCAGTCTAGATATAGGAGGAGTCTGGCCTCTTAATGAAATCACAACTGATGTAATAGATGGCAATTTAAGTAACATCTTGGTAAAAACCATTTGAAGGGAAAGTTATAAGTCAGTGTACCATGTGCTACGAAAATGTCGTGTTCTGTGACCTCAGAGGAATAGGCTGCTGGCAGTCTGTTTTACGATTTGGCAGGAATCTGACCTAGCACAATCAAAATTTTATTGTACAATTATAATTATTTATTCTATACATTACAAAACTTGAAAAATCTTGCGTTTTCTCTATAGAGTTTATGCTCTATCACCGTGTATTTAAATAGTGTTTTCGAAATTTAGTTAGCGAAAGTTTGTTTCTTTTATTTGTTTTAACTCTGCAGTCGGGAAGACAATGAAGCGCATGTGTGTGCTCCCCTAAGTAAACAAGAACTGGCAAAGTCAATAGGTCTGACTTTAGTGTGCCACCATCGGTACACAATACGTTTGCATGAGTTAGCAAGCATTAATACATTTCAGCAAGACCAATTGTTCTCCTTCTCATCTGTTACGTATGCATGTGGGAATAGAAGAACGTTCATGTACGTATCTGTATCACATTAAAACAGTTTGACAGCCTGAAATCAATTCATTAAATGGTGAAAGGAAACTGTGATTTAGTAATAGAGAAAGTTCTCTTAACAGCCCAGAAACTGTCTTGTGCCCAGCTTGCTAAAGAGGGAGAGAAGGCAGCAGCTGCAAGGCTCTTGAAATGTTAAGTGAACGTCCAGGCAGCAGAGGGAGAAGAAGCATTGGCAAAGCCAATGGTCTTGCCTATATGAGATTTATTACCTGTGCTAATGTTTTTTAGCTATGTTGTAAATGGGTGAAAGTAATGTAAAAAAGCTGCAGGACACAGCCAGCGTTGTCCGTGTTATAGTGCTTTTTTTAATTATTAGGCATGCTGCACCGAAGCCAGCATTGCTGTATAATACGGCTAAAAAACATTGGTAAAGCCAATAAATCTCGCATAGGCTTGACCTGCTGACTTTGCCAATGCTTGGTATGGAATGCCATATGGTAAGTTATAAGTATTTATATAGTGTTTACAACGGCTGAAGTGCTAATTTTATAGAATGGCGAATGCCATTGCCAAGGTGTTGGTGTGTCCAGATTCTGAAGCATTTTAAGACCATGAAATAACTGTGAACATGTGCCATATAAATGTAACATAACTTGTAGGTAGACAGAAAAGTCCAATAGGTTAAAGCTTATATTAAAGTGATGCTTTAGGCTATGTGCTACTTTGGGTGCAATGTTCACAAAAGAACCAAAAAGCACTTCTGACTGCTTGCTTAGTAGTATAATATAACAATAATCAGTGCTTAGTAGGTTTCCTAGACCTTTTGGCCCCTGTGCCACTGCACCTGCTGCTCCACTCAAATCATGGTCCTAGTGCCTGCAAGGTAACTGCACTTGTTACTACTTGCTTAGCAGTAATATATAGCAATAATTGGTGCTCAGTGAGTTTCCTAGACTTTTTGGCCCCTGTGCCAACTGCACCTGCTGCTCCACTCAAATCATGGGCCTAGTGCCTACATGGTAATTGTACTTGTGACTGCTTGCTTAGCAGTAACATATAGCAATAATTGGTGTTCAGTGAGTTTCCTAGATTTTTTGACCCCTGCGCCAACTGCACCTGCTGCACCATTTAAATCTTGGCCCTAGTGCCTGCAAGGTAGCTGCACTTGTGATTGTTTGCTTAGCAGTAAAATATAGCAATAATCAGTGTTCAGTGGGTTTTCTAGACCTTTTGGCCCCTGTGTCAACTGCACCTGCTGCACCATTCAAATCATTGCCCTAGTGCCCGCATGGTAACTGCACTTGTGACTGCTTGCTTAGCAGTGACATATAGCAATATTTGGTGTTCAGTGGGTTTCCTAGAGCTTATGCCCCCTATGTCAACTGCACTTGCTGCACCATTCAAATCTTGGCCCTAGTGCCTGCAAGGACAAATGAGGAAATTGTTTATATCCAGTAATATATGTGTTACGAAGAAGGCATAGATGCAGACAGAATGTATAATTATTGTGTAGGTAATCATAAACACAAAAAGTGCCTTTAAACTTATCCAACTCTCCAAAATGAGTTGCCACAGATGTCATAAGTAAAGCACATGCTTTAAACATCAAAGTGAAAACCAAGCCTCGTTAAATTGTGTTACAATGTGGCTGGCTGTTTCTTGTGAAAAGATAATCCTGTTCTTGACAGTATGGGCCATAAACAGTGTATATTGCCCAAGATCACCATATGTTAGGCTGACACTGAGACTGAAATGTGGTATTGTATTTTGTCAATAAAAAAGCAGTTTCACAAATTAAATGGACTCATCAAAGAAGAGGGATTTTTCAAAAAACGTGCAAATGTTTAGTGCAGATGAAGAATGAGAAACCTTTTGAGATGGATATGTCCAAAATAAAATTTTGAAAAAGGACACAAGCAGGCTCCATGGAGAAGGTACACTGCATTACTCTTTCCTATTAAGGATCTCACTTTGAAATCAGCCAAAAGAAAAATTACCAGGCTCCCATGAAAACACAGCTTGACATTTGACCGCGGTCTTTGAATGCCCAGCAAATGTGATGAGATAAGAACAAGATTTAATGGCCTGTTGACAGAAAACGAGTTTGTGGAATAATACAGTGAACATGGCTTTCTCATCGTGTGGGAAGAACTGAACCTGGACAGCCAAAAGCGAATAAAGCCAGCAAATGGGAAGCAAACCACAAAGCCAATGGAAGGGATGGGCAGAATGCACTCCCAGGTCAACTTTCTTAAACTCCCCAAGATGTCTTTCGCATACCACACAGCTGCACTGCATGGTAGGCTGCGACCCCAAAAAATCAGAGGCAACGGCAGCAGGACAGAAGCAGAAAAGGTGGCGGTGGCAGCAGCAACAGGAGAGCCAGCTAGAGCTCAATGTGTAAAGAAATAGGCCTGTAAGTGGGTTTCCAGTTTCAGATTGGTACGGCCTGACCACAGGATGACCTCTGAATTTAACAGGGTGTTCCTTTTTTAGGTTGAGCATTCGAGACCTCTTGTATATACTTTAGTATATACTTATATGTGTATGTACTTTGTGTGCGCTGGAGATCAGCCCTAGGACTTGTCTGCTTCCACTTAGGGACTTTTTTTCTGTTTAATTGCCTCTATTTAACTGTCTTGATAGAAAACGACCAGTCGAGGTCAGTAAAATACCAGAATTGCTTTCTGCTGAAGGACTTTCTTTTTTTTAGTTTTCTGGCAACTGCCTCTATTTAACTTTCTTGATAGAAAACGACCAGCAGAGGTCGGTAAAATACTAGAATCACTTTAGCATTCTCTAGATTCCAGTCCATAGAAATTGTCTTCCACGAGCACCCGTAGACAATAATATTTTTTTCAAATCTTGTATTTTCAGTGATATGACCACAGAAGACCCTGATTTTATATTAAAAACGGAGCTTTGGACAATACCATAACCCGCTGAAAGGCAATATTTCTCTCCATGTGTTCCCATACCTGGCGTGTCACGCAGTTTGGTGCTTACTTTCCCTCCATGTTAAAGAACAGTAGATGTTTCAGCACCCAGGCTAATGTGCTGCATAGCTAAATACATATAAGGCCCCAAAGGCGAGACCGATTGCATTGCAAATGCTTGTTTGTTAGTGTTATGGGAATTTGAGCGGCCTTCTTGTCCTCTGGACACCCGATGCCAAAAAGTAAAACCAGTGCAGTGACTATGATAGGCACAGGCTTGCACTCGAGTACTGAAAAATAAATGCACGAATAACACCACGCTCTGTAAAAAAAAAGTTAGCTCTATGGTTTGAATGCCTGTGTGAGATTAAGGTTTGGAAGTGACAAGAAATGTGATGTTTTATTTTACTTTACAGATGTTAAACGGTCATTGGAATAGAAGCAGTCACAGCGCGGTGCAATGGTACACCACTGAGGCGAGAAATGTTTACTCTGCTTAAGATCACTCATTCTGTATTCTTTAAAATAGTGTCAAAAGATATGTTAGGAAGCTTAAGGTGTCAAGCCAGACCTAAGCGTTACAGAAGTGTTTACAGTTCTGTTATAGGACTTTTGACGGGGTTGTAGCAATTGAAAGATACTTTGTTCTGGTGAAGAAAAACAGGGTAAATAAAACCTTTGCACTTTTGTGTTGCTAGTGTATTTCTGCGTAAACCATACCGATGTTGCTGCAGTTAAAACCACAGAAATATTTTTGCCTCCTGGCATGAAGTGAGAAAATGGATTTGTAAAACTATATGAAGCTCATATATTGCTTTCAAATCATTCTGAATGAGCTTTAGAGTTCTTAACAAAGAGATCTGTACTCATGAATAACATTTTCATAAAATAAAAATACCAATTATGCACACGTTCTCTACTAAAAAGAGAAACAAACTGATTGTTCTAGAAACACAGACCCAAATTTCACATTTGAACAGTGAAGAGAATGGCCTGATGTCTGGCTAATAACATATACATTATTCCAAATCGAAATCTTCGTCACACCCCTTACATATTGAGGTGTTTCTTTACCTTGGGCACATACCACCCAATAAATAGCCCCTTATTAAAAAATAAAAATATTTTCAGAAAATGTTAGTATGTGGTCTCATATTCCCGTTCTATAAGAATCTCTGGGCCTCACCAGACACTCTTTTTGGTTCTCGGTAGATCTAATATGAGAGAGGCTTTACTTAGTCCATGAGGGAGGGAATCCAAGGACTGTCAGAAAAAGACTTACCTGTCGGTTATCAGGCCATCGCCATCCATCCATTTTTTTGTCACAGTGATAAAAGATGATCTTGTATCAAGCAGTGCTCTTAAATAAGCCAGCAGAGTTGCCCTCAATAGAACTGTGACCATTAAATACACAACGTTGTCCCTTTTCCTATTGGTCAAGAGATTTCCTCTTTCAGACTTTTCCTCAGCAAGGTGATCTCAGCAAAGGTAAAGTAATAGTCCTGAACCACATCACTCTCCCTTTCTGAGTCTTGCAGATGGCACAATGAAGAATAGAACAATGCGAAGAGATAAGTAATTACCTTGAGTAAAAACAGGACAGCTCCTCAGGTCCCCAATTCATATCCTAGTTGCTCATCAAATAAATCTGATAAATGAATCTGCTAAATAAATAAAATCCAATAGACATCCCAAATACCTAAAGATGGATGCGCTGTCCATGTCAAGAATATTTATATACATTGTTGAAAGAGGCTCAAAGAGATCCCTCATTTATGATGTGGGGCATCATGTGGAATAGGAAAAGGTGCCTATCAACTTTAATCACATCTTGCCAACTGGCCTGGTTTATAACTAAAAGTGGCTGGAAGTTTCCACCTATATGGTCAATTATCCACCTGTCTGTGCACACAATCACCGATCATCCATACACTCAGTTACTCATACTTTCAATCACAAATGTATTCATCCACTCATTGACTAATTTCAGAATATATCCACTTGCCCATCCAAACTACCACACACATATAGTCAATAAACAATGAAGAGGCACTCTAAGTTTACAGTCAGTCCTACAGGCTATGCTGCTAATTTGTGAAGCATGTTATAGTGTTTTTAGTACTGTGTGGCCGCTAGTATGTGATGGGTATGAATATGACTGGCTTAGGAGTGTGAGAGTGTTGTCTGTATTTAATGTGTTTTAATTTTCCATCGTAAGAAAATCTGTGCTTACTCTCATGTGTCATGTCCTTAGTCAATGTTTACAAGTCATAAGCTGGAAATAATTGTGCAGCAATCATTTGTAAGCCGAGTCCTCCTATTCTGTCTGTGAAGTGTGAACCTTAATGAGGCTGCCTGAATATTGGAAATGAGGGCTCAGGGAGGGAATCATGATTCTGTCTGTCCATTGATTTACTTTTGAGAACCGTTGCATAGTGTCTGCTCGTAGGCGGCCTCCTCCCCTTTCCAATGGATCATTGACTACCATATCTTGTGCACAGCCGGATATGTGTTTACTGGAGTCACAAAGCACCAGTCCATCAGTGTTACCCTCCTGCCTACAGGCCCTTTAGGGCTCAACGAAACTCACCTATTTTTTTCAGACTTAGCGTCTGTCATTATATGAGCGGTTCTAAAGCAGTTTTCATTCAATTGTTGTCCCTAGCTGACACCGATCACAGTGAAGCCACTACTACTCTCATGCATGAGACCACACATAGTACATTTGTGTAGCAATGCACACTTTACATGCAGAACAGTGACGATAACAAAAGGAGCTGCTTCACCACAAGCCAGGATCACTTCTAGAAGAGCACATACTAACATATGCAATGAAGATAGCCATACTTGCACACTAGAAGAAGCAGCACAGCGCAACATGCACTCCACCCACTGGTTTCATCACCTTTTAAGATGGACGGGTGGTGGCTTAGGTTCAAAGTAACTTCCAAAATATTTTTCAGGATAGAGGCAGATGGTACTCACAACAATGTCCCATGACAGTACACCCAGGGTCGGACTGAGACAGAAAATTGGCCTGGGCACCAAAATAAACATGTCCCCCATTAGTGACTTAGATAGCTAAAAAAAAGAGGCCCATGTTTGCAAATTGGGGCAGATGTGAACTTTTAAAGACAGAGGGCCCAATGCACAAAAGTAAACTCAGACCTGAAGTCTAAGTTTAGACCTGAAGTCTAAGGGCCCAATTCCTAAATGTAAACTTAGACCTGAATTTTACCTTTTTGAATAGGACCCTTAGACCTCACTGACAAGCTTGAAAGGACCGCAGAGACTACTTGCCTACTGAACCCTAAGGTAGGACTAATGTCTTCCGAGAGCGTGCATACACTACCCCACCATGCCATTTCCATCGGGTGCAGATAACCTAACCAAGGGCCTGATTTAGATCTTGGCAGACGGGTTACTCTGCCACAACAGTGACAGATATCCCATCCGCTGAAATATAAATCCCATTATATACTTAGGCATTTATATTTCATGGGACGGGATATCCGTCACTGGTGGGACGGAGTAACCCGTCCACCAAGATCTAAATCAGGCCCTAAGACGTTTAATTTTTTCTAATCGCCCATATGGCTGTTCTCCAAACCACGTTGCCACACATGCCATGTTCTTTCATTTGTTCTAAAAAGTTTTACCTTGACCGCACCAGCTTTCGGTGCTGTTAATGCTGCCAAAGGTTTTTCGACTGTTGGCCATAGACTTTCAGCAAAGAGCATGTGACGCTGCCACACCATGCTGTTTCCAAGGTGCTGGCAACGTTACTAAAACCAACGCTTTTCTATGCCAGGTAACACTCACTCCTGCAACCTAAACATAACATATGCCCAGACTGTGTTTCAATTCCCTAAGGAATTGATGCTCCACACCATGTGGTTGTTTTACAAATCATCTGTATGGAGTCTACGAGAAATGGTGACCCATGAGGCATGGCAGCCATTAAACATTGAATATCCTGGTGTGTTGGTACCACACCTGTGCTACACATGGCCTATTTGCCTAGATTCACCAGGACATGTACCAAGTTCCCTTAACAATGGGGAAAGGCACATAATATGCAAAAATGTGAATCTTTAGAAAATAACTCTTAGCAAAGTTTGGGCCTGTTGTATTTAGCAGGAAACACACAAGTCTCTGATAAATGATGTCTTATATCTACCTCATCATATTCTCTTTTCAGATTTAAAAATGAAAGATGCAGTACAGGACTTGATATTTGCATCTTCACATTTGACAAGGTAACACACCTAAAACTTGTAAATCTAACCTAAATGTGTCAGTAGCTTTTAACTAAACCTAATTTTCGAGCAATTGACCCCTAACCTACTTGAAGTTTAAAAGTTTGTCTATAGACATTTAACTCCGTTTCTCCTTATGTTTATTTCTATTCCTTAAATACCTTTCAAGAGAATAATCTCTCACTTTCTCTAGAGGGTTTAAGGGCATTTCCTAACCAAAATGAATGTTTTCTTTTAGCACGACCCATAAGACAAGAGTCCATCAGCACTATGTTTCCTTTTGAAGAGCACCAAGTCTTCACAAGAGGTGTAAAAAACAGATTTTTAAGAACATACAACTTAACTAAGTGTATGTTGATTTTTTTTGCCTTGAAAACTTCCCTGCCTCACAGGTTATATATGGGGAGAAACAAGTGTTGGCTAACAAGTGAAAAGGTACTATGAACCATATCATTGGAAATGAAAATCTGCAAATTTGATGTTTGAGAAAAATCATGTGTAATAAAAAGCCTGAAAAATAATATTCAGCATTAAGGAATCTTAACTTTTAGAAAAAGAAGGACACATAATGATATAACTATTTTGAAAAGGACAGCAGGAACATTGACACTCAGCACCCTAACCACTTATACTTATGAGGTGGAGTTGGCCCACCCCCTAAGGAGTGTCACAGAGTTTTCCACACAAAAAAACAGATAACATAATAATAATAATAATAATAATAATAATATTAATAACACAAATACATTAGGCATACTATGGGGCCGATTCCGATTCGGGCCGGAAATCTCTCCGACCGAGCCGGACCCGGAGAGATTTCCGACCGATTCGGACCCGTGCAGCCCGACCGAACGAGTACGATGCGCACGTATGCCATCGGACTTGAGTCGGTCGGACTCCCATTGAAGTCAATGGGAGCCTGTCGTACAATGCGTACGCGGGCTCCCATTGACTCAATGGGTGCGAGGCGGACAAGGGCGCCCCTACAGCGTGTATCGTGGCGAAGCGACTCGCGCCGTACACGCACAGGTAGGGGGACCCATGGGTCCCCGCTGTGTGCGACTCGCGCGGCTACACGTACAGGGGGGTCCGACACGGACCCCCAAAGTACGGCTCCGACTGCTCTTTCGAGCCAGAGTGCGCGGCTCGGTCGGACTGCTCGCGGCGCGCATCGTACTTACCCGGCCGGGGAACGTCTCCATTGCGCGGTGCGAGTCGAGTCCGAGCGAGTCGGTCGGTGCGGTTCGACCCGGGAACGAGTCGGTCGGAGCGGTCGGGACGCCCGGACGAGTCGGTTTGTGAATTCGCATCGTACTCGCTCGCCCGGACGCGCGTACGATTCGGTCGGGAAATAGGGCTCCGAATCGGATCCGGTTAAGCCGAATCCGATTCGGAGCCCTACCGGCCGAGATCGGAATCGGCCCCTATGTTGGGTGAGGAGAGGGTTGAGCCTGCAAAACCTTGCATGCATATTATATTTTGTTTACTGTTCATCTCTATAAAGACAAATCTGCCCATATTACACCAATTGCATTAGTTTTCTCAAAAGCCAATAATTTATATCATATTCAGCATTGCGGTGCAATAGATGCAACCACATATAGATAAATCAACCTTTTTAAAGGCGGTATTTTGCGTTTGAACAAGTCATATGGGTATTAACAAACATGAGTCCTCATCGTTGTTCCAAAAAGAGTCCATTGATTATCAACCCCTAGGCGAGTTGTTCACTTCAATATACTAGTCTTATAGCAAGGTGTACCCCTGTCTGCTGTTTTACATCCATTGTTTTCTTTTATCCAGTTTACCATCGTTTGGCAACCCCAATAGACATCTAGCACTCTTAATCTGAGATAAGGGAAAAGGAAACAAATACCCTCCCTACATCAGTCGTCCCATCAGTTAACTTACCTATTTATTAATAGGGTCACTAACATACCTCTAATTTATCATATTTCTCTCTACTTTATCTTGTACTTACCTAATTTGGAAAACACAGATATACACAACAGACACACAACACTTCCTCAGCAGTAATCATGCCAAAAATCACCCCTTTACTGACTAGCATTGCATGGCCTATACTTCATATTGTTTAAAATAACATCTAAGTATGGCACAGAAAAATATTGTGCTGTGCAAGCATCCATCTCGCATTGGAAAATATGAATAAAGACATAGAAACTTAACAAAAAAGCGACTTTCATAGATCCAAACATTGCTAATTAAAGAACTTATGGTCACAAAGTGCAAAATCCTTAAGGCAGCTGTTTCTGAAAGCGGCATCGAAACATCTAGTTATCACATTATTTCAATCAAATTCTTAAACCCCAATTAAAGACAAATCCAGTCCACATGTTTCTTTTTGCCCTGTGAGTCTGTTGAATCACAGGGATGAATTTGTCATGCAAATCACTGCTGAGGCTTGACTGTCATCAGTAGTGAATGTTGTGTCCTGCTAACCAACAAGATACAAGAGGCCATTTCTGTAAATCCCACGAACACCAGATCCAGCTGGACCATCTGTTGACCCTGCCTCTGGCCTCTGCTGCAGTGAGTCTTGACCACCAAGTACTGTCCCCAAGGGCCTGGAGCCTTGGCCAGTGTAAAAGTGTACTCCTCTTAACATGTTCTAAAACCTGGGACCAGGGCTAATTCACCAAGCCAATCAGAAGAAGGTGCATTGCCACTGGGCCGCAGTTTGAGGTTGTTCCCTCTCTGAGCTATTCTGCAGCAGCAAATCTGATTTGGAGAAAGGTATCCTGCCTCTGGGAGCACTCTTCAACTGCAGCCTGCAGCATTGCCTTGCTAGAAGAATCCAAGCTTTAAAAAAATGGCTAAGTCTGAAGGTAGAAAACTTCCCTGGCAATGGCATGAAAAGTATCCAGCTGGGGAGGGACCTTCTTTGGGTGCAAAATTCAAATTTTTCCCGCTAAGAATTTTGCTGCCAAAAGTCAGCAGCTTCACCATGACCTCATGCAGCAGCTATCCAATGACGTGGGGCCCTCTTCGGCCACAGTCAGCTGCCTTGTCCTGCTGAAGATTTTTTACTACCATTTCAGAGACCAAACCCGAACCTGTCTCTGACCCTCGCTCCATCGCAGTCAGTCCTAATTTGTGCCTAGGTACTGGTTAAGCACAACCAAATGACCGTGGTTGGCGCTTAATTCATTTTGTCTCTATTTTTATGTTTTAACTTTTTAAATTCAGAACTCCAGCTTTCCTTTTTTTTGTTGTTTTGGTGCAAATGTATTTATTAAAATATTCTCTATTTTTCTAAATTGGTTTGGGATTTTTCTTGAGTTGTGTTTTGACTGCATTAATGTTGTGGTGCTGCATAAATAATTTACACATTGTCTCTTTAAGTTAAGCCTGTCTGCTTTGTCCGATATGTACTGGGGGGAGCTGGGCTCTGGTTAATTTAGTGACTTTAGTGGTTCACCCTGACAAGGACTGTGATTAGTATTTGAGGTGGGTACTCACCACCTCAGCTAATACACTCAACTTCTTAAACATGGAAAGACAGACTTGGCACTGTACTACAAACACATGCTTATTGTAAGAAATTAGGTGATTGTTTGAGAGGGATGAAAACCCTACTCAAGCAACAACCACAATACTTGTTAGGCTGAACCACAAAAGTCACTAAATTAACATGTGTGTAACTCTCTGGTAGCTTGGCACAAAAGCAATCTGTCGCAACTTAGGGGTAATGTGTAAAGTATTTGTGCAGCACATCAACAGTAATAAAGTGAAAACAAAGCGTAAGAAAATATCCCAAACCAATTTAGAATAATGGAGTTCATTTTAATGAATATAATGACACCAAAACAAATTAAATCTAATTAGTAGTACCAGAGTTATGAATTGTTAAACTTTTAAGTGCAAAATAGTGCCTAAAAAATCAAAGCACCAAACACAGTTATCTGGTTGCGTGAGACCAGGCCAAAGTCAAAAGTTAAAGCCAACCACGCCACAAGGTGAATTGGGTCCAGTCTCGGTTTACCTTTGGACTTAAAACAAATTTTGAAGAAAAGTTCTTGAGAAGGTAGAGTTCAGCAGGGCACGGCAGCACACTGTGTCGGAGGAGGAGGTGTTGTTGTCAGGGAGCTTTGTCACTTGTTTGGAAGTCAAGAACATCCAGCAGGATGCAGCTACAGGATGGCACCGACTAGTGTTCCACAAGTCTAGAATCCTTTGCCGAGCGGTCTAGCTGAACAGGATTTGTTGCTTTGCAGAAGAATGTAGCAGGGGCTACCATCAAGTCAAGTCAGGTCGACTGGAAATGGACTTTGGGAAGATCAGCTGGCAGGTAGGTCCCGGTCTTCTGTCAATTCTCAGGACACTTTTTGGTGAAATGTTATCTATGTCCCAAGGTTTAGGGTTAAGCAGGAGCAGCACCTCTAACACCACTTTCAAAAGTCCAGGACCTGGGGGCACCACTTGAGGGATTTGGACTTACTCCAGCAGAAACCAGGAGAAGGGTTCAAGGTTTCTAGAGCTTATGTCCCTATAACGCACAAAGGAGGCCAGCAAACTAGCCCTTGGATTCACTTCTGGTGGTCCTGAGGTCAAGGAAATGATCCAGTTCTCCTTCAAGCAGCAAGGCAGGCCTATAAGCAGCAGGGCAGTCCTCTGGTATCAGAAAGGCAATCCTCTGGGGGCCCAGGCAGTCCTTCTGAAGTCTTCCACAGGTCTAGGAGTGTTCTGAAGTGATGTTCTGAGGGTGCAATATTTATACCTGGTGCTAGACTTTGAAGTGGCAGGATATCCTGGCCTGCCCCACTAACTGGTTCTTGAAAGTTCTTCCCTTCCACTGCCAAGGCTCCAAGAAGCCAGGGGTGACAAAAGGCTGATGTCAGAGACCTTTGTGTGTGCCAGAGGGAAGCCCTTTGAAGTGTAAGTGGGGCAGGGAACAGCTCTACCCCCAGTCATCCAGGCATGATGGTCCATCCTGCCTACATCTAGCCCCTTTGTCTCATTGTCTGGCAGGAATACACAAACCCCAACACTAGAGTCATTCACAGTCATGTGACCCAGGACACTGGCAGCAGGCACCAAATGGTTAGGGCGAGGATATGCCAACTTTCAAAAAGTGAAATTTCCAGAATTGTGACTTAAAATCTAACTTAATCTATCCCCGCAGGAGATTAATGGAAGTTGACCTTCAAGTATATCCTCCGAAGACTGATAAACAAGAAAATGCTACTTGAGGGTGCTAAAGCCAAAACTATCTTGTTTTGATTTTGACTCTTCCCAGCTATGGATCATCAACATTTTTTGGAGAGGCATGCTTCATCATTTGACAACCTCTCACACTGGGGTAGGAACAATGCCACCCCAGTGGACTCAACCGAGGGAAGCTAACCAAACCCTAGGAGTTCTTATAAATCTATCCTCAGGACCGTTTTCTAAGGTACTGTTTTTTTGGCAAGAAGAAAGAATACATTTTACCTAGAGGTATACTCAAAGATATTCTTTATTTGACGAGTACCTCTTGTATAATTAAAAACACTAAAAGTCGGTCATATAGTGATGTACAATGAATCACTAGACCGAAAGAATCCTATATTTGTAACTAATTCTATAATTACCAACATGTTTTGACCACTAAAAAAGCCTTATATAAGCCTGAAACAGGTCTGAGGTCTTCTTCAGGGTGAAAGAATCCCAAACAATGGTATACAGTCAAACCACGCAAATAGGTCAACAATTAAACCCTACCAGTCCCTCTATTGGATTAGTAAACCTGAGGAAAAAGGGACAGGACAAAATTCAATGACTGAGACCCACTTCCCTCCTCATATCTGGTTGGGCTTGGAGGTACGTGTTATATTAAAAACATCTTAGTGCATTCACTCATCCTAAACACAGTGTAAGATAATCAGATATACTAGTTGTGTAAAATGAAATTCATGAAAGTATAATCTGCAACTGATAATTGTAGCCCATTAGGGTCTATGATGTTGCAATCAACTTATCTGTCTGCTGTGAACCTCACTTAAGTATCGATGATGGACGATGGACATTATGTGAATTAATGCATATGTATCTGTGATCTGTCGAAAATACAGTTGGAATAGACATGATTCCAATGCATCACTTTAAAGGAATGCTACATTGTAACTGGTGTGATGTATGATGTGCTTTGATCTGTGTTTAAACAATTTTTATATCACCAGTGAGTGACTAAGAAGGAGGAGTCCCCCACACTTTGCCATGAAGCCCATAGTTTAGTATGACTAGGTTAAGTGATGACACCTATATACATGCACACACTGAAGGAGCTATAAGGTATAGTTCTTGTCTATAAAGAAAATTAACAATTGTCCAAAATTGTTACTCTTTTTTTAAATAAATGCTACTATAAGTGATGGTATGACAGTCTACTGATTCATTGTACTTCACTATATGACCAACATTTAGTGGTTTTAATCATACCAGAGATACTTGTCAAATAAAGGATTTCTTTGTGTATACCTCTAGGTATATTTTATAATTTTTTTTTGCCAAAAAACAGGACCCTAGAAATCTGTCCTGAGAATGGTTTTATAAGACTTCCCAGGGTTTGATTAGCTTCACTCGTTGAGTCTACGGGGGTGGCATTGTTCCTACCCCGGTGTGAGAGGTCTTCAAATGATAAAGCATGTCTCGATAAGTTGAGGGTGAGACGACCTCTCAAAAATCTTTTCATGACCCCCAGCTTTGATAAGTCAAAATCAGAATAAGATAGTTTTGGCTTTAGCACCCTCAAGTAGCGTATTTGTGTTTATTAAAATCTGACTTAATCATTAAAGATGATTTTAAATTATAATTCATTGACTCCAAACATCATAAGCCTACCTACTCCCAATCAAATGCTAGCACTTAGCAAATGTAATAAGGTAACCCAATTATCCAATGGGAAAGATAGACCTTACGGTAGTGAAAAACAAACTTAGGAGTTTTTTACTCCCAGGACATGTAAAATTTAAACCCATATGTCCTACTTTTTAATTACAATACACAGAGCCCTATGGACCGTTAGGACCCACCTTAGGATGACTTATGTGTGATAAAAAGGGGCGTCTAGGTTTGGCAAAAGGTTTATTTTCTCAAGTCGAAATGGCACTTTAAGACTGCACTTTGGACTGCAATGACAGGCCTGAGACAGGTTTGCAAGACTACTCAAGTCGGTGGCACAACAAGTGCTGCAGGCCCACTAGTAGCATTTAATTTACAAGCCCTGTGTACACGCAGCACCACTTTACTGGGGATGTATAGTTAAATTAAATGCCCATTCAGGTGTAGGCCACTTTTACCCTGCTTTAGGGAGAGAGTCCACGCACTTTAGCACTGGTTAGGAGTGGTAAAGTGCACAGAGCCCTATGGCCAACAAAAATAGGTTTAGAAAACACAAGGGCTGAAGGACAAATGTTTGAATGAAGACTACACCAAGGATTTCAGGTCTAACACTTAACAGAATTCTGGCAAAAGAGGGAATAGGCAAGGCTTGCATCAAGCAAAGACAGACAAATCAGGATGTCTTGTGAGTCCTATGGCTTAAAACAGGAACAGGCATTAGAGGGCCCAAAACTGGTTTCTTGTGGGAAGCATTTTCCATTTTAAAGGATGCCAGTGGTCTGCTGTTCTCTTGGTTAAGGACTCACCTCCATAAGTAAGTTGTGTGGCAAGGCAAGTTGGTAATGTAATTCAACTAAGAAAAAAGAAAGAATTGTGCACTCAATATTAGCCCTGGTGTGACTATTATTGTCAACATTCTGTACAGGACAAGGAAATAAATGGGGCTTATGAATTTACATTAGTGCAAACAATCTGAAATAGGACCACAGAGTCTAGGGGACAGATATACATATGGTTTGTTTAGCGATTTCCAAATAGCGATTGAATCTAAATCTCTATTTGGAAATTGCTAATTCAAATGTACAAATGGTTGGTATCTCAATCAGCGATCGGTTAAATTTGCATTAATTATTTAGTAATCTGTATTAGGAAATCGCAAATAGGAAAAGTCACTTTTTAGTAGCAGAATGATGACTTCACAATGAGGAAGTCAATAAATACATCCCCTCCCTACTGTTCTGCAATGCAAAGGAAGGTAGTGTATGTCAGGCTTGTGTTTATGGAGGTTTCTTGGATTTTTGGCTTGTAAAGAAGAGGAAATATGCCAAAGGGAGAAGGTGGTAAAGATCTTGATGCTAGAGTGCGTAAGATGATTTCTTTTCAGAGAAAGAGCTGGATATCCTTACAAAAGACCATGTGTCCCATACTGTGGAGCTCTTTCTTGGACAAGGTCAATTCAGTTGGTGTCACACAGCGTACTATCCCTGAAAGGAGAAAAAATGGTACAATTTAAGATTTTGAATAAAGTTGCAAGCCACTTGGCAGAGGCACGTGGGACAGTCAGAGGTCCTTCTAAGCAGTCACCACCAACACCAACTCCAACTGAGGCAAAATCTCGGCCTGAGTGTGTTGTTGGTGTTTCCAACATTGATACCTCAAATCCACCATCTACAACTCAAGGTAACTATATAAAATGCTCATGTCATTACCATACATTAGTTAGCATTTTTTAATACCAATTTATTTGTTGTATTTGAAGAAAAAAATTGTAATGTTGTTTGTAATTTTGTAATGCATTATGGGAGTTGTAGTGAAAATAATGATTCATAATGTTTTTGTGTAGAATCACATGTACATTATTTGAGCTTTAAAAAATTCTCATTCAAAGTAGGCGGTAATGAGAGAACTACATTTAACACTATTTTATTATTTTTTCAAGTAAAGAAAAGCATATTAAAGTACATCTATATATTTCTCACAGATGTTTCACAACATATAGAGTATGATAGCGAGCAAGATGTCACCATATAAAGTCCTTGTTATATTGAGGAATCCACCGAAATATCTGCTGCACAGACACATCAAGTACCATCTAGAAGAAGAGCTATAGTTTTACCACTCCCAGATTTTTAAGATGTAGCAGATGAACCAACCACAGCCAGGGAAACCAGACCAACATCTTTGAGAGCCAAACAGATGTGTTGCAGAATGTTACAGTGCTGTCATAATAGCACTGATTCTAGTATTACTAGTGCTCTTGCTATGGATGATGGTTCGGAGACATCTAGTTGTTTGGGAAGTTAGAGGCCTCAATGCTTTCTGTGCAGCACCTGCAAAAAAGTCAGTGTAAATCTCCAATTATTTTGTATGGATCGTGCAATGTCACAATTGCTTGAAGGCCAATAGAATTTAGGAAAAATAGTTGAGGAATGTCAAATTATGATGAATCACAACTTTGCTAAACTGACAGAATCTATGGTCAAACTCGCAACAACAATGGAACAATACCATTGCTAGAAATTGGGTTGCTATTTGACTGGGTTGTGAGCCCTGGTCAAGCAGCAACCACACTCCTAGTCAGGGTAACACGCAAGCAAACCCCAAATTATCCTGTGCTCACCCTCTGGCAGCTTGGCACCTAGCCATCAGGCTTAACTTTTAGGCAATGTGTAAAGTATTTGTGAAACATTTCAAACAGTAAAACAGTGAAAACGCCACACAAAAAGATTCCACACCAGGTTTAGAAAAGTGGAGTATATTTTAATAGTAAAAAAAAAGACAAAATAAAACAAATCGAATTAGGGAAAGCGGAGATATTGAATTTTTAAGCTTTAGGGTGAAATAGCACCAAAAAGCACAGAGTGCCAACAGGAGATATCTGGTCGCGCCAGAACTGGACAAAGTCACAAGTTCAAGGCTGACCGCAATGGAGCGTGATCTGGCTACAGGGACCCAGGTAGGCCTGCTGAACAAAGTACCTTAAATCCTGGCTGTGGAGTGTTGCGCAGATCTGAGGCAAAGAAGCATTGTGCATTGGTTCTGAGACATGGCGAGGCTGCGGTGCAAGGTCCTGTTGCTTCATCATCAAGGATCCCATCAATGGGGGCTTGCAATGCGAAGTACGGTCTTCGAAGATGCAATGCATAGCTGGCGATGCGTCAGTTTCATGGACCTGCAAAGCTTAGATGTGGAGGCCTGCATCGTTGCCAAGCTGCCGCGAATGAGGGATATGAGGGCCTGGATCAGAGATATGCTGCATCAAGTTCCATCAACTGCAAGGGTGATGCGGACCTTCTGCACCGGGCCCAATCCACGCAGCAGCGGCAATGCAATGATTCTGCTCAAGGATGTGCCGCTCAGCCAAACAGATTCGTCAGTTCCACTGGTAAGCACCTTAGGTTCACTTCCAAGGGTCTAGAACTGGAGTGGCATCACTTGGCAAGGTAGACTCATAGATGGCAGAGTCCTGGTGCAGATGCAAGGTTTTTGGAAGCCTGTTGAGTCCCGAGGCTTCAGATCAGGAGGCCAACCAACTAGGCTTTGGGGTCACTCTGGGTTCTGGGTTCAATAGATGCAGGTCCTGTCCTTCTTACCCAGGTAAGAGGGCAACAGGTAGCAGGTCAGCACAGCAAAGCAGGAGTCCAGCACAGTAGCGCTCCAGCAAAGTGACAGTTCTTTCTGCAGCACATCAGTCCTTCTTCAATCAATCAATCAGGATTTGTAAAGCGAGACAAATCACCTGTGATGGTCTCAAGGATCTGGAGTTGCTAGCTGCTCAGACGTTCTCTGTTTATTCAAACAGCCTGATCTTGAATCCTTTCCTGAATTCCGAAGGCAACGAGGCAGCCCTAAGGTGCAGGGGAAGGTTGTTCCAGGCTTTGGCCGCCAGGTGAGAGAAGGAGCATCTTCTGCTGTTGGCTTGGCAGATCCGCGGTGTCTGCGAGGAAGAGGGAGGCGGATCGCAGGTGTCTGGTCAGTTGGTGGACGGTTATTCGTTTGTTGATGTATGCTGGCTCTTTAGTGTGCAGGGCGTTGTATGCACTGATCAAATTTTGGATCAGGAGCCATTGTAGCTTCTTGAGATGTGGAGTGATGTAAGCCCATCAGGGTAGATCGAGGATGAGTCTTCCCGCTGAGTTCTGTATTGTCTGTAATCTCTTCAGGAGGCGTGCAGTGATTCCTACGTAGAGAGTGTTCCTGTAGTCCAGCCTGCTGGTGACAAGGGTCTGAGTGATGGCCCTTCTGGTGTTGATTGCAACCCACCTGAAGATCTTATGGAGCATGCACAGGGTGTGGAAGCAGGTGGATAAAACTGTGTGTACCTGTTTCTGTATAGATAACTTGATGTTCAAGATGATGCAGAGGTTGAAGGAGTGAACTGTCAGGGCAGGAGAAGGGCCGCGTGCAGCAGGCCACCAATTGTCGTTCCATGACAAGGTGTTGTTCCCAAAGATAAGGACTTCCGTCTTGTCCTCATCCAGTCAGAAACGTTCATCATACATCTGTGGAAGTTGGCTCGGGTAGTAGAGGGATCTTCTGACAGCGAGAAGATGAGCTGGGTGTCATCGGCATAGGAGATGTTGTTGAGTCCATGCTATCTGATGGTGTTGGCTGGGGGGGTCATGTATTTGTTGAAGAGGATGGGGCTGAGGGATGATCCTTGTGGGATATAGCAGAGGATCTTTTTGGATTCTAAGGTGAATGGTGGGAGATGGAATCTCTGGGTTCTTCCGGTGAGGTCTGAGGCAATCCATTTGAGGTCGTTTCCCTGGATTCTGATTTGATGGAGTCTGTTGATCAAGATGTGGTGGGAGACAATGTTGAAGGTGGCCAACAGGTCCTGGAGGATGAGGACTGCTGTTTTACTGCGGTCCAGGAGGGCCCCACCCCACAGACATTGGTGGCTGCGGTCAAGGCTGTCTTGGTGATGTGGTTGGCTCGTAATCTGGATTGAAAGTGGTCCAGGAGGTTGAAGTATCCCAGGTGTTTGCTGAGTTGCTGGTTGATTGCCTTTTTGAGAACCTTCCCCAGAAAAGGGAGCAGGGAAATGGGCCGGTAGTTCTTTGGTGCTGCTGGGTCAGTGGATGGTTTATTCAGGAGGTTCCTCACTTCAGCATATTTCCAGTCCTCAGGGAAGGATGTCGTGGTGATGGAGCCATTTACGACTTTCTTGAGCTTATCGCCAATCATCTTGCTCCCGAGGTTGAAGATGTGGTGGGGACATGGGTCTGTGGGTGATCCCGAGTGTATGGGGTTCAAGATGAACATTGTGGCATGAGCTGTGAGAGGATCCGAATGGGTGAGTAAGTGTTCTGGGTTTGTGTTTGTGGCAGTGATTAGGCTGATGGTGTCGGCGATGGGGGATTGGAGTTTGAAGTTCTCGTAGATGGCTGAGATCTTGTCGTGGAAAAAGTCTGCCAGGTTGTCATACAGTTCTTGAGAGAGAGAGAGATGTTGTTCCAAGTAGCTGTGGGGTTGGAGAAATCCTTCACGATTGCAAAGAGCTTCTTGCTGTGGTTTGTGCTGGCTTCTATGCGGTCTGCTAGAGCGTTCTTCTCTTAGGAGGTGGTGGCACTGGTTGAGTGCTGTTTTGAAGGTGGTAAGGTCTCCTGTCTTTTTGCTAGTACGCCGCTTCCTTTTAAGTTGCCAGCTGTTGCGTTTGGTGGATTTCAGCTCAGCGGTGAACCAGCTGGCTCCCCTGGCCAGGTGCTTTGTTGGCTTGTCGGGACCGATTGTATCTACACATTACGTGATCCTCTGGCAGAAGTTCTTCACCGCCTGTTCTGCGTCAAATGATGTGTCTGGGAGTTGAGAACATTGCTCCACTGGTTTTCTGATATCTTTATCCAATTTCTGCTTGTGAAACTGGGGAGCGTGGTGCCAGTGCTGGTAGATCCTGAGATGGTGAATTGGACACTGTGGAGGTCGGTCCAGGTGAGCTGTGAGACGTGGTTGTACTTGACTCTGTTACTGGATGTAAAAATGGGGTCAAGTGTGTGTCTTGCAAAATGGGTGGGGATGGTGACAAGTTGTTTGAGGCTGTTGCTCATGCTTTCCAGGAGGTTGTGTTTGTGTCTTAGGGGTCATCGAGGTGGAAGTTAAGATGTCCTAGAAAGGTGTAGTGCTTGCAGTCAATAATGATAGGGGTGATGAAGTCAGGATTGGCATTGAAGAAGTTTGGGTGTGGTCTGTATGCGATGGTGGCTCTGGTGGTGCTTTTTCCATCTGTGTGAAGTTGAAAATTGAGATGTTCCATTATCAGGTCATCTGAGGAGGATGTGCAGTGGATGGTGTCCTTGTAGATGAAATTCCACCATCCTGTTTGTTGGTTCGGTCCTGGTATTTTATCTTGTAACCTTCAGGTGTGGTGATGGTGATGTCTGGTGTGGTAGTGGGGTTCAGCCAGGTCTCTGTGAGGAAGATGACGTCCGGGGTGAGGGATTGTCCCAGATCTCTGTGGCATGTTTGCAAAGCAATTGTGTATTGATTATAATTCACTGGAGTTGTTCTGTGGTGGTTTCATTTGGAGCGGTGGGTGCAGTCATATTTGCATTTTCTTCAGTGTTGTTGGTTGCTTCGGTGTTCCAGGTGAAGCGGCAGTGCTGGAAGAAGAACAGTCCCCTGGTGGTTCGTAGAGATGTGTGGCAGCAGTTGTTGTCGATGTGCCTGGGGTCCAGGGCTCAGAGGTCTGCAGCAGTGTAGTTGCACGGGGTCAAAGAAACAAGGTCCTGGCGCTGGGCGTGGTCCAGGTACGGACCGACACAAACAGGCCTGCCTTTGGTGAGTCTTCAGCCTCCGTTAAGTAGGCCCTGGGAGGAGGGAGGGGCACTGGAAGAGGGTAATTGGGAGGAAAACAGCAGGAGCGAGGTGGTGGGAAAAGCAGAATTAAAGCAAATAAAGCTGAATTAGAGCAGAATTAAAGAAGATGAGGCTGACTTAGAGCAAAATTAAAGCAGATTACACTGAGTTAAAGCAGAATTAAGGCAGATTAAGCAGAGGTAAAGCAGATTTAGAACAGAAGAAAATGATCAGTCAGACAGAGGAAATGGAGCAAAAGCAGTAAAACGCAGTAGGATGAGGCAGAAGGACAGTAGAAAGGACAACGAGGCAGAAGCCAGTGGACAAGAGTCACGAGCAGCAGAAAACGCGGCAAACGACGGGGAGCAAGGGAGATGGCCGAGGCTCTCATGCAGGGATTAGCTGAAGACCTGCTGCTTGGAGCAGCATGGGGGAGCTGGATCAAGGACATGCTTTTTCCTGGCAGAGTATCCACAGGACCAGACGTGTACTGAAGTGGTGGTTTTTGAGGTCCTTCTTTTATACACAGTTTTGCCTTTGAAGTGGGGATAAAGTACTAGAGATATGCCTTTGAAGTGCATAGATGCCCTGCCCTGCCAGTCCTGGCTCCAGACTAACTACAAGGGGTAAGCAGCCCTTTGTGTGGTGATAGGACATAGCCTATTCAGGTGTAAATGAGGCTAGGTCCAGCTCCTCCCTCCATCCTGTCAGGAAAGCCCACTCAGTCACAGTTAAGCTCCCATTGTGTGTGGTTTTGTAGGTGGAATACACAAAACCCAACTGCCAACTACACCCAGTCATGTGATCAGAGACAGGCTGCATTCACCAAATTGCTAAGTCAAGCAAATGCCAACTTTCTAAAAGTGGCATTTTCAGAATTGTAATTTAAAATCCACCCTCACCATAATTAGGATTTTAAATTAGGATTCCAGAGATACCAAACATGAGCCAGTTATATCTACCCATTTGAAAATTACGCTTATAAAATGTAATAAGGTAATCACAATGTTAGCCTATAGGAGATATAGGCCTTGCATTAGTGAAAAACAAATGTAAGTGTTTTTCACTACCAGGACATGTAAAACTTAAAATTACCTGTCATACTTTTAAGGAAGCACCCTGCCCTGTGGGCTGTCCAGGGCCTACCCTAGGGGTGGGTGACTTATATGTATTAAAAAGGAAGGTTTGGGCCTGGCAAGAGGTTTATCTTGCTAGGCTGACATGGCAGTTAAAAGCTACACACAGAGGTGCTGCAATGGCAGGCCTCAGACATGTTTAAAGGGATACTTAGGTGGGTGGCACAATAAGCGCTGCAGGACAACAAGTAGCATTTAATTTACAGGCCCTGGGCACATGTAGTGCACATTACTAGGGAGTTATAAGTAAATTAAATATACAAATTGTGGATAAGGCAATGTTACCACGTTTTAGGGGAAGAGCACAAGCACTTTAGCAGTGGTTCGCAGTGGTAAAGTGCACAGAATCCTAAGGCCAGCAATAACGGAGTCAGCAAAAACAGGAGGTCTGAAGGCAAAACGTTAGGGGAATCCACACCAAGGATGCCAGGTCTAACAACCATGCAACACTTAGGGCCTCATTACCATGTCAAGCGGAAACTTTATGCCCGACAGTGTTTGGGATTGGGGAACCAACCGACTCGCGGTCGGCTGCTCCGCCTGACCGATTACGATGCGGAGTCCTAATGTTCCCTATGGTAGCCTGTGTTCTGCCCTACAACATAGGCCCCTAAGGGGAAATGGGGTGTGTGTGGAAAACACTGCACTCTGTCATGGGCACCCCACGGTGCCTGCCACACAGTGCAGGGTTTTACAGCGGGGGTCCCTTAGGTACCCCACTCAGCCCCCAACTGGAGGCCGCAGGATGAAGAGGACCCTGCTAGTTGCCCCCAAAGTCAGTTTCTGACAGCCTTTTCATGTTGGACAGGCCAACTTGGAAAGGCTGTTGGAAATCTACATCGTAATAGTTCGTTCAGAAAAGCTGTTCATAGAGGTGCACAATGCGGTTCCGACCAACACAAAATCTCTGAGAGCCAGTCGGAACCGATTCGGAATGACCGCGTGGTTTACTTTCCGACCGCGAACATCATAATCTGTAGAGCAGATTGTAAACCGACCGAGTCGGTCAGAAGGGTTCCAACGCGGGCTAGGAAATTCCGACTGTCGGGAGGAGGCTTTCCGCCCGACATCGTAATGAGGCTCTAAGTCATAGGCATCACATAAGCATGTTGAGATTTGATATACTGAACAGATCATTTAACCGACTGGCACAGGGTATTACCACATTATCTAGGTGCACTGTAAATGCACAAACTGAGATGAGTCATTGCTGTAGAGATGCATGTCACATATGACTTGGAAAATATGCAAACCAGTACTAATATCCAGGCCTGCTGATTATGAGGTAGGTGATTGAAGAGAAATCAAGCCTTAATAGTTTCTCAATACCTGATGTCTCCAACCTTAAGTGCACATGCTGCCATACATCTAGAACAGATGTTAGTGGTACTCGAGAGGCAGATTCTGCTGAGAAACGTAGTGCGAGTAGAGCAAGAAAAAGCACTAACTTGGTTGTTGTATTTTTCATATGCTGCTATGCTGCTTACTTATGAATACATTATTTTGCAAAACAGAAAACTATATAGGCAAATTTGTGTGTGGATAATTTTTTTTTGCTTTAGAAAATAACAATATGATTCCCTAGCAAAATACATTTTTGTAGTTAAAAAGCATAATAAACATGTATTGTTGTATTTTTTTTTTCACTTACCTTAACCCCTTCCATGCGCGGCCGATTTTCGCCCTGTGCGAGGCGTTGCATTAAGCGGACGGGTTCATGACGAGCTCAGCTCGTCATGCGCACACGAGCACTGCGCAGCATGACGAGCTGAGCTCGTCATGAGCATGGAAGGGGTTAAAAATGTGTTCATAATCTCTATATGACACGCTACACCATGGGTACTCACCAACATTTTCCCAGGGGCCACAAAGTTTGGTCTTTGGTGTGACCGAGGGCCGCACTGATGCTAGCGGGGGAGGGGAATGTAAAGTGGGTGTAGGGGAAGCGAAGCATGTACGACTGGCTGAACTCAATTGCGCAATGTGAAACCAAAAAACATAGGAAGAATCCCAGCTTCTCCACTTGACAAAACTGTGTGACCCTGGGCAATTGTTTTATTTCATTTTCCCTCCTTTTTCTTCATTATCACATATAAGTGGACCTCGCAAAACATGACTTCAGAATGCGTGCTGTACAAACCGTCTCCTGTGCTTGGATGTAATCACTAATGGCATTGTTGTCAGGGTGGGGAGGCATGAACATTTCTAAATTCATGCTTGAAAACCATCACTTTAAAAAAATACTTCTGAATGCACTGCTATATTTTGATTTTCTGAGGTGAAATGGTTCTACAGTTCAATGAAATATACTTTTTGAATTTTGAAAAGACTATTGTATTTTTACATGTTTGCTGTCTTTATAAAGGAAGGTGCTCCTAAAGTTAAGGGCCAAGTTACTTCCTTTTGTTTAACTGCAATTAACCTTTAAATAAGTGCTTGCTGTATATTTAACATTCTTTTAATATTAGTGCAGAGTTAACTAAGCAGCTGCCCAGTGCTGCTGCTGTCCAGGGGCCGCAAGTAAAGGTCAGGAGGGCCCGATTCGGCCCCCGGGCCTTACTGTGAGTATCACTGCACTACACCCTCAGCAGCATGAGGGTCATTCTGTTAGTGTTCTATTTGTAATATTTCTTCCTCAGGATCAGATTCTGTATCAATTTCCACATTATGAAGACCTCTCTTCGTAGCAAGATTATGCTAGATTGCACATGTAGCAATGATTTGGCAACATATTTCCGGACGGTATTGGAGGGTTTCACCACTTTTGTGCAGACACCTGAATCATCCTTTTAGTATTCCAAGAGTCCTCTCTATAACAGAGTGTGTTGTTTTGTGAGCACAGTTGTATCTTCGTTCACTCCTTGTATTTGGGTTTAAATATGGCGTTAAGATACAAGGCCGTAATGTATATGCACTGTCTCCTAAAAAGTTAAGGAATCTCAAATGGGTATGGGTTATGACTTTGGATGCTAAAGTGGGTGTAAAATAATTTATATAGGCTTACTGAGTAGATAACCTTTGCCAAAAATCACCTCTAGACAATCTATTAAATATCCCTCTGTGGCGGAACATATGGGAATCATATGTGCTGCCTGAAAATCGGACAACAAGGTCTGTTATTATATAGGAGGCATATCACACAACTTGAATATTGAGGGAGTGATTAGTTTTGCGGTTTTGAACAATAAATTCATTTGTGGATGGTGGACAGATAGCAATATGTGCAACATCAGCACATTCTATGACATTTGGAAAATGTGCCAGATGATGAAGTAATAGCTTGGTACATTGTAAGTCCTGCTGAGGTGCAGGAAAATAAATGTAATCATTACATTTTGGACAACATAATTTCAAGAAAACTATGGAAAAAATGTGATAACACATTTTGTGAGACTCCTCCTGCTACTGCTTTTACTCCCTGGTAACTTCCAGAGGCTAAAGGGTATAGGCAACACAGTCCCTGGACATGTGTTGAAACAGCATTACCTCAGTCTGTTGGGGTCTCTAGCCAAGGATGTGAATAAGCTATCAAATCCAAAATGACATGACTATTAAGCCTACATTTCTCAAATATCTCCTCCTTAGTTTGATCAAAAAGGATACCCTAACCTAAACATTCTGCCCTGTTTCCTTCTCTGCATGCCAGCAAAAATCCTCATCCTCCTCACCAGTACATACAAAGCCACCATTGTGAAAAGGCTTGATGTATTATGGGCCACTTTAAGTAGGGTGCACTTAATTAACACCTGATTTGTTTTGGTGGTAATTGCATTTCCTAAAACTGCATTTTGCATCCAGTCACAATTAAGAAATGCTTCATACATACTATTTGTGATTCGCTATTTGGGAATTCCTATGTGAGATTCCTTATTTAGAATCACAAAAGTTGGGATTATCAAATGGAAGAAATCGCAAATTATACCTACCAAAGTGCCTTTCATACATTACAAAAGGGGGCGGTTGCATTGCAAATGGCCTGGATTATTTTCTTCTGTGATGTGCACCGACCATTTGCTTCAAA
Organism: Calotriton arnoldi; assembly: GCA_963921515.1. Classification (NCBI taxonomy): domain Eukaryota; kingdom Metazoa; phylum Chordata; class Amphibia; order Caudata; family Salamandridae; genus Calotriton; species Calotriton arnoldi. The sequence continues at coordinate 863,096 of CAWUFW010000379.1, forward strand.
ACTATGGGCCAGATTCACAAAAGTAATCTGAGACAAAATCCTAAACTTACTACTTTTGGTATTCACAAAAGGCATTTAGTAGTAGTAAAGTTAGGAATCCTAACTTTACTACTACTAAATGCCTTCTGTGAATACCAAAAGTAGTAAGTTTAGGATTTTGTCTCAGATTAGTTCTGTGAATCGCCCCTATATTTTTAATGTCCAATTAGTGTAAAAATGTAATGTTATCATCAGTTGACACAAATGTACATTTTGTCTGTTTTGCTTACTGTAATTTATTCCAAGTGTTATTACTCAACTTAATTATACTCATTTTATTAATATCAGAAGAACGATAAGCAGAGTAATGCCTACCTGATTTTAAACGTTTACAATGACTGAGCAATCAAGTCCTGAGCTATTTAACGAGCACAGGCTAACAATCAAAAACAAATTGAGGAAAAAATTGCTTTGCTTTTTTCCCCTGCATGTTTCAAAAATGTTATGCATAATGCCCTGAATATTCACTGGTAATCTTCATTGCCCAAAATGCTAGTGTTCCTCATCACTCTTTATTGAATGAAGTTTGCCTCATCCAGCAAACATGACATATCTATCCTATCCAAACAAAACTGAAACTATAAAGTTGCGGACATGCCTAGATAGGCCTCTCATCTTCTGGAGGAAAAAAAAAAATTGTCTGTATCCATGAAGAGTCCAGAATAACCATGCAACCCATCTCTTCCTGTGCGTCACCCAATATAATAGGCATGGAGGGAGAATGCCCAGGACTGCATTGCAGAAGACTAGGAGTCAGAACTATGAAGAATACCAGTAATCAATTGTGGCATTACTTTCTCATCCATCCTCGGCATTCCAGCCCCTAGTAAGCATGGATAAACCAAAAAAGAAACCAGTGAATACAAGAAGAGAACAAAACCACAGTGGCAAAACCCTCAGCACTCAGTGAACAGAAATACACTCAGTAGAAATGAAATGCCACTTCCTGAGAGCCAAACGCAGCTGGGAGATCACCCCTGACGTGCATAGATGCCCAGATGCTATGCTCCAAATATCCTTTAAAAGAAGCCTCCCTCCAAAGGCTGCCCAACTGATAGACATGTCCTGAGTGAAATAAATCTGGACTGGACTGGACTGGAGAGGTGAAACCCAGAGGCTTGATAACCCAGGTAGATTGTCAAATGAATCCAATTACCTTTTATGGAAATGAAAGGCTTCTTTCATTGACCTGAAAGATCAAAGGTGAAAAAAACTGAATTGGGCCATTGACTAATGGAGGAAATAGGGTAACCTCAAAATGAATTCTTGATATCTGAAATATTCAACTGTGGCGACTGAAAAACGTATCACTCTCTCTGTGCCTGGCCTGACGATCTAGAACCACCACTATAACAATGAAAGGAGGTAAAAAACGTTAGAAATTACATGGATGACAAGTTGTCAATGAATGCACAAGTGGATTAGGTTGCCAAATCAAGCTTTCTTACAACGAAAACAGTGTGACGCATCTTCCTACACCTAGGAGTCTCCCACAAGGCTCTACCTACTCTCTCACGAGCCTATCAAAACTGGATTACGCTAATGTTCTTTATCATGGCTCATCTTTGACAACTGTGAGAAGATTACAGAGAATTCAAAACACTGCTGCTAGACTCCTCTTACATGTAAAGCCACAAGCACACATCTCCCCAGCCTCGAGGCCACTTATACTGGTTACCAGTTGCCAGAAGATCCACTTTCAAGCTGCTTTGTATTACACACAAAGCAATACATGGAAAAGGACTACTCTTCATCAGGAAGAAATTCACCAAATCCATACAACAAAGGAACCTATGCTTCAGAATGGCTCCCCATCTCATAATTTCTACATACAAGCAGCCAAACTATGGAATTTGCTACCCACAAACGTAAGATTCACTGACAAACATCTAAGCTTCAGCAGTTCAGCTAAGAGCCTCCCTACTAGCAGACTATGACTATGCAACACAACAGTGCAACACAACAAGACACTCAGACATGACAAACTATGCTTCTCACAGGATGGATCTGATGAGTCATTATACATTTGTCATTGTACATTGAACGATGCTTCCTGTGACACATTTATATAAGGGGAAAATATATCACACCACACGATATATGTGTATATCAGACCATGTCATAAATGCTGCTTCTAAGTACATATAATGCATATATAGAGTGGTTTTAATCTGCTACTAAAGGTTGAAGAAATGTCATGTGTATATATGTATGTATAGATTAAATACAGTTATTTGAAGAAAAAAAATGCATAATTCCCTACAAAATATATATGAACATCAGACCATGTAAATAATGCTGCTGCTTTGTACATAAGGATATTTACATAGAAGTGTTTACTCCAGCCACTAAAACGTGACCAAGTGTCATGTGTAATGTGAGAAATTGGGTTGCTGGTTGAGGGGAGTGAAGCCCTACACAAGCAACAGCCACAATACATGTTAGGATGAACCACAAAAAGTTACTAAATTAACTTGTGCTTAACCCTCTTGGCACAAAAGCAGTCAAGCTTAACTTAGAGGCAATGTGCAAAGTTTTTATGCAGCAGTACACAAACAGCAATAAAGTGAAAACACAAAACAAGAAAAATCCCACACCAATTCAGAAAAATTGAATACAATGTACTACATTATTTGAAACCAACATGACAAAACTCCAAACAGTAGAACAAGAGATATAGCATTTCAAGGTTTCAAGGTGACTATAGCTTCTAAAGGAACAATGCACTAACTGTGGCAATCTGGTCGCTCCAGACCAGGAAAAAGTCACACGTTCAGGCCGACCGCGATGGAGTGTTGGCCCGATACATGGACCAGGTTAGTTCCACTGAAAACTGTACAATATATTCTTGATTCTGAGAATTGCATCACGCAGTGTTGGGAGCAGAGACACCTGAACAGAATAGGGAGGAAGAGGTCAAGAGAACCTATAGAGGTTGTGTCGACATACTGCCCTGGAAGGGAAAACAACCATGGTGAAGTGAGCATTAAATCAACTCTCTATTCTTCCCAGGCCTTCTTTCTTGACTTCACATTCCAGGGCATGGCTATAGTATTTAGTCCCCAAGGTTGAGGTGAAGGCTTCAAAATGAGGATGGTGGGTATACAGTTTTACACTAAACAAATCCAAACATGGATGGGTGAACACGTCTAAGATGGTGTGGAATGAGGTAGTGGGTAATTCATCAGAGGAACCCCTCACTCATCGATCTCCATGCCAATTCTCTTTCATAGGGTGGCAAAGACACGCATCAGGCAGAGTTCCAACCAGTCTCCAATTATTTGATGCTGGCTTGTGAATTACCTGATAACTCCTGATGGTTGATACAAGCCCAGGTTCCTGGTTCTCAGTTAGAGCATGTGCCTGGACAGGGGACCTGTGTGAAAAGTAGCAAAGCACAGGAAGGTCTGAGAAATGTACTCAGGATCCTTCCAGTTAAATCAATAACCAGATAACATCACCAATCAATGACCCTGCCCTGAGGCAATCACTCAGGGTCACAGGCAACCACTGTCACTGGCATTTGTATTAGGGCAATGGGAGGGAGAGGTAGCAGAGAGATGCTCCCGTCCAGGTGTGCCGGCACCAACCACCACTGAAGGCTTCTGTACATGTGCCAAGAGGTGACAGACCACAGGCTGAAAGGAACACCCATGGAACCACCTGGATGCAGACAGCCACCACTAGCACAACTATTTGCTCCACCAGTTTTATAAGTTGAAAAGCACGGAATGCAAAAGCAGACATATCAGTAGTGATGATAGCTAGCTCATACTGAGTTGCCACTTATGAGAGTGCCTGCATAGTTTCATTGGCTCCGTCTATATTCTGAGTAATGCACCCCACATTTGACCTAAAGCATACACCATGCAGCGAAAACAACAACAGAGGAACACTTTGTGCATCCTTTAGATACCAAGGGTGCCAAACAATACAACTGTTCATACACATGTGAAATCAGGGCATTCTTGTTACAGATGAGGCTGCGGTCCCTGGATCACAGCATACGAGAGCCTAGCAAACAGCATGGGGACAATCAGCACTAACCTTCCCAATCCAGAAAGAGAGCACATGGCCCATACCAATAAACACAACTTCTGTCCAGATCATGATCAATCAAATGATAACAACCCTGACAATTGGCATCTGGAAACAAGAGGGACACAAAGGAGCCACTGATACCAGGGCATCATGGTAAACAGTGCCCAGGAGGTCTGTCATGAGACAGATAAAATAGTAGAGGAGGTCCCAATTTATGACTACTGACCTGGAAGTGTCCAATCTAGGGATCAGCTGCTTACACAGTTTTTGTAGTTCTGTTTTACATAGGATAGGTATATCCTTTCTGGTGGTCGAAGTAAATCTTGCTTAGTAAAGATTTGGAGGAGGAAGATAGATAAGCAGGTAATGTCATACCTCCTTTACTCCACAAAATATAAAACCTGTCATCCCAACTTCCATAAAAGACGAGTAGGCAGTATCCTGCCAGTATAATCCCATTAGTGTCTGTACTGTTATAATGTCTTGACCTCGAAAAACACAAGCTTATAGCAATAGTTCCAGAATTATATCAATTAAACACCCCACAGGATGATTACTGATTGCACTGCAAAACATCTGTCTTGCTGCTGTAAGGCAAAAGCTAGTTAAATCCTCTTATCTACCCACAGATCCTTGACTACTCCACCACCCAATAATTTCACATGAGCTAATAATTTTTTTATGAGCACCTTTCACTGGACAATAAAATTGGCATGTGCTGAATTAGCTTGCAAATCTGAGAACTTGTTGCTACATATCTTTACTTTATATACTACAAGTTAACTATATTTTCATCCTTTCATGCTGATAAACCGAACAACATTGAGTAAGGTAATGTTGTCATCTATCACTTATAGGGCTACAAAATGGGCAAACAGTGGCTGCAAGTCCTTCGTAAGGCACAAATTATTATTACATTAATTACATGAAGATTGCATATTCCCTATGAGGACCCTCGAAAAACATACTGGCTTTGATCTTTTTCACAATTCCAGTATTCTGACTTTACCAACCTCATTGACACAATTATGCCACGTCTACATGTAGCATTGCACACCGCTGTGGGGAGAGTGGCTGCAAATTTAACTTTGTGAACAAAAAGGCCCAACCAGCCAGCTGCTAGGTTGATATCCTGCCAGAACTGCATGAAATGCAAAACATGCAAAGTAGTTTGCATTATGCAAAAATGTCTTTACGATCTGGCCCTAGGCTATTCAGCTACAAAATTGGAATTTTAAAGCCAAACTCCGGAGCGTTGGTTCCCATTCCAGGTGTTTGCAAATTTTGCTATGCTCAGAAACCTTTAAATATTAGTTGGTGCCTCTCCACAGTAGCATCTTCATTGTGCTTTATGATGATGGGATGAAATATAATTTGGGAAAAAGATAATCACAAATTGATGCTCATAGGATACTAGGGACCTCCTCTCTCCTACCTGGATTTAGTTGTATATGAAACTATTGGGACGTGAACTAACGACCAGAGCAGCTGACTTTGGAACTGATTAAGCAAATTTCCTCATTTTGTAAATAAAATGCATCAAACTGTAAACTGCTAATTTCAGTATCGAATAACAAGCACATTTAATACAACATTTCTAGTAGGTAATCAAATTTAGACAATAGAAGTAAACACATGAATTAACATATTGTAATGAATTAAGTTAGCCTAACTGCTTATGTCATTTTAAATGTCGACTTTACTCGTTAGGGCTAAGAAGCTTGTTTTCACGTTTGAACTGTTGTTTTGCACAAGATGTTTTTCTCTTTCTTCCTACCGGAGATGCTGTAAATTTCCAGAGGCCTTATGTCAGCTCGTGAATAGGCATTTGTTATGTATTAGACAACTGATAGTGAGGGTCACACGGGGAGGAGAGGAGATGAAAGGAAGCGCCACTTGTAAGAAGAACTGTCTGAACCAAAATATCTGGTCAAAAAAACAAACTGAGGACATTGTTGTGTAGTTCATTCTAAATATGTGAGAAACTGGGGAGTTTACTCGGTCCGAGTGTTTACTAAAGATTGATTCGTTCACAAGAGGGGGATTGGGAAAATTGTTGCCATTAATGTTTTGATGAATTATATTCACACATGTTCCTTATATTAGGTACAGAGGTTGCTGTAGAACTTAGGAGGCCTGATGACTTTGAGCTGAGAATACCCTTCCAGCCTCTGCTAATTTCCACTGCTTGAGGGCTAAGGCTTCATGCCTATACATTCTTATTCTCTCATTAGATCCCTTCATTTGGGTTTCTGAAACTGACACCTTACCTTGCTTGCTGAAATTATATGCCTTTTTATGCTCAAACTTCATTAATTTAGATTAGGGACTTTCCTTTATGGAACACATTTACTGAATATTCTTCATTCTATCTGTAAATCTTATCAATGTGGTATTCTATCTTGTTTTGAAACATTGACTTTTAGATTTTTTTATTCTGTAATTATGACAAAACTTTAATACACTTTGTGAACTAATGATTGATTTTAATTAATTTGTTAATAAACCCTTTTCAACTCACACTAAATCTCTTTACAAATTCCCTTCAATCCCCAATTGAACTTCATTGTAATTGGCAGTTTATGTAAATGATAGCTCATTATCACCTCTCCTTATCGACTAACAAAGGTCCATAATATGACAAATGATGGGGTTTATTGATGATTTTACTAGACGTTTGAGATATGAGAATCCCCACTCTGGCAGAAATAGGGAACATGGTTCAAGACCCAGAGTTAGCTCAATGCCCTGTGATTCTGAGCAAAATCTTGTAATCTTCTTGTCCCAAAACAAAAAAAGATATAACTTTGAGTGATGTGCTACTGTGCTTACTTGAAGTGCTCTAATGCCCTTGTTGTGCTATATAAAAACTGCAAAAACTCATTTGAAGAAATTGTTTCTGATGACCCATTTTCATCAACACAGTTCAATTGAATTTTTCACGTGAAATAGAATATTTCTTCAGTTTGTTCTTTGCTATTAACCCTTCCAAACTCATCACTCTCTTTCTGCAGGGAGGACCCCTCCAAATCTCTGCTTCCCCAACCATAACTTCTCACTCCCTCAGCTTTTTTTCCTTTTTAGCCCTCTCTATGCTGCCCTCTGCATTATTTTCTGGAGGTTCCCCTGCTACACATACGTTGCAGTGTTTCTTTGTTCACTTAAACTCCTCCACTCCCTCAATGCCTTTTGTTGGCTACCAGTCCCCTTCTACCTTCTCCTTTATCCCTTCTCTGTTTTCCTTTCCTGTTTTGTACTTCTTTTTAATCTCATTGTTTTCTGCTATCTTCTTTTATTTTTTTCTAGTTCAATTTTTTTTTCTTATGCTGTGTGAACATAGAAATAGGAAAAAGATTGCTGCTGCCAATATTATCTTTTTTACTTTAACTATTTTCCTTCTTTTGTTAAAATAATGTGATTACTCTTCCTTTAATACATAATGGACATGGGATTACAACCCACAAAAATCATTGGATTTCTTGGAAAATATTTTTCATCATTATGACAATTCCTAAAATGAAGTTTTGTCAATGTGGTTTCTTCAGGCTGGCTTTCTCCATGTTGGGTTATTGCCATAAAGCGGTATATCTCTGGACTCAATCTAAAAAAATATATGGTTAGTTTTGTTATTAACAGCTGTGACAGAACCTACAAAAAGATCTAAAGTTGAAACCCTGAGTGAATCTTTCACTAATGGGAAATTTGTGAAATAGTCCAGTATTGGTAAGGAAAATATACTCCTGAGCATTGCTGTTATTTTAATCCATGTTTTTATAATGACTATTTTGGCATTAGACTTTCGATTATATTGCTCTCATAACGTTATAGAAAAAATTGATGGCGGTTCCAAACCCTGAATATTACAATGATAAAAAGAATCAAATAGTTGAAACAATTGGAACATTTGTTCAATTTTATGGTTAAGCAAGGAAAGCTGTTAAATGCACTAGGTTCATCCATATATACTTATATTGATCCTGGTATTGTGAGACTATGGGGCCGAATCCGATTCGGGACGGAAAACGTACCGACCGACTCGGTACGGGAATTTCGTCCTACCGACACGTACCGGCGCCGTCCGACCCGGGTAGTACGATGAAATGCATGTGAATCACGACCGACTCGTACGGAACACAAAACGAACGACCGACCCGGACGGAAACAAGCTATCCGGCCGGTAAACCACGCGAATCGAACCGACCGACACGCACCAGGAATCAACCCGAACGAAACGTACCCGCGAACTCCGACCCGCGCAGTACGATGCAATGCGTGGAAAACCAGACCGACTCGCACGGAGCACAAGCCGTACGACCGACACGCATACAAAAGCCAGCCGAAACAACACTAAACTCCGCGACCGACTCGTACGCCGCACATGAAACCTAGCTGAAACACAGCGGGAACGACTCGGAGAACATTGCAAGAGACAACTGTAGCGTCCTACTCGGTCAGAAGAACGTCTCCTACATGCACAAAAATTACTAAGGAAAAAATACAAAAAAAGGGCCAAACAAGCAATCACAAAGCCAATAAATACAGGGGTGAAAAAAATGGAACAAGGACACACCCCCAACTCCACCTATATAAAGGCCACAAATCCCTACCATGATCCTTTGCAAATTCCACTGACCTGCCAGCACAGAACACCATCAGACAGCAACCACAGACACACTCACAGCTCATCCATCACACAAGCCACACACCATTAGCACCTCAACAAATAGCACCCTCACATACACCCAGCAAAACCTACACCCACACACCCTCACCTGCACACACACACACATCAATCCCCACCACTACCCATCACCATGCCCCTAAAGAAGAATCCAAAGTTCCTAGACAGTGAATTGGAAGTCCTGGTAGATGAGATCCTCAGGGTAGAGCCACAGTTGTTTGGCACATTGGTCCAACAGACCGCCATGTCGCAGAAAACCAAGATGTGGGAGAGGATCGTCGACAGGGACAACGCACAATCACCATGTTTGCGCACAAAGGAAGACATCCAGAACAGGTGGTATGATGTGCGCAGGAGGGTCAGGGACCTACTGGAGAAGGGTTACATCCTGAGTCGGCACACCGGCAGTGGCCCTCCTGCAAAACCTGTATACCTCAGGCCCTGGGAGGAGAAGGTGTGGGCCATCCTACCACCAGTGAGCGTATATGGACTAACAAACATCCCAGAGCCTGGTGAGTACACAACTAATATACACAATATGGTGTGACAATACACACACATCACTGTCAAGGGGATAGTCAAACCATGCAGCCTTAGCAAATCCACAGCAACCAAAAGATAATCATCCCAAGATGTGAATGCTAGTCAGACAAACACAATACCTGCCATCTCATAATGATATGTAACTGTGTCATGACATGTACAAACCTAACAACAAATACAGCAAGGCAGTGGCACAAATATAACCAACAAACACTGTCAGATATTTTGCCACCACTAGAACACCACCTCAGAGGGAAGCTCACTGAAAGGAAGGAATTCTGTGTATGCTGGTGAAGTCAGTGTAGCCAATAGCATGATGGGAGTTGTAGTCACAGATATTGGTCACCCTCACAATTGGCCCATGAACACCACCCTGAACCATGCTCACATCACAGGGAGTGGAAAAGGACTGACAAGATGGCTGACACTGGGTACTGCTGTGGGGAGCACAAGGCCCTGCTGGGAACTGTGCAACAACCAACAGCAGGACACCACTGAATTACATCCTGAAAGCCAACTTGCACTCCCTGCAATGGAAGCACGTTCCATGGTGGGATATCTGGCTGGGTGGGAAGGAGGACTCACAGCACCAACCATAGTTACAAGCAGTTCTCCTCACACACCCCCTCAACACTAACTCCACATAACCCACCTGGGAGAATGCAATGCCTCACACTCTAATTGAAGATCCCACAAAGAACCACCACCCTGGGTTATGCTGTGTGAAGCACAGGGACACTCTTGGGACTTGTAGCCAAACAACCGCCAGGACAACACTGTCAGCCATCCTGTCAGCACAGGCACACTAGCCCACAGGGAAGCAAAGTCAAAAGGAAGGAAGTATGGGCATGCTGGGAAGGGGGGTGTAGGCAATAGCATGATGGGAGTGGTAGTCACCGCTCAACATCCCCCACCCACATGGCCCAGCAAGCTCACACTGAAGCATGCACACCTCACGGGCACTGAAAAGCCACTTCAAAGATGTCTGACACTGGCCTCAGCTGTGGGGAGCACAAGGCCCTGCTGGGAACTGTGCACCAACAAACAACAGGACCACATTGTCAGCCATCTTGCCATTGCTGTCACACTCACACACAGTGAAGTCCACTCAAAAGGAAGGAAGAATGGGCATGCTGGGAAGGGGGGTGTAGGCAATAGCATGATGGGAGTTGTAGTCACAGATATTGGTCACCCTCACAATTGGCCCATCAACACCACCCTGAACCATGCTCACAGCACAGGGAGTGGAAAACAACTGACAAGATGGCTGACACTGGGTACTGCTGTGGGGAGCACAAGGTCCTGCTGGGAACTGTGCACCAACAAACAACAGGACCACATTGTCAGCCATCTTGCCATTGCTGTCACACTCACACACAGTGAAGTCCACTCAAAAGGAAGGAAGTATGGGCATGCTGGGAAGGGGGGTGTAGGCAATAGCATGATGGGAGTTGTAGTCACAGATATTGGTCACCCTCACTATTGGCCCATCAACACCACCCTGAACCATGCTCACATCACAGGGAGTGGAAAAGAACTGACAAGATGGCTGACACTGGGTGCTGCTGTGGGGAGCACAAGGCCCTGCTGGGAACTGTGCACCAACCAACAGCAGGACACCACTGACTGACATCCTGAAAGCCAACTTGCACTCCCTGCAATGGAAGCACCTTTCATGGTGGGATATCTGTCTGGGTGGGAAGGAGGACTCACAGCACTGACCATAGTTACAAGCAGTTCTCCTCACACACACCCTCAACACTAACTCCACATAACCCACCTGGGAGAATGCAATGCCTCACACTCTAATTGAAGATCCCACAAAGAACCACCACCCTGGGTTATGCTGTGTGAAGCACAAGGACACTCTTGGGACCTGTAGCCAAACAACCGCCAGGACAACACTGTCAGCCATCCTGTCAGCACAGGCACACTACCCCACAGGGAAGCAGAGTCAAAAGGAAGGAAGTATGGGCATGCTGGGAAGGGGGTTGTAGGCAATAGCATGATGGGAGTTGGAGTCACAAATATTGGTCACCCTCACAATTGGCCCATCAACACCACCCTGAACCATGCTCACATCACAGGGAGTGGAAAACAACTGACAAGATGGCTGACACTGGGTACTGCTGTGGGGAGCACAAGGGCCTGCTGGGAACTGTGCACAAACCAACAGCAGGACACCACTGACTGACATCCTGAGAGTTAACCTGCACCCACTGCAAGGGTGGCATGCTTCATGGTGGGATAACTGGGCTGGGGGAGAAGAAGGGCCGGATGGCAACCAAATACCACCAATGCTGGTCATGCACACACCTCAACATTCACATTGAAATGCCACAGGTTGGCAGGACAATGTGCTACACCAATATCAACCTCTGACTGTCACAATTTAGGAGAATGCAATGTACAGGCCTGCATCCAGAGGTACAGTCACAACTGTCAGGTGTGTGAACCATTGATGCCTGTAGAAACATAACATACAATGTGTGTCTCTTCCAAAAACAGGTGATGATGGGGACACAGCAGCAGACGATGAGGAGTCCCTGTCCCAGGCTCCGGGGGACACTGAGCTCACTGGTGTGGATCAGCCTCTGCCCACCTTGGATGGCGAAGACCTAGCTGGACCCTCCGGTGTGAGTCATCATGCAGCACCAGCAGGACCAACATCTGCACCCCCTGCACCCACCCCTCCAACAACTGCCAACACACAGGCCACCCCTGCCAACACAGACAGACCAAGGACCACCGATGACAACAGCACAGGGACCCAGGCCCAATGTAGAGCAACCGACAACGAGCCCAGTAACAACCCTCAAGTGGGCCCACGGTCAGCTGTGCGTGCCACCGCAGGTCCCGCACGTGTCGCCAGGGGTGGTGGGAGGGGTAGTAGACATAGGTCGCTGTTTGCAGAGGGGTGTGGACTGCATGATGACCCACAACTGGCACGCATTGCGGATGCGTACCAGAATAGCACCGGAGAGGTCAGCCAGGTAGTGGGGATCCTCAAGGACATTCAACAGCAGCAGGCTGCCCATCATGCCCGCTTGGACTCACACATGTCCCGTGTTGAGACACACATGTCCCGTGTCAAGACACACATGTCTGGTATGGAGTCCAAGTGGGACACATTGGAACAACTGACAGCGGTGCATAGGGACATATTGTCATGCCTCCGCCAGATTAGCACCAACATGGCCTCACCTCCCTGTGTGCCCACAACATCTGGTGCTGCAACAACTGCAAATGCCACAGGGAGGGAGGCTGACTCTGGTGGAGAGTCCTCTGCACCGCAGCAGCCTGCACTTGAGGGTCCCCCCCCAAAGAAGAGGGGCCGTCCGAGGAAGGAAAACTGAGAGGCCGATGGGCATGTACATCCCCCAGGAACCCAACACCTGTTCTGGAACTTTTCCTCTGTGTGCAAACTGCACGCCCTGTCGAATGCAACCCAACTCTCCCACATGACATGGGGAGCTTAGGTTGGCCCAATGTATCAGATGACTGTGGACTTTACTCAGGACATTTCTGCTACCAAGACTTCCAACTCACATGGGAACTTTGGATTCCAATACCAATGTACAGCACCCACCATCCTGTGCACTATCCTCACACATGTATGGAAATAAACTCACTAATACACCATACTTGCCTCTGTTGTGATTCCAACGTGGTTTCTGTCATGGAGATGGTGATCTGATAAATGACACTGTGCATGCTAACTGCTACAGCAAGTCCAACACCGTCATGTGAGTCATGGCGACGTTGCACATATGAGGGAGACACACCACTAGGGCTACACAACACATACACACCAGGGCCATCAGACTCATTGCCTACACTGATGTTGGCAGGAAATACAGTGGAATGCACAGACACCACACCTATTCAGAGTCTGTGTCAACTAGCCCACAGGCGCAGCAAACAAATGTCAGTCAGATGTGTGACCACAGACAACGCACATCCCAAAGTGAAGCACAGGTTTATTACACATTTGCAACATGTTGTTTCCACTACAAATGCAAGGTAATCCCACGTGGATGTGGCCACAAAGTCAAAAAGTGCAGAACATAGAAAGTCCAGGGGTGTGTGGCACATCACCTGTAGGGAAACGACTGCTGCCACCCTGAAAGCTGAATCATGGAGTCGGGGATCCAAGTTGACCAAACAACTCTGTAAGCACCCTGTGAAGGACAGACATGACACACAGTCAAAACCACTGAAGAACAGCACAGAACTGCAATACTCATGCCCAATACATGTCACAAGATAACTACACAAACCCAAGTTAGCATGTCAACACTGTTGGGCAGTACAGACTACCTGCAAGGACACATCGCTGCACGCATCCAGTCAAGTAGCACATGGCCACACTCAAACAGCACCAGAGCACCACCCACACATATCATACAACTCTGTAAGCACCCTGTGAAGGACAGACATGTCACACAGTCAAAACCACTGAAGAACAGCACAGAACTGCAATACTCATGCCCAATACATGTCACAAGATAACTACACAAACCCAAGTTAGCATGTCAACACTGTTGGGCAGTACAGACTACCTGCAAGGACACATCGCTGCACGCATCCAGTCAAGTAGCACATGGCCACACTCAAACAGCACCAGAGCACCACCCACACATATCATACAAACTCTAATCATTGACATGACAACTCTCTGGATACTCACATTCAGCTGAAGAAGTTGGTGATGAGCTGTTTGCGGACATCACCATCATCATCATCATCATTGGCATTGTGGCCCAGGCCAGGATCCACCACAGGTGGCGGACGTTGGTCATCGTCATCCAGGATGAGAGGCAACTCCTTCCGCACTGCCAGGTTGTGTAGCATGCAGCAGACGATGACAATCTTGCACACCTTTGCTGGGGCATATGGGAGGGCCCCTCCTGTCTTGTCCAGGCAGCGGAAGCGGCTCTTCAGGAGACCAAAGGTCCGCTCGATCACTCTCCTGGTCCGACCATGTGCCTCATTGTAGCGCATCTGGGCTGGTGTCACAGGGTTCCTGAGGGGTGTCAGCAACCACGGCATGTTGGGGTATCCGGAGTCACCTACAGACAGACAATTGCATATTAGCTGAGTTGGAAAAGTGGGCGGAATACAACATCGCAGAACACACACAATGGTATAAAGTCAGTACACACCGACAAGCCAGGCACGCTGGTTCTGCATCTGTAACATCAATCAATCAATCAATCAAAATATCTTTATTCGAATATAAAAATATCCATAAAAGCACAATAAAACAATTCATAGATGGCAACATATTCATGACAAAAGATACAATACATTAATAGCAATGACTAAAATAGGTCATAAATAACATGATATATCATATATTAACAATCAATGGTAGAGTTTAAATATCAATACAATAAAATACATTTCTAACGGCCTTCATTGGGCACACATAGTTCTACGTGACCGTACGGCCGACTTCAGGAATGATCCGACACGGAAAATTAATTCATCATCCGCCAATTTGAGCACTTCCGTGTAGGCTAACCTGAAGACGGAAATAGCACGTGATTTAAAAAAAGGTATCAAGAATCCTTTTGCAAATTTAAAATAAAAACCGCAAAAGAATAAAAAATGCAACATTGTTTGATTACTGTGTGCATTACATGGACAAGGCAATGCATCAAGATCGGTATTGCAGCCCAAAGGGAAACATAATAAATATTTCATAGTGCCTGCTCGTAGACGAAATAACAACCCTCTTTCCCAATATCCTAAGGGTTTTAAAATATATCTAGCAGGCAAATAAGAACAATTCTCTATGGACATATACCTTACAACTGAGGTTTTCTTGGTCTCTCTCAGGTGCCTTTCGTCGCTATATTTTTTGTACAATGCTTCTTGTATTGCTTTTTTATTAATTAGCTCGGATTGAATTGGATTTAAAAAGATGCGTAAATAATTTACGCCTTTTAGGCTCTCTTTTACAGCAGCAAGCCATGGTATATCCCCGCCCCTCTCACATCTAAGGCAATCCGTTATTATATCTCTAGTGAGGGTTGCCGCAGTGTTTTTCCAAATTGCAACCCAGAACAGTGCCGGACGAGCCCTAATGTAATCTTCAATGTAGGGCAAGTTCAGTTCTTTGTGGCACACATATACCGATGAAGAAATCGGTGCGCCCAAGAGTTTTCTACATAATCTATTTTCTTCCGATTGGATACTACTACATTTGGTGAAGCCCCAGATTTCTGCTCCATAGGTTGCAATGGGAGCACACTGCAGTTTAAAATTTTTCTTAAAAGCTAGGGCGGTTTCAGACCTTTTGGGTTGGGGTAATCCCAGAAGTGTATTAATGCTTCTTGACAGTTTACTTCTGCTGTATGCCACATGTTCAGACCATGAGCCATTTGTAGCATAAAGTAACCCAAGATAAGAAAAAGTGCAAGTGCTTTGTAAACTTTCTGAGTCAACAATAATTTTATTAATGGGGCGCTTTTTAGGACCGCATGCCATTAAAAATGATTTTTTAAAATTAGCCCTCAAATCTAAAACAGCCATAAAATCCACAAAACCTCGTACTAAAATGCGTAAAGCATTCGGGGTGCGTGCCATTAAAACCGCATCATCGGCATACAATAGAGCAGGCAGTGTATTGCCATTTATACTCGGTACGTCGTGGGTAAGTCTTACTAGTGAGTCATGCAAATCATTAATGTATAAAATAAAAAGAAGGGGTGCCAGAACGCACCCCTGTCTGACACCTCTATCAATTTTAATATCACTTGATACGTCCCCATCCTGACTAATCCTCACACGCGCATGCAAATCTCTGTGCAAATATGCTAAAAAATGAACTAAAACTTCATCCAAGCCTTGTTTTAAAAGAATAGACCATAAGCGTGACCTATTAACGAGGTCAAACGCAGAGGTGAGGTCCATGAAGGCGAGATATATGGGAGATTTTTTTGCGACAGTGTACTTGCCAATAATCAAATTTAAGTTCAGACACTGTTCTACTGTACCTACTTTACTTCTAAACCCCAGTTGACACTGCCTTAAAATATTGTCACCCTCAGCCCAGGACCTTATCTTATTATAGAGAATCCTTCCCAGGATTTTCAAGGTATTGTCGATGAGGGAGATAGGTCTGTAACAACTGGGGTTAGAACGATCGCCCTTTTTAAAAACCGGTACGATAATACTCATGGACCACGTGCTCGGGATTGTATCATAGGTTAAATTATTAAAAACGTTCAATAAAAGGGGTGCCCAAAAATCTGGGTTATTTTTAATAAGATCGATGGGCAGCCCATCAGGGCCCGGCGCTTTGTTACCCAGACTTTGTTGTATTGCATCCTCCACTTCCAACAGAGTTATATCTATTGGGGTAGGCGCATAATATTCATATAAGTCCTCTGTACCAATTGGGGCCGAGTAGATTTTAGAGAAATGGGCCACCCATAAGTCGCTGGTTATATTACAACTAATAGCAGTTAGGGGATGTCCTAATGTCCTAATGTTTTTAACTGCCGCCCAAAAACCATTTCCCTTTTTTAAGGATGCACTGCATGCTAAGCTCTCCCAATGATTTTTTAGGATTTCATCTTTCCTTTGTGTAATTACTGTCTTATAATGGAGCCTCAAGGTTTTAACAAGTACCCGATCTCTAGGGGTCATTGACAGTGCCTTACGAAGCTTTCTATTTGCTAAGGAGCAGTCTTTATTAAACCATCTCGGTCCCGTTCTAACTTTCGTAATAGGCCTTGACAACAACCATTTTGTGCCCGCACACAATTGAGTGAATGCACCAATCACATCGGGATTTTGATCCTTAAATGACAGGTAGGTGTCGACAAGTGGCGAGAAGGCAGTTAACATATTATCAAATAACTTGTTGATATCAATTCCTCGCCAAACTAGTCTCAAATTATCTGTAGAGGGTAACAGATTCCTAGCACCACACTCCTTATTGTTTACAGATTTGGGGGCAATTTCCAATAATATTTTAATGGGGTTGTGGTCTCCATGATGGGTCGGTATAACCTCTGCACTTAACAAACTATCTTCTAAGATTGAGGAGATAAAAACATAATCGATAGTGGATGCACAACCCCTGCCTCTATATGTTGGTTCAATACGATTATCTTTATCGGGGATAGCAGCAATATCCATAGTATTAATTAGATTATAATTACATAAATAATCTGATAGTTCTATACCCCTCGTACACCGAGACAAACAAGTGGTCGGAAATATTGGTATATTATTACTCATTGGAATCCTTGCATTAAAATCTCCCCCACACAAATACCGACAACATTAGTAAAAACCTTAAGGTTTTGTAGGGTTAAAATA
The DNA here is from genome assembly GCA_963921515.1 of Calotriton arnoldi. Taxonomy (NCBI): domain Eukaryota; kingdom Metazoa; phylum Chordata; class Amphibia; order Caudata; family Salamandridae; genus Calotriton; species Calotriton arnoldi. The sequence continues at coordinate 880,737 of CAWUFW010000379.1, forward strand.
AAATTAAACAAATTATTAAACATGATATTTGGCACCGAGTAAAAATCATTGTTGTAAAAGTTAATTAAACATATGGAAATACCCCTCGTAAAAATCAAAGCTTGTATGTTATCATTTCTTGTATCTAAAACATTCACATTGCCACCCGTTAAAATATTCACCCAAATCGAGAGCCCACCAGATGGTCGCCCTACCTTGGGGACCGGGACAACATTATTAAAACACTGGAACCCTTCTAAGTAGAAATCCCGAGTGGCCCAGGTTTCTTGCATCATTATGATGTCCTGATTTTCAACTATTTCAATCCAGTCTGGTAAATTCATTTTGGATGCCAGACCGGCGACATTCCAACTAAGTATACTCAGTTTAGAGTTGATGCCAGACCTAGTTGGATTTAAATGTCCTACCAAAGGGCATTCATCAATTGAACTATTAGTTTCAATAGGTGGCTGGGCGGGTACAAGTCAATCTTGAGTGTATAAAGAGGACAGAGGCAAAAACCTATTATGCCTCGATAGAAAGGCACCAGCATTCATTTGTGAGCTAAAAATTGGTTTATAGAAATATCCCAATGGGAGCAAAAAGATATTGCTGGGCCCCATACCTGTATCTTCCTGAACCTTTAATAGGGATTTCACCAATGCAGGGTTACGAAAATTAACAACGATACAGTCCCCCTCGATATTTTTAACAGAGGGCCCAACCCAGCTTATCCTTCGTACCATGATAATATTATTTGCATCAGCCACCTTATACCCCTTATGTTTGGCTAACCAATCAACGCACTTATTGCGAAGTTGGTACCATGTCTCAATTTGATTTTTCTTTAGTGGAGGTACACCTGCAAGTACGCAGACAAATGGACAGGATGCAGGTGGAAGGTTCAATATATCTTTACTGGCTTGAGTATCTATATTGTTTACTTGGGATAAAGTCCCCCCATGTATATTAAGATCCCTTGTGTTTGAACTCTCTGTCGTGGCACACATAGTGCTACTAAAATCAGGTTGTGTGTGTAAAGTTGTAACTGGCAAAATATTTAATCCTACAGTGTCAGGTATATTCCCTGGTGTAACAATATTCTTTGCTATAGGGCACCCTGTTACCTTCTCACAAGTGGGACATGTCCCAGGTGGTAGTAACAGTGAGGCTAGTGGAGCAGGGACATGTAACTGAGGGACAGTATCAGCCACTATCAGTCTTGATTCCACCCCTCTACTAGAGCAGGTTTAACATTCTTGAGTTGGGAGCATAATTTATTTGACAGAGTATCCAGCCTATCAAGCCGTTTCCACAAAGCACAGAAATTGGAATCAATCAGATCTTTAATTTGCCCAAAAATGCTATTAATAACAGTGTCAATAAAAGTCTCTCCCAAGCCGTTATATGGAGAAGAGGGCAATATAATACTCGTCTGAGTGCCAACAGAGTTCCTTAGTTCTTCATAGTAAGGGGAGATAACAGATTCAGGATTCAAAGACTGAGTCTGTGAAGGTTTATGTAGCCAAGTGCTCATAGCAGAACGAGTGGAACCGGTGCGAGGTGGTTGTTTTCTCTTCAAAGGGGCGGGCTTTACTATTTTCCTCTTCCTCTTTGCACCCGCACACTCTATAGCACAGGTCAAGGGAGAATCCTGATCAGTAATAGTACTGATAGCCTTTGGGCTCTGTGTCAAAATTGCTTCATGTCCAGACATAGAACCGGTGGCAGAAGTTGGTAAGCTCATCGGATGAGCATTCCGAGCACTACTGGGCAGGAGAGAGCCAACTGTATCAGCCAATTCAGGCCCTAACATAGGACCATCATGCAAAGCCTCAATGCCAAGGGATAGTCTCCTCTCTGTTAAATCAATCTCGTTAGAGACTATATTCACCGCCCTTTCCAGCATACTGTCTATACTTGTAATATCTGGGCGGGAGGGTATTGTATCAGTTCTCTTCCCCATATTTAAAAATTTAAGCAGCCGGGATACAGGTGATCAAGAGGCAGTGCTCACCTAGGTCAATGCCACCAACGAAAGAGAAATGGCCCAGCCCGGCCTCAGTCGGACACTGACGGGCAAGGACGGGCCCGCCCTTGGCCCAAGCTTCGCCCGGGCGCTGCCCGCGCGCGTCCCGCGCTGCAGAGGGCCGGGCCTCAACTTATTGCGCCTCCTGGCGCCGCGGTGACGGTGACGGTGACAGCGGGCGTCCTTCCCTGTGCCTGCTGGGATATGTAGTCCTCTAGCGCCGTTCCCCTCACGGCTGGCAAGAGGAGAGAGAAGACTGAAGAAAAGCCGTTCCCCTCACGGCCGGCAAAAGGAGAAGAAAGGCTGGGGCAGAGCCATTCCCCTCACGGCAGTGACTGCTGGTAAGTGAGCGCGTCTGTGACATCATCCTCAGGATGCGACTACTCCTCATCACGTAGGCATTGTGTGCCGAACCGGGGACACGGGCACACACATGTGTGATGGTCATATCTGCAAGACATACCACCAGAGCATTGATCGAATGGTAATGTTTACGGTTCCGGTATGCCTGCTCATGTGCCTGTGGTGGTACCTGTGAGAAGTTGGCCTGGTATATGCTGTTCACTAATTAAAGTGGACACCTTGCACCAGAACAATTCGACTCTTATGGTAGATAGGTTTAAGACAACCTTTATAGAAAGCTATCCTAGTGGTAGCTGTGGAGAGCAGTCTTCAGGCTAAGTCATGAAGGAATGTAAAGCAGCTTGTTTTACCACACAATCTCTTGAATCACCAAATGAAAAGACACCACACAGGTATATATATCAAATATATATGTATTTATTAATAAACACTCTCTACTAATCTCTTTATGAGATTAGAAGTCAGGAACATATGTACAAGTCAAATATTATCAAAATAAGTTTAGCACAATCGAATATCACAATCTCAGTTTGCTAGACCTAGGTCTAGGGCATCTAGAATCGAGGGACCCCCAAGAACCACCCCAGGTAGTTGTAGGAGACCCACAGGGGACGGACGCGGTGACCTGGCACCGGTGCGAGTCCTGTGCGAGTCTATGCGCTCAGACGCGATTGAGATTTCAATGTTAAAGGTCCCTTGCGTGTTCGAGGCGAACACACCGATCGGTCCTTGTACGAGTCGAAGGACGCGGTCACATATAGAGATGCAAGGGAGATGGACGCGCTGTGTCTAACACAGACGCGAACCTTGTGCGAGTCAGTGCAATGGAGATCTCAGAGTTACAGGCCCTTTGTGTGTTCGAGGCGAACACCGATCGGACTCAGTACGAGTCGAAGGATACAGTTTTAGATAGTGTTACAAAGGAGATGGACGCGGTGTGTCTAACACAGACGCGAACCCTGTAAGAGTCAGCGCAATTGTCGCACTTAGAAAAGGAGAGTTTTAGGACACTTCTAGGGAAGCTACAAGCAAGTCACTTACAGGGTAAGTAGTTCTAGGGCCCACACCCACAGGAGCACCGTAGTGCTGAAGTTACCTCACCCAGGGGAGCCGGGTGCATAGGTGTTCTTTGGTGTCGGGTCGCGGCGTCGTTTTCAATGGGAGCCAGTGAAGACTTGCTGCTTGCGGCGACAGGAGAAGTGTCCGGAGGAATCCAAGCCTGGATTCAGAAGATGGAAGACCTGAAAGCAGAGGGGACAGTGTTCAAAGTCACTTGGCAGTGACTCGGGGCAAGGAAGATGGATGCCCACCGTCGTCGCAAGATTCAGTTTGTTCGCAGTTGCCTTCACTCTTCAGCCACGAGGTCCAGGAGGCGTCGACCATGACCAGGAGCTGGATTCGGCGTGGGCCACGATGTCTGCAGCTTACTGCGGTGTCGGCAACTCGATCGGAGCCAACAAGCCTTGGTAACAGCAAGTCTCAGGGAAAGTATGAAGAGGCAATGGCGCAGACCAGCAAGGTCTGGGGGACTCACCCAGCGAGGGTAAGTCAGGGCGGGCCTGGAGCAACCAGGGGAGCCCTTTGGTTTCTTTAGTAAGTCTTCTGGGGACCCACAAGCCGGCTGGCAAGGGATCACGAAGACGCCTCAGGAGGATTCGCTCACAGGGGCCCACGGTCACTCGGGACATGGTAGGCCTCTGATCTTTGGAGGGATTCCTGCGGGAGGCTGGGACCACACGTGGTCTAAAGCACAAGTTCGTGGAACATTGTGAAAGGGTTGCACTTGACAATAGTGCACGGTACCCAGGGGTCATGGTTCCTCATTACTCATGGGGTCCACTGGCCTCAGCTTCGCTGGGGCCTCACGATGTCCTTTGCGAAGTCAGGAAATCCACTTCTTGGGCTGCAGGGACTTCGGACTCCGGCGGGAGCGGTGTAGTTTGCGACTGTTGTTTGTAGTTTTTGGTGCCTGCCAAGCAGGGGAGTCACTCCTTGACTCCAAGGGAGATTCTTCAGTCTTCCAAAGGTAGTGGAACGTCGAAGGTCCGGGATTCTTCTTCAGAGCGTCGTCCAGGAAAATCTAGGGTGCAATGCACAGGTTCCCCCTCTTATACTAAAAGAAAGGGAGGGACTAGCTCTATGACCCTACCTATGGGAGGGTCAGGGGAGTGGGCGGCTACACCCACTTCCCTTTGTCCAGTTTCGTGCCAGAGCAGGGGCAGGTAGCCCCTGAGCCGGTTTGAACTGGGGTATGCACAGAGGAGCCTTCTGCTCCCCCAGTGCAGGACTTCAAAGCACTCTAAGAGTGCACCCACCCAGCCCCAATACACTAAACCCTGTCTGGAAGGTGGTCACACCCCCTTGGGACAGGATATCTATTGTTGGGCTTCCTCCACTGCGAGTGTTGGTCATCAGCAGGAGGGCAGCCCAGTGTCTGTGACTGGTGGCATCCATTTTGTGATGCCAGGGCTCTGCAGGATTCTACCGCGTTTCCACAGTAGGTACATGTCTATCCCTCTAGAAGGGTGGAATGCTACCCCCGCCGCCAGGACTGGTGGGGTGGGTAGTATTGCAAGATGTTTGACACCAAACACGACATGTTTCGATGCAGCCATTCCAAAGTTAGCATTTTACCCCGAGGATATAATGCACTTAAAAGTATATGGTTTAACTGCATCCACAAACAGCACCAGAGAATGGACTCTGAGAGCTGCAGAGGGGCCCTGCTCAGGCAGAGGCACCCCCTCACATAGAAGCCAAGCACCCTGCCCTCAGGATTGATAGGGCCTGCCTTAGGGGTGACTGATAGGTTTATATGTGTGTGTAGGAGAGATATAGGGGACCTATATCTCAGTGAGGGGTGCTAGCACTTCCTCACCCAGGCTGCAGTAGTAGGCCTGTGGTGTCAGATTTAGTCTGCTTCCCAGGGGTGGCATAATACATGCTGCAGCCCCTGGTAGGCCTGTGAAGTACCTATGCCCTTAGCACCTAAGGTACCATATACTAGGGACTCATAAGGAACCACAGCATCCAATCACTAGTGCACCTAGAGTGCACTCCAAGTCGTTTAAAGAGAAAGCAGATAGGCTGGGGACCTGAATAGCAGGTTCCCAGCCAAACTAAGTCAAAAACCAACAAAACACCAGGAAAAAAGTGGGGGCAACCATGTAGTCAGATTCCACCTTCCTACATAACCCCCCAAACGAAAGGAGATGAGGCTAACCTTGTCCAGGTGAGCCTGTATTTACTGAGTGGCCATATAAGGAAGTACCTGCACTAGCATGGTTACCCCCTGTCTTATGGTCCACTAAGTTATCCCTCACCCTAAGGGTATGAGAGGGTCTCCACCATGGGGAATTACTACCTGTGGGGTGTTTTGGTAAAGGACAAGGCTGATGAGGTGTCTGAGCAGGGAAGTGAGACCCTAGGGAAGTTGGTCTCAGTTTCCTCAGATCACTGGTCACCATGTATGCTTGTCTTTCCATGACTGAGCTGCACTTTGCTCTAAGGGTCAACCTTTGGCTGCCTACAGCTGTGGGTTGGGTCCCTTTGGGTAGAACACTGGAGGGACATGGCAGGTTTGGAACCTTTTGGTTCCAGGTTTGCCCTTGCCTAACAGAGTCCTTCTGGGGAAGGTCCCTACACAAAGGTATGGGGGATCCCTCAGTGTGCGGAGGAATTTTCACCTGGCTAGGGCTACTAGACTGGGTGCCCCTAATCTGCGGATGGGGGGGTTCCTCTGGACAGGGGGCCCTGTGGGGTCTACTGACCTCCCTGACCTCTGCAGCCCTGGGCTGACTGAGGCAGGGTAGAGAGGGGCAGGTTACCTGCTCCAGACTGGGTACCACCTTGGAAGGGTCCTCTGCCATCAGGGGTGGGGCCAGGCCAGGCCTGACTACCTCTGGGGCAGTTCCTTCACTAGGGGTAGGATCAGTTCCCTGAGGAGGCTGACCCTTACCTGCTGTCTGGGGGGAAGGAGACTTTTCTTCAACCCCTGTGCTCTCTTTGGGTGGAGAGTGGGCCATTCTTCCAGGCTCCATCTCTCCAGCATTTCCCTGGGCTGGGGCTGTGGCCATCACAGCCCCACTAGCTTTTTCAGGGACGCCTAGCATCTTCAGATGGGTTTGGTGTTCAACTTCAGCCCAGGCTGAAATCTCCAGATCATTGCCCATCAGGCAATCTACGGGCAAGTTGGGGGACACTGCCACTCTTTTTGGGCCTGTGACCCCCTCCCAGCTGAGATTGACTATGGCCATGGGGTGATCTGTCCTGACACCATCAATGTTGGTCACCTGGTACTTAAACTCAGGTAAAAGCTGGTGAGGGGGACTAGTTTCCCTGCCACCATGGTGACGCTAGCCCCTGTGTCCCTGAATGCCACAGCCTTCCGACCATTAATCATTGGCTCCAGTCTGTACCTGCCCAATGCAATGGGACCCATGGTAAAGGTGGCAAATCCTATACCACCATCAGAGTCTGAGGAGTCTGTTGAGGGGGACCTGTCTAAACTAGGGCCCACCTCTGTTCCCCTTGCAAAAGCACCTAACTTTTTGGGTGCACTACTCCCAACTGGAGGATTACTACTGGTAGTACCAGGAGGGGTGGTAGTAATAGCTGGAGGAACAGTTTCTTTATTGCCAATCCTGGGGCAACTGGGATCAGTTTTCCAGTGTCCAGGCTTTTTACAGACATGGCAATATGGTTTCTTTTCAGGAGAGGAAGGAGTTTGGGACCCACCCCCAGAAGAGGACTTTTGGGGCCCTGTAGTGGACTTATCCTTAGATTTATCCCCACCTTTCTCTTGGGACTTGGTAGAATCTTTCTTCTGGTCACCACCCTGATTCTTAGGCCTCACCCTGGTTCTGACCCATTTGTCTGCCTTCTTTCCCAATTCTTGGGGAGAGGTCAGATCAAAGTCCACCAGGTACTGGTGCAAAAGCTGGTTTTGACAATTATTAAGGATCTGCTCCCTCATAATCAAATTGTACAATCCTTTGAGATCAGTAACCCTACTGCCAATCAGTCAACCCTCCAGAGCCTTGGTTGCACAATCTACAAAGTCAGTCCAGTCCTGAGTCTGTGCCTTCTGGGTGTCTCTGAACTTCAACCTGTACTGCTCAGTGGTTAAGCCAAACCCATCTATCAGTGCACTCTTCAGGACTTCATAATCATCAGCATCCTCTTCTCTAACAGTGAGGAGCTTGTCTCTACCTTTGTCTGAAAAGGAGAGCCACAGATTGCTGCCCACTGCCTTTGGGGGACCTGCTGTACTCTACAGGCCCTCTCCATAGCAGTTATCCACTTGTGGATATCATCCCCACTCTGGTAGGGAGGAACAACCTTGCTCAGGTTCCTATGGTCTGGAATAGATTCTCTGCCTCTAGGGACACTGTTGCTGCCACCAAGGGGTTCTAACCCCTCTCTTCTAGAGGCTCTCTGGATCTCCAGGGCTTCTCTATCCAGTGCCAACTGCTTGGTTCTGAGGGCAACTCTTTCTTCCTCATACTGCAGCAGTTTGCACATTCTTTCAGAGGAGGTCTCTCTTATGGGAAAGTATGAGTTCCTCTGGTGGACAAATTCTCTGCCAGAGTGATAAGAGTGGTCAGACTCCCTGGAAGGGGACCTATGCCTCTCCTCCACTCTGTCAGCTCTCTTAGGGAGAATTCCTCTGTCCTTTTCAGGCCCCTTGAGGCCTGGCCCTTCAATCACAGAGTCCTGGTCATTCTGATTTTCATCATCTGACCCAGATACTCTAATTGACCCACTCACTGATTCAGACCCATTAGCTCCTAGAGCCAATCTAAGATCATCTGCTGTCAGCAGATCTATCAGGTGTAGGGTTGAGGGACTCTGTCCTAGCCTCAGGTGTCTTTCAACACACATGGCTCTCAAGTCAGAGAAAGCCATGTCCTTATACTGAGGCTGAGTGGATCCACTGGTTCCACCCTTTAAGGACATTCTAGTGTTGTGCAGTGTTGTACTACCTACACTAGTTTGTGGCCTACTGATACTAGCTTGAGCTGTGGAAAGGGTGTGCTATCCCTTTGCACACAGCTCTAAGTTCAGTAGAACTTATTGATACTAAGCTTGACTTTATATGTACCTTAAGTACCTATAGTGGTTTTCAGTTAGTAATTCAAATAGAGATTTTCTGGTAAAACATTAGCAAGCTGAAATCCCACACGCTGCCCACCAATGTGAGAAGTTGGCCTGGTATATACTGTTCACTAATTAAAGTGGACACCTTGCACCAGAACAATTCGACTCTTATGGTAGATAGGTTTAAGACAACCTTTATAGAAAGCTATCCTAGTGGTAGCTGTGGAGAGCAGCCTTCAGGCTAAGTCTTGAAGGAATGTAAAGCAGCTTGTTTTACCACACAATCTCTTGAATCACCAAATGAAAAGACACCACACAGGTATATATATCAAATATATATGTATTTATTAATAAACACTCTCTACTAATCTCTTTATGAGATTAGAAGTCAGGAACATATGTACAAGTCAAATATTATCAAAATAAGTTTAGCACAATCGAATATCACAATCTCAGTTTGCTAGACCTAGGTCTAGGGCATCTAGAATCGAGGGACCCCCAAGAACCACCCCAGGTAGTTGTAGGAGACCCACAGGGGACGGACGCGGTGACCTGGCACCGGTGCGAGTCCTGTGCGAGTCTATGCGCTCAGACGCGATTGAGATTTCAATGTTAAAGGTCCCTTGCGTGTTCGAGGTGAACACACCGATCGATCCTTGTACGAGTCGAAGGACGCGGTCACAGATAGAGATGCAAGGGAGATGGACGCGCTGTGTCTAACACAGACGCGAACCTTGTGCGAGTCAATGCCTTGGAGATCTCAGAGTTACAGGCCCTTTGTGTGTTCGAGGCGAACACCGATCGGACTCAGTACGAGTCGAAGGATACAGTTTTAGATAGTGTTACAAAGGAGATGGACGCGGTGTGTCTAACACAGACGCGAACCCTGTACGAGTCAGCGCAATTGTCGCACTTAGAAAAGGAGAGTTTTAGGACACTTCTAGGGAAGCTACAAGCAAGTCACTTACAGGGTAAGTAGTTCTAGGGCCCACACCCACAGGAGCACCGTAGTGCTGAAGTTACCTCACCCAGGGGAGCCGGGTGCATAGGTGTTCTTTGGTGTCGGGTCGCGGCGTCGGTTTCAATGGGAGCCAGTGAAGACTTGCTGCTTGCAGCGACAGGAGAAGTGTCCGGAGGAATCCAAGCCTGGATTCAGAAGATGGAAGACCTGAAAGCAGAGGGGACAGTGTTCAAAGTCACTTGGCAGTGACTCGGGGCAAGTAAGATGGATGCCATCGTCGTCGCAAGATTCAGGTCGTTCGCAGTTGCCTTGACTCTTCAGCCACGAGGTCCAGGGGGTGTCGACGATGAACAGGAGCTGGATTCGGTGTGTCCCACAATGTCTGCAGCTTACTGCGGTGTCGGCGACTCGATCGGAGCCAACAAGCCTTGGTAACAGCAAGTCTTGGGGAAAATGTGAAGAGGCAATGGCGCAGACCAGCAAAGTCTGGGGGACTCACCCAGCGAGGGTAAGTCAGGGCGGGCCTGGAGCAAGCAGGGGAGCCCTTTGGTTTCTTTAGTAAGTCTTCTGGGGACCCACAAGCCGGCTGGCAAGGGATCGCGAAGACGCCTCAGGAGGATTCGCTCACAGGGGCCCACGGTCACTCGGGACATGGTAGGCCTCTGATCTTCGGAGAGATTCCTGCCGGAGGCTGTGACCACACGTGGTCCAAAGCACAAGTTCGTGAAATGTTGTGAAGGGGTTTCACTCGACAATAGTGCACGGTACCCAGGGGTCGTGGTTCCTCGTTACTCTTGGGGTCCACTGGCCTCAGCTTCACTGGGGACTCACGATGGCCTTTGAGAAGTCAGGAAATCCACTTCTTGGGCTGCAGGGTCTTCGGACTCTGGCGGGAGCGGCATAGTTTGAGACCGTCGTTTGTAGTTTTTGGTGCCTGCCAAGCAGGGGAGTCACTCCTTGACTCCAAGGGAGATTCTTCAGTCTTCCAAAGGTAGTGGAACGTCGAAGGTCTGGGATTCTTCTTCAGAGCGTCGTCCAGGAAAATCTAGGGTGCAATGCACAGGTTCCCCCTCTTATACTAAAAGAAAGGGAGGGACTAGCTCTATGACCCTACCTATGAGAGGGTCAGGGGAGTGGGCGGCTACACCCACTTCCCTTTGTCCAGTTTCGCACCAGAGCAGGGGCAGGTAGCCCCTGAGCCGGTTTGAACTGGGGTATGCACAGAGGAGCCTTCTGCTCCCCCAGTGCAGGACTTCAAAGCACTCTAAGAGTGCACCCACCCAGCCCCAATACACTAAACCCTGTCTGGAAGGTGGTCACACCCCCTTGGGACAGGATATCTATTGTTGGGCTTCCTCCACTGCGAGTGTTGGTCATCAGCAGGAGGGCAGCCCAGTGTCTGTGACTGGTGGCATTCATTTTGTGATGCCAGGGCTCTGCAGGATTCTACCGCGTTTCCACAGTAGGTACATGTCTATCCCTCTAGAAGGGTGGAATGCTACCCCCGCCACCAGGACTGGTGGGGGGTAGTATTCCAAGATGTTTGACACCAAACACGACATGTTTCGATGCAGCCATTCCAAAGTTAGCATTTTACCGCGAGGATATAATGCACTTAAAAGTATATGGTTTAACCGCATCCACAAACAGCACCAGAGAATGGACTCTGAGAGCTGCAGAGGGGCCCTGCTCAGGCAGAGGCACCCCCTCACATAGAAGCCAAGCACCCTGCCCTCAGGATTGATAGGGCCTGCCTTAGGGGTGACTGATAGGTTTATATGTGTAGGAGAGATATAGGGGACCTATATCTCAGTGAGGGGTGCTAGCACTTCCTCACCCAGGCTGCAGTAGCAGGCCTGTGGTGTCAGATTTAGTCTGCTTCCCAGGGGTGGCATAATACATGCTGCAGCCCCTGGTAGGCCTGTGAAGTACCTATGCCCTTAGCACCTAAGGTACCATATACTAGGGACTCATAAGGAACCACAGCATCCAATCACTAGTGCACCTAGAGTGCACTCCAAGTCGTTTAAAGAGAAAGCAGATAGGCTGGGAACCTGAATAGCAGGTTCCCAGCCAAACTAAGTCAAAAACCAACAAAACACCAGGAAAAAAGTGGGGGCAACCATGTAGTCAGATTCCACCTTCCTACAGTACCAAAGCCACATGTGTCCCATCAATGGAGCCAATGACATGTGGCATCCTCCCCAGGGCATAGAAGTCACTCTTGACGTCAGTGAGTTGTTGACGTGTTGGGAAATAGATGTACTGGTTCAGGCATCTCAACATTGCCCCCAAAACATTGCGTAGCACACGGCTGAACATAGTCTGTGACATCCCACCAGCAGTCGCCACAGTGTGTTGAAAGGTACCGGTGGCAAAGAAGTGTAGGGCTGCCATCACCTTCACCTTGGGGGTCAGCGCTGTAGGGTACGGCCGGCCAGGTTGCAAATGTGGGGCCAAGCGCACTGCCAAATCCTCAATCAGCTGCCTGGTGAAGCGGTACCGTTGGATGCTGTCATGTTCCACCATCGTTGCCAGGTCAGGGAATGGTCTATGGACAGCTGGAGCCCTGCAGTGCATACGTGAAGAAAGCAAGATTGTCAGTCACCCCACATATGTGCCCTCCACCATACTCAAATTCACATGATACTTCATTACGAGACACAAGTACTTGATGTGTGTGCCATTCTGTTTGGACATATATGGCACCTACATGGACATCATCTAACATCTCTGTTCAACAAGTGTTGACAACAGGTTCCAGGGTGTGCTATGGGAAACCATTAGGCTGTGTCACAGTACCCATTTACTGCTGTCACGTTCCACACACACACCACAGTGACATGTCTGGACAGATGCGCCACAGGCATCACAGCTCATTGACAGGTAGATTCCCAGGGGCCCTGTCTTGCCACATGGACACTGGCATGACATGGCGTATCATGTACACGTCAGAAAAACAAACATGGCTCCCACAGGTAGTGGCCCCTGTTGCCTCTGCAGGACAGACATGGACGTCTGTGACACACACACACACAACATCAAAGTCCATGCACAAACAACGTGGATGTGGAGACTGTCTCCCATTGTGCACATGGAGTCAGAGACATCGGAAACACAACATGCACACAGACTGTGGAGAGCCATCACTATTGTGGCAATGGGTCACCCTGTGACGTACATGCCTTCCCACATGTGAGCCTGGGGGTATGTGACATGTCATACACATACACAACCTGGAAATGTGACCATGCCACATGCTCCAAAATGAACAGTTGCACATCACAGTGGTCAGGTGCACAACACACAAAGGATCCTGTCCCCATGAACACGTGCACAGCCTGGGTGTGGCTGCCCCCAAGTGCCACCCCAAAAACCACATATTTACCACCATACACAGAAAAGGTAATGCAGCCTTACATGCCTTAGATACAGTGTGGACTGGGTGTGGTGTTGTAGGTGTGCCCCTAAGTCCCTGGAAAGTTTATGTGGCTAGCATAGGTTCACCAGTGACAAGCATGGTGACATATGCGTGTGACCTGTACAAGGACGCGTTGTACAGCAATGGACCGATCGGTGTGCCCGCACGGCCCATTGCATCTGTTGTGAGCGGGTACGCGTTGTACAGCAATGGATCGATCGGTGTGCCCGCACGGCCCATTGCATCTGTTGTTAGCGGGTACGCGTTGTATCCCGGAATATGCGTTGTACAGCAATGGACCGATCGGTGTGCCCGCACGGCCCATTGCATCTGTTGTTAGCGGGTACGCGTTGTATCCCGGAATACACGTTGTACAGCAATGGACCGAACGGTGCGCACGCATTGGCTGGGGCCTGGCATGGCAACGGACGCGTTTTCGAAGCTTCAACGAGTCTGATGCAGTGAATTCAGTTGGCCAGCCACAACAATGTTGCAAATTCATGGGTGTCATGAAGTTGAAGTTTTGAAGGATGCTGTGGGCGTGTATTAGTGCTGCTATTCCATGGATTGGTCAGATTCAGAAGATGCAAACGACTTGGACCTATCACTTTGGACACATGGGACAGTATCTGCCTCTGCAGCACACATATAATGCTGGCTGTTCCCCTGAGGGCTCACTTGCCTGCACTACATGCTCCAGGACGACATCTGGCACCAACACTGCTGCTGTCTCTGCATCCTCTGGCTACTGCAATGGCACGTACTGTGGAGAGAGCCCCAGCCTTCAGCCTTGAGGAGAACCAGGCCCTGCTGGACAACCTCCTTCCACAGTACAGCAAGCTGTATGGGACATGCTCCGGATCCTGGTGGTGGTCTTCCCTGACCTGGATGGGCAGCTGAAGGACAGACAGCATCAAGGAGGGGGTGAGTCCATGAATGCACTGTGAACTCTGTCTGACATGCTATGTGCCCTCCTCTGGCCTGGTTAAACTTCCACAGTACATCAGTCTTGTGGTCCAGGACCCATGTCCCTCAATTGTGACATGCCCACTCCTCATCTGATACGCAGGTGTGGTACTTACGGTCAGGAAATTGTGTCACTTCGGTACATGGTCCTTGCATTTTTCTTTGCTCAAGGTGGGGGACAGCTTTTGTTCCCGTGACTTTGTGGTGGGCTTCATGGGTGGGTCGATTGCTCACACAATGCCTAAGTCGTGAAATGTAATCTGGGTGTAACTTTGATATGTGGTCTACTTGCTGATCTGAATAACCACATGTCCCTGGGGTATTTGGCACACCCCCATGCTGCGGTTGGGAACAATGTTTGGGCCTCAGGAGTATGTTTGTCAAGTGTGTCACACATGCTTAGCCACCTGCCTACTGTCCAGGGCTCATCCCTCTTACAGGTGGAGCTGGACAGTCATGCCTACTCCAGGGCATACAATACACTCTGTACTCCCACTCCCGTGTATCAGCTGACATGTTGTGCTCAGTGACATGTTCCCTCAGGTGTCTGCCTCTGTGTCATTGTGCTGTTGCTTCGTTGTCAGGACTACTGGTATGTTTATCGGTTAGGGCTCAGCAAGCCATCTGAGATGTGACCATGACAGACGATACTTCTGTGACTTATAGGTGTTTGATCACTTGACTGTGCACACAGGTGTATGCGACTGTGACTTTCAGGCAGCTATTTTTCCTTCACAGCACACTGTGAGGTGCTCAGGTTCTGAGAGTTGTGTTTCATGTCTCCCATATGTCCAATTGGTATGACGTGGACAAATACGAGTACAGATGATGTGGTTTGTGGGGGATGGACATGTGCACTTGTCACTTACATTACTTGCATTCCCCATGTCCTAGGATTGTGACACAGTGCAGACTGTTGTTGGCTGGCTGCCATGGCCATGTGACTTGAGACAGTGATGTATGACTTTGCACGCATGCCTGTGTCATGGCATTACACTCCCTAAGAGTGATCCTGCAGGGGAGTGACATGTGCAACATGCACCCCATTGTGGCATTGACTATCCGGACATGGGTGCATCATGGTGACTGGTGCTGGTATGCATCACATGCATTACTATTTAGACTCTGGCCATCCCTTTATCCGGACACCTGCACTGACTCAGTGACAAGAGATGTGATGTGTGCATGTTCACATACTTCACCGTGTTCTCTGCAATGTCCAACAACTGTGTAGGTGGTGCATGTGTCAACACTGGGGTATTACCATCAGACAGGCACCAGACAGATGTGTGCAAGGGCAGGAGGGGTGTGAGCTCCATGGTTGACCATCAGACTGACAATTGGCTTCTCAGAATCTGGGTGAGGACTTTTGGCAATGTTCAACTAAGGATGCCAGGGCTTGCTCTGTAATGTGCTGTACTTACTGTGGTGTGTGCGGTCAGTGCAGGTGACTGATGTTTGTCTGTTTCCCTGATTGTTTGCAGATACATCCACTGCTACAGGAGGGGACAGCTCCACGGACCGGGAGGAGCTGCAGAGCCAGACTGGGTCAACAGCCGACGAGTGGTCGGAGGGACCCAGTGGCACGGAGGGCGAGGGGAGCCACACCGAGGAGTCCTCAGCACCATCCACCTCAGCTGAGGACCACAGCAGCTCGGAGGATGACTCCCTTGTGGAGGCGGGTCTCAGCAGCCACCAAACCTCAGCTAGTCTGTCTGGGCCCGCCACCACCACCACCGCCCTCCCATTGGCTCCCATTCCAGAGGTCCGTGGAGGCTCCCGTGTCCAGGAGCGTGTCTCCTTTGTGCCAGGCACCGCACCCCCTGCCCCTGTGTCCCCTGCTGCCCTGAGTGAGGAGTCTGTGTACCTACTTCGGCAGCTCCATGTAGGGCAGACAGCAATGCTGAGTGTCCTCCATGCACACACCACTCTGTTGACACAGCTGGTGTCGTTCATGGAGGGCATCTCGACGGGTATGTCTGCCCTACAGAGGAGCAATAAGTCCATGGACTCCTCCCTGACGGCAGCAGTGTCCCTCCTCCAACAGTCCCTCACCCCTCCTACCTCTGCCCCATCCACACTTCCTGGCACCCTACCTGTCCAAAGCACATGCACACCTGCACAATCACCCAAACACACAGACACGAGCAGCACAGACACACCCAAAAGAAAGGCAAGACGTGCACACAAGCATCCTCAGGGGACTGATACCACACACACAGGGGATGGGGAACAGACACACACACAGGCATCCACAATCACTCCGCAGTCCTCCAAATCCTCTCCCTCCAAGACCCCTTCCCTTGCCTCACCTGCAACCCCACCTACACAGCAGCTCTTCCTCTGTGACCTCGGCCTCTTCCCCTCTGATCCTGCTGATCCAGCATACCGGGGGAAGAGGAAGTCCACCCACACAGAGGGGAGTGCCCCTCGCCCCCAGACACCCTCCCCCAGGCGCAGGCAGACTGAGGACCCCATTCGGAAATCCCCCCGGACCAGGAAGGGCAAGACCCCACCACCACCACCACGGAGCTCCACCACCCAGTCTCTCTCCTCCATCCCCCAGGCCACCACTCCACAGGTTCCACTGCCACACCCTGCCCCAGGTTCCCCCACACACCGATACTGCATCCCCAAACTGCATAGGCCCTCCCCCCCTGCCACTTGCTCTTCCACCCACAAACCAGACGCTCTGCCTGTTTGTGCCACTGGTGTGGAGACCGGGTCCCCCCCTCTGTCCTGCCCACCTCATCTGCCCCCCCTTCCACTCCCTTGGAGTCATGCACTGCAGTGGAGTCCACAACCACCACGTCTGACTTGTGCCCTACAGTGGTGCCGGCCCCCCCTGAGTCAGACACCTCCACTGCAGTTGCCGGTGACACTCCTGCACCCAGCACCCCTTCACTGCCTCCTTCTAGCATCCCCTGATCCTGTCCCTGCGGTGCCTGGCCTGCCCCTCGTATGCCCCTCCAAGGGGGATGTCCCCTGTCCGTACCAATGCAGGCAAGCAATGGCTGACGAGTTGTCACACATCACTCTGTTGGGACTGTGTATTTGGACTGGCCATTGGCCTTAGTTTCTTTTGGAGTTAAAAATTTTGTTTGACATTTGCTGAATAAAGCCTCTTTTTGTTTACTTGTGGTTTTTCTTTTGATGTACATGATGTAGATGAGTATCATCATGCATTTGCAGTTGTAATACTGTTCAGATCAGGAAAATGAAGTGTTGCTGTGATGGACTCCATGTGGTCCATGGGATATGTGTCCTAATGTAGTCTGGATCTATAGCATCCTTTGCTGCAGTCTGAGGGTGTAGTGTTCAGCATTTGACACAGGGATGTACGTTTTGCATTTGTAAATTAACATCTTTGTCTTACACTGATGCACATCTGGTGGGCTTACCACTGTTCAATGTTTCTATTTCCCTGACTGTGTGCCCATCTCCACTGGACATGCAGTTTAGCACATCAATGTTGAAGGACTCATCTGTGTATACAGTGCAACTTGCTTGACACGTGTTTTGGGTGTATGCAGATGACTGACGTGACACTCCCGTACCCAGGCTGATGTGAGCAGAGCCTTCGGTGTGTTGTAGTTGTTGACTCACTGACCGAGTGTTCTGCTGACATGTTTCAGTCGTGCACAGACAAGGTTTGGCACAGCGGACCTTCCACAGGAGTGGAGTGCCCTCATGGCAGTGTGTAATCCTGTGACATTGCCTGGGCCCGTGTTGTGTGTTGTGTAAGCATGTCTGTGCGTGTTCCCTTCCCTTTTCCTACACAGGCTGTGTCCCTACGGATGTTCCTGTTTGTGATGCTTGCTGAGTTGTTCTGTGTTCATCCAGCATCTTGGACCTGGTTTCTCCAGGATGTGGGTGCATGGCAAACTAATGTTCATCAGGTTGTCATCCCTAGTTGTCTTTGTTGTCAGGGCTGGGGATGCGGGCAAACGCAGATGGGACACAGTCAGGATTCCTCTTGGCACTTGTTGGTTACACAAGTCATGTGATTTACAGTTTGGGTTAGCTTTCAGTGATTGTGACACGTTGTGTGTGTGACTGCTGCCACTCCTCAGGGTCAGAGCTGCAATGTTGGAAGTTGTCTACGTGTGTTCTTTGTGGGTCACCTTGGCTTCTTCATTGGTGTGTGACTATGGCCGGGAGCCCATTGATTGTGGTGGATTTCACGTCATGCCCATGTACCGCGTACTGTGCAGTGTGTCAGACATTCACGAGTCTTGTTGACTGGCCATGTGTGATGGGTTTCTGCACCTTAGTTCCCCCCACCACCCATGGGATTGTCATAGGTGCATGTGCAATGTCACCAGTCCATGTGAGCTTCACAGCTGCACATTGGTGTAGATCAAGGTGTGTGGTGTTGAGTGTGTGCAAATGTGAGTTGTTGCACGGCTAGACCCCTACCTCCATATTGGCCTTGGCTGGCAGGGCGTGCTGATTGATTTGTGCTTGTGTAGGTGTGATGGTAGTTTGTTGCTCAGGACACATGGCTGTGGTTCACAGTGTGAATGACATCTACCTTTGTCATCACAGTGGGATTATCATGCAGGCTAGTGTCACCACAATGTGGGGTCCCTGGGGGTAGTGCTGTGGTGGGTCTGTCTCTTGCTGTGTTAGTTGCTGTTCCTACAAGCTTGTGTGACATGTGTAATTTGGGCTCCCTCTCATCTAACAATGCCTGTTTGCCCACATAGGGGAATCCGATCCATGAGTTACTTTTGTGTGGCACTGTGTTGACATCTGTGTAATAGGGATTCAGGCCTCCTCATGTGTTGTGTGTTTGCCTGGGGACACTGGCACACCACCCCCTCACCTGTTGTGTTTGATATGCAGTGTGAGTCTGCCTGTTTGTGTTTGTGCATTTGCACCACTGCATTGGCATATCTTGAGTGTGCCATTGGCTGTATGTTGTTTGGTGGCTTTCCCCTGCTGTCCCTGGGACTCCTAGGTCATCAGTCAGCACAGTGATCATGGTTTGTATGTCCCATTGCTGCCATGGTATGGTATTTGTTCACCTGACATCTACAGTCTCCCCAGGATATCTACATTTGTGCGTCCATTGGTGCAGATATGTGGGTCTGCATTATGATAGTCACTTCTGTCATTGTGTTATTTGTGAATGTTGACAATGTGAGCCCCCATGGGTGATGTTTGTATGCACATGGCCAAAACGATGTTTCATTGCCACTGCACTGTTTGCCTCACCCAATCTATGTTGCTATGGGACACAAGCACTACTATGCCACTGATGTGTTTGTTGTTGTGTGACCAGGAATCATCCATGCAGTTTGGCTTTTGCAGCATTTACCATGCAGTTTGGCTTTTGCAGCATTTACCATGACTGCACTGTTCAAAATGTGCTTCATCTATGGACCCCACACTTACCTTTTGGTCACTGTGGTGATGGGGCTTTAGGCCCCATTGCCACACTGTTCAAAATGTGCTTCAGCTATGGACCCCACACTTACCTTTTGGTCACTGTGGTGATGGGGCTTTGGGCCCCATTGTCACACTGTTCAAAATGTGCTTCAGCTATGGACCCCACACTTACCTTTTGGTCACTGTGGTGATGGGGCTTTGGGCCCCATTGCCACACTGTTCAAAATGTGCTTCAGCTATGGACCCCACACTTACCTTTTGGTCACTGTGGTGATGGGGCTTTGGGCCCCATTGCCACACTGTTCAAAATGTGCTTCAGCTATGGACCCCACACTTACCTTTTGGTCACTGTGGTGATGGGGCTTTAGGCCCCATTGCCACACTGTTCAAAATGTGCTTCAGCTATGGACCCCACACTTACCTTTTGGTCACTGTGGTGATGGGGCTTTGGGCCCCATTGCCACACTGTTCAAAATGTGCTTCAGCTATGGACCCCACACTTACCTTTTGGTCACTGTGGTGATGGGGCTTTGGGCCCCATTGCCACACTGTTCAAAATGTGCTTCAGCTATGGACCCCACACTTACCTTTTGGTCACGGTGATGATAGGGTGTTAGACCCCATTGCTACAGTGGTCATGGGCTGCTTGCATTGTGGAGGCCACACACATTTATGTGTGACACATGTGATAGGGGGTCACATTGTATGTTCAATGTCATGTTCAGTGTTGTAGGCATTTGACACAGACTACACACGCTTGTCATGGTGCTGGGGGAGATGTAATTTTCAGACATTCCTTATGTGGGAGTATGCTGGTTGTGTCATGCATTACCCGTCCTATGAGTAGGGGGTGTTAGTGGCAGGCATCCATCCCCCTAAGGGTGGGGATGGTAGTAGAGACAGGCATCCAGGCCCCCTGAGTAGGGGTGGTGGTGGTGGCAGGCATCCATCCCCTAAGGGTGGGGATGGTAGTAGTGACAGGCATCCAGGCCCCCTGAGTAGGGGTGGTGGTAGTGGTAGGCATCCATCCCCCCATGAGTGGGGATGGTAGTAGTGACAGGCATCCAGGCCCCCCTGAGTAGGGGGGGTGGTAGTGGCAGGCATCCATCCCCCCATGAGTGGGGATGGTAGTGGTGACAGGCATCCAGGCCCCCCTGAGTAGGGGTGGTGGTAGTGGCAGGCATCCATCCCCCCATGAGTGGGGATGGTAGTGGTGACAGGCATCCAGGCCCCCCTGAGTAGGGGTGGTGTTAGTGGCAGGCATCCATCCCCCTAAGGGTGGGGATGGTAGTAGAGACAGGCATCCAGGCCCCCTGAGTAGGGGTGGTGGTAGGCATCCATCCCCTAAAGGTGGGGATGGTAGTAGTGACAGGCATCCAGGCCCCCCTGAGTAGGGGTGGTGGTAGTGGCAGGCATCCATCCCCCCATGAGTGGGGATGGTAGTAGTGACAGGCATCCAGGCCCCCCTGAGTAGGGGTGGTGTTAGTGGCAGGCATCCATCCCCCTAAGGGTGGGGATGGTAGTAGAGACAGGCATCCAGGCCCCCCTGAGTAGGGGTGGTGGTGGTTGCAGGCATCCATCCCCCTAAGGGTGGGGATGGTAGTAGTGACAGGCATCCAGGCCCCCCTGAGTAGGGGTGGTGGTGGTGGCAGGCATCCATCCCCCCATGAGTGGGGATGGTAGTAGTGACAGGCATCCAGGCCCCCCTGAGTAGGGGTGGTATTAGTGGCAGGCATCCATCCCCCTAAGGGTGGGGATGGTAGTGTGTCAGCCATCCAGGCCCCCCTGAGTAGGGGTGGTGGTAGTGGTAGGCATCCATCCCCCCATGAGTGGGGATGGTAGTAGTGACAGGCATCCAGGCCCCCCTGAGTAGGGGTGGTGTTAGTGGCAGGCATCCATCCCCCTAAGGGTGGGGATGGTAGTGGTGACAGGCATCCAGCCCCCCTGAGTAGGGGTGGTGGTAGTGGCAGGCATCCATCCCCCTAAGGGTGGGGATGGTAGTTGTGACAGGCATCCAGGCCCCCCTGAGTAGGGGTGGTGTTAGTGGCAGGCATCCATCCCCCTAAGGGTGGGGATGGTAGTAGAGACAGGCATCCAGGCCCCCTGAGTAGGGGTGGTGGTAGTGGCAGGCATCCATCCCCTAAGGGTGGGGATGGTAGTAGTGACAGGCATCCAGGCCCCCTGAGTAGGGGTGGTGGTAGTGGTAAGCATCCATCCCCCTGTGGGTGTTTATGGCATTTGTGATGGGCATCCCACCCCTATGGTTCTGCTGTTGCTAGTGTACGTCATTTGTGCATCCCTATGTGTGTGTGACATATTTCGGGTACGTGTCGTTTGTTGGTGTTGTTGGTGTTTGACTTACCGTCTGCGCCGTACGCATCCGTGCCGGTCCCGGTATTAGATGTAGAGTATAGGTAGGACCTGCGCGATGGGATTCATGCTTGCTTCGTCTCGTTCGGGTTTCGCGTGTCTTCGACTCGTACTCGTCGCTGGCTTGTTCGTCTCGTAGTCGTGGATATTCTTGTGGAGCGAATCGAAGCTTATGTACGGCTCTCCCGGATGCTCAAACGTGCCGGACGTAGCGACGGGTTCGTCGCGTACGGAAGGCGCATCGTACTAGTCCGGCCGGAAGGTGCTGTGTATTTGCTTCCGTGCGAATCGAATCGGCGTTTACGGATCCGGCTCGGGCGGGGAACAGGAGCTGAAATGGGTGAGTACGGTTCGCTCGGAATCTGGGCTGTTATGCGCATCGTACTTGTTCGTTCGGACGAGTGTTCGAATCGGTCGGGAAACACGTGTTCGGCTGGTATTTTTTCCGGACGAATACTGTTAGGTGCGCTTCCGGCCGAGATCGGAATCGAACCCTATGTGTCAAAAATTTGGGTTTGGAGATCCGAAGGCAGTCAAACGTTACAAATTTGTCAAGCTAGGGCATTTTGCTCTCAGGGTAGTTAGGCATAGCAGCCCAAGGCTGACTCATGTAGGTGCTGTGGGCTAGAAACCTAGGGGCTCATTTATGAAAAGTGACGCATCGCTGCGTGAAAACATTGATGCGTCACTTTTCCTTGCGCCTTCCTTGCGACATGCTGAATGCGTCATATTTACAGTATGACGCATCATGTCGCAAGGAGTCACAGATACGTCAGTATTTCTGACATATCTGTAGGCGCAAAAGTGACGCATTGCTGGAGTGTGTCACAAAAGTGACGCAACTCCAGCAATGTGTACTTTCACATGGGCAAGTCCCATGTTGTTAGAGCCTGCGTCAGTCTTACGCCTGCTATGAGGAAGGCGTAAGATTTTGACGCATTAGCGTCCAAGAAATGGCGCAGTGAAATCTTATAGATTTCACTGCGTCACTTCTACGACTCTTTGTTGCGTCAAAACGCCCCCCTTGCATACATTATACCTGGCGCAGGTATAATGTTGCGCAGGGGGTTTACAAAGTGACGCATCTACCTAGATGCGTCACTTTGTAAATATGACGCAACCAGGCGCATTTTTTACGCCACTGGTGCGTCACAAAAAGTGATGCACCGGCGGCGCAAAAGTGACGCAAGGGCTCATAAATAAGCCCCCTAGATCTCATCAATGCAGCAAATAACACTAAATATAGCAACATCTAGCCATATAGCACAACAATTTGAGATAGTTATCCAGTTGGCCTGTTGTTCAAAGTGAGAATATACTTTTAGGATCTATCCTGCATTTGCCATTAAGTATTCCATTGAATTCTTTGAGGGCTGATCTATGGTTTAATTTCCATCCAGTCAGTTGTCATTTGGACTCTACTGTGAACAAATCCAAATGTTACTCTTTGCTCTTTGTCACACATTTGAATACATTTGATAAAGAGCTGTGACTTCTTTAGATATTCTTTGCTCAACCATCTAAAAAACCTGGCTAAGTAATATTTTTCAGTTAACGCTACTTGAACACATATTTTGATAATGCCAAATACAAAGACCAGACAATCCTCTGTATGAAAATGAGATTATGACTCCTATTTATTAGTTATTTTGTACCTGAAAAGGACATTTGACCTAGCCACATATTGTCTAGGTAACATTGCCAAAGAAGAAACATTATTCCATTTGCTATATACGTGTGAAGCATACCATTATTTGTGAGACTTGTCAACCTTGTGGTGGTCATCTCCAAAACCTTTTGCCTTTGTCCTCCACGTTTTGCTGATATTCATTATTGTTGGCCTTCCAATTCTATGCACTTTACCACTGCTAACCAATGCTAAAGTGCTTGTGCTCTCTCCCCTAAACATATTATTAGAGACAACGGTCCCTTTCATGGAAAATATAAGACCATAACCACAAAACTGCAATCAGCGTCTGGTATACTATTGTCCCAATGGAACTTATTACACTTATTTACTTATTCAATAAACACAAGAAAACATACAGTAACATATAGTGAGCAAAAGGTGAAGGGGTTCTGGAAATCAAAAGATTTCCTGACCTCAGGCATGTAGTGGTAAAGTGACTTTTAAGTGATATAAGGATTACAGTAGTCTTGATAGAGAGAACATCATGTACTCCACAACAATCACGAATTAAGAGTTGGAGTTAAGATGTAGTTGTCGATGACGTTTCGATCCCCAACAGCGGTTATGGGATCATCATCAGGACAAGTCAATCTAAATGCCTGAGAGGTAGCCTTAATAAGGCGGAGAGTTAGGGTAGGGAAGGAGGGGAGAGCGACCGGAAGGGGAAAGAAAAAATTGAGAGAAGTTAGGGAAGTACGAAGGGGATGTCAATAATCAAAAAGAATTTTAAAAAAAATAATTAAAATCAAGGGTAATGGGAGAATAAGTGGTACATTACACACTCTAGAACCAAGCTCGTGCAACTCTAGTGATCCGAAGATGAGGTAGCAGTCATGTGTGGGTGATGGCATGCTGGCCCTGGGAAGTGAGATATATTGCTTACTCATATAAATGTCATGCATTACATGATGGCCAGGGCTTTAAGTGGGCCGGGGCTCACCGGTGCTGAGCACCAGCAGTTTTTCAAAGGGGGCCTCGAAACGGGTCTCTTTCGGGCTCTGGCACAGTCGGTCCGTTTTTTTCCGCACTGCAGTGACAGCTGCACATCGATGTGCGCTGCTCACACTGCTCACTTCTCACTAGTGGAGAAGTTACCGCATGACGTGAGCTTTGTAGGGGAAGGGAAATCCTTTAGAGAGAGTCATTTTCTCTCAGGATTTCCCTTCTCTTTTTGAAAGTCAGGAGCAGCAACAATGCCGTGGTGTCACCAGGGCTGTAAGTCGAAACTTTTTCAATATTATATACAAGCCATAGTTTCTGCCTGTTTATCTTTAGAAACTAACAACCATTGACAAAGCCAATAGTCGTGACTTGTTGTAGGTATGTTACTTGTTGTTTCATATATCTGGATGCAATGACAGAAACAGTAAAATACAAGTCGGGCGGCACACTATGCTAAACTCAGATTTTTAGCTTACGTGTTTTAAGCCACGCCCTTTTTTACATTGGCCACGCCCCTTTGAGAGACCCCCCAGTTTTTTCATCCCACTTAAAGCCCTTATGATGGCAGTTCACTAACAAGTGCTGGGGCAGACTGTTCATTAGGGAACAGACTTACTGTGGGTCCAAGCTGAGGACCACAAATCCAGTGTAAAGGGGGACGATGCCCCGCTCATGGACCCGAGTCTACATGGGGATGTAAGGTAAAGGAACAATGCTGAAAGGAGAATATAAAAATTACCACTGGGAAGGGAGGACCTGCCTACCCAGCAAGTGCAACGTGGAGTTGCAGCCGTAGCTTACCTGCCAACCATTGTCAAGGTAGGGGGGTTCAATTTCTAGTCCCGCAGGTTTTTCATTAGATCGCGCTCCACCGGGAGCCTGTGATACTCATGCCTAAGGCACCTATGCATGGGCAACACATGTGTTGGCGGTCCTCCAAAGCTTTAGGGCTTTTCTACTGGAACTGGCTCATGACATTCCCCTGGCAGGACATCTGAAGCAGGAAGGCCTTTGCCAGGCTTGTCTTCCAATTTTCTTGGCCCCAGATGAGGTTAGCCTCAGATACTTTCTGTGGGACCTGTCTCACCTACCAGGTCAGTGGAAAAACAGGGAGAAAGCTGAATCCCTTAACTGTCATTGGTACCCCCTTTAAAAGGATGGGCATCAACATTATAGGAACCTTGGACCCCAGTACAGCCTTAGGCAAAAGGTAATCCTGGTCTTGTTGTACCATGACACTAGGGACCCAGAAGCAATCCGTCTGAAGATTGTGACTGCACCTGCAGTGGCTAGGGCCCTGATGGGAATTTTCACCCAAGTGGCGTTTCCCAAGGAAGCGGTGTCTGGCAGGGCACCAACTTCATGTCTTCATACATGAAGTCAGTGTGGAAGGAGTTTGGGGTAACCTACAAGTTCTCCACACCCTACCATCCACAAATAAATTGGCTTGTTGAAAGGTTCAACAAGACCCTAGTAGTCATGGTTATGGCCTGTCTGAGACCATGAGGCAGAAGTGATGCATCCTCTTGCCATGTCTGCTTTTTTCCTACAGGGAGGTACCATAGAAGGGAGATGAGTTTAGCCCATTTGAACTTCTGTATGGCCACCGCGTTAGGGGTCCTCTCAGTGTCTTCAAGGAAGCATAGGAGCAGGCTCCCAAGAACCAACCCCCCGCCCAAAGGTTGTGGTTACCTGCATGTTGACCCTCAGGAACCAGATGAGCAAGTTCTGGAAAAAGGCTTCTGAGAACTTGCAGGTAATGAAACATTGGTATGACCAGACAGCCACTCTGCTCTAGTTCAACCTGCCAGAAGGTATGGGTGATGGATCCAGTGGAGCCCATGACCCTCCAAAACCATTGGACTGGGCCCTAAGAGGTAATTGAGAGGAAGTAGGAGGCAACTTACCTAGTAGGCCTCAAGACCTTAGAAACCCCTTCAGGGTGTTCTACACCAATCACCTCAAACGCCACTATGAGAGGTCTGAGGTCACCATGTTTTTGGTGACAGATGAAGGAGAGGAGCAGGAGAATCTTTTGTCATTCCAAGAGAAGAATGGGCCACTGGGTAGTATCAACATTTCTGCTACGCTGAGCCCAGAACTGCAGAGACACTGTCACCAGTTGATGGGACCGTTTGCCTTGATATTTGATATTTATTAATTTATAAAGCACCCGGATCACCCCCGAAGGGTATCTCCGTACTATGGGAGGGCTGCAGTAGGCTTGAGAGGGAAGACAAGGTTAAAACAGTACAGTTTTCAGATGCCTTCTGAACTGTAGGTAATCAGGGCATTGCCGAAGATGGATGGGGAGTTGGTTCCAGTAGAAGGGGGCTAGGTGGAAGAAAGCTTTACCACCCAGACGCGATCTTTTGCAATGTGGAACAAGGAGTAGGGACATAGTCCCTGAGCGTAGGGACCTGGATGGCAGGTATTTAATGAACCTTTCTGCAAGATAAGTTGGACCTTTGCCATTCAGGGTTTTATGCACAATGCAGCAAATCTTGAATCTGATCTGCTTATGCACTGGAAGCCAATGCAGTTGTTGGAGGAGAGGGAGGGAGACAGTTCGGGGGGGGGGCATTCGAGACCAGACAGGCCGCAGTGTTTTGGACTACTATCAATCTGCTCAGTGATGATTCTTTTGCTGAGATTAGAAGGGCATTGCAGTAGTCCAGGCAGCTCAGCACTAATGTCTGAATGAGTGTTTTCCGAGTGGTCAGAGGGAGGAAGGGAAATACCCTCCGTAGGAGGCTTAGCACGTGGAAGCAGGAGCCTGCGGTGGTTGCAGCGTACTCCTTCATTGTCAGTTCCAGGCGTATATGCCCAGGTTTTTGACCACAGTCTTGGGAGCCAGGACGGCACCTAACTCCTCTGGCCACCAGCTTGGGGACCACAGCATAGGGGCATATCTGAACAGCATGATCTCAGTTTTCCCCGCATTATGCTGGAGGAAATTGTTCCTCATCCAGCTAGCAATTGCCATCATGCCATCCGAGAAGGTAGACTGGGCGTTGGGATTGTGTTTGTCAAAGGAAAGTAGGAGGTGAGTGTTATAAGCATACGAGATTGGCACGAAACCCAATTTCCTAAGTAATCCCACTAAGGGCGCAACATAAATGTTGAATAAAGTGGGACTGAGACAGGATCCCTGGTGTACTCCCTTGGTCAGTCCCATGGTCTTTGAGCGGAAAGGGCCTAGGTTAATAGTCTGAGTTCGATGAGAGAGAAAACTCGACATCCATTGAACGGCTTGCCCTTGGATTCCAATTTCTTTAAGTCTCCTGAGCAGAATCTGATGAGAGACTGTGTCGAAGGCAGCCGACAAATAGAGCAGTACCAGTAGTACTGCTTGTCCGTTGTCCAGGGACTGTCTAATATTGTCGGTGACAGCAATCAAAGCTGGCTCGGTGCTGTGCCTGGGCCTAAAGCCAGACTGAGATGGATCCAGGCAACTTGTGGCTTCGACATAGTCGGACAGATGTTTGTTGATATGTTTTTCCAAAATCTTGCTCAGGAGAGGTAACAGAGAAATTGGGCGATAGTTGGATAGGTCTTCCATGGGGGCCTTGATGTTCTTACGGATGGGAATTATTTGTGCCGCCTTCCATTCAGTGGGAAGTTTGACCTCTCTCATCGAAAGACTGAGGATCGAGCAAATTTGGGGGGATAGCTGTTTGGAGAGCAATGAGGTGGTCTTAGCCGGAATAATATCCAAAGGGGAGCCTGTTTTTAATGTGTTCAGTAATGACTCTACGTCACCGGCAGTGAGCGTAGGGAAATTTTCCAATGTCTGCATATTTGGCGGGGCATGAGAGTAGCATGCTGTAGCATCCTGCTGAGGGTTCCCGACTGAGGTGATTTTGTCATAGATCAGCTCAATTTTCTGTGTAAAATGTGTTGCTATTTTGTCACAGAGTGCTTGGGAGGGAACTGCTTCGTTGTTACATGCCTTTGGGTTAGTGAAGCATTTAAGGATTTGGTAGAGAACTTTGTGGGCATTCCCTGCCTGATTAAGTTGCAGCTGAATATGGGCTCTGCGTGCAGTTTTTATATTTTCGTGGGAGTGAGCCAGAGTGATCTTATAACTCTCTTTGTCCTGTGCATCATGGGAATGGTGCCAGTGCCGTTCCAGCTTTTTACCAAGATGCTTTTCTGTCCGAAGGTTGGAGGAGAACCACGGTGTCTGGGGGTGCCTAGCCGAACTAGGGCACTGTTTCAGAGGAGCCAGGTGATCAATGGCAGTTATAACTGTGGAATTATAGCGAGCCAGGCATCCTCCACATTATCTGATTCAAGGTTCCAGAGTGCTGGAATTATATCCTGGAAGTTGTCCGGAGTGATTTAATGTAAGGGTGGGTGGAATTTGCGTAGTCGCGTTACGCAAATCTCCACGAAATTGCTAAAAATTTCCGCGAGCACGCGGAGATTCCGCAAAATCGCGGAGTTGCTGGTCCCGTTCGTTCGCGATGTGTTTTTGCGTGCTCGCGGGGAAATATATCGCTAACTTGCCCATGCGGTCGCTAACGGGCGCGGCCATCTTGTTTTCACTTGTCCCGCCCGCTCGCGATGGTATTTCCTGTTCCGGGTCGCGTATTGCATGCTCCCGCCCGCTCGCGATGCTTATTTCCAGTTCCGGGTCGCGTATTGCATGTTCCCGCCCGTTCGCGATAAGGGTTTCCTGTTCGGGAATGCGCATTACGTGTTCGCGATGCTTTTTGCGTGCTCGGGAGGGAAATATCGCGCGAACTTGCCCATGCGCAGCCATCTTGTTTTTCAGTCTATTGCTATGGTTCTGGGCCTGCTTTTCAATCCTTTGTTTCTGTAAACTTTTTTTGGGTCTTTTTTATTTATTATCTATCTTTCTATTTTCCTGATTCTATATTTTGAGTTTTTTTCTACTTTTTGTGTGTTTTTAACTACTTTTTCAAATTTTTTCTATTACCTGCTTTTTCATTTCTTTTACTTACTTTTTTGTAATTCCTACCTTTTCTTTTCCGTACCCCGCCTACCCAGAACCATGGCAAAGGGCCAAAGGGCTCGAAGTCGGAGCCAGAGCCGCGACCGCCTTCCTTGCGGAAGGCGGCGCCAAAGAGGGGTGCAGGCACGGGCCTTATTTAATGAGTCGGAGGTGGCCGCTCTGTTTTTTTTTGTTCAGCGCCACCTCCCCTTAACCCTGGCAGCAGGCGGCAGGCCTGGGTCCGGGTACGGGCTCCGGGAGCGTCGGCAGCGGTGGGGCAAGATGCGTCGGGCAGTGTTTCGCTGCTCTGGTGTCCGGCGCACCAATAATCAGCTGTCGCACCGGTGGTCCGATATTCTGGACCGGGAGCAGGACCTGCTGGACCTGTTAGGAGTGGAGGTCCCGGGGCTTGGTGAGTAGCTATTTAATATTACTACTTTGTGTTCTGCTCTGTGTTATATATTGCGAATATATATTTTTTTCCGACCAGCAAGAATGCTGCTGCTTACATTGCAGGTAAATTACGTTTACAAATCTGTGATTGTTATGACACAGGCGCTTGGCGCTACTAATCTTACTTGTTTGCAACTTTGCGCTCGCTTGGCCTGATGATTATGTAAGAGTTTACTTTAGAGAACTTAAGTGATGTAATGCTAGAGAGAGTAGTCCTTCCTTTGTCCTCCTGCCACTAAGAAGGGATAGTGGTGGATTGATAGGTTTAGTTACTTATTAGTTGGTAATTTGTAAGTGGTGTGCGTGACGCATCCTCTGTCATGTCACGTGCTGCTGAGTGCTGCTTACCCCAGTCCTTCGCAGAACCTTTTGTAGTTTGTTTTCTGAGTGTTAATAGGCTTATATCATCACTAGCAGAACATCAGCAGCAACCAGCCAACAATTTGGTGTATGCAAAAATGTATGCATGTGTGAGAAGTTGGCCTGGTATATGCTGTTCACTAATTAAAGTGGACACCTTGCACCAGGGCAAATCGACTCTTATGGTAGATAGGTTTAAGACAACCTTTTAAAGAAAGCTATCCTAGTGGTAGCTGTGGAGAGCAGCCTTCAGGCTAAGTCTCGGAGGAATGTAAAGCAGCTTGTTTTACTATATAATCTCTTGAATCACCAAATGAAAAGACACCACACAGGTATATATATCAAGTATATATGTATTTATTTCTAAATAACTCTCTACTAATCTCTTTATGAGATTAGAAGACAAACATATGCACAAATCAACGTTTCACAATAAGTTAAGCACAAAATATGGCTGGGGCCCTAGGGGCGTACCAGACCATATACTAAGTAAGAGACTTAGGGACAACGACTTGCAGGGAGACAAGGCCTAGGGCCTTCAGAAGTGCTGGGGCCTCACGAAACCACCCAAGGCAGGTAAGTAAAGGACCCACGGGGGACGCGTGCAGTGTAGATACACAGGCGCGGATCGCCGTTGACTTCAATGGGGCAAGTCGCGGTTGGAAATAAAGAGTTTTAGGATACTTCTATAGAACCTACAAGCAAGTCACTTACAGGGTAAGTCGTTCTAGGGCCCACACCCACAGGAGCACCGTAGTGCTGGAGTTACCTCACCCAGGGAAGCCGGGT
Source organism: Calotriton arnoldi (assembly GCA_963921515.1). Classification (NCBI taxonomy): domain Eukaryota; kingdom Metazoa; phylum Chordata; class Amphibia; order Caudata; family Salamandridae; genus Calotriton; species Calotriton arnoldi. The sequence continues at coordinate 911,513 of CAWUFW010000379.1, forward strand.
GCACAGGTGTCCTTTGGTGTCGGGTCGCGGCGTCGTTTTCAATGGCGAACAAAGAAGACTTGCTGCTTGCGGGAGCTGAAGAAGTGTCCGGTGGAATCCAAGCCTGGATTCTGAAGAAGGATGACCTGAAAGCAGAGGGGACAGTGTTCAAAGTCACTTGGCAGTGACTCGGGGCAAGGAAGATGGATGCCCACCGTCGTCGAGTGATTCAAGTCGGTTGTGGGTGCCTTGACTCTTCAGTCACGTGGTCCAGGAGGCGTCGACGACGACCAGGAGCTGGATTCGGGGTGTCCCTCGACGTCTGCAGCTGACTGCGGTGTCGGCAACTCGATCGGAGCCAACAAGCCTTGGCAGCTGCAAGTCTCAGGGAGATAAAGAAAAGTCAATGGCGCAGACCAGGGCAGGCCTGGAGCAACCAGAGGAGCCCTTTGGTTTCTTTAAGAAGTCTTCTGGGGACCCACAAGCCAGCGGACAAGGGATCGCGAAGACACCTCGGGCGGAATCACTCAACAGGGGCCCACGGTCACTCGAGACGGTGTAGGCCTCTGATCTTCGGAGGGATTCCTGCTGGAGGTCGGGACCACACGTGGTCCAAAGCACAGGTTCGTAGAACGTTGTGAAGGGGTTGCACTTGACAATAGTGCACGGTACCCAGGGGTCGCGGTTCCTCGTTACTCGTGGGGTCCACTTGCCTCAGCTTCACTGGGGACTCACGATGGCCTGGGAGAGGTCAGGAAATCCACTTCCTGGGCTGCAGGGACTTCGGACTCCGGCGGGAGCGGCGTAGTTTGCGACCGTCGTTGTCGTTTGTGGTGCCTGCCAAGCAGGGAGTCACTCCTTGACTCCAAGGGAGATTCTTCTGTCTTCCAAAGGTAGTGGAACGTCGAAGGGCCAGGATTCTTCTGTAGAGCGTCGTCCAGGGGTTATCTGCTTTGCAATGGCAAGGTTCCCCCTCTTATACTAAAAAGAGGGGATGGACTAGCTCTATGACCCCACCTATGGGAGGGTCAAGGGAGGGGTGGCTACACCCACTTCCCTTTGTCCAGTTTCGCGCCAGAGCAGGGGCAGGTAGCCCCTGAGCTGGTTTGAACTGGCATATGCACAGAGGAGCCTTTTGCTCCCCCAGTGCAGGACTTCAAAGCACTCTAAGAGTGCACCCACCCAGCCCCAATACACATTATCCTGTCTGGGGAGGTGGTCACACCTCCCTGCAACAGGAAACCTATTGTCCAGGCCTCCCCTGCCGGAGTTTTCGTCCAGCAGCAGGAGGCCAGACTTGTGTCTGTGGCAGCAGCATCCATTTTGTGATGCCAGGGCTTCAGAAAGAAGTTACCGGGTAAGCCAGAGTTAACATGTCTTTCCCTCTAGAAGGGTGGAATGCTACCCCCACCACCAGGATTGGCGGGGGGTAGTATTCCAAGATGTTTGACACCAAACACGACATGTTTAGGTGCAGCCATTCCAAAGTTAGCATTTTACCGCGAGGATATAATGCGCTTAAGAGTATATGGTCAGGCTGCACTACAAACAGCATCAGAGATGGTCTCCGAACGCTGCAGAGGGGCCCTGCTCATGCAGGGGCACCCTCTCACATAGGAACCATGCACTCTGCCTTTAGGATTGATAAGGCCTGCCTTAGGAGTGACTTATAGGTTTATATGTGTGTATGTATTTAGTGATATAGGTAACCTATATCACAGTAAGGGGTGCATGCACCACCCTACCCAGGCTGCAGACCTGTGGTGTCAGTTTGGATGGCCTTCCAGGGGTGGCATAATACATGCTGCAGCCCCTGGTAGGCCTCTGAGGTACCTATGCCCTTGGTACATAGTATACCATATACTAGGGACTTATAAGGGCACTCCAGATTCCAATCAGAGATGTGCCTAAGGCACATGGAAACCTTTTTACAGAGAAAGCAGATAGACTGGGGCCCTGAATAGCAGGATCCCAGTCCAACTAAGTCATAAACCAGCAAAACACCATAAAAAAAGTGGGGGCAACCATATAGTCAGATTCCACCTTCCTACATAACCCCCCAAACGAAAGGAGATAAGGCTAACCTTGGCCAGTTGAGCCTTCATTGACTAAGTGGTCATATAAGGAAGCACCTGCACTAGCATGGTTGCCCCCTGTCTTATGGTCCACTAAGCAATCCCTCACCCTAAGGGTATGAGAGGGTCTCCACCATGGGGAATCACTACCTGTGGTGTGCTTAGGTAAAGTACAAGGCTGGTGAGGTGTCTGAGTAGGGAAGTGAGGCCCTAGGAATGTTGGTCTCAGCTTCCTCAGATCACTGGTCACCATGTATGCTTGTCTTTCCATGACTGAGTTGCACTTTGCTCTAAGGGTCAACCTTTGGCTGCCTACAGCTGGGGGTTGGGTCCCTTTGGATGGACTACTGGAGGGACATGGCAGGTTTGGAACCTTCTGGTCCCAGGTTTGCCCTTGCCTACCAGAGTCCTTCTGGGGGAGGTCCCTACATAAAGGTATGGGGGATCCCTCAGTGTGTAGAGGAATTTTCAGCTGGCTAGGGCTACTAGACTGGGTGCCCCTAATCTGCTGATGGGGGCTTCCTCTGGACAGGGGGCCCTGGGGGTCCACTGACCTCCCTGACCTCTGCAGCCCTGGGCTGACTGAGGCAGGGTAGAGAGGGGCAGGTTACCTGCTCCAGACGGGGTACCACCTTGGAAGGGTCCTCTGCCATCAGGGGTGTGGCCAGGCCAGGCCTGACTACCTCTGTGGCAGTTCCTTCACTAGGGGTAGGGTCAGTTCCCTGAGGAGGCTGACCCTTACCTACTGTCTGGGGGGAAGAAGACTTTTCTTCAACCCTTGTGCTCTCTTTTGGGGGAGAGTGGGCCATTCTTTCAGGCTCCATCTCTCCAAATTCTTGGGCTGGGGCTGTGGCCATCACAGCCCCACTAACCTTTACAGGGACGCCCAACATCCTAAGATGGGTTTGGTGTTCCACTTCAGCCCAGGCTGAAATTTCCAGATCATTGCCCATCAGGCAATCTACAGGTAGGGTTGGGGACACTGCCACTCTTTTTGGGCCTGTGACCCCCTCCCAGCTGAGATTGACTATGGCCATGGGGTGATCTGTTCTGACACCATCAATGTTGGTCACCTGGTATTTAAACTCAGGTAAAAGCTGGTGAGGGTGGACTAGTTTCCCTGCCACCATGGTGACACTAGCCCCTGTGTCCCTAAATGCCACAGCTTTCTGACCATTAATTATTGGCTCCAATCTGTACCTGCCCAATGCTATGGGACCCATGGTAAAGGTGGCAAATCCTATACCACCATCAGAGTCAGAGGAGTCTGTTGAGGGGTCCCTGTCTAAACTAGGGCCCACCTCTGTTCCTCTTGCAAAAGCACCTAACTTTTTGGGTGCACTACTCCCAACTGGAGGATTACTACTGGTAGTACCAGGAGGGGTGGTAGTAGTTGTGGGAGGAACATTTTCTTTATTGCCAATCCTGGGGCAACTGGGATCAGTTTTCCAGTGCCCAGGCTTTTTACAGACATGGCAATAGGGTTTCTTTTCAGGAGAGGAAGGAGTTTGGGACCCACCCCCAGAAGAGGAATTTTGGGGCCCTGTAGGGGACTTATCCTTATATTTATCCCCACCTTTCTCTTGGGACTTAGTAGAATCTTTCTTCTGGTCACCACCCTGATTTCTAGTTTTTACTCTGGTTCTGACCCACTTGTCTGCCTTCTTTCCCAATTCTTGGGGAGAGGTCAGATCAGAGTCCACCAGATACTGGTGCAAAAGCTGGTTTTGACAATTATTAAGGATCTGCTCCCTCATAATCAAAGTGTACAATCCTAAAAAGTCCTGCACTTTGTTGCCATGTATCCAACCTTCCAGAGCCTTTGTAGCACAATCTACAAAATCAACCCAGTCTTGAGTCTGAGCTTTTTGGGTGTCTCTGAACTTCAACCTATACTGTTCAGTGGTTAGGCCAAACCCATCTATCAGAGCACTCTTCAAGACTGTGTAATTGTCAGCATCCTCTTCTCTTACAGTGAGGAGCTTGTCTCTACCTTTGTCTGCAAAGGAGAGCCACAAGATTGCTGCCCACTGCCTCTGGGGGACCTTCTGAACTTTACAGGCCCTCTCCAGTGCAGTTATCCATTTGTGGATGTCATCCCCACTCTGGTAGGGAGGGACAATCTTGTTTAGGTTTCTATGGTCATAAGACCTGTCCCTATCTCTAGGGATATTGCTGCCACCATGGGACTCTAGTCCCAACTTTCTTCTCTCCCTGAGGAGATCTAGGGATTCCCTATCTAAAGCCAGTTGCTTTTTTCTGATTTCCAGCTGAGTTTCCTCATACCGGACCAGCCTGGCTCTCCTCTCATGAGAGGATTCCCTCCTGTGAGAGGAGACAGAGCTCCCTATAGAGGTGCCAGAGTGGTTAGACTCCTGAGAAGGAGATCTAGACTTCCTGGGCACACTCTTAATCCTTCCTGGGGGACAAAGAGGGCATCATTTTGATCATCCTCATCATCATCCACAGGAGGGATTGGGTTTTCCAGGTCAGGGTCATTGTCACCCTCCTGGCCAGTTTCAGAGGGGGGCTGGGGGTATTGGTACCCCTGGCCTCCTCCTCTTCTTCTGCCCCACCCTCAGCTCCTACCCCTTCAGTCCCTACAGGCTTACTAAGGTCATAAGCCACCAACAACTCCTTGAGGTGTTGGGTGGTGGGGCTTTGGCCTGTCCTTATTTTTCTCAAGTTGCATAAAGCTCTCAATTCCAAGAATGGGAGTGTATCATACTTGGAGGGTGGAAGCTCAATGGCTTCCTGCAAGGATTCTTTGGATCCTCCCCTTAAAGACATTCTAGTGTTGTGCAGTGTTGTACTACCTACACTAGTTTGTGGCCTACTGATCCTAGCTTGAGCTGTGGAAAGGGTGTGCTATCCCTTGGCACCCAGCTCTAAGTTCAGTAGAACTTATTGATACTAAGCTTGACTTTATATGTACCTTGAGTACCTATAATGGTTTTCAGTTAGTAATTCAAATAGAGATTTTCTGGTAAAACAATGGCAAGCTGGAATCCCACACGCTGCCCACCAATGTGAGAAGTTGGCCTGGTATATGCTGTTCACTAATTAAAGTGGACACCTTGCACCAGGGCAAATCGACTCTTATGGTAGATAGGTTTAAGACAACCTTTTAAAGAAAGCTATCCTAGTGGTAGCTGTGGAGAGCAGCCTTCAGGCTAAGTCTCGGAGGAATGTAAAGCAGCTTGTTTTACCATATAATCTCTTGAATCACCAAATGAAAAGACACCACACAGGTATATATATCAAATATATATGTATTTATTTCTAAATAACTCTCTACTAATCTCTTTATGAGATTAGAAGACAAACATATGCACAAATCAACGTTTCACAATAAGTTAAGCACAAAATATGGCTGGGGCCCTAGGGGCGTACCAGACCATATACTAAGTAAGAGACTTAGGGACAACGACTTGCAGGGAGACAAGGCCTAGGGCCTTCAGAAGTGCTGGGGCCTCACGAAACCACCCAAGGCAGGTAAGTAAAGGACCCACGGGGGACGCGTGCAGTGTAGATACACAGGCGCGGATCGCCGTTGACTTCAATGGGGCAAGTCGCGGTTGGAAATAAAGAGTTTTAGGATACTTCTATAGAACCTACAAGCAAGTCACTTACAGGGTAAGTCGTTCTAGGGCCCACACCCACAGGAGCACCGTAGTGCTGGAGTTACCTCACCCAGGGAAGCCGGGTGCACAGGTGTCCTTTGGTGTCGGGTCGCGGCGTCGTTTTCAATGGCGAACAAAGAAGACTTGCTGCTTGCGGGAGCTGAAGAAGTGTCCGGTGGAATCCAAGCCTGGATTCTGAAGAAGGATGACCTGAAAGCAGAGGGGACAGTGTTCAAAGTCACTTGGCAGTGACTCGGGGCAAGGAAGATGGATGCCCACCGTCGTCGAGTGATTCAAGTCGGTTGTGGGTGCCTTGACTCTTCAGTCACGTGGTCCAGGAGGCGTCGACGACGACCAGGAGCTGGATTCGGGGTGTCCCTCGACGTTTGCAGCTGACTGCGGTGTCGGCAACTCGATCGGAGCCAACAAGCCTTGGCAGCTGCAAGTCTCGGGGAGATGAAGAAAAGTCAATGGCGCAGACCAGCAAGGTCTGTGGAACTCACCCAGCGAGGGTAAGTCAGGGCAGGCCTAGAGCAACCAGAGGAGCCCTTTGGTTTCTTTAAGAAGTCTTCTGGGGACCCACAAGCCAGCGGACAAGGGATCGCAAAGACACCTCAGGCGGAATCACTCAACAGGGGCCCACGGTCACTCGAGACGGTGTAGGCCTCTGATCTTCGGAGGGATTCTTGCTGGAGGTCGGGACCACACGTGGTCCAAAGCACAGGTTCGTAGAACGTTGTGAAGGGGTTGCACTCGACAATAGTGCACTGTACCCAGGGGTCGCGGTTCCTCGTTACTCGTGGGGTCCACTTGCCTCAGCTTTGCTGGGGACTCACGATGGCCTGGGAGAAGTCAGGAAATCCACTTCCTGGGCTGCAGGGACTTCGGACTCCGGCGGGAGCGGCGTAGTTTGCGACCGTCGTTGTCGTTTGTGGTGCCTGCCAAGCAGGGGAGTCACTCCTTGACTCCAAGGGAGATTCTTCTGTCTTCCAAAGGTAGTGGAACGTCGAAGGGCCAGGATTCTTCTGTAGAGCGTCGTCCAGGGGTTATCTGCTTTGCAATGGCAAGGTTCCCCCTCTTATACTAAAAGAGGGGATGGACTAGCTCTATGACCCCACCTATGGGAGGGTCAAGGGAGGGGTGGCTACACCCACTTCCCTTTGTCCAGTTTCGCACCAGAGCAGGGGCAGGTAGCCCCTGAGCTGGTTTGAACTGGCATATGCACAGAGGAGCCTTTTGCTCCCCCAGTGCAGGACTTCAAAGCACTCTAAGAGTGCACCCACCCAGCCCCAATACACATTATCCTGTCTGGGGAGGTGGTCACACCTCCCTGCAACAGGAAACCTATTGTCCAGGCCTCCCCTGCCGGAGTTTCGTCCAGCAGCAGGAGGCCAGACTTGTGTCTGTGGCAGCAGCATCCATTTTGTGATGCCAGGGCTTCAGAAAGAAGTTACCGGGTAAGCCAGAGTTAACATGTCTTTCCCTCTAGAAGGGTGGAATGCTACCCCCGCCGCCAGGATTGGCGGGGGGTAGTATTCCAAGATGTTTGACACCAAACACGACATGTTTAGGTGCAGCCATTCCAAAGTTAGCATTTTACCGCGAGGATATAATGCGCTTAAGAGTATATGGTCAGGCTGCACTACAAACAGCATCAGAGATGGTCTCCGAACGCTGCAGAGGGGCCCTGCTCATGCAGGGGCACCCTCTCACATAGGAACCATGCACTCTGCCTTTAGGATTGATAAGGCCTGCCTTAGGAGTGACTTATAGGTTTATATGTGTGTATGTATTTAGTGATATAGGTAACCTATATCACAGTAAGGAGTGCATGCACCACCCTACCCAGGCTGCAGACCTGTGGTGTCAGTTTGGATGGCCTTCCAGGGGTGGCATAATACATGCTGCAGCCCCTGGTAGGCCTCTGAGGTACCTATGCCCTTGGTACATAGTATACCATATACTAGGGACTTATAAGGGCACTCCAGATTCCAATCAGAGATGTGCCTAAGGCACATGGAAACCTTTTACAGAGAAAGCAGATAGACTGGGGCCCTGAATAGCAGGATCCCAGTCCAACTAAGTCATAAACCAGCAAAACACCATAAAAAAAGTGGGGGCAACCATATAGTCAGATTCCACCTTCCTACAGCATGTGTCCTCCATCTATGCATTTTTGAGGACTAAAATAAATGGAAATGCAGACTTACTGAACAATTGGCCCGTCTGGATTGGAATAGGTGGGCTAGGTCAGGTGGTAGTTAGGCTTGCTAGACGGCCCGTGAATCTCGCAATACTACCAGTCGATCAGATAGGTCAATTTTATTGCAATTGTTGTTACCAAAAAGTTTTTGGTGCGTATTTTAAAATATTTTATTTATTTCACACCAAACTTTAATTTTTGTCTCTTTCTTTATGAAATCTTACATGATCAGCAGCACCCAGGGGCAAGAAGACGGGGTCGCAGGCGGTGGGCCACGAACATCAACAAGATGCCTCCCAGGCACAGGACCGCTCCTCTATCGAGGGCTCTGCTGCTGGCACCAGTATGTCCTCCAGTGGTTAATATTATTAATTAGATTTCCCAAACTTTTCCTGCACCTTATTTTTTCCGAACTATTATTTAGGTATCCTCCTAATTCGAATTTTGACAAAATCTTCTTTGCTCTATACTATCTGTTTCTAAATTCTTGTTATCCCTGCCTCTAACTGCGTCTGCTATGACTCTCTGTACTACTACTATTAGTCTGTCTGTAGCTAAGCTTGCCCAGTTGCCCACTCTTTATTTAAAATATTTTAAATAAAACTCATATTCACCAATAGCTATAGCCATTGAGTCCAGTCCTTTGGGTTGTCCTCTTCTACTACTTCTAGTCTTCTTATTCTTGATGCTTTTCGACAATTCCCACCAAGAAAATGCCCAACCACATTTTAGAATTTTAGATAGGATAGGACATACTACTACTGTTGTAGGGATTCTGCACATACAGAACTTTGCACAAGAAAATAGGACGTTGGTGATGGGAGGTTGGACCTTCCTCACACCTCAATCACAAGCCACCACAATCCCCTGACCAACTAGTTATAGTGTCTCATTACTCCGAAACGCCCCCCCAAAATACCCAATGAGTAGACAACCCAGACAACATAACACTCCCAACCTCTGTCGCGGAAGCAATGCACACCCTTTTGCTCACTCTCTCGTGTAAGTCCACACCAAATACCACCGAGTCTATGTAAGTTCAAAAGGTTTATTTTTATTTCCAACTGACAAGCTCTGTACGTTGTATAATGCAGCAGCAACAGCAAAATGCATAAGATTAAAACAATAAACATTGTTACACTTAGTTAGACTTACAAGTTACTTACAACTACAAGTCCATAGAAGCCAAAAGGCGAGATCATGATAACTGAACAGTGGTGGAAGAACCACCCTCCCCTTGGTAGGAATCTAGTTTATATAAAATTATAAATGGAGATGTGAGAATTCTGGGGAGCCCTCACCTTAGAAGAACCTAGTACTGGTTACATCATAAGGTCTGCAAAGCTCTGGTTCTTCGTATAAGGGAATCTTCCGTCTGTAATGAGAAAAACGGTGCGCGTTAGTATAGTGCAAGCATTTCTCAGTCGTGCCAAAAAGTGCAGTTTTTTTATGGATAAGCAATATGGACTAACACCAGAACTCCATAACAAAGTCGGTTGTTTTTCGACCTTGTACGCAGCGCTCAGACAGTAGCAGTATGAGCTCATGTGGGCTCATGTGGGCTCAAAGGCGTCTTTCACAACAAGCTGCGAGGTAACTTGCGCAAAAATAAAAGACAGAGCTAAAATGGTTGCATGGCTCGGGGTAACTTAGCAAAGACTAGAATGACCCTAGGGACCATATAACACTACCAGTGTCTACTCTACTACCTGATTTATACTAGTGATGTATGTTGTATATGTATTATGTATGTATTAACTTTTTTTTCATTCTTGCTAGTCAAAAATAGGGGAGGTGTATATGGCATCTGAAAAATGTGTAATGTTTTTTCTAGGCGTACTACCGACCACCAGTACCGGGGCCAGCGGCGAAGGTGACGCGGCCGCTGAGGGTGCAGGCGATGCAGCAGTTGGAGGAGCTGCAGGGGGTGAGCCAGCAGCAGTGGCGGGCGGTGGTAAGTTATATTCCTAATCCTTACTTATTGACATTACACTCGCTGCAAGGGTGTAATGTGTACTGTACTGTTGAGACTTAAGTAAGAAGTTGTTGTGAACGGTTGAAGAAGACACCCTTTACTTAGCATTAGCAATAGCATTAGCGACGGGAGTGTACTCAGAGTAACCAATGGCCTCTTCTATTGGACTTCAACTCAGCTGTGAAATTTTTATGGAGAAGACAAAGTCTGATCAGATGACCTTGATGGATGGGTTGAACGAAAAGGGAAAGAAGGGTGGAAGGAGGAAGGACGGGCGAGATGTTATATTTATGACTGGCAGAGAAGGATACGTGGGATGCAAGCATAGGTGTGTGATATGAATCAGATGCATGGGTGGTGGAATGCCTGAAACTACCACAAATGTTCGAGGCCGAGGTAGTGGGAGGATAGATACATACCACAAATGTTACGTACTGTGCTTGCTAGTGCTACTGTGCCACTATGTGTAGAATGAATTTGTCTGACTGCTTTGCTAAGAGTATATTTTACAATAGTCTTGTTTTTTCTTCTTGATATAGCGAGTGCGACTCCTTCCAAAGGAAGGAGTTGGCGGCCAAGGCCCGGCGCCGGAAGCTGGAGGCCATACAGGCCGAATACCAGCGGCTGGTTCTTCTGGAGGAGGAGGAGGAGGAGGCAGCGGCGGCAGCAGCTGCAGCCTCCTCCAATGCCCCGGGCCCCAGACACCCCCCTAAAGTGTTACGGCGCCACCGCCTGTCAGCCGCCCGCCGCCACACAGCAAGAAGCACTGCTGCCCCCCTGTGGATGCAACTGCCGCGCGCTGAAGCACCGCGTGGCCCGCCTAGAGGAGCGCATCCGTGTCCTGGAGAGGCGAGCCCGCTGAGACCCCGTTTATTTATTGCCCCTTTTTATAGCTTCTTTTGGTGGGTGGGAATCGGGCGTTGGGTTTTGGACTTTTGGACATTTGTTGGACTTTTTCGTTCCGGGACATGAACATTGGTTGGGGTTAGGGAGAGGGGTGGGTCAGGTGTTGTGTGATTTTTTTTACATAGTTTATTTTTGTTAGGGTATTAAATTACATATTTAGACTTTATACGATGTGGTTAATGTTTTGTGGGTGGGGTTACTGTTTTACGTCACACGGTTTCCTTGCTGGTGCAGTGCCACAGCCAGTGTTTGATTTAAATAATTGGCTGAGTTACTAAGACACAGACAGATGCGGTACCCCTCACTGAGGGACTTGTCCTACTAGTACTGTCAGTCTCTCCTCCTAATCTATGCATTCTGCAACTGGACTCAAAGGGGTGTGTGAAATAGAATTAGTGAAAAAAATTCTGTTATTAATTATGCCTCCCCCAAACTTCTTCTCTTACCTGTGCTTGATGTTTAACTTGGGCACGTCGATGGCTGCATGGTGATGATGGTTTTCTTTCCCAACATGCCATGGTTGTGGTGGTAGTAGTAGTAGACTCTGGCAGTTTCACTTGCAAATAAAAGAAAATGAGACAGTCAGTCGCCTGAGAGAGACTGTGGGAGGAGTAGTAGAACGAAGTACAGTACGGAACTTACTGCCAAACAATAATATGCCAAAATACAAGGAAACATAATGGTTGCGGGGATAGCCTAGTACATAGAGTTACAAACTATAGCTGTGTCGAGTCACTCGACTAGGCCTACAGTACACCGTGACTCGACACAAGCGTAACCGTTAGTGCTGTTTCGGAGGATGACAACAAATCCAATCTATGCCGGCAATTAATGTTGATGGATTAGGTTCCTTTGGTTAAAAAAAAAAAAAAAAATTGCAAATATACTGCTCATAGGAGGGTGGGCAAGTAGAAGATCCGCGCCCTGCCTTGAAAATGCATTTATGTTGCTTTAGCCACATCCGCCCCAGCAAGCGTGTGATAAATTATTGGTGTACATTTAATTTAGTCCCACCTCAATAAGTCATACAGCCCGGGGGAAGAGGGTTAGGGTTTGATGAATGGTTGGGAAGGGGGGTTTTGGGAAAGGTTTGACAAAGAAAAACAGTACGCATGGACAACAACAAAACACAATCTTGGCAGACAACCATATCCATAAATCAGTTAAGGGAGAAAAAGGAAATGCATGCATGATGATGATAACTTGATGGTTAATGATAGTACTTACTAACTACTACTACTAGACAATTAGACAGTACAGGGCAGCAGTATATTATGCAATTTGCCTTGCCTGTCTGCCCTCAGAAAGACCCGAATTACATTCAGTTTCTGTTGTGTTGTACCGGCCCGGGCTTAAAGATAGCAAAGAAAAGCCAAAAATTGCTGTAGGGATGAATTGAATTATAAGCAGAGAGCAAACATAACAACAACAACACACAGTAGTAATGATTGAAGACCAAAAATGAATCAAATTTAAAAGATGATGAAAGTTGATACTGTTACTGTATGTTATCCTGGTTAAAATGTGGAGTTGCATCTCAGCATTCGTCTTGGTCCTCCCTTCCATGGACGCTCCGGCCATCAATCTTGGGTGACGCCACTGCCTGCCTGATGTAGATTCATTGGTAAGGTAAGTGAGAGTAGTTTTTCCCAGTGTAGCACAGGGTAAGGGCCGGCCTGTAATTGCAGATGGGAAAACAAAAGGGATATTGAAAAATCAAGTAGAAAAAAAATGCCTAAATTACGGTGGAGTGCAACAAGAACAATTTCAGAGGCGGCATGGATTTGGAAACATCATGTCTACTCTAGTCTGTTTCCAGCATTAACCTCCAACAACAACAGGACAGAGCAGGCCCACGGCACCCGTGACACATCCTCCATTTAGCGTACATTTTTTGACAGAGGCAGACAAAGCAGATATACAGCAACATAGCATTTTACAAATTAAGTGACTAAATCAATGCCCCGCTGTCAGTCATACCACCACACTAGACTCCACCACTACACAGACATGTAGGTCTGCAGTGGTTGTTTTGACTTTGGTACCTTTTAAATATGCACTCATGAAAAGCAATGAGTTATTCCATCAATCATCTCTGATCGTACTGAGAGACTGCAAAGAGATAATGTCACTGTGGTCATCATCATGGTGTGTTGTCCAACTCAGTGTGCAGTAGTGTACAGATTGAGTCCCCTTTCCATATTCAAAATGCAATGGATCGGCCTGCAGTAGAATTAGAAAATAGGTATTGAAAAACAAGAATGGAAACAAACATTGCATTGAGTTACTTTTAGTGTGTAGATTAGATAATAGTACACAATGAATTACCTTCATGCACTACAAACAACAACAACACAAATCACTCAGTCAGCGTCCAATGCATGTCATCATTCATTACCTGTTCCTTCTCATCTTCAGTTAATGGGCAGTCTGTATCGGCTCGGAAAGGAGGATAGCTATAGTAGTCATCATCATGTTCCACTTCTTTTGGAGAGACTCAACGAGGCAAGATTTTAGTTTTTCTTCGATTATGCTACAACCAATTATCATCTGGCTTGAGGGCAATAGATTTAGGTCAATTCAGGAGGAGCAGGACTCGGAGGAGTGGACTGAAATGCAGAGAGCTGAAACTCATATAAGGCAATAAAATACGAAGACGGTGGTGATGGTGATGGATTTGTTGTGATTTGAAGTTTCCAAACAGAGAGACAGACACACAAATAGAAGTAAATAAGGGAGAACCACAGTAAGAAGTGGAAGCCTAGTTGTCAGGGAAGTATAGCTCGTCCTCAAACTCTGGAGGTTCAACCAGAAGTACGTAATCAGCATCCAACACGCTACTTCCGTCACCTGAGCCGCTGTCCTCATCTTCCTGCGTTGATTCATGTATTGTGTAATTCGGTGGTATAAATTGCTGATTCATTTTGATCATGGTTAACCTCTCAACGTTTTTGGGTGAGAGACTGGTCCTTTTCACTATTACAATGGAACCAGCAGCACTGAAAACACGTTCAGAAGAGACACTTGCGATAGTGCAAGCCAGATAGTTTATCGCCAGCCTGCTGAGCACTGGCCGTTGGCCCCTTTTGCCATACCAATACCGCAATGGGTTTTGATCAATGTAGACCTCTGTTGGGTCATCCAGGTAGGCCTGGACCATTCTGTCAATGTTCAGGGGTGCTAAACTTAGTGCGGCCTCTTTTGTCTTTGCATCAGCACTGGACCTAGCAAGTCCTTGCTGTAAATACCAATCCTGTGCCATTTGTACTGGGGCTGATGAGCCGGTTATTGCTGTTGTCGATAGTGTTGGTGACAGCTGTGAACCAAATGCACGGCCCACAGGCTCTGAAGTTGAACTTGACGCCGGATGCTCTGCTGCAGTACTTGACGTGGGTTTGAGGCCTTTAATTACCAGCCGTTCATTTTCCAATGTACTGGCTGCCTCAACTATCCAAGTTTTGTACCGGGCAACATCCACTTCTGAAAAAGGGAGTAATGTCTTACTGTGCAGTGCCGATTTGTACCGTGGATCCAGAATTGTGGCACAAATGTAATGTTGTTGTGACACAATCTTATTTTGCACCCTTGCATTTTCACTTAAGCGACATGATAAGCTCTCCACCAACTCATATGCTTCTTTTTTCCCTCCACACCTTTGTACCCTTCACACACCCGCATCAGCTGTTGCTCTAGCATGTGCAACAATGGGATAGCTTGGCCCATAGTACAGTCCTCCTTGCTGACTTCACGTGTGAAGACCTCGAAAGGAAGAAGCATCTCTGTAAGAGATTTAACTAGGCACCATTGGTCCATCTGAAGGGTCATGCCTTTCACAGTAGCATCCGCCCTTTGCATGACATATTCATTGATTGGTCTGTACTGCTCAAACAGACGGTCAAGCATGTAATACGTTGAGTTCCAACGTGTTGCCACCTCCTGGATGAGTGCTTTGACTGTCATTCTATAGTCACGTTGAATGATCCTCAGCTGCTTCCGGGCTTTAAAAGAATGGCTGAAATGCGTGCATATTCTGCGGCAGGTGGTCAGTAAGTTGCTGACTATGGGTTCTTTTTTCAGAAAGTCTTGAACTATAATGTTAATGCAGTGCGCCAAACACGGGACCCTGAAATACTCACCAAGCGACATGGCCTTAAGTATATTACTGCCATTATCCGTGGCAACAAAACCAATGTCAAGCCCTCTGGGGCGCAGCCATTCAAAGACCTTGCTGTTAAACTCTTCCAAAATGTTTTCAGCAGTATGAGATTTCTCCATGGCGAACATGGCTACAGTTGCATGTTTCCGAGAAGCATTAAAAATTGCAGCTGTGTCAACAGCACCTACTTCAGATAGCTTGTCTCTAACCCCCACAAAAGAGACCCAGTGTGCAGTGATGCACATGTAATCAGTGGCTTGGCAACTGGTCCACATGTCTGTTGTCAGGTGGATTTTGTGAACAGCACTCTGCTGCAAAGCTTGTCCAACCAATTCCAGCACATCGTGATGTAGTGCTGGAACAGCAACTGGGGCAAAATAGGATCGGCTGGGAACCTTCCATTTAGGGCAGATGGCTGACACAAATTCAAGGAAACCCACCCCTTCCACAAATGAAAAAGGGAGAAGGTCCAGCGCTAACATTTTTGCCAGCTTCGCATTGTACAACCGTGTCGTTGGGTGGTTGCGTTGGTACTGCCCCTCCGACCTAAGCATGCTGTCAATGGTAGGCTGGAATATTTTCCGTTGTGGTGCACCTTTCTTCTTGAACCCAGCTAGGCTCAACGACGCTGCACTTTTGCTCATTGCAGTGCCCGGTTGCCTTTGTGTCTCATGTTGACTCTTACTACGGTGCCACTCAGATGTTGCTGAGGATGTGTGCGTTACCAGTACACTGCTGGGGGTAGGGCTAGAAATGTCTCCCTCTTGTTGACCTTCCACCGCGATCATATCTTCCCCTAATTCTTCATCCCCAACAACAGCAATGGGTCCAGTTTTCCTTTTTTCTAAGTGAAGTAGGTGAGCCTCCCACTTAATAGTGTGGTGTTTTTTTAGATGACTTGTTTGTCCTCCGGTACCATAGTTTGTACCAAGCTTACCCCGCTTAACAGGCTGCCGACAAATTGCTACTGCTAACTGCTATATCCTTACTGCTAACCGAAAAGAAGTCCCAAACTGGGGAGGAGAACTTTCTGCTGCTGCTGAAGGTGCCACTTTCAATACCAGATGAAATGGAGGGTGTGCATGGAATTTGACTCTGTGCACTTACATTACCACCACCTACTGAGGTGGTGGTTGAGCTGGATGTAGGTCCCTGCCGGACCTTTGCAAAGGCAAATATGGAAGCTGGAGGTCGTGTTGGCGTTACCTGTGTTGGTGGTATCCGTGCTACATCCCTCGCAGCAATTTGGGATAGTCTAATAATGTTGGTCTCCATCTCCGCTCGCCCAGGAGTGATGTTCGTGATGACTGGCTCTTCATCATCATCATCATCATCTTTAACCCCCTCGTCTACATCTACCTCCATAACTGTAAGGCTTTCTGGAACCTTCCTTTTCACTAGCCTTGTCTTGTGGCGTGCATCACTCTCAGGCTGAGCTGGTGGCTTCCAAGTGGCATCTAGATCATCAGAAGCGGGGCTTGAAGAAGAAGTTGATGGACTAACCTTCCTTTTCCTTGCTGGGGGTATGGAAGACAATGGATCTTCTGGAAGAGTGGCTTGCTCCTCTTCGTCTGCAAAAAGCTCGATTTCCTGAACTGCCCCTACTTCAGGTGGAACAACTACTATTGTGGGCTGTGGTTCCGGCTGTGGTTCCGGCTGCGGCTGTGGTTGCGGCTGTGGTTCCGGCTGTGGTTGCGGTTCCGGCTGCGGCTCTGGCTGTGGCTGGGGTTGCGGCTGGGGTTGCGGCTGGGGTTGCGGCTGGGGTTGCCCACTTATCTGCTGAGTTTCCGCCTGCGAGTGCGTGGATTGGGTACTACTTTGCGATAATGACATTTCAACATCACTGGTCGTTAGTAGACTGGCTACCTCTGCCACAGTCATGGGCTTAGGCCTAGGTTACTGGGGTGGGCCCACTGATGCAGAGGTGCTGCTCCCAGCTTGGTCCCCGCTGGACACCGCTGCTGCAGGCGTAAGTTTTTTTAACCAAAAACACATCAGCCGGCACACCAGTCTTGGCAAGTGCCACTTCCTTCTTCTGTCCCTTCTTCTCACTGGCAACTTTCTTGGTACTGGAGGACCTGGTACCTTTCTTTGGGGCCATCTTCTTCAGATGTCAGCAGGACGCAGGTGCACAAGTTGCAGAGATGTCTGTGGTCACACGTGGACGTGACGCGCAGCAGGACTTCTGCCTGGCAGTACAACGGGTGATGATGACACCTCCTCCTCTGTCTTTTGTGCACCTAAAAGCAAAGAAGCCAGGAGAAGAACATCAGTGAAATGTTGCATTTGTTGTTGTGGTTCAATTACTAGCAGTACAAACAATCAAATAAAAGATATAAATTAGTGTAGCCATTTGTGAGACTGTCAACAAGGGCTTTCATGGTATACTGTGTACACTGTCAGGAAGGATAGGAAAGAAGAGGA
This sequence comes from Calotriton arnoldi, assembly GCA_963921515.1. NCBI lineage: Eukaryota > Metazoa > Chordata > Amphibia > Caudata > Salamandridae > Calotriton > Calotriton arnoldi. Next base: position 928,854 of record CAWUFW010000379.1, read on the forward strand.
ACAACAACCAAAATACAAATGTAATAGAAGTGGACCCTGTTTGGCATTAAATTATTTGCTCAGTCATCACATCATTCAGGGAGCTGCAGCTGGCAAAGGGGATGGATGCAAGCAGTAAGCCAAAAGGAAAACCATGCAGGCCTAAATGGCAAAAGCAGCACTGTTAGATTTGGGGGTCTCTAGTTGGCAGAGGTAGGTACCTTTGTCCAAATAGGGACCCTTGAGTCTAGTCAGGGAAAGTAGGTACACTCCTGAAAGAACCCCTGCTCACCCTCTTGGTAGCTTGGCACGAGCAGACAGGCTTAGTTCAGAGGCAGTGTGTAAAGCATTTGTGAACACATACAGTAATCAAGTGACAACACTACAAATGGACACCACACAGGTTATATATTTATAAAAATAGGTATACTTTATATAGATTTATCACAAGACCATAAACGACAAAAATAATCCACAATACTGTCAAGAGTGCTTAGTTCTGATCAAAAAGGCTTAATTCAAGGTTCTGTGCGAGTCGGTAGCCTCCTCCGGCTACGGCGATGTCGAGAACAAACAGAGTCTAACAAATCCAGCTGACCGCGTCGAGACGGGCCAACACAGCGTAGACAGACTCGGTCACAGTACCTTTTACTTGAAGCGGCAGGCACGGGCGTGCGAGCCGGATGGCTGTTCGTCGCGGTCGCGATGCAAAAATGGAAGCGTTGCAGGACGCGTTGTCCCTCGATGCGGTGCAGGCAGCGGCTCGTTGACGTCGTCGAGACGGAGTCGGTGAGACCAGGGCCGTGCGTTGCAGGGCGAGACGGTGCTTCGATGCGGTGCTGGCAGGTTGCGGTGCGGCGACGGAGCCGGATTCAGGAGCTGGCGTCGATCAGTCCGGACAGCGGTGCGAGTCGGGCGGTGCGTCGCAAAGCGTGCGAGCGGTGCCCAACTCCGGTGCGGTCACAGGACTCGAACTCAGCAGCAGTGACCGTGTCGGTCGGACCAGTTCGATTCGGCGTAGCGAAGCGTTGCAGGACGCGTTGTCCCTCGATGCGGTGCAGGCAGCGGCTCGTTGACGGAGTCGGTGAGACCAGGGCCGTGCGTTGCAGGGCGAGACGGTGCTTCGATGCGGTGCTTACAGGACACCGAGTCGGTCGTGAGAGTCGGTCACAGCTCCCTACCTCTGCAGCCACTGAAACAGAGTTTCCAGCAGCAATTCACAAAGGGGGTGAAGTCCAATGGTCCTGGGACTTCGGTCAGGGGGCAAGCTCTCTTCCAAGCCCTTGGAGATCCTTCACAAGTTGATGAAAGTCACAGCAAAGCAAAAGTTCCTTTCTCCTTTCTTTGGCAGTCAGGCAAACCACTGCAGGCCAATCCCCCAAGCAGCACTTCAGGCTTAGGGATAGTCTCTCCTCAGTTTCTTCTTGGTTCCGCTCCTCAGCAAAGGTTTCTTCTTGTTCCCAAAAGTGATCTAATTTTCCTGGGGTCTGGGTGCCCCTCTTATACCCTGATTCTCTTTGTTCTCTGGAGGCAGAGAGGCCTCTGCCTAGTCCAAAACCAGTTCTGGTCAGTCCTGGAGCACTTTGTTTTTCTGACTCCTTCTTTCCTTTCAGAATGTGGGGCAGAGTGCTCAGCCGCCCGGCAGGAGGTGGAGCCAGCATTGTGGAAGGCAGGCACAGCCCTATTCAGACCCAGGTGCAACTCCTCCCTCCACTCTGGATGCAGATCTTTCTATTCAGCCCTGCGCTGACTCACCCTGTCTCCTGTAGCCACCCCCAGCCCCTGTCACTCAATCTCCAGACAAGGAATACACAACCTAGCAGAGGCAGGCTTGGATAGTTAGGCAAGAAAATACCCACTTTCTAAAAGTGGTATTTTCAAACACAGAATGTTAAAACCAACTTCACTAAAAGATGTATTTTATCATCCTGAGTTCAGGCATACTAAATTCGTTTTTCTACCATGTTCCCTGGGTCAGTTCTGACTATAAGGTGTAATAGTCAGTCTGCCCATTCTGGCCTATGGGGAGCAGGTAGCCTTGCAATAGTGAAAAACGAAAATGGCTGTAATTCACTATTAGGACATGCCACACACACCAGGGCATGTCCTACCTTATACTTACAATGCACCCTGCCCTAGGGCCTACTTTAGGGGTGACCAACATGCAGTAAAGGGAAGGTTTAGGGACTGGTAAGTGGGTGTACTCACCAAGTCGACATGGCAGCCCTAGGCTGCACACAGGCTCTGCGATGGCAGGCCTGAGACACATTTTACAAGCCGCTTCTGTGGGTGGCACAACCAGTGCTGCAAGCCCACCAGCGGCATTGGATTTACAAGCCCTGGGCACACTGAGTGCACTGTACTAGGGACTGACAAGTAAACCAATCATCCAATCATGGAGTCACTAATACATATATCAATTAACGATAGGGAGCACTTGCACTTTGGCACTGATTAGCAGCGGCAAAGTGCCCATGAGCATCTAGTCCAGCAAAAACATATCGGCAACAGTGGAGGCATTACGAAAAAATGGAAGGGAGACCCACGCCAAGGATGCCAGGTCTAACACGTGTCCCCTCCAGCTGAAATGTGGGGAGAACTATCCTACCCCTAGGGAGTTCTCATCGCTAAGGCGGAAAAATCTGGACAGTCCATCAGCATTGGCGTGTTCTGTACCAGGGCGGTGTTCCACCGTAAAGTCCATCCCCTGTAGGGAAATGGACCACCTCAACAGCTTTGGATTCTCACCCCTCATCTGCATCAACCATCTGAGGGGCCTGTGGTCTGTCTGAACCCGGAAGTGAGTCCCAAACAGGTATGGTCTCAGCTTCTTCAGTGCCCAGACCACAGCAAATGCCTCACGCTCGATAGCACTCCATCTCTGTTCCCGGGGAAGTAACCTCCTACTGAGGAAGGCTACAGGTTGGTCTAGGCCCTCCTCATTGATCTGTGATAGAACAGCCCCTACACCATGCTCTGAAGCGTCCGTCTGAACAATGAACTCATTGGAGAAGTTGGGTGCCTGGAGCACAGGCGCCGTGCACATGGCAGTCTTCAAGGTGTCAAAAGCTTTCTGACAGGCGTCAGTCCAAATCACTTTCCTGGGCTGCTTCTTGGAAGTCAGCTCGGTCAAGGGGGCAACAATGCTGCCATACCCCTTGACGAATCTCCGGTAATACCCGGTGAGTCCTAGGAAGGCTCTCACCTCTGTCTGGGTCTTGGGGGCTCCCAAGCCAGAATGGTATCAATTTTCGGTTGGAGGGGCGCCACCTGGCCGCTCCCAACCTGGTGTCCCAAGTACACCACAGAACCCTGCCCAATCTGGCACTTACTCGCCTTGATTGTGAGGCCTGCCCTCCGCAGCGCCATCAACACTTCCCAGAGGTGACGCAGATGTTCTTCCCAACTGGCACTGAACACTGCGATGTCATCCAGGTAGGCGGCACTGAAATCCTCCAGTCCAACCAACACCTGGTTGACCAACCTCTGAAAGGTGGCAGGGGCATTCTTCATCCCAAAGGGCATCACCCGGAACTGGTAGTGCCCATCTGGTGTGGAGAATGCTGACCTCTCTTTTGCCCCATCAGTCAAGGCGATCTGCCAGTACCCAGACGTTAAGTCAAACGTGCTGAGGTACCGCGCAGCCCCTAACCGATCTATGAGCTCATCAGCTCTGGGGATGGGGTGGGCGTCAGTCCTGGTGACGGAATTGAGTCCCCTGTAGTCCACACAGAACCGGAGTTCTGGTGTGGCACCAGGCGCGGCAGCCTTTGGAACCAAGACCACTGGGCTGGCCCAAGGGCTGTTAGAGGACTCAATCACCCCTAGCGCAAACATCTTGGAGACCTCCTCCTTGATGCAGGCTCTGACCCTGTCAGTCACCCTGTAAGCCTTGTGCTTCACAGGAAGACTGTCCCCAGTGTCCACATCATGGACGCACCAATGAGTGACACTGGGAACCAGGGAGAACAGGTCAGGGAACTGTCCCAACAGCTGGCGACAGTCACCCTGCTGCTCAGGTGTCAGGGAGGTAGAGAGGTTTACTCCCTCCACTGATCCATCTTGCTCTCGGGCTGACAGGAGGTCAGGAAGAGGCTCGGTCTCCTCCTCCATTCCATCATCTGTAGCTAAGAGCATGCCCACTTGGGACCTCTCCAAGTGGGGCTTTAAGCGGTTCACATGCAGGACCCGCAAGGGGTTCCTGGGAGACTGCAAGTCCACCAAATAGGTAACTGGACTCTTGCGCTCCACCACCGTAAAAGGGCCGGTCCACCTGTCCTGGAGCGCACAAGGCTCCACAGGGGCCATGACCCACACTTTCTGACCAGGCTGAAGCTCTACCAGAGTGGCATTCTGGTCGTACCACCGCTTCATCTCCTCCTGGCTGGCTTCCAGATTTGCCTCAGCAAGTTCTCTGAAACGCCTAGTCTGGTTCCTGAAGGCCAGCATGTAACTGTATACATCCTGGGGAGGTTTCCTGGGAGATTGCTCCCAGCCTTCCTTGACCAAACTCAGAGGTCCTCGCACCGGGTGTCCATAGAGGAGCTCAAAGGGACTGAACCCTAGAGACTTCTGTGGCACCTCCCGGTATGCAAACAACAGGCATGGTAAGAGGACGTCCCATTTACGCCTCATGGGTTCTTCCAGACCCATAATCATGCCCTTGAGGGTCCGGTTGAATCTCTCAACCAGCCCATTTCCTTGAGGGTGGTAAGGAGTGGTGAACTTGTAAGTTACACCGCACTCCTGCCACAGGGACTTCATGTACTTGGACACGAAGTTGGTACCTCTGTCAGACACCACCTCTTGAGGGAATCCCACTCGTGAGAAAATTCCCATCAGTGCCCGTCCCACCACGGGGGCCGTCACTGTCCTCAGAGGGATGGCTTCAGGGTACCGGGTGGCATGGTCCACCAAGACCAGGATAAACCTGTTGCCCATGGCTGTCTTGGGGTCCAGTGGCCCCACAATATCAATCCCCACCCGTTCAAAGGGGGTGCTGACCACAGGGAATGGCTGGAGAGGAGCCTTGTGCTTCCTCCCACTCTTTCCACTTGCCTGGCAAGTCTGGCATGTCCTGCAGTGAGTGGCGGCACTCCTGCGCATCTGGGGCCAATAGAAATGGGTAACAAGCCTGTCAAAGGTCTTGTCCTGCCCCAGATGTCCTGCTAACGGTACATCATGAGCCAACCCCAGTAGGAAGGCTCTGAAGCGCTGGGGTACCACCAGCACACGGGCTGACCCAGGCTCAGCAACCTTAGGCTCTGAATACAGGAGACCATTCTCCCAGTAAACCCAATGTGATCCAGACTGATCACCTGCTGCCTGGTCTGTGGCCTGTTGCCTCAGACCCACGAGAGAGGGGCATGCGTTCTGCTCCTCGCAGAACTCTTCCCTGGAGGGTCCTCCTTCTTGCTGCCAATGGGTCAGCTCAGGTAGGTCCCCCAGTTCAGCTACCTGTTCCCCTGTAGGCTCCAGGGCATCCCCCTCAGGGTCTGCCTCCTCCTGGACCGTGGGAACTTCGGGGGCCGGTTTCCCGCGCCCCCTGCCTCCTCTCTCTCCGGCAGGCACCTGGGCCTCCCTCTCAGGCTCCAGGTCCTCTTGAACACCTTTAGCTGCCATTGACCGGGTGGTCACACATGCCCAATCAGGCAAGCCCAACATTTCTAAATGCGCACTCCGCTCCACCTTAGCCCAAGGTGAGCTCTCCAAATCGTTCCCTAACAAACAGTCAACAGGCATGGCTGGCCTCACAGCTACTTGAAGAGTACCCGAGACCCCCCCCACTCAAAGGGAACCTGAGCCACCTTGCAGTGACTCTCTGTGTTGTCAGCGGCAACAACCGGATAGAATGCATCAGGGATAACCTGCTCTTTAGACACCAGGTGACACTTGACAGCTGTCACACTGGCTCCTGTGTCTCTCAGAGCCTCCACCCTATGGCCATTGATGGTCACCCACTGCCTGTATTTCTTAGTGTTCTCAGGCAGCGGGGTCCTAGGGACCATCTCAGAGTCTCCTAATGAGACAAGGGAAAACACTGTGGGATCCCCCCACCTTGGGCACCCAACTCCTCCCCCAGGGCTACACTAGCCAACTGCCGGGGGACTGCACTGGTGGGTGCTGGTTTTCCATGCAAAGGGCAACGAGGATCGTTTGCCTTGTGGCCAGGGGCGCCACACTTGTAACATACCAGTGGTCCCTGGTGAACAGGGGGGCCTGTCAGGGCCACTGGCTTCTTCTCAGGGGGAGGCTGGGAACCTTTCCCTTGGTTCCCTTGGGGTTTACTTTGGGGCCCTTTATGGAACTCCTTCTGTTTACCCTTGTCCCCCCCACTCTTCTGCTGGGGACCCTGCCCACCCTTGGCGGAGTCTCCCACGTGACCCTTGTGGACCCGGGTACTCACCCAGCGGTCCGCCTCCTCAGCAAGCTGCCTAGGGTTAGTCAGCTTACTATCAATCAGGTGCTGGCGTAGCTCAGGAAAACAATTACCGGACAAGTGCTCCCAGGCAATCAAATCAAAGAGCGCCTGAAAATCAGTCGCTTTGCTACCCTTTACCCAACCATCCAAGGCTCTGCAAAAGAAGGTCACATATTCAACCCAGGTACTGCTTTCAATCTTACTACAGTTCCTGAACCTTTGCCTATAAAGCTCAGGGGTCAAACCATACCTAGTCATTAAGGCATCCTTCATGTGGCTGTACGAATTATAGACTTCAGAGGGCAAATCCAACAAGGTATCCCGCCCTTCACTGAGGAACCGTCCCCACAACCCCGCTCCCCAATCCTTCTCAGGGACCCGGTGGGAAGACATGGCTACCTCATAGGCTTTGAACCACTGCCCAATGTCATCATTTTTAAAAAATTCCTTAACCACATCTTTTGGAATATACACCCTAGCTTCAACAGGCACAGGCGGTACACTGCCACCAGAGGGAGTAATCTCTAAGCTCTTGGCCTTCAATTCCAACTCCCTCAAAACTTTCTCATGTTCAAACTGCATTTTCTTTTCCTCTAGGGCCAATTTCCTAGTTTGCATTTGGAATTCTAACTGCCCATTCAGCTTGAGCTTGGTCAGCTCCATTTCGTGCATCCTACTCTCTTTCCTGTCCTCCAACTCCTCTGGAGACAGTCCTCTGGCAGAAACACTGCTACCTACTGGGGAAGGTGGTCTTCTAGCCCCTAGACCCAATAGCCCCTCCAGCTGCCCTTCTGCATTCTCAGCCCCCTCCACAGGGGCACTCCTTGATTCGACCCAGGCCCTCAGCGCCTTTTGGAGGTCCTCCTTCCTGGAGAGTCCGGTCATGGAAACTTTAAACTTTTTGCAGAATTGCCTGAGCTGCTTAAGGGTGTAGCATTCTAGCCTCTCTTCTTCCCAATCACACTCAACAGAGGCTACTGATGCTGGTTTCTCCATAGTGACTGAACTTGGCATTTGCAAAAATAGGAAATCCCAGAAAAAATGCTATAAAAGTATGTGGTTGCGTTTTGGTCTGCACTCACTAAGTAGTGTTCACCAATCACTGTACATGAGTCACAAATGCAAGTCCAGAATCCTCACCGCTGACCACCAATGTTAGATTTGGGGGTCTCTAGTTGGCAGAGGTAGGTACCTTTGTCCAAATAGGGACCCTTGAGTCTAGTCAGGGAAAGTAGGTACACTCCTGAAATAACCCCTGCTCACCCTCTTGGTAGCTTGGCACGAGCAGACAGGCTTAGTTCAGAGGCAGTGTGTAAAGCATTTGTGAACACATACAGTAATCAAGTGACAACACTACAAATGGACACCACACAGGTTATATATTTATAAAAATAGGTATACTTTATATAGATTTATCACAAGACCATAAACGACAAAAATAATCCACAATACTGTCAAGAGTGCTTAGTTCTGATCAAAAAGGCTTAATTCAAGGTTCTGTGCGAGTCGGTAGCCTCCTCCGGCTACGGCGATGTTGAGAACAAACAGAGTCTAACAAATCCAGCTGACCGCGTCGAGACGGGCCAACACAGCGTAGACAGACTCGGTCACAGTACCTTTTACTTGAAGCGGCAGGCACGGGCGTGCGAGCCGGATGGCTGTTCGTCGCGGTCGCGATGCAAAAATGGAAGCGTTGCAGGACGCGTTGTCCCTCGATGCGGTGCAGGCAGCGGCTCGTTGACGTCGTCGAGACGGAGTCGGTGAGACCAGGGCCGTGCGTTGCAGGGCGAGACGGTGCTTCGATGCGGTGCTGGCAGGTTGCGGTGCGGCGACGGAGCCGGATTCAGGAGCTGGCGCCGATCAGTCCGGACAGCGGTGCGAGTCGGGCGGTGCGTCGCAAAGCGTGCGAGCGGTGCCCAACTCCGGTGCGGTCACAGGACTCGAACTCAGCAGCAGTGACCGTGTCGGTCGGACCAGTTCGATTCGGCGTAGCGAAGCGTTGCAGGACGCGTTGTCCCTCGATGCGGTGCAGGCAGCGGCTCGTTGACGGAGTCGGTGAGACCAGGGCCGTGCGTTGCAGGGCGAGACGGTGCTTCGATGCGGTGCTTACAGGACACCGAGTCGGTCGTGAGAGTCGGTCACAGCTCCCTACCTCTGCAGCCACTGAAACAGAGTTTCCAGCAGCAATTCACAAAGGGGGTGAAGTCCAATGGTCCTGGGACTTCGGTCAGGGGGCAAGCTCTCTTCCAAGCCCTTGGAGATCCTTCACAAGTTGATGAAAGTCACAGCAAAGCAAAAGTTCCTTTCTCCTTTCTTTGGCAGTCAGGCAAACCACTGCAGGCCAATCCCCCAAGCAGCACTTCAGGCTTAGGGATAGTCTCTCCTCAGTTTCTTCTTGGTTCCGCTCCTCAGCAAAGGTTTCTTCTTGTTCCCAAAAGTGATCTAATTTTCCTGGGGTCTGGGTGCCCCTCTTATACCCTGATTCTCTTTGTTCTCTGGAGGCAGAGAGGCCTCTGCCTAGTCCAAAACCAGTTCTGGTCAGTCCTGGAGCACTTTGTTTTTCTGACTCCTTCTTTCCTTTCAGAATGTGGGGCAGAGTGCTCAGCCGCCCGGCAGGAGGTGGAGCCAGCATTGTGGAAGGCAGGCACAGCCCTATTCAGACCCAGGTGCAACTCCTCCCTCCACTCTGGATGCAGATCTTTCTATTCAGCCCTGCGCTGACTCACCCTGTCTCCTGTAGCCACCCCCAGCCCCTGTCACTCAATCTCCAGACAAGGAATACACAACCTAGCAGAGGCAGGCTTGGATAGTTAGGCAAGAAAATACCCACTTTCTAAAAGTGGTATTTTCAAACACAGAATGTTAAAACCAACTTCACTAAAAGATGTATTTTATCATCCTGAGTTCAGGCATACTAAATTCGTTTTTCTACCATGTTCCCGGGGTCAGTTCTGACTATAAGGTGTAATAGTCAGTCTGCCCATTCTGGCCTATGGGGAGCAGGTAGCCTTGCAATAGTGAAAAACGAAAATGGCTGTAATTCACTATTAGGACATGCCACACACACCAGGGCATGTCCTACCTTATACTTACAATGCACCCTGCCCTAGGGCCTACTTTAGGGGTGACCAACATGCAGTAAAGGGAAGGTTTAGGGACTGGTAAGTGGGTGTACTCACCAAGTCGACATGGCAGCCCTAGGCTGCACACAGGCTCTGCGATGGCAGGCCTGAGACACATTTTACAAGCCGCTTCTGTGGGTGGCACAACCAGTGCTGCAAGCCCACCAGCGGCATTGGATTTACAAGCCCTGGGCACACTGAGTGCACTGTACTAGGGACTGACAAGTAAACCAATCATCCAATCATGGAGTCACTAATACATATATCAATTAACGATAGGGAGCACTTGCTCTTTGGCACTGATTAGCAGCGGCAAAGTGCCCATGAGCATCTAGTCCAGCAAAAACATATCGGCAACAGCGGAGGCATTACAAAAAAATGGAAGGGAGACCCACGCCAAGGATGCCAGGTCTAACAAGCACACTTAGTTAACTCCCACCAGAAATGGCCACCAGCCACATGGACACTCACAAATCACAAGCAACAAGCATGAGGCCTGGAAAACAATGTACTGAAAACAGGCCTACGATATCCAGTCAAAGGCTGCATGGTAAATCACACTGCTTTGCCTGTAATGCAATAAAATGCAAAAACGAAAATACACAGGGCTAAACAAGGCCTGCAACACACCACACACAACTAAGGCATGTATTTAACACACCCCAAAAAACTGAAATACACCCAAAAATCCACATTTTGCAATTCAATCCAATGCCATCCATGTACCCTAAATGATGTTTAAATTGAACAGAACACACAGAAACAGTTGTTTCAAGCACCCCTGACTACCTCTGGGCCCACTGGATGAAAGGCCTGTTGGCAGACTAGGCTACAAGCTTGCAGGCCTATGGATAAAGCACACTACCGGCCTTCAAAATGGCCACCAGCCTCATGGCCAGGCACACAACAACAAGAAACTGAAGACAGACAATGCAGGCCTATGGCAAAAAGCACACTGCCTGGCTTCAAAGTGGCCGCCAGCCTCATGGCCAGGCCCACAACAACAAGAAACTAAAGACAGACAATGCAGGCCTATAGCAAAAAGCACACTGCCTGGCTTCAAAATGGCCGCCAGCCTCATGTGCAGGCCCACAACAACAAGAAACTAAAGACAGACAATGCAGGCATATGGCAAAAAGCACACTGCCTGGCTTCAAAATGGCCACCAGCCTCATGGCCAGGCCCACAACAACAAGAAACTAAAGACAGACAATGCCGGCCTATGGCAAAAAGCACACTGACTGGCTTCAAAATGGCTGCCAGCCTCATGGCCAGGCCCACAACAACAAGAAACTAAAGACAGACAATGCAGGCCTATGGCAAAAAGCACACTGCCTGGCTTCAAAATGGCCGCCAGCCTCATGTGCAGGCCCACAACAACAAGAAACTAAAGACAGACAATGGAGGCATATGGCAAAAAGCACACTGCCTGGCTTCAAAATGGCCGCCAGCCTCATGGCCAGGCCCACAACAACAAGAAACTAAAGACAGACAATGCCGGCCTATGGCAAAAAGCACACTGCCTGGCTTCAAAATGGCCGCCAGCCTCATGTGCAGGCCCACAACAACAAGAAACTAAAGACAGACAATGGAGGCATATGGCAAAAAGCACACTGCCTGGCTTCAAAATGGCCGCCAGCCTCATGGCCAGGCCCACAACAACAAGAAACTAAAGACAGACAATGCAGGCCTATGGCAAAAAGCACACTGCCTGGCTTCAAAATGGCCACCAGCCTCATGGCCAGGCCCACAACAACAAGAAACTGAAGACAGACAATGCAGGCCTATGGCAAAAAGCACACTGCCTGGCTTCAAAATGGCCGCCAGCCTCATGGCCAGGCCCACAACAACAAGAAACTAAAGACAGACAATGCAGGCCTATGGCAAAAAGCACACTGCCTGGCTTCAAAATGGCCGCCAGCCTCATGGCCAGGCCAACAACAACAAGAAACTAAAGACAGACAATGCAGGCCTATGGCAAAAAGCACACTGCCTGGCTTCAAAATGGCCACCAGCCTCATGGCCAGGCCCACAACAACAAGAAACTGAAGACAGACAATGCAGGCCTATGGCAAAAAGCACACTGCCTGGCTTCAAAATGGCCACCAGCCTCATGGCCAGGCCCACAACAACAAGAAACTAAAGACAGACAATGCAGGCCTATGGCAAAAAGCACACTGCCTGGCTTCAAAATAGCCGCCAGCCTCATGGCCAGGCCCACAACAACAAGAAACTGAAGACAAACAATGCAGTCCTATGGCAAAAAGCACACTGCCTGGCTTCAAAATGGCCGCCAGCCTCATGTCCAGGCCCACAACAACAAGAAACTGAAGACAGACAATGCAGGCCCATGGCAAAAACCACACTGCCTGGCTTCAAAATGGCCGCCAGCCTCATGGCCAGGCCCACAACAAGAAGCCTAGGCCACAAAGGGAAACACATGCAGGCCTTAGTATATGGCTAAAGCAGCACACTTGTAACTCCCACCAGAAATGGCTACCAGCCACATGGACACTCACAAATCACAAGCAACAAGCAGGAGGCCTGGAAAACAATGTACTGAAAACAGGCCTATAATAGCCAGGCAAAGGCTGCATGGTAAACCACCTGCTTTTGCTTTGCCTGTAATGCAATAAAATGCAAAAACGAAAATACACAGGGCTAAACAAGGCCTGCAGCACACCACACACAACTAAGGCATGTATTTAACACACAGCCCAAAAACTGAAATACACCCCAAAAAATACATTTTCCAATTCAATCCAATGCCATCCATGCCCCCTAAATGATGTTTGAAATTAATAAATACATCACACAGCAATCCATGACCCATGACTAGCTCTGGACCTACTGGCTACCCACAACGATTTATTTTTAAAAATGATGAAAAGTACCAAAAATGAAGTTGCAGCAACTGCAATGCCGCAATCAAACAACACCAACATACTTGTAAAATCTCAAATTCCAAAATCCTCAAATCCAATGATAATGATGCAGCAGACACAAAGAATGATCCTTCCAGCTCAAATCCAAGTGAAAAATGAACAGGAGATGGACAAAGCACTGGGAGGAGCCTGCTGGACAGGAACAGGAAGTAGGAGACTCTGTGGCACTTCCTCCCTCTCCCCCCCAAAAAATTTGACCAAAAAGGACAGCCAAATATCAATCTGAGGTTTATTTTCCAGCCAAATCATCAATTTATAGAAGGTTTGATGCTGCTTGCGATGTTATTGTTCTCCAGATTGAAAATTTTGCGTATTCGGGATCGCGAGCTGTACAAAAATATCGCCGGATGTCCGATGGCGCGCCCGAATGACGTGTTCGCGGTCGCAATCTCTCTCGCGGTGCACGATGGCGCGGCGAATGACGTGTTCGTGATCGCACACTCTCGCGTTGTCCGATGGCGCGGCGAATGACGTGTTCGCGATCGCAAACTCTCGCGGAATAACGCGGCCGGCTACCGAAATCTCCTGGCGCACGCGAACGGATAGGAAAACCCGTCGGCGAACGCAGGAATTCCTGGTAAGTCGCTATCGCGCGCGCTAGAACGCATTTTTAAAGCGCGACAAGAAAATAATTCCGCTACGCCCCGGATCGCGGAATTGTTGGCAATTCCGCGTTCTCCGCGGAACGCAAAATTGCCTAAATTCCGCAAATTCCGCGAGCGGAGCGGAATTGGATGCCCAGGGTTAATTTAATGCCACTGTCTGTGGGAACTAAGGGGGGTCATAGGGGAAACGACGTGTACCCTGGGACCCCTGATTTGAAAATCTAATAATGAGTGGTCAGTCCATGTGAGCAGACAGGGCGCTTCACAGAAAATGCTGGAAGAGTTAGTAAAAATTAGATCTAATGTATGTCCAGCTGAGTGAGTGGGGCCGTCGTTGATCTTACCTAGTTCTAGAGTGGCTAAGTCTGCCAGGAGCATAGAGGCATCTTGATTAGCAGTGTTCTCACTGTGTACGTTAAAGTCTCCCAAGAGGAAGACATTTTTTGTTGAAATGACATGGGAGGAGATTAATTCCATTAGTTGAAGCGAGAAATCTAAGAGAGGTCCTGGGGGCCGGTATACAAGGGCACCTTTCCAGCTATGTTGGGGAAGCAAGTCAATTCTAAAAACTAAGATTTCGATTTTATTATTGCATCGTTGCTCAAGTATGGAAACTTTGATGGATTCTTTATGAATGATGGCTATAAAGGATAGTCTATCCAGCCTTTGAATGCGGTAGCCCTCCAGGAGTGCCACTGCTATGGCAGGGGTGGAGCTGGGTTTAATCCAGGTTTCGGTCAGGAATCCAATATCGGTGTTCTTGGAGGTAAATAGATCCCAGATTTCGACTGTGTGCTTAGGCAGGGATCTGACATTGCTTAGAAAGCAGTTCCAACTTTGGGCAGATGTGTCTGTGTTGTTTCCTGAAGGAGTCTGGGGAAGGGTATCTATAAAGGGGCTGTGCTGACTCTTGTCTAGGTCAGGTGTCGTAAAGTCTATGTGCTTCTGTTCCGACTTCAGGCTCTGAAATTGACAGGACCTGCACGCGAAGGGCCCCTCCATAACCGGGAGAGCTCTAAGCATTGCATTTGTATGATGAGTACGTATATCTGAACTACCTCATCTAATATTGAGGAGTTCCTGGTTGGTGTAGGTATATTTCTGTCTGGTTCCTGATTCTGGCGTAAAACATACAGGGGTCCTGGTTCCTGACGACAGCTGGGCGCGGACGGGCGCAGACGGGCTTGACTTTGGCGTGCCTTCAGAACGCCCGCTGCGCGCGTCCTCTGCGCGCATCCTCTGCATGCGTCCTCTGTGCGTTGTCTCAGGCATGCGTTTAAGTAGAGGAGGCAAGCAGCTAGACTGCTATCCTCTGATCAGCCCGGAAGTGAGGGAAAACTGTTTCCGCTATCCCGCAATCTCCGTCCACTCAAATGGGGAACTCGCGGTGGACCGAGGAGAAATGCGGAGTGCAGCGAGAATGCGGCCAAACAGTAAGTATAATGTGCAACAAAATAAAATAAAATCAAATGGCAAGAAGTTTTTTAAAAAGCTTTAAAAGCTTACAATCCTCCTGAATTGTGTCAGTTTAAAAGTTAAGGTAAATTCTGCAGCCTTACTGGAGCGCGTCAGCTACGCGTCGTGTCAGGCATGCGTTTAAGTAGAGGAGGCGAGCAGCTAGACTGCTAACCTCCAATCAGCCCGGAAGTGAGGGAAAACTGTTTCCGCTATCCCACAATCTCCCTCCACTCAAACGGGGAACCCGCGGTGGACCAAGGAGAAATGCAGAGTGCAGCGAGAATGCGGCCAAACAGTAAGTATAATGTGCAACAAAATCAAATCAAATCAAATGGCAAGACATTTTTTTAAAAGCTTTACAAGCTTACAATCCTCCTGAATTATGTCTGTTTAAAAGTTAAAGTAAATTCTGCAGCTTTACTGGAGCGCGTCCGCTTTACGTCGTGTTAGGCATGCGTTTAAGTAGAGGAGGCGAGCAGCTAGACTGCTAACCTTCGATCAGCCCGGAAGTGAGGGAAAACTGTTTCCACTATCCCACAATCTCCCTCCACTCAAACGGGGAACCCGCGGTGGACCGAGGAGAAATGCAGAGTGCAGCGAGAATGCGGCCAAACAGTAAGTATAATGTGCAACAAAATAAAATAAAATCAAATGGCAAGAAGTTTTTTAAAAAGCTTTACAAGCTTACAATCCTCCTGAATTGTGTCAGTTTAAAAGATAGAGTAAATTCTGCAGCCTTACTGGAGTGCGTCCGCTGCGCGTCATGTCAGGCATGCGTTTAAGTAGAGGAGGCGAGCAGCTAGACTGCTAACCTCCAATCAGCCCGGAAGTGAGGGAAAACTGTTTCCGCTATCCCGCAATCTTCCTCCACTCAAACGGGGAAACCGCGGTGGACCGAGGAGAAATGCGTAGTGGAGCAAGAATGCGGCCACACAGTAAGTATAATGTGCAACAAAATAAAATCAAATCAAATGGCAAGAAGTTTTTTGAAAAACTTTACAAGCTTACAATCCTCCTGAATTGTGTCAGTTTAAAAGTTAAAGTAAATTCTGCAGCCTTACTGTTTTCCCTCACTCCTGGGCTTACACATTTGTTTACCCATGATATTGACACTGGTGACAGCTTGCCTTTCAAGAACAAAATATACAGGCTTTCAGACACTGTGAGTCCCTGCATCAAAGAGGAAGTCTCTAAGATGCTGGAGTTGGGAGTGATTGAACACTCCAGTAGTCCCTGGTCCGGACAAGTGGTGCTGGTACCCAAGGCTGCCCAACCGGGCTCCTCCCTAGAACTTAGGTGAACAGGGGACTCAACTCAGTCACCAAGACTGATGCTCACTCCATCCCCAGAGCTGATGAGCTCATAGATTTGTTAGGGGCTGGTAAGTTTTTGAGTACCTTTGACTTGAGTTCTGGGTACTGGCAGAATGCCCTAACTGAAGGGGCTAAAGAGATGCCAGCATTCTCTACGCTAGAGACACACTTTCAATTTAAAGTGATGCCATTTGAATAGAACAATGTCCCTGACACCTACCAGAGGCTTGTGAACCAGGTTTTGGATGGGATGGAGGCTTTCAGTGCTGCTTATCTGGATGACATAGCTGTCTTCAGTAACAGCTAGGAGGGCCAGACTATTTCACCTACAGGAAGTGTTTTAGGAACTGCAACAGGCAGGCCTGGTTAACAAGGCCAGTAAGTGCCAGATAGGGCAGGGTTCTCTTATGTACTTGGGACACCTTGTGAGTGGGGGAAACTTGCAGCTCCCCCCAGGCCAAAATAGAGACTATCCTTGCCTGGGAACTCCCCAAAACACAGACAGAAGTAAGGGCCTTCCTGGGCCTCACTGGTTATTACAAGAGATATGATACCATTGTTGCCCTCTTGACTAAGCCAACTTCCAAAAAGGTGATCTGGACAGAGGTCTGTCAGAAAGCCTTTGACACCCTTAAACAACCCTTGTGCACAACCTCTGTGCTCAAGGCCCCTGAATTTCCCCATGAATTAATTGTTCAAACAGATGCCTTAGAGCATTACATAGAGACAGTCTTATTATAGTTAAATGAGAAGGGCCTAGACCAGCCTGTGGCTTTCATCTCTAGAAGGCTACTTTCCAGGAAGCGGAGGTGGAGTGCTATTGAAAGGGAAGCCTTTGCTGTGGTCTGGTCACTAAAGAAGCTGAGACCATACTTGTTTGGGACTCATTTTCAGGTTTAGACAGACCACAGGCCGCTCAGATGACTCAGGTAGATGAGGCGTGAGAATCCAAAACTGTTGAGGGGGCCATCTCCCTACAGGAAATAGACTTCATGGTGAAACACTGTCCTGGGTCACACCACTCCAATGCTGATGGCCTGTCCAGGTTCTTCGGTCTTAGTGATGAAGACTCTAAGGAGGTTGGGCAGTTCTCCTCACTTTCAGCTGGGGGGGGGAGCACTTGTTAGTCCTGTCAAACTTAGGGTGGTCTTCATCCAAAACATTTTCCTTTGTCCTCCACTTTTTGTTGGCTTCAGGACTCTATGCACTTTACCACTGCTAATCAATGCTAAAGTGCTTGTGTTTTCTCCCACAAACATGGTAAAATTGGCCTACACCTTATTGGCATACTTAATTTACTTGTACAGTGGTAAACTGTATACCCAGGGCCTATAAAGGAAATGTTACTAGTGGGCCTGCGGCACTTATTGTGCCACCCACCTAAGTAGCCCTCCATGCAAAAAATATTTGTAGCTAAAAATCCTCTAAAGAACTCTTTCGGGTTGTGTCCACCTTGGCGGCAGCCCCTAAGAACAATCTAGCTAACAATAGTCAGTACTTTCTTGACACATTGGCAATGTTCTTTAGGAATAAAGTGGTTCAAATCTTTAATAAGTTTGATCAAAACTTGGAATCACATAGGAAAGACCCATTACATTGGCCAGTATTTGAGGAAGTTCCAAAATGTTCTGATTTCTCACCAGTAATGTTAGCACAGGTGATTAATCTGATTAGAACAGTTAAATCAGGCTCTCCTATGGATCCCCAACTGCCCACTATAATCAATCTGGTCGGGGAAATAGTGGGCACCTGCTTGACCAACATTTTTAACTCCATGCTGGAATCAGGAGTGTTCCCTACCAATTGGAAGGAGGCGTCTATACTTCCACTATTAGAAACATCTAACCTAGATCCAATTGACCCAAACAACTATCGGCCAATCTCTAGACTACCCTTTGCAGCCAAGGTAATAGAAAAAGCCTTGAATCAACAAGTGGCCCAATTTCTGTTCGACCACCAACAGTTAGATTCCACCCAATTCGTGTTTAGAAGTGGTCATAGCACCAAAGCTACTCTTGTTAGAACCACAAAAGAGGTTAGAGCAATAGTTGACAGTGGTGCAGTGCAGCGCTTGTACTCCTCGACTTATCGGCAGCCTTTGATACGGTTGACCACAAAATTTGGGTCGACCGTCTCCGGGCTGTTGGTTTCCAGGGGTCAGCCTTGAAATTACTGGAATCTTTCCTACCAGACAGAAAACAAGTGGTGTCTGAACCATTCTGTCTGCCATGTAGAGTCCTGCACGAATCCTCAATAAGTCTCACATTGTTTAACATGTATGTTAAACCTCTGGATCCCTTATTAGATCTTTTGGGCTTGAACTTACTTCATACGCAGACAACACCCAATTGGTTGTAGCTATGTCTTCTTCCAACAACCAAACAGGTGCAAATTTCCATGATTGTATGGCAGCTATTGGGCAACTGGATGAATCTCATTTGCCTAAAACTTAATTCAAGCAAAACTGAGGTCATCCTGTTTGGAAATAACTCTTCTTTATGGGCCCGACCTGGTGGCCAGAGGAGCTGGACACCCTCTCAACCCCAGTTAAGAAGGTCAGAAAACTTGGGGTAGTTATGGACAAACATCTAACCTATGGACTACAGGCAAAGGTGGTCATGTCTTCTGCTTTCCTGGTTTTAAGGATAATCAGAAAGATCTTTTCTTTCATCCCTATCAATGCCCCAAAAACAGTCATTTCAGCACTTGTGCTAGCAAAATTAGATTATTGCAATGTATTATTCTCAAATATGAAGCAGCAGTATCTAAATAGACTTCAGGTCCTACAGAATACAGCGGGCAGAATGCTAACTGGGATTCCCAAACACAAATCTGTATCGCAAGCCATTAAACTTCTTCATTGGCTGCCCATTAAGATTAAGCAGTGCATTAAGTTTAAGGCTCTCTGCCTTGCGCATAAGGCCCTCCATGGATCTGGTCCAGAGTTTCTTAAACAATCTTTCAGATGGTACAGACCAAAGAGAGACCAGAGAGCTTCAGGAGCGGGGACACTGAAGGTCAGAAGATTTAAACGAACCAACTGGGGTGGAAGGAGCTTTGTTAATAACACATCCATTGAATGGAACCTTCTTCCCCCTCATATTAGATAAATCCCCAACCTGCTCCAGTTCAGGCATGGAAAACTTGGCTTTACACCAATTAAATCCTTAGGGTGATATGTGCTCTCCCTTAGCTGCTAGCGCCTTGACACCTTCGGGTATTTGTTGCACTCTACAAGTCTCTGTAACTTTAACATTGAAACATGTCCCAGGTCTGCAACTGCCAATTCATGTTGGCAATATATTGTCCCCTTGCCAAGCCTTACTCTCCCCTTTTATTTTTTAATTCCGTGGCCCCATGTTAGGCGCAAGGTAGCCCACAGGGCATGGTGCATTGTAATTAAAAACTTGGATATGTACTTTTAAGTTTGACATGTACTGGTAGTAAAAAATTCCTAAATACTTTTTTCACTACTTTAAGGCCGACCTCGTCAATAGGATAACTTTGACTTGCCTTAATAAATTAAGTAAGTGCTAACTTTTGATTGGGAACAGGCAAGCATTTCATATGTGGTGCCTGAGAAAATGTAATAAAAAATCTTCTTTAATGGTAAAGTCAGACTTTAAGTTATAATTTTGAAAATGCCTCTTATAGAAAGTTGCCATTCTCCTGCCTTAAACTATTTGGTGCCTGTAGCCTTTCCTGGGTCACATGACTAGGTGTAGTTGGCAGTTGAACTCTGTTTATTCCTCCAGACATGCACAAAATCGAGGTATTAGGTGTGCATGAATGGGCCATCAACTGGCAGGATGGGGGTGAAGCTGGGCACAGCCCTAATTGCAACTGAATAGGCTGTGGGTATCTTGTCTCCCAGAACTCTCATAGGCTATAGCCTCCTACCTTGTCCCATAGGTGACTAAGTACAAACTGCTTGATGACAACGCTTCTGCCTCGGATACCGCCTGCAGCCTTGTCCTGATGAACTTTACCTTCTCAGAACATTATACTCAGAATTTCCACAGGAAAGCACTGACCAGGCCCAATTCACTTTTTGTATCCAGTCTGCGCTCTATCGTGGTCGGACATATTTTTTTACTTTGATCCGGTCTGATGCGACTAGATGTCTGCGGGTGGTCTTTAAGATGCTAGTTTTTACCTTAAACTTTGAAAATTCATAACTCCGGTTCTACTAATTGGATTTTTGTCAAACAGTTTATTAAAATGAACTCTTTTTGTCTACATTAGTGTGGGGTTGTTCTTGTGTTATGTTTTCACTTTATTTCTGTTTGAGTGCTACAAAACATATTTGGACATTGCCTCTAAGTTAAGCCTGACTGCTTTTGTGTCAAGCTACCAGAGGGTTAAGCACAAGTTAATTTAGTGAATTTTGTAGTTCACTCTGACAGGGATTATGGCTGCTGCTTGAAAAAAGGGTCGCCCCCGGGAACCAAAAGCACAATTTTTAAAAGTATTAGAGTGATAAAAGGATGATTTCACCATTTAAAATATTTAAGATCACCTGCTCCGCTAAGCCTGTCAATACTTGAGTAAACACTTCATCAACAGTATGTAGCACTCCATTGCTAGTTTTTTAAAACATTTTTGCAATAAAAAAAATTACTGAGACGTATGTTTTTTGCAATTAGTGTTTTTGTGCCCAGATCGATGTATCTAAAATATTTTGAAGTGTTTTTATAAGTTGCTTAATTTTACTATTCATGCAATTTAATGAACATGGCAACTTTGTGAATAGTTTTAAGAATGCATCTGTAGTGTGAAAACCTTAGCTGTAATGCTCATGAGAGACTGACCCAATAGGTTATTGCTTTTCAGATATTGTAATGTTTTATAACATTACATTCAGAAAGATCCAAAGATCCAGTTGGGATACGCAAGTGAATTGATCAACAAACTTTATGGCCTGTTTACTACATTGATTTTTTTCTCTCCATTCCTAAACGTAGATCAGGACTCTGGGAGAATAGGCTGTTTCTTTTATTCCTTGAAATGATGCTCGATTAGCCATAACTGCTCCATTCAATAAGGTTTACAGATTAGAATATTTAGATAATTAGAAAAATCAGCACTTCCAGGAAGTTCAATAAATGGAAGGTTCAAATGTTGAGACCTACTTTTGAACTCATCTAATTTCTATTGCAGTTTTTTTTACAATCTCATCCATTTTTATCAGATGAGCTACATTATATTCCAGAGCTGACATGCGTTTTGAGAAACAAAGACATTAAATATAAAACATTGATTTTTTCCCTGAACTAATCCGTAGCTAGCCTTTAGGAAATCTTATCATGTTGTGGGTTTTAGGCTTGTCTCCACTAACTGCTTATTATTGGGTGTGCTGCCCAATAAAAAGATATGCTTGGGGGATGAGAGTTTCTGCTTCGCCTTTAAGTTGTGTTCAAAATCTTCATACATTGATTCAGAATTTTCTGTACTTGACTCCAAACCAGATTTTTCTGCGATGTCACACTCTTTATCTTCAGAGGCACACTGACTGGTTTGCTTTCAAACCGTTTTACAGTGACAGTATCACATTTATTCCTCATTGAAACATGATCACATTTATTCCTTCTGTGGTTCAGATGTGAGACCTGTCCTCTACCCAAAGACGCAACCCAAAACCTGCAAAAATTAAATAATTTCTCTAGTAACATCATATAGCACCAACCTTCCTGTAATTTGTCATTTTTTAGATCTCAATTCCAATATTGAGTGAGTTACATTTTTAAAATCTTGGTTTATTCAGACTCATAGACCATGTAGAATGTTCTTTTATTTAAGACCAAGTTACAAGGTAGACTTGAGGATGACTAGTTGGTAATTTAGATAGGTGCTGGACAAGCAAACAAGACGAAGGTCTACACTAGTCTGCCTATAGACTCAACTCCATTAGCTGTCCATAGCTCCTCGTAACACATATGTATAGTACTATAACTCATCAACACGCAGCAGAAAGGGGGTGGATGCAAGACGTAAGCAGACGTAACATTCTACACTGCTGCCTTCTTAGCAATGCAACAAATCACATGATAAAAGTAAGTATGATTCTACCATTCCTTACAAGTAATTGTGCCTTTCCAGTATTGATCATGGTCTTTACCGCCTTAAGAACAAGAAATAGAACTGTTCCTGGATAATGGTTCACAGTTCTGAAACACCTTTTCTATTTCTATCGAGCATAAAAATAATATATTGACTTGGAGTCTGCAAACAATGTTAGATTTGCTAATATTTGTCCGTTCATTAGAGTGTGTTCTTAAAATTGTGTTTAACTAATGCCTTGACAAGTTACACAAAACCACATTTGGCATTCACTCTAATGCTATACCCATCTTGAAAATGAATAGTTTTATAAGATGCTACCTTCGCCGTCTAAAACAGCACCAAGAAATTATTGAGATGCATATACCAATTGACATACCAGCAGTTACCCTCCAGTATTAATAATTGCAGTCAGGTTATAAGTGAGTAGGTTTGTATGTATGTAAAATATGTATTTGTTTGATTTATTAAACTCATAAAACACAATTGGACATGTATGTCAACACATGAATTCTTAAAATGCACTCATCCTCTGTTGTAGAAAATTGCAAATTTTAAAAAGCATATCATAAATTGCATATATTCATAAAGCTACATTATTTACATTCATTAAACCATCATTAAAACACTCTAGCACACAACAAGTAGAAGCAACGCTTGGTCAAGCTAAAACGGTTCCTTTCATAATACCACACCTATGTTACAATCAAAGCAAACACTGAAATCCAACTTAATCTTCAACAGTCCTAAGAATCTTAAATAAGCAAGCAATTTGACTAGGATGCCGAATTTACTTGTATTGCAGTTTGCAGACATACCTGTAACTGGGGTAAATGGAGCCCCCTGTGGATTCTAGATCATGGGGCCGATTCTGATGCGGGTTGGAAAAGCTTCCCGACTGAATCGGTTGGGAAATGGTGTCCGACCCACTCGGATCGGGAAAGTCCGACCGGCGGAGTAGGATGCATCCGGATGCTTCCAGATACGATTTGGTTGAACTCCCATTGACTTCAATGGGAACATTTGTTCCTAACCGCATCAGAATTGGGCCCTCGGTCGGGAAGACACGTTCCCGATCCGATTTGGAAGGAGCAAATGCCGTTAGGAGGCCTTCCTAACCGCATCAGAATCAGGCCCTCGGTCGGGAAGCTTTTCCAACCCGCATCAGAATCGGGCCCAGAGTGTTATCTCTACTAATACACAATTTTCCCTGTTGGGGCCAATCTAGAACCATAGCTGCATTTGTTTCGCCTTTGTCATAACTTCCCTCTTCAAACGCCCAAGGTGGGGTTTTTGTCTTTTCTCCTGTTGCCTTTCTTTGAAACTTAACCCTTCTGTCTTCTACCATGTCTAAGGAAACCTTTTCTTCCTTTCTTAACCTACAGGTAAGATTATGGGCCCGATTCTGATGCGGGTTGGAAAAGCTTCCCGACCGATGGCCTGATTCTGATGCGGTTAAGAAGGCCTCCTAACGGCATTTGCTCCTTCCAAATCGGATCGGGAACGTGTCTTCCCGACCGAGTTCCCAATTCTGATGCGGTTAGGAACAAATGTTCCCATTGAAGTCAATGGGAGTTCAACCAAATCGTATCTGGAAACATCCGGATGCATCCTACTCTGCATGTTGGACTTTCCCGATCCGAGTGGGTCGGAAACCATTTCCCAACCGATTCGGTCGGGAAGCTTTTCCAACCCGCATCAGAATCGGGCCCTATGTGTCTAAGTACGCTGGTGAATGTTTCGCCACCATGGGCTTCATTTACAGTTCGCTGGATGTAGTTCCCCTGCAAAATGTGGCAGATGTATCACAATATTGTATGTGCAAACAATGGCTCTCTAATATTTTTGGGCCATGAAAAACTGATGATAAGAACCCTCAAAACTGGCTGCAACTGCTTAAACCAGAGTTGGAATTGGCATTAACCTGAAATAAGATTTTAACCACCTCTTCATTTATGAACCCATTCCATCACATATACAGAGATGTGCGAGAGGATGTGGTCCGTCGGCTAGATTGCCGACTTTGGTGCTGAAAACCAAGGTTAGAGCTTCGGGGTCGCGTCAACATCCTGTGATTCTGGGCAAATCACTTAATCTCCCCGTACCTGAATGTGTAACGTAACCGGTGCTCATGTAAAGCGCTCCAATACCTTCGGGTCGAGATCGCGCTATATAAATCTGCATTTAAAAAAAAAAGAGACGGTGGGGCAGGTTTTCTCAGGACTGGCCACAACGTTTATATCAGAGATTTTTTTTTCTTGAGCCACTTCATATTTCCTCATTATGACTTAGTGAGAATTATGTGTGAGGATAATGTAGATGTTGGGAGGAAGCTATCATTTCTGCAGGTATACCTGCACCAAATTCTGACTATTCAGAGTTTTTTCTCTAGAAATTAATACTGGGTCCTTTCTCTTGTGCTTTTCATCAATCTCGATCCTGGGGACAAACCTGGCAATCATTTTCATCGGCTCAGACCAGGTGGAAAATATTATGGGCCACGCAGGTGGAGCATAGGGGATAGGGGTTGGGGTCTCGAGGTGATGCAGGCAGCCTGAAGGAGTCCTGGGAGAACATGGTCTACTCCCTTCATTATGCTTCTTGTTGGGAGAGGAAGAAGGGTGCATACAGTGTAAGGCTATCACAATGGCTGGGGCTATCCTGATTTTGGGAGGACCTGTGGAAGGAGTGTCACTCAGTGCCGGGCACTATTGTCCAAGGCTGTCAATGGTCTGCAAGTTGTGGAAAGAGTACTTGGCACACACAGCTCTGAGAACTGCTGTCGGCCTGATGTTGTGTCTGCTGTGCACTGGAGGTGGGAAGGGGAAGGTGGGTGGAGCCCCGAGCCAATGCCTGCAGCCTGGACCACATTCTGTAGCCTAGGGCTTGGCATATTGCCAGGTGTGTCCTTGCATCCAGGTTTCATGCTCTGACAAAGGGAAAGAGTGAATTGAGGGGGGGGGGGCGTGGCCCTGACTAGAGAGGATTGTTTGCTTCCCCTAGGGTACTGCATGGGTCAAACAGGGGCATGCTGTGCTCCTGCCCCCAGGCACTGCGGTGCCCACTGCATTGGTTTCCCAAGTGCACCCAGTGAACCTAGGCCCGGTGTCACTGGCCTCAGAATGACCTGGTTCGGAATTTGGCGATCAAGGTTTACCAGGTCTGGAATCTGCTGCCCAGGTAATTCCCGAACTGGAAACACCGGGCTACTCTTCTGCTCCTAATCTACATATTATAAAAAAATAGTCTACTGTGGATGACACATCACTCAAATTACCTAAATGACCCCCAAATAATGATACACAATTCAAATGTGTAATCTCCTGACAAATAGATAACAGAATGTAATGACTATGTTTTCATCGAATAATTCCTGGGTTTTTATGGTTGGTCAGTAATATTTTTTTACTTACGTAGACCAATCCTGGCTAGTTTTCCTCGGACCTTGGTGAGACTGGCATTCAGTTGCACACCAGGATTAGCCACATAATTTTGGTACCATACCGTCTGCTAATTCCCCCTCCCCCACCCAGTTTTTCAATGCCCGTTCTGCTGGTAACTAGGGAGAAGTTGTGAAATACCATAACATTAGGAGGTGTACCCTGAGGGTGCTTACAAAATGAGGGATAACCTGTAGAATCGTAAATACCACCTATCATTCACCCAAAGGCATGCCGCTGTATCCAGGTGGAAAGCAGGGGGTCCGCTGAGCTGCCTCAGACCTTGGGATTCTGTCGGGCCTGGTGACTCCCGCCATTGGTCTCATCGGAATAGAGGACATCCCATAATGAGGCCCTGCAGCTACACTTCAGTGACAAGGTTCAATGAAGCTGAAACGTGTCTGGGATTGCAGATTGTCTCCGCTTTTCTTGGTAATCATTTGCATAGAGATTGCCATTTCAGAGATGCTAAAGGTGAGTTAAAATGCTGGCCTTGTTGACCTATGCATCTGTGCTCAATTAGGGCTGGTGAAATCAGTTTCATAACATCTGTTGTGATCCTTGGTGTTACTTCACCTTCAGCATCTCACCCCAATCACATGCATGTACTGTAGCGAGCCCACACAATGTGCTTGTGCACTTTGAAAGACAATTTAGCTCATAGTTATACTCCAACAAGATTAAATAAAGCTCCTTGAGACCCTCACGGGTGAGTAGCCGCGCTATACAAACCCCTGATTGATAGTCTGGTGGAAAAATGGCGCAAATGTTTATTTTTACTGTTTTTGTTGCTAGAGTTATAGAGAATTTAGTTCGTATTATTTACGGTTTAAAATATATGCTAATCAGATCAGCACTTAGCACAAAAGCCTTGCACTCGACGTCAACAGAAGGAACAGGTTCTGTCCATCATGTTTTGACATGGATGTGATAAAATCTGCTCAGCTAAACATTTGAGTCTCTCAATGAAAAGATCGCAATCCATGCGAAAACTACAGTCCCCCATTGATAAGCATTTTACAAAGAGGAAATGCAAATAAAGAAATTAGTGTTGTTATTATTATGTAATACAAAACACCTATTTATCTACTATCTATTAGATGAATGATGCCTCTCTGAATTATTGCCTGGCGACTAATGCTGCAATTGACATTTTACTCACTACTACCGGATATTATTTTGAAAAAGTGTTAATATCAAAAATAAAAAAAACCTTCATCCTAAATGCAGTGAACATCAAGGAGGGAATCAAAGTCCATATTTCAGAGGGATGTTTAATTCCAGGCTTCTTTACCGTGTGAACAATCTGTAGAAATGTGAAGCCCATCAAGCCACTGTTACTTTTATCAGTACACCGCCTTTGTTTTATCCCTCCACGTAAGCCTTTTGATGACAATGAGTTCACAGCTTCCCAAAGACTGCCTTCTATTTGCATGTTACTGTCAGTCTTTCATCTTTATCATATCTTCCCTTTCATTCTCATGCAGATCCTCAGAAGGACGGGAGGGCAGCTTCCACTAAACAGCTGGCTGGATTTGCATGAAAATGAACTGCCCTTTTCATTTTGTTTGTTCTTTAGAAATTAGGTGAGTATCTGAGGAAAATGTTCCAAACAAATAAGGATAAAACTTTAGAGATAATACACTGAGAGGCATAACACTGTCATTTTACATATAAAAAGGAGCGGATTAGACAGAATACCATACTACAGGGGAGATAAAAGAGACACAGCATAATTTATACAACTGAAATCTAGAGATAGTTGAAGCGAAAATACTGAATGTATTTTTGTATTTTTTTATTTAGTTAGTTATGTCAAGGGTATTCATAAATGACTTAACATTTAATATTAGTCATCAATCATTACAGATGGTATACAATAGTGTTTGGTATTTTCTTTTTACTACGGATGATATATAATCCTGATTTCATACTATGAAGACTATTCTCACCAATAGGTGTTTTCCATGCAAAATAATAAAATGTTTACAGTGGTTTTTGCACAGATGTGGAGTGAATATTTTGCCCAGAAAATATAATAATAATTTATTGTAAATACATTATTATGCAGTGCCCAATTGTACTTGATGTTCCACGTTAGAACATAATTTGGACATCAGTGTCCACAAAGCATTTTGGGTGGATAGCATGCGCTTTATGTGGTTTTTTTGGCCACTTCATCAATGCACCACCATTAGAAAAACTAACTAGAGAACCGTGCAGTTTAGGAAATCATTGATAGACATATTGCAATCACACCGTTACCAACAGTACAGTACAGTACAGTCTAGTGCAACGCTGCTTTAAGAAACCCTAAAAGACGGTTTAATCAATTGGATAGGAAATTGCAAAGTTATGCAGTCAGCGCTCTGGCAAAGTGGAAGATAGAAAGCTTGAAGGCTGGAAAATGAAAAACCACAGATAACTATTACAACTAGCTCAGTAACAAGGAATCATACTTACAAAATATGTTTTACACAAGATGCTCATGTCAGAGAAGAGCTGGGCTAAGGTTGAACAATTTAGGCCCCAGATTGGTGCAATGATGCTGTCCTAGCTGGCATATTGGAAACAGGGTAAGTCTTGTTTCGCCACATTGTATCTTAGTTACCCTAAAGCGTTAATCACTATAAATAATGAAAGTGGAAGTTGTCTTGGGAGTAAATGTTATGAAGTAAGTAGGATTCCTCATTATGTAAGTTAGAAAGAACAAGGGTCTCTGGGATCCACATACAGTATTCAGCACCCATGGAAGGGTGAGGACAGCAGGGTAACACAAGGCAAGCTGATTCACTCTTGTGCTGTCAGGGTAGCAACCTACCCAGCGCTTTGCTTCTCACCCTCGCATGTACAGGGTGCTTGTGTTGCTAGAGCACTGCTAGGGCTTGCCCGGCTGGTCCTCATCCATCTATGAGAGAACTTCGAGACCCTGAGAGGGGTTTGGGGCACGGACCCTTGATCAGGATTTTGGCGTCCATCAGCGTAGCGGAGTAGGTGGAATCTGGGCCTTTTAAGCTTTGTGCAGTTTCTGCTCAGGCTGCCAGCCTTGACTGCTCTTGCACATCCTTCCTCCTTCTTGGTGTGTATTTGTTCAGCAGCAGACAGGGCCCCTGCCTTGTTGGGAGTAAATTAATAAACAAAACAAAATAGTGCATGGCCATTGCCTGTGTCAACAAACCTCATTCTTGACCTTTTTATATCCTTTTACACATCTAACAGCATCACTGTGTCATATATGTAGCTGTATTGATTATCAGGCCTCCTCAGATTAACTCCCAGTTCGGTGTATGGGCACACAGCACCCTGCTGTCCCTGCTGTCCCTGTGGCTAAGCTCCTTAGTCCTTCTTAAAATTTGTACATCTATGTCTCTCACATATCCTCACCCTTCACACTGTCAGGCGCTGCATCCCATAATACAATAACCATACCTCAGTGGTCAGCATGCCTAACATGAAAATATTTCACATAACCCTCAAAACAAAACCAAGACCCCTCTAACCACAAACCCCAAACAGTGTAGCTTGCTATCCCTGTGGGTATGTGCTTTAGCACTCCACAAGGGGAGGTATGTGCTATACAAATGTTACAATACAATACAACAAATAGTACACAATAACTTCTTGCTACTATCAACCCTGCTGCGATGCTGCAAAAACACACACAATTTGTAAACTTACTTTGTTTGGACTTACAACTGTCTTTGAACTAAATGAGGATAAGCTGGTAGAAGGAATTTGCTTGATCACACAGAATGGTGATGTCCACACAAGAACAAAAAATCAGGTGCAGAAAATTGTCAATGGTTACATTGATAATGATCCTTCACATTAGTGGTTCTGGCCAGTGCTAAGCTCAGCCATCCTAAAATGTCATGAGGGAGAGTGACATGTCAGAGCTAGACACTACAGACCATCACTCATAAAACATTAACACATACAGGGGCAGATTTACAAGCCCCTTGCGTCATTTTTGCGCCGCAGTTGCGTCACTTTTTGTGACGCAGCGGCGGTGTAAAAATGCGGCCTATTTACAACGTGACGCATCTAGGGAGATGCGTCACATTGTAAAGCCCAGCGTCACATTATACCTGCGTCAGGTATAATGTATGCAGGGTGGGCGTTCCCATGCAAAAAAGCCTCGTAGAAGTGACGCAGTGAAATCTACAAGATTTCACTGCGCCACTTCTAGGACGCGACTGCGTCAAAACCTTACGCCTGCTTGGAGCAGGCATAAGGAGTGACGCAGCACAATAAGGATAGGCTTCCCCATGTATTGCTGGAATTGCGTTGTGCTTGCGACACGGCTCCAGCAATACGTGACTTTTGCGCCAACAGATGCGTAAGAATTTCTGACGCATCTGTCAATCCTTGCGCCATGGTGCACCGTATTGTAAATACGGCGCATCCATGGTGGCGCAAGGTTTTCTCAGGGTGGCGCAGGTAAATTGACGCATCTATACAGATGCGTCACTTTCTTGTAAATCTGCCCCACAGTGTTTATTTATTTATTTTAGAATTTTTTATAGCATGAAAAAGACCCTTTCACGTGACAGAGCGCATTACAAGAATAACAAAAGTGCGTATGATACAAACGGTAGGCAATTTACATAAACATGGTATAGGTCAGGTCGACTATTTACATCCGCAAACGGTAAAGAAAGATAGGACCACATAGTCAATCGTAAATTCTGGAATGGGCCAACATCCGATAGGTGTCAGGATGGTGTGTAGATGGTTGAGGAATGTAGGAAGAAGTGAAGATCATGGAGGTATGGATGAGGCATGAAAAAATAAGTATGTTTCACAATGCCAAAGTCTCTCTCCAACACCTAGGTACTCGTAGTGATGTATTTGTCCTGGGTTTTGGAAAGATTGGCTCAACATATACAGGAGTACATGCATTGCATATGTCGATTTGCACTTGTTCCTATCTACTATGAGCCTGCTTGAACTTTATTGTACTCAAAACTATTTAAATTAAAGCCTTGGCTCCATCTTACCATGGCTGCTCAAACTTTGCCATAACTACCACCGTCAGGTCAGTGCCAGCTTTAAGTCCTGTGGGGGCAGTCATGTAATGCATGCACTCAATGTGTCATGAATTACCACCATAATGCAGTGTGGGTGCCATGGATGCCAAAAATGTGCCAAGAATTATCAATATAGTCCCAGAAATTACATTGCATAATTGATGCCCAGAAAGTGTCAATAATTTCCCCCATACTTTCAGTACTACCAATATACCATGGGTCTGCAACATGGACCATAAATGTGTACAATACGTCAAGAATGACCACCTTTGTTGCAGGACCATCCATATGCCAGAGATATGCACCATCTTATCATGGATGCTCACACTATGCCAGGAATTGCAACCATTATGCCAAAGCCAGCATTTTGCCATGAATGCTCAAAACCTGCCAAGAAAAATGGCCATAATGTAAGAGCTAGCAAAGTCAAAGAGGTGAAAAATGGGCATCGTGCAACAAATGTTCAAAAGTTGTCAAGAACCACCACCATTGTTCGAGGGTCATCACTTTAGAAGGTTGAGCAGGAGGCCCACTACTGAAACACACACAAACCCACTGATATAAAATGCACACACACTACTGAGCAAAAGTTTTAAAAATGACTAACCTTCCTCTACCCAGTTGCTGTCCCAACTCTCACTACTGCTCCGGGCTGACTCACCCCTCGTTCACATGGGTGACTACAGCTCCCTGATCAATGCTTCTGCAAGAAGGGAGACCACATGGAAGCACCTCGGGCAACCTGGGATAGAGGGTAACAGGGTGGGCCTGAGAAGAGTTGACAAGCAAAAGTGTCTCAAGGAAAAGGGAGCAAGTGGGAGTAACTCATGCAGTGGGGGAAGACAGGGAAAGTAGGCTGTCTGGGGTAGAGAATGCCATTGACTGCGATTCAAAGAAGTGGAAGTCTGGCAGATGTTCCTCATTCTCTTCCCACTGAGTTATGGTTGTATGGGTAGGCATGTTTGGGGTCTGGCAAAAACCTGTCAGAGAATCTCTTATCTCCATGAGATAGAATAAAATCCTATTATGGCCTATGAAATTTGTGCTAAGGCATAAGTAGTGGCAATGCATACACTTATGTATTAGACACTATTCAAATGCACATAATGTGCATAAGAATGCTTCCGAAAATTATTGCCAGCTCAGCAAGTAATATAGACATTATGGCAAAGGTTAGATAATCCCGAAACGTATTTCATCAAGCATCAATTAGTGTAATCCCAACTTAACTAGTTGCCTAACAGCAGACATGTATTAATTTGTTTGCATATGTTCAATGTAGGAAACCAACTCTCTGAACAGTGTACTAAAATGAAGTATACTATGTAGAGAGTGCGAGAAATCCCAAAAAGGCAGGTAGAGGTATAAGGAGGCAATACTAACTCTCTTTTTGGGGTAGTGTGGGCTAGCAGTAAAGCTTATCAGATGGTAGTGTTGAGCAATTGTTGTTCTCATCACAGAGGCAATAAATGAGACACACACTCAAGAATAAATCTGAGACCAATTTGCAAATATAATATTGATTTTTATATATTTTTTTTAAACCCAGAACACAGTTCTAAGGTAAGTATTTTTGGAGATACGATTTTCCAAATTTCGATAAATATATCACTTCTATGTGCAATTACACACCATAGGAAACAATGGGGAAAAAGCAGGAAAATTGATAGAAATTCAGGCAATGTTTTCACGAAGTTCACCGTCTTGTTTTAGGTTGATGTTGGGACCAGGTCCAAAGTTCCAGCAGGAGAAGTTCGGGGGAGGCCCAGATCAGCCGGGAGCAGTGGTGCTGAGGTCTTGGAAGCTGGTGAGAAAAGACGGAGGGGGCCACTTGAAAAAGCACTGCACAGAGGGACTTACAGGTAAGTCCAGTGGGTCTCCTTAGAGGGAGGAGGTTGCAATGGCCTGGGGACCACAGAAGTCGAGTTGGTTGGTCAGTGCTGAGGCCGGTGGGGCTGGGTGCAAAGCAGACAGATCAGCCGGACGTCGTGCATTTTGAGGTCCTCACGGTCAAGAGCAGGAAAATTGGAGAGGCGATCTCAGGACAGCTGGGTCACCCAGGAAGTGGGTCTTGGGTGTCTCAATGTCCCTCGATGGGTGCTTGATTCTGGTGCTTTGGAAGTCTGAAGTGGGCTCTTCTTTTTGTTTTTTGCCTTTGGGGGTCCTGTACCCCGGGAATTGGTACGTCGCGCTCCAGTTGATCTTGGCGTCTCCAACCTTGTTGTGGAGACAGATCTCACACTCAGGAGCTGTTGCACCTTTTCTTGCTTCAGTGCTGCGTCATCGGGGAGCAGCAAGTCAACAAACCGGACTTCATGGGATCAGTGCCTGTGATATGCAGAGGAGTGATACCTTCACTCCAAGGGAGCTTCACAGCAATTTCTCAAAGGCTGGAGGTGCTCCGGGGTTCTTAGAGTCCTTTCAGGTTTCAAGATGACACAGCAGCAGCGATTGTCGAGTCCTGGAAGCAGCAGGTAGGGTTTAGCGCCTTTCTCTTCTGCAGCAGGGCTACAGTTCTCAAACAGCAGATCTTCTTTGTCCTGGTCTTTTCTTGTGAATTGAATCTGATGTTCAGGTCTCGGGTGCCACCTAAATATTGAATTTAGGGGTGTTTAAAGGGAGACAGGTAGTAGACAATGGGCTACCCACCTTTAGGGTGTCTACACCCTCTATAATGACCACTTCTTATGGGAAGAGGCACTACCCTAGACCTGATAGGAGGCTTTCTTACCATCTGAAGATGGTGGAAGTTCAGGAGAGTGGTTCACATTGCCTGCCCCGCCCTAGGAGTGGTGTAGGCTAAGTGGGGACCCTCCTCCTAATTTAAATTGTTTTCCCGCCTTTCGTCCCACAAAAAGTGGAACAGGAAGGCCATCTTGTCCTGGAGGAGGTGTGAAGCACCTCCGCCAGAGCAGGCTTTGTCTTTGTCCTCTGAAAGTGCTGGCTCTCACCCCATAAGGTCAGAAACATTTCTGGTAGTGGGGGGCTGGTGAAAACAAGTGAGGAACCACACCAGTGCATGGTAGGTTTTAAGGGGACACTCTAAAATGCTTCCTATGTGAATTTATTGATAAATCCACTACTGGCATCAGTGAGGATCTATCAAGACAAGATGTCTGGTATCAAACACCTTAGGAATCAGTGAAGCCATCATGGAGCTAAAAACACGCGTTGACAAGTATCCAGCCCAAGTACTCCTTATGGCTTCCCTGTGCACTTACAACATCTCAGAATGGACTGGATGTTGTTGGGGCATATCTGCTCATGCTGATATGCCCACTAATAGGATACAGTGCACCCTGCCTGAGGGCTAAAGGCCTGCAGTAGGGGTGACTTACCTATATCTTATGCAGTGTATGAGAGTCATGGCACACAGGGTAATTTCTCTGCATCAAGACATGCAGCCTGCAATGGCAGAGTGCATAGCCTTGGTGAGGGGTGCAAGGGGTGGCACAACCAGTGCTGCAGCCCCAAGGACCCTCTTCAGTACTCATGCCCTAGGTACCAGGGGTACCATTTACTAGGGACTCACAGGGGTAACTGAAGTTGTTCCAACTGTGGTTCAGGTTTTGAGAAAGAGATCTGGCACTGGGGACCTGGTTAGCAGGGACCCAATCAGTGCACCTACAGTTCGAAATCACAATAGGACATCAGGCAAAAAGTGGGGGCTAACCATGTTAAAAGAGGCACTTTCCTACACTCAAGTTATGCAAAGCATCTCTACCTACCTTATCTTGCCGGCAGACCTCAAGTCAACACTTTGTATTTCATTCATCTCTCCAGCAATGGCCCATGTGCCTTACCACTCCCAGACACGGATATCATACCTTTTTATGCAAGGTACATGGAGTGAGGAGAGGTCAGTTTGTGCTCTGCTTCTGTTTTTCTACTCAGAACAATGGGCAATTCTCTTATTCAATTCTATAGGTAATACACAGACGTCTATGATATCTACTCTCCTTCTTTCAAGATAACTCTTGCAAGGCCATCTGTTTCGTAGCCACATGGCAGCTGCCCTATTAGAAAGCTTCAGAGAATGGACATTTTTATTTTTAACATGAGCCTCTGAAAACATGACAATCAAGCAAATATTTCATTGGCTTGCACAATCTGAATGGCTCTTATAAGAAAATAAGCCGTTTTTTTCTATGCCTTATGCTTCAACCACCCACTCTATCACATTTAATAGACCATGTTTATATATAGCAAAGCCTCTGATGTATGTCACATTTTAAACCACATAAAAAGCCATGTCAGGCAGGAATGCCTGACTGGACTGCTATGGGTACAAGGGAAGATAGGGAACAAAATTATGGTTTCTCTTTGTGAGGGGGCCTTAGCGAGGGGGCCATAGTTCCCATCATTTGGCCAGAAATATGCGCTCTAATATAGGGATTACTTTGTTTTCACACCCTGATAGGAAAGCTAGCAGGGAAAGTCTTTTCTTGAATGTTGCTATCAAATTGGATGATTTACTACAGCTGCACAGCAACAACGTACTTTGTATTCTCAAAGTGATTTGCAGAAGAGTCCCTCTTTCTCAATTTTCAACATAATGTTTAACCTCAGGAGGGCATTGCTATGCAGTGCTAACTTTTTTAGGAACCTCAACATGGCAATTCACTTCAAGGCACTGCAAAAATGGTGAGTTGAAGAGATTTGCTAGCATACTTAGGGGCTATGAACGCAACATTGACATTGAAACATTTTATAGCAATCATATGCTAGGCTGTAGATTTCCAACAACATTAGCATTATTTCAATGACAAACTTTAGGGCTCTGCTCTGGTTGGCTCAGGAAATATCAAGAGTCATTAGGTCTTCTACTTCAAATTTTACTAACAGTCTTTTGAAGTGTCATTTCATGAGACAGAGATGTCAAACAAAAGTTATGTAAGGTAGCAACCATTCTATGAGGTCTTTAACCCTCTGTTTCAAGGACACTGATTCTGACTGCAAGTAGGGCCACATCAGTTTGCTGAAGCTCTTAGCTGCTGGGTTTACAGTCATCCAAAACAGTGAAAATTCCTAAATTCACATCCTCCTAAACAACAGGGCTCCTTCTGAATATAGTCAATGGCGTAGCTCAGTACTCAGCCAGGGTAATCATCTCATTGTCAAAGTCAAAGCTGATTGGCAGTCTAGATGCCTTTTACCTCTGTACCAAAAATGGAGAGAGCATTACGAGCTTCCCAGAAGTTACAAACAGAGTATTTGAGCACTTCTGTTGCACAGAACACATTGGCATTCCTCACTCACGGTCACCCTGTGGGGTGTTTTATAAGTTGTATGATACAGTGGAGCACAACCAGGTACAAAAGATGTCAAGCTTTGGCTTCTTCTTATGCCTAACTGATGCCACAAGTTTCCAAGATGGCTCAAGATGGTGGTGCAATCAAGGAAACCTAACTGGGATTCACAATCCATGATGGAAGAAGAGTTTTTCCTGTGATGTCAGTTGCTGTTTAAATCATCCATAAAGAGGAATCTACAAGTGGCCTTTATTTTTTTATTGTGCTCATTGTCTGTTTGCCTCTAATATTGTCCCTGTTTTTTATCCTTTATAACTGTAGAATCTGCTGGATGCCTTCTGTATTCATCCTGCTTGCCCCTTGCACCTCCATTGGCTTGCTGTTCATCTCTACACTATTATTTGTCTGCAAATAAATCTACAAGACTGACAAGGAGGTTTTTCCTCCTCTTTGGGACCAGCTTAAGGACACACTTGACACCTTTAACATATATACTATTACTTCCCTGAATGCAGCAGTTATGAGAAATTACTATACCATTTCACCTCTGGCAGCTATATGTCCAACTAACGGCACGGATAACAAGATTTTAGAACAGGGAGTATTAGAGGCTCTAATCCTGCTTGATTTATCTGCTGTCTTTGATGCTGGTCACCAGGTTGCAAGGGGCTGATCTCATAGGGCAGGGGTCGGGGGGGGGGAGAGTTCTGAATTGGGTTATGTCACATTTTTCCAATTGGAGTCAGGAAGATATTTTACCACCTTATAGTTCTTCATTTGTTTTAATGACTTAAGGTGTTCCACAGAGTTCCTCCCCTAGCTCTACTTTTCTAACATCAATGTTGCCCCTCTGGCTAAACTCATATCCTCTTTTGCTCTATTTTCCATGTGCTACATGAATGATCCTCAACTCATTCTCATTTTAGAGGGATTTTTGGAGATTGATCAACCCTTTCACACCTGTCTTAAAGAAGTGACAGCATGGATGCATAACAACTACCTAATGTTAAATGCAGACAAGACAAAAGTGGTAGTGATGGGATGACCACCCTTGATCTCATCATTGGATTGGTTGCCAGACTCTTTAGGATCATGTCCTACTCCCTGCTTATTTGCAAAATTTTTGGTGTTCAGTTTGATGTAAAAACTCTCTTTAAAACCCAAATTGCGAAATTTGCTTCTAATTCAGTCTTCCATAACGACGTCTGAAGAAAGTGTTTCCAGTTTTTACAGAATACTCCCACTTCAATAATATTTAGTCTATTGTGGGCTCTCATCTAGATTCTGCTGATGCCCTATACTTAGACCTGCCTGCAGCTACTACCCATCCCTTGTAACTGGCTCAGAGAGAGGCAACAGAACTGATACTCAAACTCCCTAATTTTGCTCCCATTTCAAACCATCAAAATCAGCTTTTTTGGCTGCCCTTACATAAGCGTTCTGTGTTTAAAAGACTCTGTTTGTGTTTCAAAGCACTGTGTCAGACTAGTCCCTTCTTTTTGCAACAGCTGTTTCCTCAATGTGTTTCATTTTGCAATTTACGTTCTGCTCAGACCTCCTTGATTTGTGTGTGCAGGATTAAGCAATCTCGACAAGGTGGGTGCACCTTCTCCTTCAAAGTAGCCTCACTTTGCAATAGTCTTCCTTTGGACTTACAAGCGATTAATTCTTATCTGAAGTTCTGGAAAGCACTGAAAACCTGAATATTGAAGTAATTTTCATTTTACCGTAATTGTAAGAAACTAAATGTGAAAGCAATTATATGAGAAACAAGTGAACATCAACTTACGCCAATATAATGGACCATATAAATCATTAAATAGAAACAAATAGATAAAAAACAAAAGGGGCTACATTGAAAAGTAAAGAAAAGAATAAGATAATATACTTTTTATAATTAATTACATGTGTTAATATATGAGCCCAACGTACGCCGCATTTTGGGCCTAGTAAAAAAGCAGTCTTTACGATTACGGATTAATGAAGATCGTTCATGTCTCAGGAAAATAATCCATTCCCATCAAGCATTAACAGATAATAGTTTTGCATCCTTCCTATTTGAAGTAATTGATTTAATCGCAATAGAGATAAGAAAATCAAAAAGTATACAATCATCATGAGATAATACAGCTTTAAAAGAATATGATTTGTAGGTTAACATAGGAAACGATAAAGGTAATTGAATTGTAAATATTGGGTAATAATATTCCAAACATCACACCCAAATTTAAAAATAATACAACAATTGCACATTATATCTTGTTAATCTCCAGTAGCAGTTTTACAATGCCACAGTTTGTTGAATCTAAAAGTTTAAATTCCAATAGTTTAACTGGAGGCCAAAAACATTGATATAAAAGAGAAATATTAGTTTGTATAAGAGTGGCTGGGAGAGAGCTAGCAATATTAGCTCGCCAGATAGCTTTCCATTGTGCATTTGTAAATTGTGTATGTATATCTGAAGACCATTTTTGATTCAGAGCCATAAAAGGGGACGGTTGAGCAGAATGTTTTTATACACTTTAGAAGCTATATGTCCTGTTTGGTTAAACAGTCTGATATAGAACTCCATATTAGATCATTTAGCAGAAGGTAATGAATTCAAAATAGTATTAATGATGGTAATTCATATTGATATAAATGGTACGTGGTGCATAAATCTTCAAATAAATTGAACATATTTCCGTGACAAATTTGAGTAATATAACAAATACCAGCATTAATCCATGAGCTTCAGAAAGAAATGTTTGTTCAATCTTAGTTTGGGGTTAAACCATAGGGAAAACGTTTTGGATGATTTAATGTTAATAGAACATTTTTCATCAAAAGGTAGAAGGACAGTTTTAGAGGTTGCAATAATGAGTGAGATTTTATCAAATTTGCTGTTGGCCATTGTTAAATAAGCAGGTAAAGGAAAAGGCTATAGTAAACATTATTCAAATGTAAGCCCTTGTGGGGGAGTTAGAAGGATAAGTATTTTGAAACCATAGTGAGCTTTGTGCAATAAGAAAAGATATATGATATTTCTTAAAATCAGGAAAACTAATTCCACCTTCACATTTGGGAATTTGTATAGTTAGAAGACTAAGATGCGTAGGTTTGTTGTTCCAAATAAATTTAGTAATTAATTTATATAGTCTGGTCAAGAAAGTAGAGGAGAATCCTAAGGGTAACATATATAAATTGCAAAGAATTGGAGGGGTAATAGTCATTTTAAGTTCTTCAATACGTCCCCCCAATTTAAATGAAGGGTTGGCCATTTATCTATTTTCTCTTTCATGACGGTTAGCGTTTGAGAGCAATTAATTTCAATTGTAATTATAATAGAGTCAGCAAAGGTTATCCACAGATATTTAATGTTGATGGTGACCATAAGATGTTATGACGTGCTATCATTTTAGAGTTACATAAAATATTTAATGGAAAGAATTCAGTTTTATTGATATTCAAAGAATAACAAGAGACATCTGCATACTGTTGAATAATATCAAGGATAACAGGTAAAGGAGTAGCAGAATCATTTACATATCCGATCATTCCTCACCGGAAGAAGCCAAAGGATCAGAATCCCACCCTTCCTCTCCGATCCCACAGAAATCACCTGCGGAGTCCCACAGGGGTCATCACTGAGCCTGACCCTCTTCAACAACTGCATGGCCCCCCTCGCAGCCATCGTCCGACAACACGGCCTCAACATCGTATCCTACGCGGATGACACCCAGCTCATCCTCTCCCTCACCAAAGACCCCACCACCGCCAAACTCAACTTCCAGAAAGGAATGCAAAGCGTCGCAGTCTGGATGACCAACAGCTGCCTGAAGCTCAACGCTGAGAAGACAGAAGTCCTCGTCCTTGGACAACCCCTTCAGCATGGGACAACACCTGGTGGCCGACCGCCCTCGGAAGCCCACCAACCCCCTCAGACCACGCCAAAAACCTTGGCATCGTACTCGACTCATCACTCACCATAAACCGACAGGTCAACGCCGTCACCTCCAGCTGCTTCAACACCCTCTGCATCCTCCGCAAGACCTTCAAATGGATCCCCCAGAGTCAAGGAAGACAGTCACCCATGCACTCATCACCAGCAGACTAGACTATGGAAACGCACTCTACGCCGGCATAAACAAGTCCCTACTCCGCAAACTACAGACAATACAGAACACAGCCGCCAGACTCGTCCTCAGCATCCCCCGGCACGCACACATCAGCCAACACCTACGAAGACTCCACTGGCTCCCCGTGGAGAAAAGAGTCACCTTCAAAATCCTCACCCACGCCTACAAATGCTTACACAACAACGGACCCAAATACCTCCATGACAGAATCAACTTCCATGTACCCAAAAGAAACCTCCGATCCTCCAACCTCGCACTGGCTGAAACCCTGAGCATCCACAGAGCAAGAGCAGGCGGAAGATCCTTCTCTCACATTGCAGCTAAGACCTGGAATGAGCTACCGGCAGACATCAGACGCGCCCCCTCCCTGAACATCTTCAGGAAGACCCTCAAGACCTGGC
Source organism: Calotriton arnoldi (assembly GCA_963921515.1). Taxonomy (NCBI): domain Eukaryota; kingdom Metazoa; phylum Chordata; class Amphibia; order Caudata; family Salamandridae; genus Calotriton; species Calotriton arnoldi. The sequence goes on from CAWUFW010000379.1 coordinate 968,998, forward strand.
TCTTCGGCTGAACAGACCTGCGGACCCCCACCTCCCCTCAGCGCCTTGAGACCTTCACGGGTGAGTAGCGCGCTTACAATTCCCTGATTACATATAATAAAGCATAGGCAGACAGTTTTACTTCAGTATTTTTAAAAACAACCAGTATGTTGTTTGTTAATGCGGAAAGAGCATAAGAGAGATTCAATGGCAATAAGAAATACTCAAGGGGATAGTGGGCAACCTTGGCGTGTACCTCTATATAAATTGAAAGGAATAGAAAGGGTACCATTAATAAAAATGTAAGCAGATGGTGCTGGGTATAATGCTTTAACCATGTTTAAAAATGTGGGGCCAAAATGAAATGTTTCAAGTGTTTTAAATAGAAATTGCCAATTCATGCGATCAAATGCTTTCTCCGCATGTAAGGCTAATAAGCCTACCGGATAATTAAGATACAGAGCAAAATAAAGAACATGGCACAGTAAACAAGTGTTATGAGCTGCCAATTTACAATTCATAAATCCTTTTTGGTTAGGTTGGATAATTGAGGAGAGAATAGGTGATAACCTGTTTGCTAACATCTTGGCTTAAAGTTTGCAATTTTGGTTAATAAGAGATATCAGATGATAATTGCGAACCAAAGCAAAAACTTTGTTTGGTTTTGGAAGGACAATAATGGGTTTGCAAGTTGTGTTTGAAAGCCTTTGTAAATTTCAGCTGGGATACCATCTGGGCCAGGTGACTTATTGGAATGTAATTATGTGATTGTCGCGTTAATTTCTTGACTAACAAACATATTTTCTAAAGTGAGTCTATCTGTATCAGAAATTTGAGTAATGTATTAATTACATCATCTTGTAAGATTGCAGGTGTATAATACAGGGAGGTATAAAAAGATATAAACTCCTTCAATATCGCCTCGGTGGTAGTAAGTAAGGTACTATAATTCCTCTTAATGGCAGGTATTTGAGTTCTTTCTTTTTCTAATGCGTAGGTAGTTGGCTAAAATGTGGCCAGATTTATTTGAGGAGAAATGAAAGCTTGATTTTTCTTCTGAATTAAGTAATTCTGCTCTTTTACCTAGCATATTATCATATTCAAACATGTACTTCTGAAGTTGAGATTTGTATTGTGGAACTCATGAAGAAATAAGAAGCCTTTCAAGATCTGCTGTGTGTTTCTCTATTTTGGACAGATGAGCATGAAAAGCTTTATTTTCATGAGCAACAATAGATAATGTGGCTGATCGAACAACTATTTTAAATGCATCCCAATGAATAATTTTGAAAGAATCTGTAGAGTTATTGTTAATAAAATAATCATTTATGACAGAGGCCAACTGTTTGGAATTCGTTGGAATGAGAACTATATCACAGTTCATTCTCCGTCTTTTATTGGTACGGCATGTGTTGTATAATGATAGAAGGAAATTAAAGCACGGTCAGAAATTGTAATAGGCTGTATGGTGGAGTCGGTAATCATGTGGCTAAGTTACGTGAGGATAAGAGTTAGTAAATCCTTGAAAAAGTGGAGTGCGTATTCGAAAAGAAGGTAAATTATTTTTCTGTATGATATGCCAATATCCAAAAATTAATCAATTTAGTAGCAGAAAAAATTACTTTAAAGGGTGGTATGCTTTATTGGGTCATAATTTGAAAGCAGAGCAACAGTTTAATAATGGATCCCAAATAAGATTAAAATCACCACCCATGACGAGGGGAGCATTTTCTAATTTTATTATTTCAGTAGTGATATTTTTCCATAAAGAGGGATCATTAAATGTGGGAGCATAGATGTTAACAAAGTTTAAAATGTGTTCTCTCACTTAAACTTGTGCATAAATATATGTACCTTCTGAATCGTGATGATGAGTTAGTAATTGCATATGAGCTCTGTGTGAGAAGAGTATAGCAAAACCATTTTTACGTCTTACAGCAGGGGATGAAATTATATCTCCTACCCATCCATTAGACATTGAATGCTGGATTTTATCATTAACGTGAGTTTCTTGTAAAAACAAACATCAGTATTAAATGTTTTTAAATATTCTAAAAAATTTCGTCTTTTGACAGGATGTCCTAAACCCTTACCATTCAAAGATACAACAAGTATTTATTGTTGCTGAGCCATATCAAGATATTGAAAAATAGAAAACCTGAGAAAGAAAAAGGATAGTGAAAAGGAAGTAGCCCACATAAAAAAGACGAAGCATGACAAACAACATATATGGAGATCCTCAACCAAGATCTCATATCTAATGGAACACTGGAGAAGGGGGTACGATGCAAGACTAGACCCACTGCATATACCTGCTATGAAAAAGACATAACATCACAATGAAGGGAAATAAACATTAGCCAGTGTAAACTAAAGGTTTTGACTCCATGGAAATAAGATCATGTTGGTCTAAAAAGTGTATCAGGTCAGAGGATGAGGAGAAGGACTTAGAAACATCATCCTTCCATATACGCATTGTAGATTGGCCGAAAAGATGATATTTATATCCAGCATTTCGTAATCTAGGGCGCAGGTCTGAGAATTGTTGTTGAATTTTCACTGTCTCTTTTGCTAAATCTTGGTGAATAAAGGCTTTATTACCTTCAATAACAAGATTTGGTATTTCTTGTGCAGCCTTCCTGATGAGAAGAAGATGATGGTGTCTCAAAACTTGAAATGTAATTTGTCGAGATTTAGTTTGGTGAGGCTTGCGATGGAAGGGGATACATTTAAAATTTAGGAGCTTCGGTAAAGTAAATTCCAGCAAGAGATGACAACTTTGACCCTTAATATTCTCTGGGACATTAAAGATGCATAGATTATATTGTCTGTTTCTGTTTTCCAAGTCAAGTAAGGCTGTTTGGAGAGAAGCAACCCGATGAACCAATGGAGTCATAATAGCAATGGCCTTAGTATTATCATGGATTTTAATCTCATTGTCTCATAACTTCATTGAAAGGGAGGCAATGTCTAGATTAATATTTTTAATGTCTGAGAAGATGGTGTCTGTGTCCACAGGAATTGCCTGAGTTTCTTCCAAAATCTTATTGAGTGGAGTTTCTTGTGAGTCAAAGAACTTCAAATTTATGGGCAGTGGTGAGGCAGTTTCCTTCCACTTATTTGTGGGAGCTGAAAAATAGAAAAACACCTTTAATTTCATAGAAGGAAGCTATGAGGCAACAACAGATATCCAGGAATCCCTTTAAGAGGGTGGCAAGCAAACTGGAAAAAGGGGGGTGGTTATATATGAAGTGCCCGCCTCCTCACCAATTCATCTCAGGAAGGTAGACGATGACCACCATTAGTGAGGAAAACAAGCAAGGAAGATTCTCCACACCACAGGCATCTAAAAGTCCCAAAAACCTCACGGCAGAGTCCACCAAGCCCGGAGAGGATGTCGCTGAGTCAATAAAGCCGAAATTAAGTGTCGTTTGGCAGAATTAAATCGTTTGTGTACGTATGCTTCTTATGTTTAAGATGTCGTGCCCATCTTGCACCGCTTGCGCTGCCTAATCCTATGGATATTGAAGTTATACGTTTTTGCTTTTTGCTGTTGTGATTTGTTTAGTGGCAGGGTGCTTTTGGGCATTTGAGTGCTATAGAAAATGAATAAATTAATAAAATTTGAAATGCTAAAATGCTTTAAGGTGCAGGGGACACAGTGGCTACTGGAAAGAGTCACTTTTTTCACATGGACATGGAATAGAATCAGTGCTTCATTTGAGCCAGTGGTAGCTGGTGGGGCCCCCTGGAACTCATTTTTGGAGACCAACACTTATTTTTCTGCATCAGACATTTACAGAGAGCAAGAGAGGGAAAGCACACAAAGTGCAAAGACAGAGGAAGAGTGTAGGAGAGTTGGATCTGCTTCACATGGGTACTCCCACTTTTTGCTGATGCTTCACTGTTTTTCAACCTTAGTCTGGCTGGGGCCCTGCTAATCAGAACCCCAGCCTAGCTGCTTCCTCTTTAAAATGGTTTCCATGTGCCTTAGGCACATCTCTGATTGGAATCTGGAGTGCCCTTATAAGTCCCTAGTATATGGTATACTATGTACCCAGGGCATAGGTACCTCAGAGGCCTACCAGGGGCTGCAGCATGTATTGTGCCACCCCTGGAAGGCCATCCAAACTGACACCACAGGTCTGCTACTGCAGCCTGGGTAAGGTGGTGCATGCACCCCTTACTGTGATATAGGCTACCTATATCACTACATACATACACACATATAAACCTATAAGTCACTCCTATGGCAGGCCTTATCAATCCTGATTCAGAGTGCGTGGTTCCTATGTGAGAGGATGCCCCTGCATGAGCTGGGCCCCTCTGCAGCATTCGGAGACCCTTCTCTGATGCTGTTTGTAGTGCAGCCTGACCATATACTCTTAAGCGCATTATAACCTCGCGTTAAATGCTAACTTTGGGATGGCTGCACGGAAACATGTCGTGTTTGGTGTCAAACATCTTGGAATACTACCCCCCCGCCAGTTCTGGCGGCGGGGGTAGCATTCCACCCTTCTAGAGGGAAAGACATGTACACACCGGTATACCCGGTACTGACTTTCCAGAGCCCTGGCATCACAAAATGGATGCCGCTGCCACAGACACGAGTCTGGCCTCCTGCTGCTGACCGAAACTCTGGCAGGGGAGGCCTGGACAATAGGTTTCTGTCCCAGGGAGGTGTGACCACCTCCCCAGACAGGATAGTGTGTATTGGGGCTGGGCGGGAGCACTTTCGGGTGCTTTGAAGACCTGCACTGGGGGCACACTTGGTGTCCCTGTGCATACCCCAGTTTAAACCGGCTCAGGGGCTTCCAGCCCCTGCTCTGGCGCGAAACTGGACAAAGGGAAAGGGGTGTAGCCACCCCTCTGCCCTGACCCTCCCATAGGTGGGGCCATAGAGTATGTCCAACCCCCTACCTTAGTATAAGTATGGGACCCCAGTCCTTAGGACTTTAGATTAACCTGGACGAAACTCTGACACAGAATCCTGGACCTTCGATGCTCTACTTCAAGATTAGAGGACTGAAGAATCTCCGTTGGGGTCAAGGAGTGACTCCCCTGCTTGGCAGGCACCAAAGAAGCAATTGTCCAGTCTGCATCGCTGAAGCTCCCGTCGGACGCCGAAGTCTTTGCATCATCAGAGGTAGATTTCCAGACTTCCCTGAGGCTGCCCTGAGTCCCCAGCAAAGCTGAGGCCCGTAGCTATCGTGGGTAATGTGAAACCGTGACCCCTGGACACCGAATGCATTTGCAAGTGCATCCTCTTCTGGGTGGCCCACGAAGTCGTGATTTGGGCTCCGAGTAGCCCCAGCCTCCAGCACCAACTGCACCGAAGATCACTGGCCTCCACTCCACGAGTGTCCTGTGAGCCAGCTCCACGTGCATCGTCTTGAGGCTCCTTCACGGTCGCTAGTCCGTTAGCTAGTAGGCCCTCCCGAAGGTCAATCTTTTTCTGCTTGGGCTCCCTGGTTGCTCCAGGCATGCCTTGACTTATCTTCACTGGGTGAGTCCTCCAGACCTTGCTGGTCTGCAACATCGTCCTTCTTCCATTTCCACGAGACTTGCCGTTGCCAAGGCTTGTTGGGTCCAATCCTGTCGCCGATACCCCTGCAATCGACAAACGTCATGGGACAGATCGAATCCAGCTCCTGGTCATCGTCGACGCCTCCTGGACCTCGTGGCTGAAGAGTCAAGATGACCGTCAACCTACCTGAAGCACTCGACATCGGTGGGCATCTGCTCATCGCCTTCCTGGTCACTGGCTAGTGACCCAGACTCTGTCCCCTCTGCTTTCAGGTTCTTCAGATCTTCGATCCACCTTTGGATCCACCCGAACACTTTCGACTTGGCCGCCAGCAGCACTTTGCAGCAGATCGCCATTGAAAGCGACGACGAGACCCGACCCCGAAAGACACCTTTGCACCCGGCTCCCCTGGGTGAGGTAACTCGAGTACTCCGGTGCTCCCGTGGGTATTGACACTAGAACAGCCTAGTTCTCAAAGGGTTTGCTCCAAGTCCTCCTCTAAGTGTCCCTTTTCTTTTAAATTCTAATCGCGACTTTTCCCATAGAAGCTAACGGCGGTTCGCGGCTGTGTTCATACACTGCACGCGTCCCCGTGGGTCCCCTGTGTCACTAACTTGGGTGGTTCCTTGTGGTCCAAGCACTTCTACAGGCTCTAGGCCTTGTGTCTAGCTCAGTCGTGGTTCTTATACCACTTTATTGGTATATGGTTTGGTACGCCCCTGGGGCTCAAACGTGTATTTGTGCTATTACTGTAGATAACTAACTTATAACTTATGTACTTCGAACTCTAGCCTCATAAAGAGACTAGAGGGGTGTGTTTAGTAATAAATACATATATTTTGAATATATACCTGGTGTGGTCCTCTTTCATTTGGTCACTCAAGAGATTATAGACTGGTAAAACAAGCTGCTTTACATTCCTTCAAGACTTAGCCTGAAGGCTGCTCTCCATAGCTACCACTAGGATAGCTTTCAATAAAGGTTGTCTTTAACCTATCTCCAATAAGGGGTTGTTTGGACTGGTGCAAGGTGCCCACTATAATTAGTGGACATATGCCAGGCCAACTTCTCACATTGGTGTGCAGCGTGTGGGATTCCAGCTTGCTATTGTTTTACCAGATAATCTCAATTGAATTGATCAACTGAAAACCACTAAGGGTACCTAAGGTACATATAAATCAAGCTTAGTAATACAGTAAGTTCTACTGAACTTAGAGTTGTGTGTTAAGGGATAGCACACCCTTTCTACAACTCAAGAGAGTTTAGTAGGCCACACTAGAGTAGGTAGTGCATACACCACACCTCACTAGTAATGTCTTCAAAGCCAGGACCCAGTGAGTCCTTGCCAGAAGCCAGTGGGCTTCTTCCCTCCAAGTATGATAAACTCCCATTCTTGGAATTGAGAGCATTATGCAATACTAGGAAGTTGAAGGCAGGCAAAAGTGCCAGCACCCAACACCTCAGGGAGGTGTTACTAGCTGATGATCTCAGCAGGCCCCTAGCGTCTGAAGGGGTAGGCAAAGAGGGTGGGACAGAAGATGAGGAAGGGGCCAGGGGTGAAGAAACCCAGGCCCCCTGAAACTGGCCAGGAAGGTGAAAATGACCTTGTCCTGGAAAATCCAATTCCTCCTGTGGAGGAGGAGGAGGGGAGGATCAGACTGACTTCCCCTTTGTCCCCCAGGAAGAGTTCTGAGTGTGCCCAGAAGGTCTAGGTCTCCTTCTCAGGAGTCTAACCACTCTGACACCTCAATAGGGACCTCTGTCTCCTCTCATAGGAGGGAATCCTCTCATGAGAGGGGAAAGAGACTGATTCAGTATGAGCAAACTCAGCTTGAACTCAGGAAACAGCAATTGGCTATAGACAGGGAGTCCCTAGATCTTTATAGAGAGAGACAAAAGTTGGGACTAGAGTCCCATGGTGGCAGCAGTTTCCCCAAAGATAGGGAAAGGTCTTATGACCATAGAAACCTGAGCAAGATTGTCCCTCCCTACCAGAGTGGGGATGACATCCACAAATGGATGAAACTCACAAAAATTAATGGGACGCTAATAATTGCAACAAAAACTACAGATTATGTGTATGGAGAAAAGGGAAGTCATTATCTTAAAGACGAGAACCCTCACTCACCCAAGGGTGACATGCTTCATCATTGGGTCCCCTCTTACACACTGCGACCGCAAGGTACACAGTATGGGCTACAGCTCTCCCTCTGGAGAGGAGCGTGAGGTGTTTTCTGGTATTCCCAATGTAGGCAATTGGGGCGAGGGGCAGAGTGCAAAAGAAAAACTAACAGTGTATTAAAACTAGCTCATGGGTGACTAAACTCAATTTATTCCATGTCCCCATAGACTAGAGTTAAAAAGGTCAGTGATATATAGGACTAAAAGAATGTCCTATTCGTCAAAGGTCAACATGTTTCTGCCAAATGACCAACAAGGTTCGCGGCTTTCATCAGGACCTAAAGTCATGTCACTCTGCTGAACTTAGATAAAATAAAATGATTATACACCATACTTAATTGTCATGGTTATTCTGACATGGTACCAGCTGCAGTCCGGTCCAATGTCTAGGCGGTAATATAATTTTACCTCCACCTTATGGGAGTTTCTACCTTAGATCACAGATTTCTCTAGTTCCTCTGTGTCCTCAAATAAGCGGCAGAAATCCAGATGGCTAACTGCTCTAGAGAGGGCCTGTAAAGTACAGAGGGTCCCTCAGGAGCAGTGGGCAGCAATCTTGTGGCTCTCCTTTGCAGACAAAGGTAGAGACAAGCTCCTCACTGTTAGAGAGGAGGATGCTGATAATTACAAAGTCTTGAAGAGGGCTCTAATTGATGGGTTTGGCCTAACCACTGAACAATACAGGTTAAAGTTCAGGGATACCCAAAAAGCACAGACTCAAGACTGGGTGGACTTTGTTGATTGTTCTGCCAAGGCTCTGGAAGGTTGGTTATTGGGCAGTAAGGTATGTGACTTCACAGGATTGTACAATCTGATCATGAGGGAGCAGATTCTTAATAACTGTCAAAATCAGCTGTTGCATCAGCACCTGGTCGACTCTGATCTGACCTCTCCCCAAGAATTGGGAAAGAAGGCAGACAAATGGGTCAGAACCAGGGTGAAGCAGAAGGTACAGAACCAAGGTGGTGACCCTAAGAAGCAAGATTCGAAAACCTCTGATAAGGGTGGGGAGAAGGGTAAAGATCAAAAGTCTTCACAAGGCCCCCAAAAATCTTCTTCAGGTGGGGATTCACAGTCTACCAAAGGGAAAGGCCAAAGGAAACCATGGTGCAATGTCTGTAAGCAAAAGACCCACTGGACCAGTGACTGCACCAAGTCCAAAGACTCTACTCCAGCCCCCACCAATGCCCCTAAGGCACCTGCTCCCCCTAGTGCAGTTACAGTTGGTGGTGGAACTACACAAGCCAAGGGTTTAGTAGGGTTGACCCTGGGTAAAGAGATGAGCTCTGACCTAGTCAGAGAACTCACTCAGGCTGTCCTAGTCTGTGATGGAGGCATGGATATGACCTCCTCTGTGAGTCCCAGTAATCTGGGCAAGTACAGACAACAGCCCTTAATCAATGGAAGAGAGGCTTTGGCATTTAGGGACACAGGGGCAAGTGTCACCATGGTGACACAAGACCTTGTGAATCCTGGGCAGATCATACTTGGTGAAATGTACCAAGTGACCAATGCTAGCAACGTCAGAACAGACCATACTCTGGCAGTTGTTAACTTCTCCTGGGGAGGGGTAACTGGCCTTAAGAAGGTTGTGGTAAGTGCAGACCTACCCGTTGAATGCTTGCTTGGCAATGACTTAGAAACTTCAGCTTGGGCAGAAGTGGAGCTCAGGACCCATGCAGAAATGCTGGGCATCCCTGCAGATGTGTTTGCTGTGACCAGGTCACAAGCCAAAATGTCTAGCACTGAACAGGCCTTGGATTCTGGAATAAGGGACCAAGTGCCCTCCAAGAAGAGGAGTAGTAGGGTAAAGGCAGTGCCTTCCCCTTGGCTCAGAAGGAAGATCAGTCCCTTGAGGGGGATGATCTCAGTCCTGAGGAAGGAACTGTCCCAGAGGAGCTTGAACCTGACCAGGTTGAGTTCTTGGGGACAGGGGGACCTTCCAGGGCAGATCTGAGCCAGGAGCAGCAGAGCTGCCCCTCTCTTGAACCCCTCAGACAGCAAGCTGCTGCTGAGGCTGCTGGGAAAGCTAGTGGTCCCCATACTGTGTATTGGGATGATGGACTCTTGTACTCAGAGTGTAGAGACCCCAAGACTGGTGCTACCAGGAGGTTGGTTATACCTTTGAAGTTCAGGGGCTTCCTATTGACCCTAGCCCATGACATTCCCTTAGCAGGTCACCTGGGCCAGAACAAGACTTGGGACAGAATTGTCCCTCACTTTCACTGGCCCCACATGTCTGAAGACACCAAGGAGTTTTGTCGCTCCTGTGTAACCTGCCAGGCCAGTGGCAAGGCAGGTGGCACTACAAAGGCCCCCTGATACCACTACCTGTGGTGGGGGTTCCCTTTGAAAGGGTGGGGATTGACATTGTTGGTCCCATGGATCCCCAAACAGCATCTGGGCACAGGTTTATCCTGGTGGTAGTGGATCATGCCACCAGGTACCCAGAGGCTATTCCCTTAGGACCACTACAGCACCTGTGGTGGCAAGAGCCCTCCTGGGAATTTTTTCAAGAGTGGGCTTCCCTAAGGAGGTTGTATCAGACAGAGGTGCAAACTTTATGTCTGGATACTTAAAAGCAATGTGGAAGTAGTGTGGAGTGACTTACAAGTTCACCGCACCCTATCACCCACAATGCAATGGTTTAGTTGAGAGATTCAACAAAACCTTGAAGGGCATGATTAAAGGGCTCCCAGAAAAGCTTAGGCGAAGATGGGACATACTCTTGCCCTGCCTTTTATTTGCGTACAGGGAGGTGCCTCAAAAGGGGTTGGCTACAGCCCTTTTGAACTTTTGTTTGGTCACCCTGTCAGGGGTCCATTGTGCTTGGTGAAGGAAGGAGGGGAGTTACCTCTCAAGCCCCCAAAGCAAGACATAGTGGACTATGTACTTGGTCTCCGCTCCCGGTTGGCTGAGTATATGAAAAAGGCAACTAAAAACCTTGATGCTAGCCAGGAACTTCAAAAAGCCTGGCATGACCAAAAGGCTGTACTGACTGTTTACCAGCCAGGACAGAAGGTGTGGGTGTTGGAGCCAGTGTCCCCAGCAGCTCTCCAAGACAAATGGAGTGGACCCCATACCATTGTTGAACAGAAGGGTGAGGTTACCTACTTAGTAGACCTAGGAACACCCAGGAGTCCCCACAGGGTTCTCCATGTCAACAGGTTAAAACCATATGTGGACAGGGCAGACATGGGCTTGCTCATGGCTACTGATGAGGGACAGGAGGAAGAGAGTGACCCACTCCCGGACCTGCTCTCACAGAACCCTGGTGATGGGTCAGTGGATGGTGTAGCCTTGGCAGGCAGCCTCACTACCCAGCAGCAGACTGATTGCAGACAGGTGCTCAATCAGTTCAGACACATATTCTCACTGACACCCAGTCAGACTACCTGGTGCACTCATGAAGTGGACACTGGGGACAGTCTGCCTATTAAAAATAAGATTTATAGGCAACCTGACCATGTCAGAGACTGTATCAGGACAGATGTCCAGAAGATGTTGGATTTGGGAGTTATTGAACCCTCAGATAGCCCTTGGGCTAGTCCAGTGGTCCTTGTGCCAAAACCTCACACCAATGGTGGGAAAAGAGAGATGAGATTTTGTGTGGACTACAGGGGTCTCAATGCAGTCACTAGGACTGATGCTCATCCAATACCAAGGGCAGATGAGCTAATAGACACTTTTGCCTCAGCCAAGTATCTAAGCACATTTGACCTGACAGCTGGCTACTGGCAGATCAGACTAGCTGATGATGCAAAGCCAAAGACAGCATTCTCAACCCCTAGTGGGCATTATCAATTTGTGGTGATGCCCTTTGGTCTGAAGAATGCACCTGCCACTTTTCAGAGGTTGGTGAATACAGTCCTTACAGGTCTGAAGCTTATAGTGCAGCATATCTAGATGATATTGCTGTCTTTAGCTCCACCTGGGAGGATCACCTGGTCCACCTCAGAAATGTTTTACAGGCCCTGCAGAAAGCAGGCATGACTATCAAGGCCACCAAGTGCCAGATAGGGCAGAGTCAGGTTGTGTACCTGGGCCACCTTGTGGGTGGAGGCCAGGTTCAACCACTGCAGAGCAAGATCCAGACCATCATGGACTGGACTGCTCCAACTACCCAGACTCAGGTGAGAGCCTTCTTAGGCCTGACTGGGTACTATAGGAGATTTGTCAAGGGGTATGGATCAATAGTGACACCCCTGAATGACTTAACTTCCAAGAAAATGCCCAAAAAGGTTCAGTGGACAGTTAGCTGTCAAAAGGCATTTGATGACCTGAAGCAGGCCATGTGCACTGCTCCCATTCTACAGAGTCCTGATTACTCCAAGAAGTTCATTGTTCAAACTGATGCATCTGAATTGGGGGTAGGGGCTGTACTGTCACAATTGAATGATGAAGGTCAGGATCAGCCAGTAGCTTTTATTAGCAGAAGGCTGACCCCTAGAGAGAAACGTTGGTCAGCCATTGAGAGGGAGGCCTTTGCTGTGGTCTGGGCTCTGAAGAAGTTGAGGCCATACTTGTTTGGTACTCACTTCCTTGTTCAAACAGACCATAAGCCCCTCTTATGGCTAAAAACAAATGAAGGGTGAAAACCCCAAACTGCTTAGGTGGTCCATTTCCCTACAGGGGATGGACTTCACAGTGGATCATGGACCTGGGAGTAACCATGCCAATGCAGATGGACTCTCTAGGTACTTCCACTTAGAACATGAAGACTTAACTGGGCAAGGTTAGTTTAATGTCCCTACGTTTGGGGGGGGTTGTGTAGGAGAGTAGGATCTGCTTCACATGGGTACCCCCACTTTTTGCTGATGCTTCACTGTTTTTCGACCTTAGTCTGGCTGGGGCCCTGCTAATCAGAACCCCAGCCTAGCTGCTTCCTCTTTAAAATGGTTTGCATGTGCCTTAGGCACATCTCTGATTGGAATCTGGAGTGCCCTTATAAGTCCCTAGTATATGGTATACTATGTACCCAGGGCATAGGTACCTCAGAGGCCTACCAGGGGCTGCAGCATGTATTGTGCCACCCCTGGAAGGCCATCCAAACTGACACCACAGGTCTGCTACTGCAGCCTGGGTAAGGTGGTGCATGCACCCCTTACTGTGATATAGGCTACCTATATCACTACATACATACACACATATAAACCTATAAGTCACTCCTATGGCAGGCCTTATCAATCCTGAAGGCAGAGTGCGTGGTTCCTATGTGAGAGGGTGCCCCTGCATGAGCTGGGCCCCTCTGCAGCATTCGGAGACCCTTCTCTGATGCTGTTTGTAGTGCAGCCTGACCATATACTCTTAAGCGCATTATAACCTCGCGTTAAATGCTAACTTTGGGATGGCTGCACGGAAACATGTCGTGTTTGGTGTCAAACATCTTGGAATACTACCCCCTGCCAGTTCTGGCGGCGGGGGTAGCATTCCACCTTCTAGAGGGAAAGACATGTACACACCGGTATACCCGGTACTGACTTTCCAGAGCCCTGGCATCACAAAATGGATGCCGCTGCCACAGACACGAGTCTGGCCTCCTGCTGCTGACCGAAACTCCGGCAGGGGAGGCCTGGACAATAGTTTTCCTGTCGCAGGGAGGTGTGACCACCTCCCCAGACAGGATAGTGTGTATTGGGGCTGGGAGGGAGCACTTTCGGGTGCTTTGAAGTCCTGCACTGGGGGCACACTAGGTGTCCCTGTGCATACCCCAGTTCAAACCGGCTCAGGGGCTTCCAGCCCCTGCTCTGGCGTGAAACTGGACAAAGGGAAAGGGGTGTAGCCACCCCTCTGCCCTGACCCTCCCATAGGTGGGGCCACAGAGTATGTCCAACCCCCTACCTTAGTATAAGTAGGGGACCCCAGTCCTTAGGACTTTAGATTAACCTGGACGAAACTCTGACACAGAATCCTGGACCTTCGACGCTCTACTTCAAGATTAGAGGACTGAAGAATCTCCCTTGGGGTCAAGGAGTGACTCCCCTGCTTGGCAGGCACCAAAGAAGCAATTGTCCAGTCTGCATCGCTGAAGCTCCCGTCGGACACCGAAGTCTTTGCATCACCAGAGGTGGATTTCCAGACTTCCCCGAGACTGCCCTGAGTCCCCAGCAAAGCTGAGGCCCGTAGCTGTTGTGGGTAACGTGGAACCGTGACCCCTGGACACCAAACGCATTTGCAAGTGCATCCTCTTCTGGGTCGCCCACAAAGTCGTGCTTTGGGCTCCGAGTAGCCCCAGCCTCCAGCACCAACTGCACCGAAGATTACTGGCCTCCACTCCACGAGTGTCCTGTGAACTAGCTCCACGTGCATCGTCTCAAGGCTCCTTTGCGGTCCCTAGTCCGTTGGCTAGTAGGCCCTCCCGAAGGCCAATCTTTTTCTGCTTGGGCTCCCTGGTTGCTCCAGGCGTGCCCTGACTTATCTTCACTGGGTGAGTCCCCCAGACCTTGCTGGTCTGCAACATCGTCCTTCTTCCATTTACACGAGACTTGCCGTTGCCAAGGCTTGTTGGGTCCAATCTGGTCGCCGACACCCCTGCAATCGACAGATGTCGTGGGACAGCTCCAATCCAGCTCCTGGTCATCGTCGACGCCTCCTGGACCTCGTGGCTGAAGAGTCAAGACAACCATCAACCTACCTGAAGCACTCGACATCGGTGGGCATCTGCTCATCGCCTTCCTGGTCACTGGCTAGTGACCCAGACTCTGTCCCCTCTGCTTTCAGGTTCTTCAGATCTTCGATCCACCTTTGGATCCACCCGAACACTTTCGACTTGGCCGCCAGCAGCACTTTGTAGCAGATCGCCATTGAAAGCGACGACGAAACCCGACCCCGAAAGACACCTATGCACCCGGCTCCCCTGGGTGAGGTAACTCGAGTACTCCGGTGCTCCCGTGGGTATTGACACTAGAACAGCCTAGTTCTAAAAGGGTTTGCTCCAAGTCCTCCTCTAAGTGTCCCTTTTCTTTTAAATTCTAATCGCGTCTTTTCCCATAGAAGTTAACGGCGGTTCGCGGCTGTGTTCATTCACTGCACGCGTCCCCCGTGGGTCCCCTGTGTCACTACCTTGGGTGGTTCCTTGTGGTCCAAGCACTTCTACAGGCTCTAGGCCTTGTGTCTAGCTCAGTCGTGGTTCTTATACCACTTTATTGGTATATGGTTTGGTACGCCCCTGGGGCTCAAACGTGTATTTGTGATATTACTGTAGATAACTAACTTATAACTTATGTACTTCGAACTCTAGCCTCATAAAGAGACTAGAGGGGTGTGTTTAGTAATAAATACATATATTTTGAATATATACCTGGTGTGGTCCTCTTTCATTTGGTCACTCAAGAGATTATAGACTGGTAAAACAAGCTGCTTTACATTCCTTCAAGACTTAGCCTGAAGGCTGCTCTCCATAGCTACCACTAGGATATCTTTCAATAAAGGTTGTCTTTAACCTATCTCCAATAAGGGGTTGTTTGGACTGGTGCAAGGTGCCCACTATAATTAGTGGGCAGCATATGCCAGGCCAACTTCTCACAAAGAGAAAAACTGAAAACCTGTCACAAAAGGGAAAACGCAGGAACCGGCAAGAGTGAGATAAAGAGGCAGTAAGTGTCTGGTAGTGCATTAAGGAGGCATGAGGTACATTCAAGACTACACATCCTTGGTATTCGGCATGCCAACACTTAATACCTCCGGCCGAGAGCTTTTGAGGAGAGCCTTGTGCACTAGCACTAATTCTTTTGCAAATTTAGCACTTGAATAAAATTGGAGTTGCAAAGTAATGCCAACATTAATTAATGAAATATTTTAATGATTTATACAAATATGGTTTGGATCAGATATTTTAAAGTGCATTTTATACCCATATGGATTGACTATTGTAGCCTGAAATTAGGAGGGAGTGTCCAACCTCATTCAGCAAAGCCTACCTCTCTTGATAAATAGCACAGCATACGTTTGGGGCACAACGAGTATGTTTGCAGAAGCAAAGGATAGGTTAGAAGAAAGATTTGTGCAGACAGCCATGCCTTTATAAATCATGCATTGGCCTTTAATCCAAACAATAACTCACACCTTTAATTTATTTAACCAGCCTACGAACCTGACTAGGAGGTTGCAGGTCTCTGTGGGTAAGGAGATTACCCACAGAATTGATGGCAATAGATTAATATAGTCATTAAGCCTCATGCACTAGCTCTAGAATGGGCCACAATGGGTTTTAAATCAAAGTCAGTTAATAATGTAACTCATACTACATTCACTCCAGTGTCTCCCTAGTCAGACACTTTAATACCAGGTTTTGTGATAATTTTGTGGTAATTGCCATGCAAACCTATGTGCAGGGTATGAGAAATTGGGTCGTTGTCTGCCTGGGGTATGAGCTCAGGTCAATCAACAGCCACAAACCCTTGCAGGGTGAACTACAAAATGTCATAAATTAACCCTGGGTAGATTGTTACAAAAAACAGTCAGGCTTAACTTAGAGACAATGTGTAAAGCATTTATGCAGCACACAAACAGTAATAAAGTGAACACACAACACAAGAAAATCCCAAACAAATTTAGAAAAATAGTGTACATTTTAATAAATTATTTGACAGCAACACAACAAAAATCCAATCAGTAGAACTGGAGTTATGAATTTTTAAAGTTTGATGTTCAAAATAGCACCTAAGTGATCCAAGTGCCAACCCCGGACATCTAGTCACGCGAGACCGGGTCAAACTAAAAAAAATATGGCCGACTGTGAAAGAGCATGGTTTGGATACAAGAAGTGGAGTGAAACCAGTCAGCGCTTACCTTGAAACCTATTAAAAGTCTTGAAGAAAAATGTCTGAGAAGGTAAAGTTCAGAGGGGCCTGATGTGGGAGCATCATGGTTGGATGGCCTTGGGCCAAAGCCCGGGTGAAGATTTCTACATCTGGACTTAGCACTGAAAAGGAAGTTGAAAATCTCCATCGGGACAAGGCAGAGGGCTATAGCCAAAGAAAGTTACACAATGTCGGATATCCCTTTGGTGAAGGATACCTGAAATGGATTTGTTGCTGCAGATACGACCGTAGCTGGAGAAGCCGCAAAGTCAATCTGGCCGGGGAAGCACCTTGGGCAGATATGCGAGCAGGTTGTTCCCGGTCTCCTCCTGGTTGTCAGAGCACATTTTGCCCAAATTAGTTTAAGTCCTCAGTTGTGGAAATTGGTCATCTGGGCACATTTTCACCACAACCAAGGGGTCAGTAATGGCGGGACACCTTTTTGGGGTTCAGGACTCACTGAGGCTGGGTCCAGGTGGGGGTTCAATATGGTGGGAGCCTTTTATGTCCCTGTGGTTCTGAACAAGAGGCAAGGAAACTAGCCCTTGGAGTCACTTCTGGGAGTCCTGGCTGCAGGTGAAGATGCAGGGCTGGCCTCTAAAGGTTCAAAGCAGGCTCCAGGCAGCAAAGCAGTCTTTCCATGTACTGCAGCAGTCTGGCAGAATGCACGGGCAGGTCACAGCAGCGGACAGTCCTCTGAGAGTCCTGTAGTGAACTGAAGAGTGGGTCTGAAGGTCCTATTAGTATACCCTGGCGGCCTTCTTCTTGGAAGGTGGGAGAAACTTCTGGAAAGGTTCATTGAAGTGCTTGGAATTTCCTGACTCCCCGTGTATAAAGATATTTGTCACGATTCTTATCTAATCCAGGCGGTCACAACTGATTTTAGGGAGAAATTCGAAAGTATGGTGTCTTTGCTAATTGTAAATGCTTATATTCCCCCCGGTTCCTCTTATCTAATAGAAGAGCTTTTCATTTTCATCTCTTCTACCATGGCAAGAGAAAATTGTCTGCATCTAATTTTGGTAAGCGACCTGAACGCTAAAGTCTCAAGCCACGGTATAAGGTTGTTTGTTAATACCCAAAAAGAGGATGCTTTAAAATTTCCTCCCGCTTTGTTTCCTAACAATAGACGGTTAGATGAAAGAGGGGCAACGCTTCTAGAAGGCCTAAGAAATACAGATTTACTAATTGGCAATGGGAGACTAGAAAATGATATCCCTGTAAAAGTCACCCACAAATTGCCCTCTGGGGGTTCTACTCTTGACTATTTAATCATATCTACAGACACATTTAATAGGCTGTCCCTTCTGTTCTGGACAATTCCTTTAGCAACCATATGCTGATCTCCTGTCAGCTTGAGGTGATTTTAACAGAAGTAAGCTCTTGGAATTTAAAAATTCTTCTGTAGGATTCAATAAAACAAATGGCAGAATCCACTGGAATATTAAGGCAGCCTCTAAATTAAAAGAGACTCTATTAATGTTAATAGATGACCAGCAACTCTCAATGTCAGGAAACCAACAGTCTTCTCAGTTAGATCCGCCAGTTTCCTTCGGTTGCCATATGGCTTCCCTGGTTGCACCTTGTAAGGTAAATTCAGTAACTCCTCGGCGAAGGCCACTGCCTAAGTCTTTACTTCACTTAAAAGGGGAAATAAATTGCCTAGTGAGGGCCCAGTTCTTGAACTATTCCTCTGATCGCCGCAAACTAATCTTCCTACTAAAGAAAATATTCAGGAAAAAAACGCTCTCTTAGGAAAGAAAAGGAAGGCTCTAATTGGATCTACCTAAAGGAGGGGGCCTCAAAGAACAATGCCAAAAAGTAATGGGAAATAATATCTGATTGCTGTGGTTCAAGGGCAAAATCCCTCCCTATCCCAATAGGAGAGGAACTTTATATAATAGATTTGTACTCAGGTAACCCAAAATCTATAGAAAGCCCTACCCCTTCAAGTAATCCATCTTCTCTGTTGGCTTCTAGACTTGCTTATCAAGGTGTGAGGTTGTAGGTCTCATTAAAAGAATGAGATCCTCAGGAGCTATGTGCCCAGACCAAATTCCCATGTCTTTGAGAAAGAAGGAGCCTCTGCTGTGGGCCACACTTCTTGCCTCTCTCTTTAAATATTGCTACCAGCTAGGAAAGATTCCCCCCTCCTGGTCTGGTAGTATTTTAATTCCACTCTTTAAAAAAGGGCTTAGGCACCACCCGGCCAACTACAGGCAAATAGCCCTATTAGACTCAGCTGGGAAAGTTTTCGCACGCAGCATTCTGGATCGTCTTAATGATTGGGTGCTTGAAGAGAAAATTCTCCCTTTAGAACAAACTGGATTTAGGAAAGATCATTGTACTATAGATAATATTTGTATGTTGAAATTAATCGAAGAGAAGTACACTCTAACTCACAAGTCACACATATTTGTGGCTTTTATAGATTTTACAACAGCTTTTGATAAGATAGATCACCCAACACTCTGGAAAAAACTTCAAAAACTGGGAATGCCACACCCCCCCCCACTCTTATCTCTCATTATAGCTCTGCATTCCAAAATGTGGTTTCCTGTTCTTCTAGGAGGAGATCAAGGCCTTTCGGCCATAATTCCTGCACAAAACGGCCTGAAGCAAGGCTGTCTATTAGCACCGATCATTTTCTCTCTCCATGTAGCTGATCTACCTGATTGCGTTTCTTCCCAAGCGGGCGACGCACCAAAGATAGGGGGTCGCCCATTTCCGTGTCTAATGAATGTGGACAATATCATAATTATGGATCTGACTCCTATGGGGTTGAATAAAAAGCTGAAGAATCTACAGAAATACACAATGCCACAGTACTTGAAGATAAACACCTCATAATGTTTTTGAGAAATAGAAAAGAGCAGGAAAGCTTGCAACTTTGTTTAGAGCATAGGCTCCGAGAAACTTGAGACTGTAGAGTCCTATCTTTATTTGGGCAAAATGATAGCAGGTAACACTAAGAACAAATCCCATATTGACCACAGATCTAGTAAAGCAATGTCACACGCTAACGGCTTACGCAGATTCTATAATGAAATGGGCCGTAGGCACTTTTTGCACATGTTGTTGGTTTTTAAAGCAAAGGCCCCGCCTTCTCTTCTTTATGCTATTGAATCAATTCAAATAGAAGAATGGAGCTTCCTTGACAAAATAAAGAACTTTAAAACTCTGGTCCTGACTACATCCATTTGCCTGGAATTTGGTATGATAAGTTAATTTGTTCAAGGCTTAGCTAGAGTGATCCGGTGGGGTTGTCTGTTAAAGAATAGCGACTCGAATACTATAAGGGGCTTTCTGAGTCAAGATATTTTTGGGGCAAAGGTAGACAAATACTCATTTGTAACCCTGGGCGTTAAAATCCGCTCCGCTCGCGGAGTTTGCGGATTTTCGGCAACTCCACGTTCCGCGTAGAACGCCGAGTTACCAAAAACTCTGCGATCCGCGGCGTAGCGGAGTTGTTTCCTTATTCGCGCTTTCAAAATGCATTTTCGCACGCGCGGAAGCGACTTACCGGGATCCCTGTGTTCGCCGACGACTTTTCCTATCCGTTCGCGTGCGCCACAAGATTTTGGTAGCCGGCCGCGCGGTCCCGCGAGAGTGTGCGATCGCGAACATGTCATTCGGACGCGCCATCGGACATCTGGCGGAAGTTTGGTGAAGCTTGCGATGCCGAACACGCAAAATTTGCAATCTGGAGAATAATATTTCTCGAGCAGCATAAAACATTCTCGAAAATGATGATTTGGATGAAAAAAACTCTTCAGATTGACATTTGGCTGTACTTTTTTGTGCAAGGAGTCCTTTTTTTTTAAAACTTTTTTTTTGGAGAGGAAGGAAGTGCCCCAGAGTCTCCAACTTCCTGTTCCTGTCCAGCAGGCTCCTCCCAGTACTTTGTCCATGTCCTGCTCACTTTTCATTTGGATTTGGAGCTGGAAGGATCACTCTGTGCATCATATATCATTGGATTTGAGGATTTATGGATTTGAGGACTTTTGGATTTGAGATTTTACAAGTAAGTTGGTGTTGTTTGTTTGATTGGGGCATTGCAGTTGCTGCAACTATATTTTTGTACTTTTCATCATTTTTATAAAAATGTATTGTGGGTAGCCAGTAGGCCCAGACCTACTCATGGGTGCATGAAACAACTGTTTCTGTGGTGTCTATTGAATTTAAACATCATTTAGGGCATGGATGGCATTGGATTGAATTGCAAAATGTGTTTTTTTGGGGTATTTCACTTTTTTGGTGTGTGTTAAATAAATGCCTTTGTTGGATGTGTGTGTGTGGTGTGGTTGTTGTGTAACTTGCAAACCTCCTTTAGCCCTGTGGATTTTCGTTTTTGCATTTTTGTATTAAAGCTGTGTTTAGCATGCCTCCTGCTTGTTGTGACTGTGAGTGACCATGTGGCTGGTGGCCACCCCTTTTGTGGTGGTAGTTTAGTAGTGTGCTGCTTTTGCCATATAGGCCTGCATGTCTTTCCTTTGTTCCTCTTGGCTACTGCTTCCATCCCCTTTGCCAGCTGCAGCTCCCTGAATGACGTGATGCGTAAATTAATGCCAAACAGGTTCCACTTCCATTACATTTGTATTTTTGTTTTTGTTCTTCTTCTTTCCTATCCTTCCTGAGTGTACACAGTATACCATGAAAGCCCTTGTTGTCAAAGTCTCACAAATGGCTACACTGTTATGTTTTTTTTATAACTTAAACTGAATTAATAAAATGTAATAATATAACACTAACAAGTGTGACCACCACACACTAAGTTATATATTATATTTGTTTGTTTGTACTAGTAGTAATTGAACCACAACAACAAATGCAACATTTCACTGAGGAGGAGGTGTCATCATCACCCGTTGTACTACCAGACAGAATTCCTGCTGCGCACGACGTCACGTGACGTGTGACCACAGACATCTCTGCAACTTGTGCACCTGCGTCCTGCTGACATCGGAAGAAGAGGGCCCCAAAGAAAGTTACCAGGTCCTCCAGTACCAAGAAAGTTGCCAGTGAGAAGAAGGAACAGAAGAAGGAACTGGCACCAAGACTGGTGTGCCGCCCCAGATGTTTTTTGGGAAACAAAATATTACACCTGCATCAGCGGTGTCCGGGGACCAAGCTGGGAGCAACACCTCTGCATCAGCGGGCCCACCCCACCAACCTAGGCCCAAGCCCATGAGTGTCGCAGAGGTAGCCAGTCTACTTGCGCAAACGCCAACGAGCAGTGATGTTGAAATATCATTATCGCAAAGTAGTACCCAATCAACGCAGGCAGAAACTCAGCAGATAAGTGGGCAACAACAGCCGGAACAACAGCCGGAACAGCAGCCAGAACAGCAGCCGCAACAGCAGCCGCAACAGCAGCCGCAACAACAGCCGCAACAACAGCCGCAACAACAGCCCACAATAGTAGTTGTTCCTCCCGAAGTTGGGGCAGTTCAGGAAATCGAGCTTCCTACAGAGAAAGAAGAGCAAGCCACTCTTTCAGAAGATCCATTGTCTTCCAGATCCCCAGCAAGGAAAAGGAGGGTTAGTCCATCAACTTCTTCTTCAAGCCCCCTTCTGATGATCTAGATACCACTTGGAACCCACCAGCTCAGTCTGAGAGAGAGGCACGCCACGCGACAAGGCTAAGGAAAAGGAAGGTTCCCGAAAGCCTTAGAGTTATGGAGGAAGATGTAGAAGAGGAGGATGATGACGAGCCAGTCATCATGAACATCACTCCGGCCCCAGTGGAGATGGAGACCGACATTATTATTATCCCATCCCAAATTGCTGTGAGGGATATGGCACGGATACCACCAACACAGGTAACACCAACACCGCCTCCAGCTTCCATATTTGCATTTGCAAAGGCCCGGCAGGGACCTACATCCAGCACAACCACCACCTCAGTAGGTAGTGGTACTGCACAGAGTCAAATTCCAGGCACACCCTCCAGTTCATCCGGCATTGCAAGTGGCACCTCCAGCAGCGCAAGAAAGTTCACCTCCCCAGTTTGGGACTTCTTTTCGGTTAGCAGTAAGGAGGAGAACGTTGCTATATGCTCAATTTGTTGACATAGTGTTAGTCGGGGTAAGCTTGGTACAAACTATGGTACCGGAGGCCAAACAACCCATCTGACAAAACACCACATGATCCAGTGGGAGGCGCACCTACTTAGCACACAAAATGGTAAAACTGCACCCATTGCTGTTGGTGTGGATGAAGAAGTAGAAGAAGATATGATCGCGGTGGAAGGTGAACAAGAGGGAGACATTTTCTCTGGTACACAAAGTAGTCCTGTCCCCAGCAGTGTAGTGGTACCTCCCACATCCTCAGCAACATCTCAGTGGCACCGTAGTAAGAGTCAGGCTGAGAGTGAGACACCAAGGCAACAGAGTACCGCAATTGAAGCAGGGTCTATTTTTTATCATAGGGTACCCCAGGCCCGTTGTGCCCACACCTGAAGTATGAACCCCTTACATAGGCCCTGCCAGCCTAATTTGTAGGCTGTGTTAAATTGACCTGAGGGTCCGGTTTTACCATATAACAAATGCCCTGGGCCATCCTTGTCACTCAGTCAGTATGAACCCCTACGTAGGCCCTGCGGACTTTCTGTAGGCCTTTTGTTAAGTTGACCAGAGTTCCGCCATTTTTCTGAACAGCAGGCTCTATGCCTGTCTGACTAAAAATCTCAGCCAGCTTCTCTCTGGGAGGCACACTGCTCCAAACTGGATAGCCCCCACCCTACCCGTGTGCGCAAAGTTCACTGTCTCTTCCTCTGTCCTGTCGACATATAGCACACCACATCCTGGGTCTGAACATGAGAATAAAGAAGTTCCCACCACAAGAACGTCAGACCGGGGTGATGAATGTGGCAACCAGGACATTGCTATATATTTTATTCCTTACATTACATATTTTCTGCTTGCCCTATGCAATTTACGACGAGCGCTTGGTCTGAGAATATAACCTTTCACCTAGTCTATGTTCCGCATTTAGTAAGATAGACATGACACTTCTGATAAATGTGCGAACCGTGGTGTAATTGACGTAGGTAGGACTGACATTGCAATAAACACTTCTGCTTCAGATCCCAGCTTACAGGGTATAAAAGGAAAGTCCACGGAGTTCTCGTCGGACTACCCCACCCATCTGTTGGTAGATGGCAGGCAGGTGTGGGTGCTCCCCAAGAGCTCTTGTTTTTTGATTTATTAAAGATACAATTTAACTTGCCAATATAATTGCTGTATATGCTATTTTGTCTCTAAATTGGTGTTTTCTTATTGAGAATTTAATGCTTATATTACACTTGCAAGGCTGCTTTCTTTTAGATTTAAACATGAGTATTCTCTGCATTTTAGATCAAATGTGTTTTGCATTCTGAGAACATTTTCCTTGATTTAAATTATGTTTTTCATAGTGCATTTATAAATGTGTCTTTGAGGTTTTCTGAAGTGTCTCTCTTCAAACGATCTCAATGCCTTCTGAGTCCTATTGAGAATTAGATAAAAGTGCCTTCTGTTTGGTAAGACTCTCTATGAATGCGAGGTCACTATGTTTTGTATTCTGTATTTTAAATGCCTTTTTCTTGAAGTTGCACCTTCTAAATAAATCTGTTAAACCTTTTGGCTTGGTTTCCATGGCTCACACATCTGTTTCTTTCATTTTAGTATGAGCGTTCCTACACACCCCGCCTCAAGTTAAGGTGCCCCTCTGCCCCTAAATCACTCCTTCGAACATTCCGTGAAGGTGCCCTGTGCCCCCTAAAATGCTCCCCCCAACATCTTGGTGCCGTGACTCGGATGGCAGCTCCAGCTGACAGGAGACCACTGGGACCCCGGACGCAGACCACCCTTCGAGCCTCTTTCCTGACTGAACCACAGAGAACAGCACTCGGGTAAGTTATTTTTGCTGCCTGATGTGCTGTCTTTCTGGGAGCAGCGGGTAAGGGCGACCGTGGGACATCTGTGTTCCTTGTTTCAGTTTTCCTGTCTAACTGGTCTCGCTTATTTAAAGAACATTCCCAAGCTGAGGAAACGTGTGTGTGGTGGACTCGGAGCCAAAGGGTGGTGTTAGGAAGTTGTTTGAATTATGTGTTTTTCTTTTTATAAATAGACATACGTTGTTACTGTGCCTCTCTGAGAGCTAGAGAGGGCCTCCGTCTAGTATTGACGGGGAAGGGAAGATTGCGTCTGGCTTCTTCCAGTGATCATTTTGCTTTATCGTTGTTATAAGTGGTTATCGTGCCTCTCTGAAAGCAGGGAGGGGCCTCTGTCTAGTTACAAGGACTGACAGGGAAGGGAAGATTGCGTCTGGCATCTTTCAGTGTTCGTTTGTGTGTTTTCATAAATAGATATAAGGAATACCTCTGTCCAGTTGCAAGTATCGACAGGGAAGGGAGGATTGCGTCTGGCGCCTTTCAGTGGTTATTTTTGTTTTATCATGCCCCTCTGATGAAAATCAAAGGGGACTCTCAGTCAATAGTCCTGAGAAAGAAGACGAATCCCGTGCCTGCCTAGCTAACGGGTTCACGGTTTCCTCTTGTGTGAACAGATTTACGGTTTCCTCTTGTGTGGAAGAGAAGAAAGTGGTTTCCCCGGTATGTATTAGATATTGTATTTTCGCTAGTTATAAGCATTTTTGTGTTTTCCTTTTTTGTGAAGCAGTAAGAAAGAAAGCGCTTTTATCGCCCTCAAGTGGCCAGAAAATACGCAATTGTTGTTTAAAAGTTCCAAACAATAAAGCATATGCATTGTTTTCTTTTTAAAGCACATGTACAAAATGTTCATTAAATGCTATGCATCTTTAGGACTGTGTGTTATTCGCTAGTGTTTACCTATGTATATAGGGTTTTGTTCTTTTTGCATTGACTAAGTGTTGCAGCAAAACTTTTTGTGATCATTGTATTGGAGGCCACTGCCTGGTGCAGTGGCTGATCCATTAGTGAGACTATAATATTTAGGTGCATATTGATTGTCCTGTTGATTCCTTTTGATTATATATGCATATATTGTTTGTATGAGCACATTTGTCACTTTTAAGTTGACTGGCCTTACACCAACTCAGTCATTAAAGGGTAAAGGCCCGCTAGGTAGGGTGTTGCTGTGGTCTGTAAAACACCTGACACTAGCCTTACAGACCGCCGCTAGTTATTGATGCTGTGGTCTGTAGTAGTACAGACCCCGCTAGGAAGAAGTAAGTGCACATTTTGGGAAATACTTGGAGTCACCTTCACACCAACAACTGAAGTAAGAGTATCTGCATTACCATTTGTAGAATTACATTCCCCAGGATCAGCCAATACCCCCTGCCCCTCCGTGCCCCTGTGGCGCTGTACCACATTTAATTAGCACAAGTCACTTTCAGATAACTGACCACGTAATGCACAACAAACATACACCGAATTGTTGAAATAGTTCCTCACATTCATATTTTGAAGTATGTACTTGGCGACAGGAGGTTCCGTCTGGCGTCTCCCACTTTGTGCCGCAAATACGTGTGTATGGGACTGCGTCTGGCAGCTCACATTTGTTTTGAATTTTGATAACCTAATTGGTGTAAATTGTATTGTTTGAACGTTTATTTCTGCAAGGAATGGGAGGCATCTTATCGCATTGAGATTAACAGTGTCTTTTTTCAATTGCGTGCTTCCAAAAGGGGAACTATTTTCCTTCATCACATCACTTTGTGGGTTCCTCTCTCGGGCCTGGCAGCAGCCAACGCCTTTCAACCTCTTTCTCTTCATTGTAAAAAGTGTCCTTTGTTCTCCGCCTTTTTTAGTTACATGCAGTGTACTCTAATAGCTATACTCTATTTCCTTCTCTCGGTCTGCATTTTGCGTCTCTCCCTCTCTTATCTGGCTTATGGGCCTTTCTCATCTCTTTCTCTCACAAGGGTACCACAGGTTTTCACTACTGTTTAGCGAGATCTTATATATAGGAGTACTTATCTCTTGTGCACTACAGTGAGAAGTGATCAGCAGGAACATCTGGGTACGTGCCAAGCACACCCACTTTAACCGAGACAAGTTCAATTAGAGACCACGCAACTGGTGCGCGGTGCATCCAGTGAATACTGTGTCTAGCTGTCAAGTAGCTGCCTTCACGACTCTTAGTTACATCTTTTTTAGCACGGTTTTAAATAGGCTCCCCTATTTTAACTCCTTATACCCTGAATGAAGTACATTCAGTTCCTTGACCGTCACACCTCACGCTTCTCACCTCACCTTTCTGGCGTGCTTGGACTATTAGTAATGAATCCTCCCACTTGAATATTCAGTCAAGTGGTGGAAAGATGGGAAGGAAGGCTTTCGCATGCATTTCTCGCTGCAACACACAGCCACCTTTTTATGTTTTCTGGTTGCTATTACGCCCTAGACTTGGCCCAGCGTCAAGTGATAGACAAGTCACACAAAAGAAAAAGTGACATAATAAGGTGAGGTCAAGGACTGCCATCCCTTACCGCCCAGAGCACAATGATAGAACCTGTAATACCAGGTAAAATGGAGCTATTCCCTTTGATATTTTTGGATCCTCATTCAATTCAACATGCCCCACGACATCTAGATTATTGACAACAATAGAACAATGAACAAAGATTGTAAAAATGAGTAAAGTGCCTTGCCGGTAATATAAACATATATCCTTCTTTATTGAAAATAGATCTTTACAAAATAATGTTCTATGGCCCACAATGTTACAAGGCTAAAAATGCCATTAATATAAGTAATATAGTTTCCTGGCAGAAAAGAAAATACTTTCAGTTTCAAATGCATATAAATATCTCTCTATTTAGTGACCAATTATAATTCATAAAATAATTTTTCATTATAGACCTGATGAATATCTTTAGGCATCCATACTTCAATGAACAAAATGCAGAGGCCTACCTGGTCAGCTAGATGCTAGATTCACATTGAAGATTACACAAAATACTACAGCCCCAAGATACTAAGTACAGAATAATTTACTCCTATAATTTACTCCTACCTGCGTCCGAGTTCAGCAGCAGCAGCAGCAGCCGAGGCAGGCACAAGCGATAGCCCGAATGCTAGGGCAGATCCAGGAAGTACTGCCACAAAGCGCACACAGTTGGGGCTGGTTAATAGGAAAGATTTTGAAATTGTGTCTCGTGGCCAAGGAAGTTAGTGACACTAGCCTTAGAGCAACGTAAATGTCAGAGCAGATGGTGAACCTTAGACAGAAGATTGGAATTAGCAAGTTAAGACTGATCTCTTCCGATTTCTTGTGCACAAAGAGGGGAGATAAAATGATGGAGTGGAATGCACGCTAGCTACACCCATGGTTTGACTTCATGGTCACACGTCAAATGCTGCGGGGTCTGATCAGCCCTTCATCATTCTGAGGTGGATGAAATGAGTACCATTGAGTTGGGGAACAATGAAGATCTGCTGTTTAGCGTCAAAATACCATTCTGAGTGAACGTGCGCTTTACAGGAAAGCCATGTTATTTTAAAATAAGCTATATATATTTTGCATATTACAATTAAAGACAACACATTTTTTTGGAAGTTACGAGGTATTGAAGGGTTAAAGGATTTCTCTTGGGCTGCCGTTATATTAACGCTGGCCGCAGAGTCTGGGCGTTGAGCCAGGCAGGAAAGAGACTTCCTGTGGTTGGCAACGAACATATTTAGATGAAAGATATGTATGTGTAAGAATACGTTGGGCTGTGGAAGTGAACAAGAGAAATAAGTTGCCTAGAATCACACAATTTGGTAACGGGGAAGACGAGATTAAAAAATAAATAAATAAATAAAAAAGTGTTTCAGGTTTCACGTTGTGCAGTTTAGTGACGGAATATGTATGTGTCTATGTGAGAGGAGGTAAGGAATAAGTTGTGGGATATGCACATCTGTGTGCAGCCTTCAACATATGAAACAACCAGAGATTCGTAGGAATAGATTACCACAGGTAGCCACCACACCAACTTCCTTCACACAGGCCCCAGTGCTAGGAAAATACAAAAGAATAAATAATACGTGCCGATATAAAGTAGATTTCAATGTTAAAGGATGGTATGCATGGAGTAAGCAATGCTCAGTATCGCAATATTGTCAGAATAATAGGTGTGGATTTAAAGAGGCCTTTTAAAAGTACAGTTGCAGCCTTTAGAGGTGGTTGCATATGTTTTGCAGTTCGAATACCATGAGTTTTTGTCTCCCTTAAATGTTTCTATCTCCTGGGAACTATTAGAGTACAATGTTTTGGTTCTTCTTTGTTTTTCGGGGTTAATTGATGTTTCGAGATTTTGCAACATTATTATTATTAGGGTCTTCCCTGCGTCTCCAAGAAGTGTATTGGATTTCCTGTCTTCGGGATGTTTGCATAGATAAGCTCAATGTTATTGTTTTCATCACCTCTTGTCTGGTTAGAAATGAAATTTAAATAGGAAAGACTTGTCATGCCACAGGCTCAGGACTACTACATTTTCCCACACGTTTGGATGACAGCTGGACCATGTGTCCATTATGATATTAAAGCAGCAACAACTTTCAGCAAAGCCAGAACAGGACTGCTTAAATATAAAATAGGCAAAATAAGCGCCACAATTGAGGGAAATAAATAAATAAATAATTTAAAGAAAGCAAAAATAGTTTATTGCCCATGGTTCACTGTGTTTTCACTCACAAATATTACAGTGTTCTGACAACAACCTAACGCCCCATATACTTCTCACTGAACAATTAATATATGTATAAGTCACATCAACTAGACCTAAAAGTGACATTCAAATTATGAAAGAAGACATATATTTGTATAAGTTAACACGCACTACGAAGTTTCTGTCTACTCAAGCATTCAGGTGGAAGAAGAAGGGCCCCATCATTCCTGAGCTCCGACCTATCAGTCCTGGAACACAGATTTTATCGTGTTTCCATTGACTGTCCAAAGAGGAAGAAGACGGTGATCAGCTGCAACAGGAACACCGCCATCTTCACAAGCAGATGTATATATAGAATGGCACTAAGTATATTGCGTTCTTGAAGGGTTTTGACTATTTGAATGGCGCAAGGAGAAGTGCTGTTTTATATGTGTATGTAACAGAAATTATGTGTATGTATATTAATGTTTTTCATTCCTAGGTTTTTCAGAGTTGGAGAGAATATTGTTGTAACAAATTACATTGTACGGTGGAATGTGCTAAAATGCATTCTAATGCAGTGCATTCGCCAGGGACTACAAAGGATAGGAGTAATAGGAAAGGTAGTAATGTTGTGTTTATATTATGTTTATGTATTGATCATTAGTAATGAGTATATGCCAATACAGAAGGATAGTGTGCATTGAATAACAGTGCTTCGTATTATGATGTTTCAAGGATACAATGTGTACAGATTTAATATGTCTTTTAATATATAGGTGCAATCTTTCAGGGTGTTTGAAAACAGGTTTCAAGGTATAAGGGATTGGCACAAAGGGGTGTGGAATTTAGTGAAATATCTACTTGTCCATGGGGCAGGATGCTTCTTAAATATACTTGTCCTGTAACAAAATCCACTTGTCCCTTTTGTGCCATGTTATGCAGCGACAAATTATGGCAGCAATATTCATTATATAAGAGCTCTGAAATAGCCTCTCTGATTATGCTAGGGCTTCTTCCATAGTAGGCTTTGAATACTAACAATTCCCTTATGTGGCCACGTTTCCGCAGATCTCCATACTGGGGCTGAAGGTAATGGTACGCAACAGTTCTGGCTCACAGAAAAAGTGGCTGGAGGAAAAGTGAACTTGCAATAACTCAGATTTTCGCTTGGGCAAATGTACACCTGCATGTTTGCTCATGCTTAAATGCAGTTCACAAATATTTACTGGGAGTACTATTTCTTGGCCTACTTCTGTAGTCTTGTGAATTCACAAAAGTTGTATATCTGCACATAATGCAAGGACAGGGGTGCACTTTATTTAATAATTGGGACCCTAATTAGGTCTGGCGTTTACCACGACCTTTTATGTTTAATAAAATGTTGTCTCTCTCTCTCTCTCTCTTGGCTAGCTTCACTGTGAGTGACTTCATTCTGTTCTTTCACAAGGAGCATATCGACACACAGTTGTTTTATTCAGTGCCAGGAACTACTGTGCATTGTGTGATTTTTGAGACCAAAACAATTTTTGCTTTTGCCAATGTTTGTTATAATGGTGAGGGCCCAGCAGATCCCACACCAATGAGGTTTCACAAAAATATTGCCAAAACAAGTTGTGCATTGACAAAGCCAAAAGGCTGACCAATAATTTCAGCCCTACTGGCTTTACCAATGCTTGTTTATTTTTATGATGCAAAGAAAAGGTACCTACCATATTCCAGTAGTTTAGCGAAATGTTTTTGCATTTTATTTTTATTTTGAAAGCAAAGAATTATCAGTCTTGCTTTCAAGCTTCTGCAAATATTTGCATCTAATCGGAGAGCATTCTGAGAGCAGTATACATAGCCTCACATTGCTAAATATTGAAAACGTGTGTACACATTTTTATACTCTAACCACTGTCAGTAGTGCAGTCTGAGCTTACAACATTTACTTAGAGCGCTCACCCTAATAATAAAGCCTTTGCATTAATGAACAATAAATACAGGTTTGAACAGCACTAACACATGGACACAAATATTACCTTTATTGCAGACTATGCCTTTCCCTGTTCCATAATGTGATAGTGTAAACTGGCAGCCAAAGGGTTTGTGCTGTAGGGGGTTGGGCCTACTTGTCCCAAGGACAAAATACGCATGCAAACTTGTTGCCCTTGACTTCAAACAATATGTCCTGGGCGTGGGGCTATAGGAATTCCTCATCCCTGGGCACCGTTTGACAACTATGAGTGTTTTGATTCCTAGAGGTGTTACTGTGACAGAGATTTTCATCTGTGTTTGCTGTTGGGACAAGCTATAGTACAATGTTTTAATTCTTCTTTTGCTTCTGGAGATAATGAATTTCTTTTTAAAGTCTTGTACAGGGATGCCAATATAATTTTTAGGTTCTTTCCTTCATTTGGAGTTCCCTCCTTACCTCAGCTGGCCAACAAATGCAGCGTGCACCATTAATAGCTCAACTATTGCAAGACATGTTGCTACCAAAGTTTCAATTGTAGAATGTGCTGCACACACCTCCTCCAAGGACTATGTATCAATTGGTAAATAATTTATTGATGCAGTTGTACAAAAAGGAATAGCATTAACTGGTTGTGAGTACACAATGGTTCAGATTGCTTCTACTGCACATGATATCATGATATAAAGATAAAGGATGATGATATGTCCTGTGACCCTAAGTATATTATTGAAAGGCCTGGGTGGAAGAAAAGGAAGAAGGGAACAGGGGAGGATGTATGCAAAAAGAAAAGGAATACGGATAGGCCCAAATGGAAAGATATGTTTACCAACGATAATGCTTGCTCCCATAGCCCGTCTTTTTCATGGTTCATCACTTGTAGGACGTGATGGGAAGATCAGACTGTTTTCCTAATGCTGTATTTCCACTGCCCCAGGCCACTTCATTTCCCCACATTAAATGGACTTCATCAGCATGCCCCCTACTCAAACTACAAGTATGTGTTGGTTATTGTGTGCATGATCAGCAAATGGACTGAGGCATGCCAATGCAAGAACAGCAATACACAAATTATTTGCAATGCCTCCTGAAAGAGTTCATACCGCGCTTTAAAGTACCTATGCTTTTGGGTTCTGACAATGTACCGGCGTTCACCTCACATGTGATTGAGGGGTTGTGCAAGGGGCAAGGAGCCACACAGAAACTACATGTGTTCCACGGAAACTACCATGTGGGAATGGTATAATAAGCTCATCAGGAAGGGTTGCACGTGCTACACAGCAGTGAAAGGAAGAGTGTGTAAAGCGGGCCCCAAGGATACATCACCTAAAGCACGTCTGGAACATCGATGCCCCAACCCCTCAGTCTACAAGTGTGGCAACGAGACATCTTTACCTTCTTCATCACTTTGTTTTCTTCATATTGAATGTGCCTAAGTAATAGAAGTGCTTGCAAACCTCTCAAATTACTTGAAGACAGGCACCAACGGTTACTTTTTCTGTTTACAGGTATCATCTCTGAGGCTCTACATTATTCCACAGCAGACTTTTTTGAAAAGAGTAAAAGTACAGCAGAAGATAAGACATTCTTCCAACTAGTCACACTAGCCACACGTACCAACGATTGGAACAATGCCTCAAGACTTGCTCAAGACTTTCAGAACATTTAGAGAAAATGATCATGGGTGCTACTAGCAGCATTGACCCCCATTGCTATAATGACTACGCTCCTTATAGTGAATTGTGATCACAGTGTTATACCTGAGATACTGCTTAAATGAAACAGAGCAATTGAACAAAATTGAATAAATAGCCATTGACAACGACGGGACAGGGGGACAGTTGACAGGGCAGGATATTATGTTTGCACACACCGGTCTACAGACACAGAAAACAGCATGTCAACTTTGACAGGCCTGAAGGAGTCTATATGATGTTAAGGAAGATACCAGACAGCCAATGTTCCAATGAATGACACCCCTGGGATACACCTACTAGGAGGAGGGCCTGAAAAGATTGCTGTAAGAATATTGTTCAGTAAATGAACAAGAGGAGGGAGTGAAGCAGGGTCTATTTTTTATCATAGGGTACCCCAGGCCCGTTGTGCCCACACCTGAAGTATGAACCCCTTACATAGGCCCTGCCAGCCTAATTTGTAGGCTGTGTTAAATTGACCTGAGGGTCCGGTTTTACCATATAACAAATGCCCTGGGCCATCCTTGTCACTCAGTCAGTATGAACCCCTACGTAGGCCCTGCGGACTTTCTGTAGGCCTTTTGTTAAGTTGACCAGAGTTCCGCCATTTTTCTGAACAGCAGGCTCTATGCCTGTCTGACTAAAAATCTCAGCCAGCTTCTCTCTGCGAGGCACACTGCTCCAAACTGGATAGCCCCCACCCTACCCGTGTGCGCAAAGTTCACTGTCTCTTCCTCTGTCCTGTCGACATATAGCACACCACATCCTGGGTCTGAACATGAGAATAAAGAAGTTCCCACCAAAAGAACGTCAGACCGGGGTGATGAATGTGGCAACCAGGACATTGCTATATATTTTATTCCTTACATTACATATTTTCTGCTTGCCCTATGCAATTTACGATGAGCGCTTGGTCTGAGAATATAACCTTTCACCTAGTCTATGTTCCGCATTTAGTAAGATAGATACGACACTTCTGATAAATGTGCGAACCGTGGTGCAATTGACGTAGGTAGGACTGACGTTGCAATAAGCACTTCTGCTTCAGATCCCAGCTTACAGGGTATAAAAGGAAAGTCCACGGAGTTCTCGTCGGACTACCCCACCCATCTGTTGGTAGATGGCAGGCGGGTGTGGGTGCTCCCCAAGAGCTCTTGTTTTTTGATTTATTAAAGATACAATTTAACTTGCCAATATAATTGCTGTATATGCTATTTTGTCTCTAAATTGGTGTTTTCTTATTGAGAATTTAATGCTTATATTACACTTGCAAGGCTGCTTTCTTTTAGGTTTAAACGTGAGTATTCTCTGCATTTTAGATCAAATGTGTTTTGCATTCTGAGAACATTTTCCTTGATTTAAATTATGTTTTTCATAGTGCATTTATAAATGTGTCTTTGAGGTTTTCTGAAGTGTCTCTCTTCAAACGATTTCAATGCCTTCTGAGTCCTATTGAGAATTAGATAAAAGTGCCTTCTGTTTGGTAAGACTCTCTATGAATGCGAGGTCACTATATTTTGTATTCTGTATTTTAAATGCCTTTTTCTTGAAGTTGCACCTTCTAAATAAATCTGTTAAACCTTTTGGCTTGGTTTCCATGGCTCACACATCTGTTTCCTTCATTTTAGTATGAGCGTTCCTACACACCCCGCCTCAAGTTAAGGTGCCCCTCTGCCCCTAAATCACTCCTTCGATCATTCCGTGAAGGTGCCCTGTGCCCCCTAAAACGCTCCCCCCAACACAATGAAAAAAAGTGCTTCGTTGAGCCTAACTGGGTTCAAGAAGTCACCTGCATCAGCTGCACCAGAAAGGAAAAAAATCCAGCCTACCTTTGTCAGCATGCTTAGGTCAGAGGGGCAGTATGAACGCAACCACCCAACGGCACGTTTGTACAATCCGAAGCTGGCTAAAATGTTAGCGCTGGACCTTCTCCCTTTTTCTTTTGTGGAAGGGGTGGGGTTCCTTGAATTTGTGACAGCCATCTGCCCAAAATGGAAGGTTCCCAGCCGGTCCTATTTCGCCAGAGTTACTGTTCCAGCACTACATCACGATGTGCTGGAATTGCTTGGACAAGCTATGCAGCACAGTGCACTTCACAATATCCACCTGACAACAGACATGTGGACCAGTTGCAAAGCCACTGATTACATGTGCATCACTGCAACCTGGATCTCTTTTGTGGGGGTTAGAGAAAAGATATCTGAAGCAGGTGTTGTTGACACTGCTGAGATTTTTAATGCTACTCGTAAACATGCAACTGTAGCCATGTTCGCCATAGAGAAATCTCATACTGCTGCAAACATTTTGGAAGAGTTTAACAGCAAGGTCTTTGAATGGCTGCAACCAAGAGGGCTTAACATTGGTTTTGTTGCCACGGATAAAGGCAGTAATATAGTTAAGGCCATGCAGGATGGTGGCTATTTCAGGGTCCTGTGTTTGGCGCACTGCATTAACATTATTGTTCAAGACTTTCTGAAAAAAGAAGCCCGAGTCAGCAACTTACTGACCACCTGCAGAAGAATATGCACACATTTCAGCCATTCTTTTAAAGCCCGAAAGCAGCTGAGGATCATTCAACGTGAGCATAGAATGCTAGTCAAAGCACTCATCCAGGAGGTGCCAACACGTTGGAACTCAACTTATTACATGCTTGATCGTCTGTTTGATCAGTACAGACCAATCAATGAATATGTCATGCAAAGAGGGGATGCTACTGTGAAAGGCATGACCCTACATATGGACCAATGGGGCCTAGTTAAATGCCTGACAGAGATGCTACTTCCTTTTGAGCTCTTCACACGTGAAGTCAGCAAGGAGGACTGTACTATGGGCCAAGCTATCCCATTGTTGCACATGCTAGAGCAACAGCTGAAGGAGGTGTCTGAAATGTACACAGGTGTGGAGGAAACAAATGAAGCATATGAGTTAGCGGAGAGCTTATCCCGTCGCTTAGCTGAAAATACAAAGGTGCAAACTCGCATTGTTTCAGAAAAACATTACATTTGTGCCACAATTCTGGATCCACGGTACAAATCGGCACTGAACACTAAGACATTAATTCCTTTTTCAGAAGTTGATGTTGCCCAGTACAAAACTTGGATAGCTGAGGCAGCCAGTGACTTGGAAAATGAACGGCTGGTAATTAAAGGCCCGCTACTCAAACCCACAACAAGTACTGCAGCAGGGCATCCGACGTCAACTTCAACTTCAGAGCCTGAGGGCTCTGCGTTTGGCTCCGAGCGGTCACCAACACTATCGACAACAGCAAGAACCGGATCATCAGCCCCAGTAAAATCGGCACAGGATTGATATTTACAGCAAGGGCTTGCTAGGTCCAGTGCTGATGCAAAGACAAAAGAGGCCCAGCAAAGTGGAGCACCCCTGAACATTGAGCGGATGGTCCAGGCCTATCTGGATGACCCAACAGAGGTCTACATTGATCAAAGCCCATTGCTGTATTGGTATGGAAAAAGGGGCCAATGGCCAGTGCTCAGCAGGCTGGCGATAAACTATCTGGCTTGCCCTGTCGCAAGTGTCTCTTCTGAGCATGTTTTCAGTGCTTCTGGTGCCATTGTAACAGTGAAAAGGACCAGTCTCTCGCCCAAAAACGTGGAGAGGTTAACCATGATCAAAATGAATCAGCACTTTATACCACCGAATTACAAAATACGTGAATCAACGCAGGAAGATGAGGACAGTGACTTAGATGACGGAAGTAGTGTGTTAGATGATTACCTACTTCTGGTTGAAACACCAGAGTTTGAGGACGAGCTATACTTCCCTGACAACTAGGCTTTGAAATTCTTACTTTCTTTCTTCCTTATTTACTTTTATTTGTGTGTGTCTCTGTCTTTCTGGTTCAAAACTTCGAATCACAACAAATCCATCACCACCGTCTTCTACTCTTTCTTTTTATTGCCATATTGGAGTTGCAGCTGTGTGCATTTAACTTAAGTCCACTCCTCCGAGTCCTGCTCCTCCATCCTCCTGACTCGCCCTAAATCCATTTCCCTCAAGCCAGATGATGATTGGATGGAGAATAGTACAAGAAAATGTTGCCTCGTCGAGTCCCTCCAAAAGTAGTGGAACATGATGACTACTATAGCTATCCTCCTTTCCGAGCCAAGAGAGACTGCCACTTAACTTAAGATGAGAAGGAATAGGTAATGATGGCATTCATTGGACGCTGACTCTGAGTGATTGGTATTTGTCTTGTTGTTGTTTGTTGTGCATGAAGTGAATTCATTGTGTACTATTATTTAATCTACACACTAAAAGTGACTCAAGTCAATGTTTCCCTTCTTGTTGTTTAATAACAAAATTGTACTTCTACTGCAGGCCGAACCATTGCATTTTTGAATATGGAATCTGGACTCACTCGGTACACTGCAGACTGAGTTGGACAACACCATGATGATGACCACAGTGACATAATATCTTCACAGTCAGTCAGTAGGATCAGAGATGATTGATGGAATAACTCAGGGTGTTTCATTAGTGGCATAAAAGGTAAACAAGTCAACAACAACCACAGCAGACCTACATGTCTGTTTAGTGGTGGAGTCGAGTCACGAGTGTAGTAGTGGTGGTATGACTGACAGCTGTGCATGCCATTGATTTAGTTACTTACTTTGGAAAATGCTATGTTGCTGTATATGTGACATGTGTGCTCTGTCTGGCTCAGTCAAAATCTAAGCTAAGTGGAGGTTGGGTGGGCGCCGTGGGCCTGCTCTGTCCTGTTGCTGTTGTAGGTTAATGCTGGAAACAGACAACAGAGTAGACATGATTTAGGCATGCCGCTCTGAAAGTCTTTGCACTCCTCCGTAATTTATGATTTTGTTTTTCTCCTTGATTTTTAAATATCCCTTTTGTTTTTCCATCTACACTTACAGGCCGGCCTGTACCCTGGGCTAAACAGAGAAAAACAACTCACACTCACCTACCAATCCACATCCGCCAGGCAGGCAGTGGCACCCAAGATTGATGGACGCAGCGTCCATGGAAGGGAGGACCAAGAGGAATGCCGAGATGCAACTCCCCAATTTGACCAGGATAACATACAGTAACATTTAGTATCAACATTCATCATCTTTTAAATAATTTGATTCATTTTTTCTCTTCAATCATTACGATTGTGTGTTGTTGTTTGCTCTCTGCTTATAATTGATCCCTACAGCTATTTTTTAATTCTCTTTGCTAGCTTTAAAAAGTAAGCCCGGTACAACAGAAGTAAAAATGTATGTAATTTGGGTCTCTCTGAGGGCAGACAGGCATGGCACATTGCATAATAATTAATAATATACTGCTGCCCTGTACTGTCTACTAGTCTAGTTAGTAAGTGCTACTTATCATTAACCATCAAGTCATCATCATCATGCATGCATTTCCTATTTCTCCCTTAACAGATTTATGGATATGATGGTCGTCTGCCAAGATTGTTGTTTGTCCATGCGTA
Organism: Calotriton arnoldi; assembly: GCA_963921515.1. NCBI lineage: Eukaryota > Metazoa > Chordata > Amphibia > Caudata > Salamandridae > Calotriton > Calotriton arnoldi. The sequence continues at coordinate 1,007,192 of CAWUFW010000379.1, forward strand.
GTGTTTTTCTTTGTCAAACCTTTCCCCAAACCCCCCTTCCCAACCATTCATCAAACCCTAACTCTCTTCCCCCGGGCTGTGTGATTTATATTGAGGTGTGACTAAATTTAATGTACACCAATAATTGATCACACGCTTGCTGGGGCAGATGAGGTGAAAGCAACACTAATTCAATTTCAAGGCAGGGCGAGGATCTTCTTCTGCTTGCCCACCCATGCTCAGTATATTTGCAAGTCAATTTATTTTCCAAAGGAACCTAATCCATCATAATTAATTGCCGGCATCGATTGGATTCATCATCCTCCTACACAGCACTAAAGGTTACACTTGTGTCGAGTGACTCGACACAACTACAGTTTGTAAGTTGTTGTACTAGGCTATCCCCGCCACCATTATGTTTTATTTTACTTTAGCATTGCTAATCAGCATTATTATTATTATTTGGCAGTCTTCTTGTGTACTGTACTGTACTTCTTTCTACTACTCCTCCCGGAGTCTCTCTCAGGCAACTGACTGTCTCATTTTCTTTTTTTGCAAATGCTACTGCCAGTGTCTACTACTACCACCACAACCATGGCATCTTGGGAAACCAAACCATCATCACCATGCAGCCATTGCTGTGCCTAAGTTAAACATCAATCACAGGTAAGTGAGGAAGTTTGGGGGAGGTATAATTAATAATATTAATGAATTAATTCACACACCCCTTGAGTCCTCTTGTTGCAGAATGCATAGACTAGGAGGAGAGACTGTCAGTACTAGTAGGACAAGTCACTCAGTGAGGGGTACCACATCTATCTGTTTGTGTGTTACAAAATCGGCAGATTATTTTTAAATCAAACACTGGCTGCGGCCCTGCAGCAGCAAGGAAACCGTGTGACGTAAAACAGTAACCCCCCCACAAAACATAACATCGTATGTAAAGTTTAAGTATAAATATAATTTAATCCCCTAACAAAAATAAACTATGTAAAAAATCCCACAACACCTGACCCACCCCTCTCCCTAACCCCAACCAATGTCCAATAAGAAAAAGCCCAACCAATGTCCGGTGAATAAATAAAACCCCAGCGCCCAATTCCCACCCACCAAAAAAAGGAATAAAAAAGGGGCAATCCAACAGGGTCTTTAGGTTCTTATCGGATTCGGCGGGCTCTCAGTTGCTTGTCCACCAGGATCTTTACCCGCTCCTCTAGGTGCTCCCCTAGGTGTGCCATTCGGAGGAGCATGTGGCGCTTGAATGCCCTACAATTGCATCCACAGGGGGGGGGCAGCAGTGTTGGATGTAGTGTGGTGGCAGGTGGCTGCCTGACCGTGGCACCGTACCACTGGAGGGGCATGGGCCTGGCTGGGGCCCGGGGCATTGGAGGAGGCTGCAGCTGCTGCCTCCTCCTCCTCCGCCAGAACCACCAGCCGCCAGTATTTGTTTTGTATGGCCTCCAGCTTCCGGCGCCGGGCCATTGCTGCCGACTCCTTCCTGTCAGGTTTAGATTTTCCTTTGGAAGGAGTAGCTATATCAAGTTGAAAAAAAAGGCTATTGTAACAATATACTCTTAGCAAAACAGTAAGACAAATTAATTCTACACATAGTGGCACAGTAGCACTAGCAAGCACAGTACATAACATTTGTGGTATGTATCTATCCTCCCACTTCCTCAGCCTCTAACATTTGTGGGAGTTTCAGGCATTATACTAGCACTATGGACTCCAGTACACAGTACACCAGCCTTCTCCTTCTCTCTTGTTTAGCGAAATTACGTAACCTTGTTGTAGCCGGCATGCCAGCTCAGTCAGCTTGCGCCCAAGACAAACATACTCGTGAGGCAGACTCACGTTAGTTTTATTTACTACTGTCTGCAAGTGGGGAAGCTGAGTGACTAGACTACACAATCATCATATTTTTCTATTACGGGTGGCACTGGCCATACTCTGTTACATCAAGGGCAACTGCTCAATTTCACTTTCACCCTGCCCTGACTACTACAAAAAGGCAGATGATATCTGATCCAAATGATCATTGCTTATATATGGGACGACATGAGGTACTTTGTTTTGATTGATTGTGTAAACAATAAACATGCAGCCGATAGGCCACCAATGGCAGGCTGACACAGTCAAAAATAAATTAACATAGGTAGGGAGTGGGCCTCGGAGTCGGAGGGAGGTGCTTGATAACAACATACATACACAATATATATGCTGTGCTTGCAAACTACTGTGAGTCAAGGGTGTATTCTGAAAATACACCTTATAATTCTCCTTGGCTTTGCTACTCTGGCACGGTTTCTTTTACATTATCTTCAAACTAAGACTCTTCATCCAGTGACAGTCTCCACCTATGCTATCTATGATGAATACCATCCAGGCATCCATCCATTCAAAGTAAACATGTCTATCATTCTTCTTAATCTCTCAACAAACCTTAGTTTGTTTCACCAACAACAAACATTTATTCTTTTTTTTTAACCCACCACCCATGCGTCCTTCCTTCCTTGCTTGCCTTGGCTTTGAGTTTGACCCATGAAACACCCCGGAGGATTCTTGCTATCCACCCATACAGTTTCACCCACCCAGGCAGGCATCTTTTCTTTCGCCTTCCACCCATCCTTCAACCACCCATGCATCTGATTCCTATCTGCCATCTATGCATGCATCCCGCGTATCCTTCTCTGCCAGTCATAAATATTACATCTCGCTCGTCCTTCCTCCTTGGCTTCCACCCTTCTTTCCCTTTTCGTTCAACCCATCCATCAAGGTCATCTGATCTGACTCTTAGTCTTCTCCATAAAACTTTCACAGCTGAGTTGAAGTCAGATAGAAGAGGCCATTAGTTACTCAACTCCCGCCGCTAATGCTATTGCTAATGCTAAGTAAAGGGTGTCTTCTTCAACCGTTGTTCACAACAACAGTACAGTGTACACCCTTGCAGCGAGTGTAATGTCAATAAGTAAGGAATATAACTTACCACCGCCCACCACTGCTGCTGGCTCACCCCCTGCAGCTGCCACATCTTCTGGTCCCTCCTTACTGGCCGCGTCGCCTTCGCCACTGGCCCCGGCACTGGTGGTCGGTACGCCTAGAAAAAACATTACACATTTTTTAGATGCCATATACACCACCCCATATTTATTCTTTTTCACTAGCAAGATTGAAAAAAAAAGTTCATACATACATATACAACATACATCACTAGAACAAATCGGGTACTAGAGTAGACTAGTAGTAGTATGTCCTATCCTATCAAAAATAGTAAAATATCTGGTTGGGCATTTTGTTGGTGGGAATTGTCGAAAAGCCTCAAGAAAGATTAAGAAGACTAGAAGAGGACAACCCAAAGGACTGGACTCAGTGGCTACAGCTATTGGTGAATCTGAGTTTTGGAACCTTTTAAATAAACAGTGGCCAACTGGGCAAGCTTAGCTACAGACAGACTAATAGTAGTAGTACAGAGAGTCATAGCAGAGGCAGAGGCAGGGATAACAAGAATTTAGAAACAGATAGTCTAGATCGAAGAAGAATTGGTAAAAAATAGAATTAGGAAACTGAAATAATAGTTTGGAAAAAATAAGGTGCAGTAAAAGTTAGGGAAGTATAATTATTAATATTAACAACAGGACGACTTACTGGGGCCAGCAGCAGAGCCCTCGGTAGAGGAGCGGTCCTGGCCGGCAACTTCTGAAGCAGCTCCCGCCGACTCCAACGACCCCGTCTTCTTGCCCCTGGGTGCTGCTGATCATGAAAGATATAAGAAAGAAAGAGACAAACATTGATGATTGGTGTGAAACAAATACATTTTTTTTAAAAACGCTCAAAAAAACATTTCTGGAAACAACAATTGCAATAAAATTGACCTATCTAATCTGGTCGACTAGTAGAATCGCGGGATTCGTGGCCCGTCTAGTTATTATTTATAAACACTAATCCAGTGTTCCATTCTGATTCCAGAATACTAACTAAGCATAAGTACCACCTGACCTCGCCCACCTATTCCAGATGGGCCAATTGTTCACTAAGTCTGCATTTCCATTTATTTTAGTCCTCAAAAATGCATAGATGGAGGACACATGCATTAATTTTTGCATACACCAAATTGTTGGTTGGTTGCTGCTGATGTTCTGGTAGTGCTAAGCCTATTACCACTCACTAAACAAACTACAAAAGGTTCTACTAAGGACTGGGGTAAGCAGCACTCAGCAGCACGTGACGTAACAGAGGATGTGTCACGCAGACCGCTAAAAAATTAACAACTAATACTAATAAGTAACTAAACCTATCAATCCACCACTATCTCTTAGTGACAGGAGGACAAAGGAAGGACTAGAGTCTTTCTAGCATTACCTAACTTAAGTTCTCTAAAGTAAACTCTTACATAATCAGCCCAAGCGAGTGCAAAGTTGCAAACAAGTAAGATTAGTAGCGCCGAGCACCTGTGGCATAACAATCACAGAAGATTTTTAAATGTAATTTACCTGCAATGTAAGCAGCAGCATTCTTGCTATTCGGAAAAAAATTATATTCGCAATATATAACACAGAGCAGAAGAACACAAAGTAGTAATATTAAATAGCTACTCACCAAGCCCCGGGACCTCAACTCCTAGCAGGTCCAGCAGGTCCTGCTCCCGGTCCAGGATATCGGACCACCGGTGCGTAAGCTGGTTATGGGTGCGCCGGACCCCAGAGCAGCGAAACACTGCCCGGCGCACCCTTCCCCACCACTGGTGACGCTCCCCGAGCCCGTACCGGGACCCAGGCCTGCCGCCTGCTGCCAGGGTTAAGGGGAGGTGGCGCTGCACAAAAAAAACAAGTGCGGCCACCTCCGCCTCTCCAAATAAGGCCCGTGCCTGCACCCCTTTTGGTAAAAGAAATGAAAAAAGCAAGTAATAGAAAAAGAGTGAAAAAGTAGTGAAAAACACACAAAAAGTAGAAAAAAAACTCAAAATATAGAATTAGGAAAATAGAGAGATAGATAATAAATAAAAAAGATCAAAAAAAAGTTTCCAGAAACAAAGGATTGAAAAGATAGAGGGAGGATAGAAAAGCAGGCCCAGAACCATAGCAAAAAAGTGAAAAACAAGATGGCCGCGTCCATTGCGACCGCATGGGCAAGTTCGCGCGATATTTCCCCCCGAGCACACAAAAAGCGTCGCGAACACGCAATACACGTTTCCGAACTGGAAATACGCATCGCGAACGGGCGGGAAGCACTTAATACGCGTTCCGGAACAGGAAATACGCATCGGAACGGGCGGGACAAGTGAAAAACAAGATGGCCGCGCCCATTGGCGACCGCATGGGCAAGTTCGCAAGATATTTCCCCCCGAGCACGTAAACAGCGTCCCGAACACGCAATACGCATTCCCGAACAGGAAAAACGCATCGCGAACGGGTGGAAGAAGCAACTCCGCGTACTTCGCGGAACTCAGCATAGCGCGCCTACGCGAACTCCGCCCAGGGTTACTCATTTGCACGTGACCACTTCAGCATTAAATGTTTTTTGGGAACACACGAGGAGCTTGTGCTCTCTCTTTCACCCTTGGAACTTAAAGCTTTCATAAAAAGCACTAGCTGCATTATTAGTTACCAAAGAGATCTCAAGTATTGCCGACTGAAGAAAAGATTGAAGACAGTAGGTAACTCCTGTAACCCGAGAGTTGGCCAGAAATATTTATCTTGAAATCGAGATCACGGGGTCGCCGTATGTTGGTTTTATTTCGTATGTAGCTTTTACTTCTAAATGAGTTAACGGCAAGTTGGTCCCCCCCTCGAGCACAGGGAGATACTGTAATTTGTGGAATCTGGGCACCCAGAACATTGATCATATACTGTTTGTATGCCCAGCCCTACTACCTCATCACCTGCGTTTGTTATGTCCACTGTTCATACAGAATAACATCAAAACTGTAGCAACAGCTCGTGAGTTTCTTCTTTTCCCAAAGAATGGATTTGTTTGCTCAAAAATATTCATGTTTTTTAAGGTGTTTTTAAATTTGTTTCAGTCGGTTTATTATTATTTTACTATTAGAGAGTAAGTAAAGTTCAGAGACTCATAAAAGTACTATAAATTATCTATACCAAACCCCACCTAGATAGGAGGATTTCATGGCAGGAGGTAGGACATTTATTTCATTTTATCACATCCCAATTTCAATTATTACTTATGTTTTTGCCCTAGTTAGGGGGCTTGGGCTCTGTCCATCAGTTACATATTTCTTATTCCTATTTCATATTTTACTAATTGATTTTGTGTCAATCACTTTCTTCTGGTATTGTTATGCAATTGTGTACATAATGAATTCTATTTATTTGTTGTGGTAAAGGAATTATAACTGTATCCAAATTCATTGTGTTGTCTGTCTTCATTTTCCTACATTGTTTCTTCTTGTATCCATAAATCATTCGCAGAATTTTGCGCTCAACTGTTGCTGCTAGATTGAATTAAGTTTTGTATTTGCGGGTTCGATTAATTGATCTTATGTCTCTCACTTTCTTCTTGTATTTTTATTGAATTGTGTACATTATTAATTCTATTTATTTGTTGCGGTAAAGGAATTGTAATTGTATTTTAAAATCCAATGTCATTGTGTTATCTGTTCTCTTCTTCTTTAATATTGTTTCTTTTAGTATCCCTATACCATTCGCAGAATTTTGGAACTCATCTGCTGCTGCTAGGTTGAATGAAGTTTCCGTCACAAATGTACATTCTCTTTCTTTGCTTTAAAACAAGTTATATCCTCTGTTGTTCTTATGACTGGGACTTTGTCTGTATAATTGAATTTTCATGAAATGATACTGCATTTTTCTTTACAATTTAGTAATTAGTTTTTTGACATTTTTATGAACAACTTTTTATGTTAAATGTTTTTTATATGTATAATGTAAAAATCTGTTTTGTTTTGTGATTATCTTCGATAATTAAGTGGACCTCAATTTGAGTTCTGAACCTTAATAAAGAATTGAATTGATTGATTAGGGTACGCCAGGCCGATAGTGGCAACAGATGTAAGAGAAAAGAGTGGACGTGGGGTGGAGATGGAGATGGGTACCTATAGGAAAGGGAAAAGAGTGGTGGGGATAAAAGCATAAAACCATCTCAGATTATGGAAATGAATCAGTTGTACTGGTACAAGAATTCCGCTTGTCCTAGAACTTGAGAAGGGAGGTGGTCTGCTGTAGATAAACTGTTATGACATTTCATATTGTAGGCACTCATCAGGTGCAAGTTAGTTATCTTGTCATTGCCTTCTTCCTTTTCCTCGCTTTCAGTCCAACATTGCAACTTCTCCATGTTTTGTAGGTTCAACCTAAGGTAGATCTTGAATGTTTTTTTGTGTGAACAATGGAAGCTGTTCGCATTTTCATAATTTTGGAGAATTTTGCCATGCCTGTGAATACCTTTAATGAGATGGATATCTGTGCGCATGACACTCTTGAGTGGAGTGAAGAGGGTCCTAATGGATGCCGGCCAGTAAGGTGTTAACTACATCAGAGTGGGTTAAAACCAGCACTTATGGAAGCAAAAAAATCACATTGAAGAGCAAGGTCAAGTGGTGTTAGATGGTTTTTTTTCATGCAATGTGGCTCTTGAGGCTGTATTTGTCAAAGTGGAACCCTATGAGAATGATTCTTGGACTAGCTATATGCCTTCTTTTCCCGTGAGAAAAACTCACTCTTGTGGGGTTCAGTTTGAGTCAGGCTTTGTGCATCCTTGATTGAACTGTGGCAAGCAGTCATTCAGTAGGTCAATTTCGTGGTCTGGTAATACTTTTATGTATAGTTGGATGCTGTCTTTGTATTGGTGCATACTCCTATTCTTGCCAGCTAGAGGGGAAATCCTCAAACCATACTTGAGGGAAACCTGTATTTTCCCCTGCGACACAGTGCATAACATTATTATTTAGAAGATCAAAGAAGCACATTTCTGATGTATAGTACACAAAATGGAAATTTATCAGCAAAATAGGCTTCTCACACTCCAGTGCAGAGTCCATATAGACTAATAGGAGAGTAAAAAGAGAGGTTAGAGACTTGAATGTTCACATTTAATAGATGCACGATGATAGATGTTTGTCCCTGGAGGTATGGTCTATTATGTGTTCAAATTAAAATAAAGCACCTGCAATTTTTTCAATGAGCTATACATCATAATTTGATTGCATGAACAAGCACAGCACATCCAAAGAGCGTTCTGCTAGAGTTACCTATGACTGTCATATTCTATTACTTCGTTGTAATGAAACACTTGTGTATGTACCGATATGTAATAGTATGCTGTTCAGTAATTGTCTCCAGGCAATAAAAGAGGACCATTACTGAAGCAAGCATACGTTTGTTAATAACCATCCTGCTCAGTGGTCAGTTGTGTGCAGATCATTCCAGCGTACACCACACATTCTCAATCACCACGAATACCGTTGGATGGGGAATAGAAACACTTATAAACTCCAGCACTTGTTATGGTAAGGACCTTAAGATGTGGCTGAGTAATTTTTAACTGCAGGCCAATGAGGTTGTTGAACAAACCATTTTGTTAGTCCATTAGGAGGGGTTATTTTGCTGCCTGTTCATGTGGGCATTAATCAGAGCCTGCCTTTGACTGTCCAACTATGCCTCAGTGATTCCCCTGAGCTTCCTTCATTTAAGAAATGTACTTTCCCCAGCCTCTTTTATTTCCTTGTAGTTGCGGTTCCCTGCCCCTTGTGCCACTAATGTTAACTTGTTTAATTTACTGTGCAATAACCCTTGGTCATTATTTTAATTATTTTCTGTTTATTTCGTTGTTTTGAAGAATTTCTTTGATTTCCTAGCAGTTGGGTCGCCCAGCCAGCATAGCAGACCGAGGGCTTTATTTCAGTTCAGGAGCAATGTACGTTTCTGCAGCAGGAACTGGTTTCAAGAGCATCTAGTTGCCAGGCAGGGAGCCCCTACTATGCCACCATTTCACTTTAAAGAAGGCCTCCTAAGGATAATGCTACCATGAGCACAACCAAGGAACACTCATTTGCGCCAGGGCCAGCGTCACAAACTGTGTTTCACATGCATCCCGAATCACTCACATTTCTAATGATGCTACTTGTCCTAAATCATCTCTGCTCGCCTCTAGTATAGCTAAACCCTTGGAATCTCCTAGCTTCCCTTTTCTGTGTGACACTCCGCCATTCTCAGGTCTGGCCACCCCACTGTGGGTCACACAATCATTCACCCATATGCTGTTTGCTTCTCAACACCCTTTCAGCATGTAGCAATCCAGTGAGATAATTAAAACCGCTACTAATTATTAACTGCGAAATTCTATTTCTCACGGTAACTTACTTATGCGACACCTCTGAACTGCACACAAACAATAAACTTATTGCAACATTCTCTTTCTTCTGATAACTTGGCTAGATGACACCCCTGCACCAGGTAATGCACCTGCACTGCGTAAAACAATAACATTCTTCAAATCGAGCCCATGTCCTATATAAGAGGGCGAATTGAAGTTACCTTCCAAGACTTCTCTCAGGTCTCTCTCATTCCTCTTCCTCCCGCTACCCTTGCAGAAATACCTCTGTTCCAATTCCTTGTATCACTGTTCTGCTCCTCTTTTGGAAACTTAATCTACTGCCTCCATGGTCCCACTACTCATTTCAACTCTTTATTAATTTAAATGATCAGTATATAGTTTAATTATCCAACTTTCTCATCCTTGGTGATTTTAATGTTTGTACAGACTATCTACATCTTCCTTATAGAACCCCCCTCCTTGAATCCTGTGCTGCAGAAGGCTTATTTTAATTGGTGGATTCATCAACCCACCTTGGTGGACACATTCTTGACCTCATTTTTAAGAACAGTCCCAATGTTAAGGTTTCCACCACATTCATTTTCCAAGTATTTGTCACTTAGATGTATGTCATTCTTCTTGGTCCAATCCCCTTCGTGCTTTATCCGCTTCTGCCCCCAAGGTTACCTGGCAGTGGTCTAAACTTTCCTTGCCTAAGCTCTTTTATGCGCTTCCTTATTATTTTTGGCATGAGTTTTCTATGGAACATAGTACAGATAATTTTGCCTTCTAGGTCGCTAATACGCATGCCAATGTGGCACCACTGAAATCTAGTAAGCCTTGCTGCACTAAATCATCTGCTCTTTGGTACGTGCTAGAGCTTAACTTTTATATACCTCAGTGTGAGATCCTTGAGAGAATTTGGTGGCTGAACTACAGTAAGGCACTAAAACATTCCCACATGACTGCACTCAATGTCTATAAAAAAAATACACTCAAAGGCACACAAACTAATTACTGATTCTCACATATCTCAGAAACTAAAAATTCATCCAATGCTCTTGACATTGTGCAAACCCTAGCTCATTTTTCTTCACAAACACTTTTCAACCAAATCTGGAGTTGTGCAACTCCGAATTAGATGTCCATAGTAAGATTGAGTCCATCTTTACTTATTTTGTTAGCGATCCATTGACGTATTCTCACCTTGTTTACCCCTAACTTGCAAGTCCTGTCATCCCTTACTCTTACATTGTTCACTCCTCCTAGACTCCTAGACTCCCAGAGACCTCAAGCCTCTGGAACTCCATCAAGTTCAGAATATTGGTTCTCCACATCTGCCATGGACTTTGCATTAATGGAACTTTGCAATGCATCATTAGCTGTAGCAGAGGTTTCAATTCACTGGAAAACGTCTCTGTTGGTGCCTCAGTTAAATAACGATCCTTCTATACATAGCAACTTTCATCCAATTCCCTTCACCCTTTTCTTGCTAAACTTTCTTTTAATATACTTCGTGCTGCTCAATCAAGATTTCAAGTATTCCGCAGCTCACAGTCGAATCCCTCAGGTGTTTCAGAGTGTTGAATGATTCAGAGTCATTGGAGCATGGATGCTCTGATGATTATAGCCTTCTCAGAAGCCTTTGACTCAGAGTCCCATTCCACTCTTATGTCTTGGCTAACTTCCATTGGGATTTAAGCTCCCGTAGTCGAATTGTTGCACTCTTTCTTATTCCATCACTCTCCTGATATACTTCTTACATTTTGCGAAAACTTTAACTTGTGATGTTCCTTAAGTATCTTCACTCAATCTACCCTTATCTTCGAATTTGCTGTCCCTCGGTCTCTTCTTATCTGCACTGATGGGCAGTATCTTTTGGTATAGGCAGATGATACACATCTTATCATCAGCATGGATTACAAAAGGGGTAATGAGTAAACCAAATTCTGTGTCTGTCTTTCTGATTTGGCCCACTGGTTGAGGAATAACTCACTCAAACTGAACCAAAAAAAAGACAAAGGATTTGATTTTGAGAGGATTTTGTGTGTCTGGACATTCTGAGGGTGGCCACCAAATATTGGATCCCTCCCAATCTTTTTTATTTGGGAAAAATCTTGACTTCTAATTTGATGATGTGCTATCCTTCTCTCTGCATATAGCTTAGACTTTTGGGGATGGTTTCTATTTAATTCTTCCTCTCTTTTGGAAGAGCTGCAGGAAAATACAATCCATCATTATCTTCCGTCTTAACTGCAGCAAAACTGCCTACCTAGGTTTGCCTAAGACATTCATCAAAACTCAGTAGGTGATGTAGAACGTCCTACTCAATTCTCTATGTCATTTGTCTCTATGCATCTGTACCTACATATGCTAAATGATTATTTTTAATTGATATTGTCCATGAATTTGCATTCCCAAAGAGATCTTTTCTGATGTATCATTCACTTTTAAATCTGATACTAACATTGGGTGCAACGAATTCTGGACAACAAATGTGTTTCCCCATTGCTTCTTCTTGGGCAGCAATAATCATAAAAAAATGTTTTAATGGGTGGCATGGCCTGGTAAGATGGCCCACCGGGTGCGCTAAAACAGAGCTCTCAGCATCCTCCCAAGTCCTGCGACCCAAGGGATGAGTTATGCCCCGCAGCCACCCCCTGGTTGCCCGCACTGAGGCCACGGTGGTGTGAGGCCCCCTCTGAGGTGAGGGGGATGCTGTGGAAGCAAGATCATAGTATGGCGGCGGTGGCCTGGTGGGTCAGAACTCGGCGGCAGCAGAGGTCCCTGCCCTCCATCTGCTTCCGGAGGAGCAGTGGGGGCTGGAGTGGTGGGGGCGGGCAGGCGCAACTGGCAGAGCCATCCGCTGAGGAAGCCGAAGTTGAGAGGGACGTTCCTGCGGAATGCCCGTGCCCGGGAGTGGGACCTGTAGCAGCCATCCCCTCTGGAGATGTTAACGAGCCGGAGTGCGCAGGGCTACGGAGTCACTGGATGAGCCCGCGGGGGAGTGGACGGCTTGGGGAATTGCGGTACCCCCTGCGTTGCTGTAGATCAGTGGTCCCCCGGACTGAGTTCCCTCCCTCCTTGGGGGTGAGCCGGGGAAGTGGAGATCGCACTGCGCGGAGCGGCAGTAAGGTGCTTCAGTGGCTGCCAACAAGACACAAAGCTCGGCCAGTGAGAGCCAGTTCCTCCCTGGCGGCTGACTGGGCTCTTGGACCATATTAGATACCTCTTGGTGGGGTTGGGCAGGCAAACCGAGGAGAGAGACGCAGCTTCTGGGAGGGGTGGTGGTTGAGGAAAATTGGGAAACTCAGAGGATTTGGTGCTTGGGACCTGTTGGGGATCTCCAAGGTGTGTGATCTTCTCGAGGGGGCAGAAAATGATATAATTTGCTTCCCTCCAATGGATTTATTTTATGAACCCCAACCAACTCCTGAAACATGCCCAGTTTCGACATGCTTTGATTGCGGAGAGCACAGTACTTCAAGATCTGCCTGAGTTTTCTCCACTCGAGGGGTGCCTTCTGCAACAAGGCTGTATCTGCCACATATAAGAGCCTAATAACAATATGCCATATGGGCTGCTTAAGCTGATGGGGAGTTGGACTGTGGAGGTGGGGGACCTAGAAGATGTTGACTAAGGAAGCAGCACTGATGCACCCGCGGGATGTGGCTATAAAATCTTGTCTACGCCTCATACAATTGAAAGTCCTCCACCGGGTGTACTATGATAAGGTTCAGCTGCATCGCATGGGACAGGCCTCCTCCCCTAACTATATCCGCGGTGGTGCAGAGGAGGGCCCCTATTTCCTTACACTCTGGGGCTGCCCGGCCATTCAGGTTTACTGGGGGCGGGTGGTGCGGGAACTGATAGGAGTGGTGGGCATGACCATTTCCCTTGACCTGAAGCATGTTCTGCAGGGTATTCCAGCAGATGTAGATGTTCCTAGGGCTCAACTTCTGTTTTGCAACCTAGGGCTAGTGGTGGCGAAGAGGGATGTGGCAAGGCGTTGGGTGGCACCTGAGACTCTGACTTTGTCGGAATGGAAAAAGGGGATGAATTTGTCCATGGTGGCTGAGAAGGTTGTGTACACGCTCAGGGGTAGCCCTCATAAATTCTACAAGATATGGGGTGGATGGTTGCAATACTATAATATTCGCCTTTCACAGGGGGTGGCACCTTCCCTGGCTTGATTGTGTTTGAGGGCAGAATTTGAGAATATTGTTGTATCCACGATTGGTATTCCTCTTATGATACTATACAGATGCTACAACATTGTTCTGCTGTGATTACTGGGGTGGGTGTGGGTTTGTACTTGGGCCTCCTTTATATTTTTCTGTTGCTGTTCGGTGCCCATTTGGCACCTTTAAAACACGTCTATTGCAAATGCCTCAACCTTGCTGTACAACTCAAAATCAATAAAAATATTTTAAAAACATTGATATATATATATATATGTAAGTCTTGAATGAAGGGCAACCTTTTGGATGATGTTTAACGGCAGCCCAGCCGTGTAAGATGGCACCACCATCAGAGAATAACGTGGGACCGGAGGCTTTGAATTCCTCAGAGCTTCGTAGCGGTGCGGCAGACTAATGGACATTTAAACTGCATTTTTCATTTGGAGGCCCACTGGAGGGCTTGAAAATAACTGATTGAAACAGTGGTTTTGGCGCACACCCACTGGAGGGAATAAATATTTTAAAAGGGACTACGTATTCCAACCTTTTGGATGATATATATATATATATATATATATATATATATATATATATATATATATATATATATATATACATTCGTATGTGATCAAGGCCAGGACTGGCCAAAACGTGTCATATCAGCACTGAAAATAAATCACTCCTGTGAGCAGAAAACATTGGTGTCCGCGCCCGACTTTTTAAGCATCAGTGGGATTGTGTCAATCTATATATATATATATATGTATATATATACATACTGCTCTGAAGGTTGTCCACCTGGTGAGTAGCACTCGATCAACAGCTTTGTTTATGATAGGCAGGGACGAGGATCCGCTTGTAAAAGCTGCTCCGTAATGGAAATGCCTGACGCGTTTCAAAGCTCCATATGCTTCTCTTCAGAGGCTTGAACGGAGACAGTGTGTGCAAACGCTGAACCCACTTTGCCATTTTCATATTGCACACCTACCAATGGGAAGCTCGAATGAGACTGTGCATTGTGGGAAATGTGGTCCGGATAGCACACAAATCTTGTCCTGTATGGACCCTGCAAGTGGACTCATCCTCAATCCTGTTTGCGGCTGCTGGCCCACATAGCCGACATGATAGTTACCATGTCGAGTGGCCCCCATAACATTACACAATTGGTATTCCTCTTATGATACTATACAGATGCTACAACATTGTTCTGCTGTAATTACTGGGGTGGGTGTGGGTTTGTACTGGGGCCTCCATTATATTTTTCTGTTGCTGTTCGGTGCCCATTTGGCACCTTTAAAACACGTCTATTGCAAATGCCTCAACCTTGCTGTACAACTCAAAATCAATAAAAATATTTTAAAAACATTGATATATATATATATATGTAAGTATATATATATATATATATATATAATATATATACATTCGTATGTGATCAAGGCCAGGACTGGCCAAAACGTGTCATATCAGCACTGAAAATAAATCACTCCTGTGAGCAGAAAACATTGGTGTCCGCGCTCGACTTTTTAAGCATCTGTGGGATTGTGTCAATCTATATATATATATATATATATATATATATTATCTACTGGCGGTCGCCAGTAGATAGTTATAGTTACAACCTATTATCCATAGGAAATCCGCGACATTCTATTTGAAATAACTCTCTTGCCGGTTGACGTATGTTCGCAAAATTTTCAAACTTTATGGCCCGCTCCGGTCCGCTCCTACCCTGAAAGTCTCGGGGGGATTCGTCAAGCGGGGGCCGAGAAAAAAGGGGGGTCCCAAAGCGCGTTTTCCCCATGCAATTTTCCATAGGAAACTTTAGACACGGCTACAGCCCGAACTGCTGAACGGAATTACACCAAATTTGGCAAAGAGGTAGTTCTTGGTTCAGAAAGAACCCTTTTGTTAAATGGTGTAAATCCGTTCAGTAGTTGCTGAGAAAATCAAAAGTAAAAAGATAGTGATATCTAGGGCCGCGGATCCTCCCGAGCACGAGCTGCATGTTAATTGGCTGTCAGCTGGCTGTCAACATTCCGATTCAGGAAATGTTGGCAGCCATTTTGTCCCTCGGTAGAACCGAGGGACAGAAACAAGTGCGCAAAGCGCACAAAGGGAGCAGGGTAGAAACACCCTGACCCCCTAGGTCTGCTCAGGGGTCCCACAAGGACCCCTGGGCAAAAATCGGCAGGATGCGCTCAGGGAGCGCGAACCCTGCCGGAAAAAAAAAATCGAAGCGCGGTCTCCCGCGCTTCGATGTTAAATGGCCCCCGGGTGGGCCAAGTCCCGGGGGCATGCTGGGGGGTTAATTTTATGTGTGGGGGCCTCTAAGGGCCCCCCAAGCCCGAGGACCACCACCCCCCGGGGCTTTATGTATAATGAAGCGGGAGGGCTCTGAGCCCTCCCGCAGCCCGGGGACCACCACCTCCCGGGGCTTCTTTTTTAAAATTAAAAACCTATGTGGGGGGCTCCAGCCCCCACACGCCCGGGGACCACCACCTCCCCGGGGCACTAAGAAAAATTAAAATGGGGGTCCGTTTTGGACCCCCAAGCCCGGGGACCACCACCTCCCCGGGGCTG
Organism: Calotriton arnoldi; assembly: GCA_963921515.1. NCBI lineage: Eukaryota > Metazoa > Chordata > Amphibia > Caudata > Salamandridae > Calotriton > Calotriton arnoldi. The sequence continues at coordinate 1,023,220 of CAWUFW010000379.1, forward strand.
TGCTGATGTAGGGAGGGGGCCGCGCGGCCCCCTCCTGGAGCCCTTGATGGCCCTGGGGACCGCCACCCCCAGGGCCGGCTCCTGCAGTGTCCCGGGGTGCCTACCCCCGGGACACTGCTGTTTGCAATGACAGGACGGGAGCCTCGCGGCTCCCGTCCTGTCATTGCAAACTTGCTTTGGATATTGGAAGAGAGAGCAGGAAACCTGCTCTCTCTTCCAATATCCAAAGCCGATTGCTTTCCACATGGGGAGCAGCATGTTAGCTGCTCCCCATGTGTAAAGCAATGCCGGCTCCCGTAGGACACGGGGAGCCGGCGGGACTGTGGGGGATTGGGGACCCCCACAGTCCCCAACCAGAGGCCAGGCCCCGGGGGATGGGGTCCCCGGGGCCATAAGTGGCCAGAGAGGGGGCCACGCAGCCCCCTCCCCAAAGGAAAAAAAAAAAAAAAAGTGCAAGGCCGGCCCCGGGGGATGGGGTCCGCGGGGCCTTATATGGCCTGAGGACGGGGGCCACGCAGCCCCCCTCCAAATAAGAAAAAAAAAAGGCCATGCCCCGGGGGATGGGGTCCCCGGGGCCAATACAGGCCCAGGGAAGGGGGGCCATGCGGCCCCCTTCCTGTTTTTTTTATTTTATTTTAATTTAAAAAAAAGGGGTAAGGCCCTGAGGGATGGGGTCCCCAGGGCCTAAAAATAGGAAAAAGGAAGGGGGGGCCACACAGCCCCCCTTCAGGGAAAAAACAAACAAAAAAAAAAAAAAACGATCGGGCCCACAGGCCCCGCCCCCTTCCTTCACCACAGTGAGTGGGTATGTAGTTATTGGTGTTGGAGTGTCTATGGTTTTGCGAATGGCAGTCTGTAATTTAGAGTGGGTGTATCAAAGGTTATATTAGGGTGTGAGAAGATGCATGAAATTATCACGTGGATGATGTCATCAGTGATGTCATTTGAGATGTCATCAGTGATGTCATCAGTGATGTCACTGACCATGTCATGAGTGATGTAATATGTGACGTCATCAGCAGTGCATTGCGGGGGCGCGAGTTATAGTTAGCTGGACTAACTATAACGGGGGAATTTCACGGGTTTTGTACGAGTGCAATGTCCAACTAACTATAACTGTCCCTAAAACCTATGGTTTTTTCAGTGAATTTCTAAGGTTTTTAAATGCTAATTTGTAACTATAACGTCCCTGAAACCTATGGTTTTTTCAGTGAATTTCAAAGGTTTTTAAATGCTAATTTGTAACTATAACATGTCTGAAACCTACGGTTTTTTCAGTGAATATATATATGTATATATATTATCTACTGGCGGTCGCCAGTAGATAGTTATAGTTAGGACCTATTTTCCATAGGAAATTCACAACATTCTATTTCCAATAACTTTGGCGCCGGTCGACGAATCTTCGCGAAATTCTCAAAACTTATGGCCCGCTCCGGTCCGCTCCTATCCTGAAAGTCTCGGTGTGATTCGTCAAGTGGGGGCTGAGAAAAAAGGGGGGTCCCAAAACGTGTTTTCCCCATGCAATTTTCCATAGGAAACTTTAGACACGGCTACAGCCCGAACTGCTGAACGGAATTACACCAAATTTGGCAAAGAGGTAGTTCTTGGTTCAGAAAGAACCCTTTTTGTTAAATGGTGTAAATCCGTTCAGTAGTTCCTGAGAAAATCAAAAGTAAAATCACATATATATCTGGGCGGAGCCTAACCACACATGTCATTGTGAGATCTGATTGGCTGTCAGCACTTCATCCTGGAATTGCTGGCAGCCATCTTGGGACCAATATACATGATAGTACCCCATTGAAATGCATTGTAGTGAATCAAAGATTTTGAGGGTTACCAAAAGGAGAACTATAAAGGGTGATAACAGACTTTAGTTACAATAGAATTCATTTGTTGATGGTACCATACTAATTTCAGGAATTGTGGTGTGTTCTAAGGTGATTTTACCCTGTGAAAAACCTTCTGCTGGGATATCATGAATCATGTTTGAGAGAAAACTATTTTCACATGCTTGTCCCATAGAGTTTTGGAAGGTGCTCCAGAAGCTAAAATGAGAGCATATTTTCTGTAAATTCACATTATCTTTCTCAGTCATGTGAGAATGAAGTCTGACATTCTCAGTAAAACATGTACATCCAACAAGGGCAGAGACTGTCAGTTGATTCCTTTGTGTTCTACTGCAGCTTCCCAGAGTGTTCTAAAGAACAACTAGAGTGCTAACAGCCTTACTTATGACAAAATTATGACACACCTGAAGCCATCTTGATTGGAATAAACTGGTAACTCTTAAAACATTTAATTTAAAAAGGAACAAAATGAGGGGGTTCATTTTGTCATAGAAATTATGGTTAGTGCTGTAGAAAGAAAAATTAGGACATGTTTTAAGTGAGATCTCAACTATCTTCCTGTTATATTTCAACAGGAGCAGCCTGCCAGTTGATTCCTTTGTGTTCTACTGCAACTTCCCAGAGTGTTCCAAAGAACAACTAGAGTGCTAACAGCCTTACTTATGACAAAAGTATGGCACACCTGAAGCCATCTTGATTGGAATAAACTGGTAACACTTAAAACATTTAATTTAAAAAGGAACAAAATGATGGGGTTCATTTTGTCATAGAAATTATGGTTAATGCCGTAGAAAGAAAAATTAGGACATGTTTCAAGTGTGATCTCAAATATCTTCCTGTTATATTTCAACAGGAGCAGCCTGTCAGTTGATGCCTTTGTGTTCTACTGCAGCTTCCCAGAGTGTTCTAAAGAACAACTAGAGTGCTAACAGCCTTACTTATGACAAAAGTATGGCACACCTGAAGCCATCTTGATTGGAATAAACTGGTAACACTTAAAACATTTAATTTAAAAAGGAACAAAATGAGGGGTTCATTTTGTCATAGAAATTATGGTTAGTGCTGTAGAAAGAAAAATTAGGACATGTTTTAAGTGAGATCTCAACTATCTTCCTGTTATATTTCAACAGGAGCAGCCTGCCAGTTGATTCCTTTGTGTTCTACTGCAGCTTCCCAGAGTGTTCCAAAGAACAACTAGAGCGCTAACAGCCTTACTTATGACAAAAGTATGGCATACCTGAAGCCATCTTGATTGGAATAAACTGGTAACACTTAAAACATTTAATTTAAAAAGGAACAAAATGATGGGGTTCATTTTGTCATAGAAATTATGGTTAGTGCTGTAGAAAGAAAAATTAGGACATGTTTCAAGTGTGATCTCAAATATCTTCCTGTTATATTTCAACAGGAGCAGCCTGTCAGTTGATGCCTTTGTGTTCTACTGCAGCTTCCCAGAGTGTTCTAAAGAACAACTAGAGAGCTAACAGTCTTACTTATGACAAAATTATGGCACACCTGAAGCCATCTTGATTGGAATAAACTGGTAACACTTAAAACATTTAATTTAAAAAGGAACAAAATGAGGGGGTTCATTTTGCCATAGAAATGAACAACATTCCCAGCATGACCCCTACACTACACAAGCACCACTGCACTACCCTAAACCCTAAAACATTACCCCCAGCACGACCCCCTTCACTACCTAAACACAACTGCACTACCCTAAACCCTAAAACACTACCTCCAGCACAACCCCCTACACTACACAAACACCACTGCACTAACATAAACCCTAAAACACTACCCCCAGAATGACCCCCTACACTACCCAAACACCACTGCACTACCCTAAACCATAAAACACTACCCCAGCACGACCCCCTACACTACCCAAACACCACTGCACTACCCTAAACCACTACCCCCAGCACTACACCCTACACTACACAAACACCACTGCACTAACATAAACCCTAAAACACTACCCCCAGCACAACCCCCTACACTACACAAACACCACTGCACTACCCTAAACCATAAAACACTACCCCCAGCACAACTCCTTACACTACCCAAACACCACTGCACTACCCTAAACCCTAAAACACTACCCCAGCACTACCCCCTACACTACCCAAACACCACTGCACTAACATAAACCCTAAAACACTACCCCCAGCACAACCCCCTACACTACCCATACAGCTCTGCACTACCCTAAACCCTAAAACACTACCCCCAGCACGACTCCCTACACTACCCAAACACCACTGCACTACCCTAAACCCTAAATCTACCCCCAGCATGACCCCCTACACTACCCAAACACCACTGCACTACCCTAAACCATAAAACACTACCCCCAGCATGACCCCCTACACTACACAAACACCACTGCACTACCCTAAACCCAAAAACACTACCACCAGCATGACCCCCTACACTACTCAAAACACCACAGCACTACCCTAAACCCTAAAACACTACCCCCAGCACGACCCCCTACACTACCCAAACACCACTGCATGACCCTAAACCCTAAAACACGACCCCCTACACTACACAAACACCACTGCACTACCCTAAACCCTAAAACACTAGAACCCAGCACGACCCCCTACAGTACACCAACACCACTGCACTACCCTAAACCCTAAAAACACTACCCCCTACACTACACAAACACCACTGCACTACCCTAAACCCTAAAACACTACCCCCAGCACAACCCCCTACACTACACAAACACCACTGCACTACCGTAAACCCAAAACACTACCCCAGCACTACCCCCTATACTACCCAAACACCACTGCACTACCATAAACCCTAAAACACTACCCCCAGCATGACCCCCTACACTACACAAACACCACTGCACTACCCTAAACCCTAAAACACTACCGCCAGCACGACGCCCTACACTACCCAAACACCACTGCACTACCCTAAACCCTAAAACACTACCCCCAGCACAACTCCCTACACTACACAAACACCACTGGACTACCCTAAAGCCTAAAACACTACCCCCAGCATGACTCCCTACACTACCCAAACACCACTGCACTACACTAAACCCTAAATCTACCCCCAGCATGACCTCCCACACTACACAAACACCACTGCACTACCTTAACCCCTAAAACACTACCCCCAGCATGACCCCCTACACTACCCAAACACCACTGCACTACCCTATACCCTAAAACATGACCCCCTACACTACAAAAACACGACTGCACTACCCTAAACCCTAAAACACTACCCACAGCATGACCCCCTACACTACACAAACACCACTGCACTACCCTAAACCCTAAAACACTACCCCCTACAGTACACAAACACCACTGCACTACCCTAAACCCTAAAACACTACCCCCAGCATGACCCCCTACACTACTGTAGGAGGGTCCCGTTTTACCATCTAACAGAAACCCACACCCCATTCTGCAATACCCTTCAAACCTGGCATCCCTAGATAAGCCCCACCACTGAGGCCTAGATAAAGGGTCTTTAAGTTGTCCACGGTCCTTCACTTTCTTGCAAATTCACACAGAGGCCCAAGTTCACCTTCTCACAGACCTACATACAGGACCAACCATACCTTTGTCAGAAATATGTATAGGCCCAATAAAAGACAGGGTATCCTATTGTCATTTTTCTTAATATTATAAACTGATCTCATAGACTTCAGTAACCTGACAGCAGAGGCCTACGCCATCCTCCGCGACAAACTCTCCCCCCCCCTTTGTAAATTTCCACAGTTACGAGAATTAGATTAGCCCACACGCATACGACATTTCTGGGACATCTGGCGGTTTCACAAGTACATGTGCAATATTTAGTTATGAAACTTTCCGCGCTTGCTTAAGCGAAACTGAGACAGACGGCTACGTGACAAAGATTTAATGTATTAAAATATTAACTCTGAGCTTTTTTATGGTAAAAAATTATCCTTTGTTTACTTTTTGCGGTCAGGAGCACTGACCACCTGTCAAAAGCCCCTAATTTCACCATGATACCACTTCTCAGTCCCATGGGTGGAATTTTCCATAGTTACAAGAGGGCGGTCAAGGGCTGCGTCAGGACATACGTCAGAAAGGGTAAAACTTCTGCATTCAAGCATATATAACAGCTGCACCCAGGGTGTGGCATCGAATTCTCTTCAAACCAGCACCCAGGTGCCGTGTGAGGGTTCCCGACTGATCAATCGTTCTCCTGACTGGGCCCAGAGCTCCTATTGCCAAGGTGATAATGCTCCTACTTAATAATTCTGCCTATTGACTTTGTCAGTCTATCTGACTTAATAATTTTGCCTATTGGCTTTGTCAGATTTTGCCTATTGACTTTGTCAGTCTATCTGACTTAATAATTTTGCCTATTGACTGTGTCAGACTATCTGACTCAATAATTCTGCCTTTTGGCTTTGACAGATTATTTACTTCAGGTCATCTGTACCCAAGCAATTGCATTTATTTCAGTTTAAATGTGTAGACTTGAATATTGTTATTTTATCTCAACAAGAAGTTTGTCCTCTGAATGCTATCATTTGTATCACTCTTGAATTCAGGGCTGCCCCTTGATCGGCTGCTCATGGATTAATTTATAGATATACATTTCTGTTTGAATTGAACCAATTGATCTCTAACATTGTTGATGCAGTCATTTCTGATCTTACCCATATGTTGATGGGCAACACTTAAATTGAAGTATTTTCTTTTATGCTTTTGAATTGTTTAATAAACTATGATATTTTAACACATGGTTCTTTCTTGCCAAGTGCCAAGAAGAGTGTGAAAGAGACTCTGAGAGGAGAGAGGTAAACAGAAGAGTGTGGCCAACCACAAACGTTCCCTCTAACACAGTGGCGACCACGAACGGGGGTCTCGGTCGGCGAGTCATCCACAGTGTGGTCTCGGGACACACGCACGGGTTTCCCCTCCAGGCTGCACCTCGGACGCTCCGCTGCCCCCGCCCGCCTGGGTAAGTCAGGGATAGTTTTGTTTTTCTTCCTTGAATTTGCCTCAGGTTGTGGCTTGTGGGGTGGTCCGTCCGTGCTGTCGTGTCCTCTGGGGTTTCCCCTGTGTCTGCTCCCTTGTTCCCCTGTGGCTGGCTGTCTTGCCACGGCGTCCTCTGTGGCTGGTCACATTTTGTGGGGCATCTTTTTGGTCCTTCCCTCTCTACTGTCCTATTTCACGTTTTGCTTTGTTCTGCGTGGGGTCTCTTCACCTTTCTTATTATTCTGTTGTGGTCTTTCTGCCATATAAATTGTTTTTATTGTTGTTCTTTGAGGTTTTTGCCGCATACTTTGTGTGTGTGTTTTTGTTTAATGGCTTGAGGTTTGAGTCCTGTGCCGTGTCTCTCCTATGTGACTGGCCAAATTCTGGCATGTGTTTGCTGCTTAATACATGCATTTGAGATATTTGCCGCATAATTTGTATGTTTGTTTTTTCTTTCGGTTTTGCCATTAGTGGTTGCTATTTGAGGTTTGAGTCCTGTGCCGTGTCTCTCCTATGTGACTGGCCAAATTCTGGCATGTGTTTGCTGCTTAATACATGCATTTGAGATATTTGCCGCATAATTTGTATGTTTGTTTTTTCTTTCGGTTTTGCCATTAGTGGTTGCTATTTGAGGTTTGAGTCCTGTGCCGTGTCTCTCCTATGTGACTGGCCAAATTCTGGCATGTGTTTGCTGCTTAATACATGCATTTGAGATATTTGCCGCATAATTTGTATGTTTGTTTTTTCTTTCGGTTTTGCCATTAGTGGTTGCTATTTGAGGTTTGAGTCCTGCGCCGAGTCTTTCCTATGTGACTGGCCGAATTCTGGCATGTGTTTGCTGCTTAATACGTGCATTTGAGATATTTGCCGCATAATTTGTATGTTTGTTTTTTCTTTCGGTTTTGCCATTAGTGGTTGCTATTTGCTGTTTGGGTCCTGTGCCAGCTCTCTTATGTGGCTGGCCGGCTTATGGCATGGGTCTGCTGCTTAATGCCTGCATTTGAGGTCTTTATCGCATAATTTGTGTGTTTGTTTTTTTCGATTTTGCCATCAGTGGTTGATATTTGGGGTTTGCGTCGTGTGCTTGTTTTATTTGGAGCGTTTCTCCGTGGCTGGCTGCCCACATTCTGGTATGCGGTGGTCACGCATTTGTGGTTCTGAGGTTCTTTGGTTTCAGTGACTGTTGTCCTGCCCTCGGGTCCTCTAGGGTCCCGCGTGCCTCTTGGGGTGTGCTCTGCCCACCATTGTAGGTGGTGTTCATGGGTGTATTCACACATTCATTCTTCACCCTCTCTGATTGGTCCCGTTCTGACTCTTTCCTGCACTGCTTGGGTACTCTTCTATTTCTGTCTTTTAAGTTTTTTTCGGTCTCTGGTAGGCGCTTTTCTCCTTTGTTAGCTGCGCCACTCCGGATTGAGGAGCTTCCTGTTTCAGATCGTTTGTCACTTTCTGTCGTGCCTTCAGCCTTCTTCGGCTCTCTGCCAACGCGGATAGAGGAAGTCTCTGTCGAACGGTCGCTGCTGCCCTGCAGCTCCCCTAGCCCCGCCTTTTCTCTTTGTTTCCTCGCACTCTGTTCTTCCTCACTTTGATGGTTTTCGTTTTTCTTCAGAAATGCATTTCATTTATTTAATATTTGTTTATTTTTTGTTCGTTGTGTCTGTTTTTTGTGTCTCAGCTTTTTGATGATAGTTCTGCCTGTTGTTCCACGCTAGGCCCCCCCCAGTTGTTGCCGTTCTGCCACCTTTACCATCCCTAGCCAAGGTGGCAGACTGCCAGTTACTTTGGTGCTCAGTTGCCCACACACACCTTCTTCGGTCCGGTTTAGCGGCGACTGCGCTAAGTAGCTGTTGTCTGGATTGCTTTGCCTTTTAATTTTAGCTGTGATCCCGCTAAGTAGTTGCATTATTTTTCGGCCCTCATTGCACGCACTTTGCGCCTTTTTTCTGTCTCTCACACATTTTGTCTGCCTCTTGCCTTGCGTCCAGTGGCAGCCAAACGGAGGGGTGGTGGTGTATCCCCACTCCTCTTGTACTGTCCCCTTTTTATTACCCCCGTTATGTCCCTTGACCCCCCACAGATCATAAGTCTTCTCATTCATTCAGTCCGTGGTACGGCCACCGCTGTCTATCACACCTCCCTGGACCGCTTTACCCCTCTTACACGCCATCAAAGTGACATTCTTGCAGCCGCATGGAATACTTTAGGAATCACCTTTACCCCCAGTACTGAGCTACGCCTTGCCCTTCTGTCTCTCGTAGACTATCCGCCCTCATTCAACGTCTCCTCCCAGTCACTGCCTCCACCAGATACCACCCGCCCGGATCTGCTGTGGCCTGGTCATTCCTCTAATTCCTCTTCATCCTCCCCACCCTCATTAAGTTCGTCTGTTTATTTTGTTAATTCTCCCCCCGTCATTTACACAGACGACGAGTCTAACTCCGCACATTCTACAGCACTTTCTGAAGAAGCAACACTCCCTCGTCTTTCCGCTCCTGCATCTCCCACAGCATCAGCATCCAGTAGTGCTCACCCTCAACCATTGTCTTCAGCTGATGAGTCCCCACTCCTTGTGGCACTCCTGCAGGACTACTCAGTAGACCTACAGGACCCTGCACCTGACGTTCCCACTGCTCATCCCCCGACCTGTCCATCTCCGCACTTCCACTCATTATAGGGAATGAATGACCCATCCCCTGATACTACAGCCTCTCCCATCATCGTGTATTTAGTGAACAACAACGTGGTAGGTCTCTCCACTGGTCACCCATCGTCTTTTTGTTACGTCACACCTTTAGCAAACACTGTCCTTCTCACTATATTTCAAGCCCTAGGGATCGATTATACTCAAGCACAGCAAATAACGCTTTCGCTTGCACCAGCTTTTCCGCATCCTATCGTCACCAAGGTCAAAGAACAAAAACATTGCAAGCACTGACACTTTAGGAAACACTCTAGTCTCTTCAATTATTATTAGTCCCCATGAACAGAATCCTGAGTACCTCTGTTCATAAAACACCACATTATATTTGCATACGTATTCGTTTAATAGCACCAGGCTTAGAGATACCTACTACCTTAACCTCATCCTACCCCCGCAACCCACTGCAGAGCAAGATCATTGCATCTCTCTCTGACGACCAACTCCAATTTCCTGATTTTTCCCCCAACGGGATATACACCGGACCAGACGAACAGGACTTGAGGAAAGCACTGTGTCACTTTATTATTAGCGCCATAGGAGAGGAGCTAGTAGAAGACGTCCCTACCCCTACCCTTGACACTCACTCTCCTACAGCTGAATACTCACCTGACATCTAAGTGCATCCCTTTCCAACAAAAATTGACCTTCACATTGTATTTTTAAAACAACATTCATGAATGGCATTTTGAGCTCTACTGTGTATAAAACTTCTACCCACTTTCACATCTTCTTCATTATACGTCCCCATGGATCGCTACTGACTGCCATATTATCTAGCACATGGCCAAGGCACCCACTCCAGAGTTATATTGCTGAAGCCTGCTTCGACGGCCAGCTTCGCTTCCCCTTTATACTCCAGCACAAGAGCGGGACCTACAGGACGGGGTATATGATATTGTCATTCAGGCAGTACAGCAAGAACTCATCAGAGACATTGTCCCTAGCACCTGAGAAAACGCGCTCCTGTAATTTAGGCCTTGCCTAAAGCGCCTAGGATTACGCATATCCACATGGCGACTCCACTCCAACATGTTTCAAGAACATTCGGAGGCCAGGAACACCATATCTTAAAGCACTGCAGTGAGCTTCATAAGCATACGGCAAAAATGACTCATCCTTGGCCGTCAGAGGGAAGCTTTGACCCTATAATATTGGAGCATGCCACCACCTTTCTAGATACAAAGTACTCCGGTACTAAACTACAGAAGAGAAAGGCTACTCTAGACCTTTGGCGCATTTTTAAAGATAAGGTTAGAACACACTCTGACCCCACATCACCGGTTGTACCCAATGCTCCGCCCCCACCACCTTATCACTTTAGCGGTATGTATACCGAGCTCACTAACAAGGAGCAACTGGAACTACCAGTCACCACTAATAATTCCCCGGCTGCAGGTTTTCAGCCATTACTCACCGAGGCATCTTCCTCACCGCACCTCGGCCCAGAATTACACGTCACACAGGTTGAGGAATTTCAGGCTTCCCACACGTCACCTAGTCACCCGTACCACCACATGACCAGATCACTGACCCCACCCATGCCCTCGGGCATGTATACCCTCACCTCACGGAACTGAGCAGCATGCACTTGCCTCTCCCTAACGACACAGTAAGGGACACAGCAGTATCTGGTATCCCAGGTCTTATAGATGCACAACTGTCACTAAAATTTACACCAACAGTCAATACTGCACACCCCCGCCCAGGTGGAGACGATGAGGAAGGCTCTGACTCTGTCTCTCAGACATCATCTCGTCACTCGCATGACTCCGTCTTTCAAGCCCTGCCCTGTCCCTCGCGCTCACCTGTTATTGTCACCTATGATCTCAGCACTAAACAATCCTCTAAATCAAACCCCTTCCGTGACACGGACACTAAACAACAACATGACCCCAACCCATTCCACGACACCGATACACACCTGGGTTCAAATTCGCACCCCCAATTGCAAAATAACATGCCCTTCATGGCTGCTGCCCCCATGCTGAGGTACCAGGATCTGGCCTTATGACAGAGCAGCGACAGTTCATTGAGTTCCCCGACCCGCCACCACTGGACATACCAGACAGACAGTGTGTTCCTCTCACTGGTCTTCCATCCGCGTATGGCAATTATAGACAAAATGCAGACTTGAGCAAAAGCACCAGCCTGGAAAGTATTTCATCACAGCACCTTGAAGAAGAACAGTCACACATGCATCAATCACCTAGTCACGCAGATCAGGTGAACTCCATAAGACGCTTGTCATTCAAATTAGAGAACATGAACAAAAGCGTTGTGGACATGCTCCATAAGGTCAACACCCCAACATCACCCTCACCCACGCTGCACCGCCTCGTGAAACACCACCCAAAGACAAATATCAGTAGGAATGGGGAAGGGAGCAGACAATATCGCTTTAATGAGCACCCCTCCCACCGTGACGCTGCCGTCTCTGGAATGACACAAACATTCACTAACATACACCAAGACCTCCAATTCCCAACAGCATTAGGGCGGGAAAAGACACCTCCACGGGTGCTAGAAGGCCACAATCCAATGTTTGGTGACATCCCAATATATTGTGAACACCCGCAGGAACATGACCCAGTGGTAAGAAGAAAGGAAAGGACCACCGAGGCACAGAGACTTAAAGTCTTGGGGACACATGGACGCCCCGACGACATACTATATGACGTCTCGGGCTCTGCTTCCTTACGCACCATTAGGATGAAAAATAGACGTAACATGATGTATCTCAGTAGACCCCTTCCACCAAAAGCTAGTAATGACCTCACTCCCAATGAGATAGTGACATTGGGGGAAGGTTCAGATTATGCAGTTAACCCTTTTACAGACGATTTGGCAGGTTGGTCAGAGCCCTTGGCGCCACAAATGCGCCCTTGGCCAAGGGAAGGCTCTTTTGAACCTCAGGACATGGCAACAGCAGTTGAATGCATCCTCAAAGGATTAGGAGATCAGGATTGGGACTATGACTACATGAGGGAGAGCCTCAAAGTCTGGCAGAGATATGCTCGCCAGTATGAGTCTACAGGACCCACAGCGCAACGCCCTGGGGTAACACGCCAGATGCCACTGATCTATAAAAACATCATTGATCCCCCCATCTATATCCCCTGGTCTACATTAGACAAAGAAAATGTCAAAAAGGCGCTCCCACCCCTCACAGAGGGTGCGGGAAAATGGATTGCAGCTTTTGAAAATTGCACCACGGGCAACAACATAGCAATAGGAGATGTAAAAAGCTTGCTGATCTCCCTCATTGGAGAAGATGCAGAAGATCTTTTCATACGTATTCATAAAAATCTTACCAAGACAAACACCAAACATGATGGTGTTTCCTTCAACGAGATTAGAACAGTAGCATGGGCTGAGTTGCGCAGGAAATTCCCTGATGTTCCTGACATTGGGGCTCTGTTGTCACAGACTATGCAACCAAATGAAGACCCTGCCAACTATCTTTCTAGAATGAAAGAAAAATGGTACCAGGAGTTAGGGCAACGATGGGACGCAAATGGAGGATATGGGAGACTATTTTACCACACAGTAAAGAAAGGTTTGCCAACTGAAGTACAGGAGAAATTAGATGGCATTGTAGCAATGGAATGCAAGCCGTGGGCAGAGATACAAGATCACATTGTACATTACTGTAAAAAGAGACAGGAACAGGAGAAGAATAGACAGCTAGCAATAGAGAATGCCGCTGCCAAACTAGTACAGCAGAAACTCAATAAGAAAAAAGACAATGTTGACACAGTCATGCTCGCGGCACCCGTCACTCAAATGACAGCAGTAACATCCTTCCCTCAGGCTGCCATGAATGCTCTTGCAGGCAATGCCCAACTTGCACCTCAGCAGGTACAAGCACCACCTGCAGTACAGTACATACAAGCTCAACCCCAACAAGCCATACAGTATGTCCAGCAGCCACAACAGGCAATGACACAGTACATGCCAGCACCACCTGCGTACAGCACCAACATACAGCCCTATTACAATAACAGACCAAACATGAACTGGAACACGGGTGGACAAGGAAGGGGGCGAGGGATGGGACAGCAAAGGTTTCCACAACAGCCAGGACAAGGGGCACCACCAATAATCTGTTACTATTGCCAGAAACAAGGCCATATCCAGAGAGACTGTAACAGTAAAAAGCGCGATATGGGTCAGCAATATATGCGTCCTGGCTACCAAGCACAGGCACCATTCCAACAACAACAGCGCACACAGCAACCCCCCAGCAGCCCCAAGTACTATACTCATATGTGCAACCAACACAGCAACAGCAAGTGCAGCTCCAAGCGCCCCCAATGCTTCAGGTTCAGCCAGCGGCCCAACAAATGCAGATTCCAATGCAACAATCACAGCCACAGCAACAGGCTACTTACCAGATGGTCCCCCAAACACAAAACAATGTACCTCTAGGAGGAACAATTGTTGCCTCCAGCAACCCCTTTACTCAGGGCACCATCCAGCAATATCAGCATGGAGAATACACTGGCTAGGACAGCCCACAGACAACTCTTGTGTGCCCAATTTTGTCATGCACAAGCAATACTGAAGAGGACCCTATTGCAAGTGTTATGATAAATAACAAAATATACAGTTTTCTTGTTGACACAGGTGCCACATACTCCTGCATTACAGGTGGCCCTCTGCCCATTTCAAACAAAACAGCGGACACACAGGGATTTTCTGGGGCAATAGCAAGGGTCCCCTTCACCAAGCCAGTTTCAATGGAGATAGGAGGCCATACAGTGGAGCAGCCTCTGCTCTATTCACCCAGCTCCCCAGTCAATCTTTTAGGACGCGACCTCATGGCCAAACTAAACATGACCATCCATTTTGATGACAATGGAACAATGATTTGCTCCATTCCAGGTACTCCACTAACTAGGATGATGGCAGTCACTGCACAGTCTTCTTTAGATAGCCAAGTCAGAGCACGACCAGTGAATGAGCAGGCCTTCTCTGCAGCTGTCCACACAATTGTCGCCACCACTCCCAAATTACGAGGTCGCACAGTTCAGCTACCAAAAGAATTTCTCTTTAGACCCCAAGTACCAGACTCACCAGTATTAGATAAAAACTTGATTTTTGACATCTGCGCCCTTGAAATAACACCCACCTATTGTGCCTTCCTGGCCTGCGATGACAATGCCCACACATGGGCTTGTGTCATCTTCCTTGAACAGGAAGGATTGGTCAGACACATTTCAGATGCTCAGCTATTTGGATCCCCTGAGGAATATTCTAAAACCGAGATTATCTATGATAACAATGTGCCCGTCTCAGTGATAGTGGAAATTAGAACACCAACGATCACCCCTGACTATGATTCTGTGCGAGAAGCCGATTTGGCTCAGGTACCAGCACATCTTTGGACAACAGGCCCAAATGATGTGGGCCTTATTAGATCTGCCAGGCCATTTAAGATAACACTCAAACAAGGTGCTATCCTGCCCAGAATAAAACAGTACCCCTTGTCTAAAGCAGCAGAGGAGGGCATAGCCCCCACTATACAGGCCTTACTAGAACAGGGAGTAATTTATCCTTGTATCTCTCCGTGTAACACAGCCCTTTTTCCTGTGAGGAAGGGGAAGACAAATCAATGGCGTTTGATACACGATCTTCGCGCAATTAACAGCATAGTAGTACCAGAATTCCCTATTGTCCCCGACCCCTCTGTCATTCTCACCAATGTCCCCCGGATGCACAGTACTTTTCTGTCATCGACCTGAAAAATGCCTTTTTCAGCATTCCTTTGCACCCAGATAGTCAATACCTCCTGGCGTTCTCATTCAGAAATGTGCAATTTTCATACACAAGGTTAGCTCAAGGGTACTGTGAGTCCCCTAGTGTTTTTAACAGGGTCGTCAAAGAAGACTTGTCCAATTTCCAATGTGACAGCACCTTACTGCAATATGTCGATGACATACTGCTTTGCAGCCCCACCGAACAACAATGTAGGAAAGACACCATCCTCTTGCTCACCACGCTGGCACAAAGAGGATATAAAGTTGACAAACAAAAAGTACAGTATTGTCAGGAAGAGGTACACTACCTAGGACAGCTACTGTCTGCATCAGGCAGGCGAGTGACTCCAGGTCGAGTTGAGGCAATAAAAGGCACTCCTGAACCCCAGACAGTTAAAGACATGCAAAAATTCCTCGGCTTGGTTAATTATGTCCGCCAATGGGTTTTTGATTTCGCAACAATAACTGCCCCATTGCTGAAAGCTGTGAAAATGGGCAAAGACAGACATAATAAAATTGAATGGACACCTGAAATGAGAACAGCCTACACCCAGCTCAAAGATGAGATAACAAATGCACCAGTGTTAGGATCACCTGATTACACAAAATAATTCTACCTCTTCACTCACTGTGATGGGTTAGTCATGACAGCAGTACTCACTCAAAAATACCCCATGGGCCATAAGCCAATTGCTTATTTCAGCGGAATGCTGGACTCTGTCATGAAAGGCCATTACCCTTGCGAACAGGCCCTTGCTGCCGCAGCATTTGCTGTTGAAAAAGTACCCCCATTGTAATGGGTTCCCCACTAACAATGTACACTGAACATGCTGTTTTTGCAATAATACAGAAAGCTAAAACAACACTGACAACGCAAAGAGTGTCAGGCTACGAAGTCATACTGTCATTACCTTCTCTGAAAATTGTCAAATGTCACACCGTAAACCCCGCCACATTTTTTGCCCATCCAATTGTCACCTCAGATGATGACAACCATGATTGTGCCACTTATTCACCAGATGAGTCAGGAGCAGCAAAAGAAGATCCCTTACCGAATAGTACTGTATACTTTGTTGATGGTTCCTCTACCATTGATCAAGAAACAGGCATAAGATACACAGGAGCAGCAGTAGTTAAAGCACAGCAAAATGACTCCTCTGATTCCTTAGACATCGTGCAGCAGCTTACACTCCCATCACATTATTCTGCCCAGGCAGCAGAACTGGTAGCACTCATAGCTGCCCTAAACATTGGAGCTGAGGACCGCGTTACAATTTATTCAGATTCTGCATATGTCACTACAACAACTCACTCCAGCATCCTCCGCTGGAGAAGGCGCGGCTTCCTTAAATCAGATGGTACACCTGTCATTCACAAAATGTTACTTGAAGAACTTATTGAGGCCCTTACACTACCAGCTGAAGTAGCCGTAGTAAAATGCACAGCGCACACTAATGGCCAAGATTTTGTCTCCAGAGGTAACGCTCTGGCTGATTGGGCAGCTAAAGCTGCAGCCAGAGGCCCCTCAGTAGCAGGCCCATCAATCCAAACAGCACCGGAAGTCCAACTTGCACCTATCTTTTTGTCCCAAACAGTACCTCCGACAGAGCACGACACCAGCAGTGAACACAGTTCAGACACACCATCCCAATTACCAACACCATTTGATATTGACAAAACGCGACAATACGATCATACTGCACAACTACACCTCAGAGAAATGCAAGAAAGTGCACCAGATCAAGAGAAAGAGTTATGGAAGAAGAGGGGAGTACAGCAGGACTCCGCCGACTTCGTATACAGACAAACAGTAACAGGGAAACCTGTGATGCCACAGGCTTTGTTACAAGTGGCATTAGATCAACTCCACCTTCCCACACATGTCACCCAAGACAATATGTCTGTCACCTTGCAAACAGACTGGTTCATCCCCAATGCCTATGAACAGATACAATTGTATGTTAATAAATGTCTCATTTGCCAACAATACTCCCCAGCCCCTACGCTCAAAACTGTTGTCTCTACAATTCCTAGACCATCAGGCCCCTTCAAAGAGTTACACATTGACTATGTCGATATGATCGATCGCTGCCAAAACTATCGCTATCTCATTGTGGTAGTATGTCCATTCTCACGCTGGATCGAAAGTGGACCTTGCGTCCACTGCGATGCCAAAGCAGCTGCCACATTTCTATTACGTGATGTCATTCCTCGCTGGGGCATCCCAGACTCCATCCGGACCGATAACGGCAGTCATTTTTCAAATGCCATCTTTTCCTTCCTGACCACAATGCTAGGCATCAAACACAAGCTGACCTCAGCTTACCACCCACAAAGCAACGGCATTTGTGAGCGCCTTAACGGCTTGCTCAAAAACAAAATAAGTAAAATAAGTGCCACAATAGGAAAGAAATGGCTTTATTGCCTGCCCATAGCACTGTTTGCATTAAGAAACTCCCCAAGTTCGGATCATCACCTCACACCCCACCAGCTTGTCACTGGACGATCCATAAATGTAACAGTTCCATCCACACGCCCCAAATCAGATAGTGAGTCATCATCTGAGATAGTTAAGGCAGAACTTTACCACTATCTGTGCCAACTAACCAGCGCAGCGCAGTTCCTTTCTATCCAGATATCCAAGAGAAAGGGGAAGGGCCCCACCGATCCTGAGCTCCCACCAATCTGTCCCGGGACGCAGATCTTCATCCGGAAAAACGTCAGACGCTGGAGGGACCCTAAATTCGAGGGCCCATTCCAGGTGGTCGACTCGTCACCAACTGCAGTACGAATAGCTGAAAGAAAAGCATGGATCCATCGCAGTCACGTCTGCTTGGACCCCGCACCACCTCCGCCAATCGACTAGAGGAGGGACAGGACATACCCTTGGTACAGCTCCACGAGGACAGCGGGTTTCCATCCTCCTTTGATGACGAAGATAATAACCGCCATGAGCATAATATCGAGGACCTGAGTGGGAATGCAAAGTTATGTATTTCACTTGTCTTAACATTTTGCCTTTTTTCCACTATAACGTTGGCCGCACTTAACTGGTACTTGTTTTATGTTGCAACTTTTAAGCCACATTTGTCTGCTAAAATTATTGTACCATTCTCAAAACAACCAGTTGTGCCAGAAAATACAACTGCACACAAACACTTCCCGCCCCACACTGAAGATTCATCACTTCCACAGCATACCACTGATAGTGCACACACTAGTACACACCCCACATGCATAGCTACTTTCACAGACCCAAGTATTACTACTACTCCGTGGGATAGGCTCCTAGAGATTACAGTAGGTCCCCCAGTGAACCGCAGTCCCAACTCCCGCAACATTCGCAGATTTAGAAGAGGTAGACCAAGGTTCTGGAGGAGTCATAGACCAACAAAAGATAATGACAAACAAGATTTGGCCACCGCTCTCCAGGACACTATGGTCCACGTTGCACGCCAACATCCCAGACCTGATTTCCACTCCATACGTCCTGACACACCTAATAACGAAAATGAAGCCCATAGTGCCCTGCTAGATAACATGTGGTACCGGCACATGTTTCAAATAGGGAAAAAGGTAACAAAAGAAGCATGCTTTGTGTGCTCACACATCCCGCATGCAGTTGGCGCAGACAAAATGGTGTTCCCACAAGAAATACCACCCTCAACGGCCAAATGCCTCCTCCATTTGTTTCTTTGCCGTATCTACGGCCAAATACAGCTTTTCTCAGCAGAGATAGACACTGTGTTTGTAAACACCACCGCGTGGGATTCTAACTATCTAACACACATGGTTGTCACTAATGCATTGCAATTCGAGACAGAAAATGAGAATTTGTATAGATGGGAATCACCTAGATGGGAGACACCGCTCACAACTCATGAGCATGAATTCAAAGCATCAGGGTTTTTATGTTCACATCCCCCCGGCACTATGTAAGGAGACAATAAACAAACAACTCCATAACAAACCCCCGATACACGAAAATAACAGTTCACACGTTGCCAACTGTCCATGTCAATATAGGTCTGTGCTGCTCTTGCAGGCCCATGTGTATTTTGATAACAAATGGCATGGCCCAGACGCCCTGGTATGTAAGGCAGCTTCCTTGGGAGAACCCTTTGCAAAAACAGAATATCAACAGAATATTGATTGGGATGTTGAGACTCAGTGTGAGGAGGTGTGGGCAGAGGAAACTAGACGGTACACCTTTGGGAAGGGAACAGCTTACAAATGGAAGAGAGCATATAAACTAAAACATCCTCTTCTTTGCTTCCTAGGTAACGGTACTCGCCCTGTGGGCAGCAACACAAACTGTAACACAACAATTTTTAATTTGGACCTCCAAGACGGCACCGCCAGCCTCATGGACATCTTTTGGGCATGCGGAGAACGCATCTACCCCCAGTTGCCTCCTCGATGGAAGGGCCTATGCACCATGGTTACCATGCACGAGCTGCATCTCGTTGTCCCGGCATCCAACATCTCTCAAGTGTTTGAGCACCCCATGACAAATGACGTCACCCTGCTTCACCGGCACCGAAGGAAGGCTCAATACTTCGCTAACGATGCCTTCGCCGAAATTCCTGAAGAATTTCGCCTGTTCAATGGTGCCCAGGAATTCTTTGGAGGCCTGTGGCCCATTTGGCAAACATCAGCTAATGCCCGGTGGCTACAGGTCACCCGATACGAACTAATGACTCTGATAAATAACACCCGAGATGGGTTCAACGCCATACAGGAAGAGTTAAGGCCTTTAAGGCTTATGGTTCTAGAGCATAGATATGTTCTAGATCAACTCACAGCTATGCAGGGTGGTGTATGCAGTGCCCTTGGAAAGAGCTGCTGCACTTTCATACCGGCTAATGATGCCACAAACGGGTCGCTCGCTAAGGCCATTGAGGACTTGGGCAACCTGGGAAAAAAGATGCGTGACGAAAGCGGTGCCGCTGCAGATCCTATCACGGACTGGTTCAACTTGAACTGGATGCCTTCATGGCTATCTGCTATCTTGAAAATTGTGCTACCTATTTGTTGTGTTGTCCTGGTAATGTGTTGCGGTGCACAGCTAGTAATTAAATGTGTCAACAGATGCAGCACCAAAGCAGTAGGAATGAATTACGTTCACACTGGAATTAATAACAATGCACAGTATCAGGACATGGACCGTGCTCCCGGGGATGGGAATGGGCAGATCCATGTGCAACTCTTAGAACAACCTGCCCCTCATGCCTCTTCAAACACACCTACAGCTCCACCGGTTCCACCACCTAGATACGCCTTAAGGGAGGAGCATGACATTAACGGGTATGATGAGTTAGCTCCCGAGGATGGGGGAGAATACGTTACTATAACACCCGAATTGTCACCACAGACAGCATGCATGTATATTAGTGACCCACTCGGTATGCACCAAGCCCCTGAGGGTCCAGCAAAGTACTGTGTCACAGAAGTGTTCAATAATGAACAAGAGAAGGGATGTGTAGGAGGGTCCCGTTTTACCATCTAACAGAAACCCACACCCCATTCTGCAATACCCTTCAAACCTGGCATCCCTAGATAAGCCCCACCACTGAGGCCTAGATAAAGGGTCTTTAAGTTGTCCACGGTCCTTCACTTTCTTGCAAATTCACACAGAGGCCCAAGTTCACCTTCTCACAGACCTACATACAGGACCAACCATACCTTTGTCAGAAATATGTATAGGCCCAATAAAAGACAGGGTATCCTATTGTCATTTTTCTTAATATTATAAACTGATCTCATAGACTTCAGTAACCTGACAGCAGAGGCCTACGCCATCCTCCGCGACAAACTCTCCCCCCTTTGTAAATTTCCACAGTTACGAGAATTAGATTAGCCCACACGCATACGACATTTCTGGGACATCTGGCGGTTTCACAAGTACATGTGCAATATTTAGTTATGAAACTTTCCGCGCTTGCTTAAGCGAAACTGAGACAGACGGCTACGTGACAAAGAATTAATGTATTAAAATATTAACTCTGAGCTTTTTTATGGTAAAAAATTATCCTTTGTTTACTTTTTGCGGTCAGGAGCACTGACCACCTGTCAAAAGCCCCTAATTTCACCATGATACCACTTCTCAGTCCCATGGGTGGAATTTTCCATAGTTACAAGAGGGCGGTCAAGGGCTGCGTCAGGACATACGTCAGAAAGGGTAAAACTTCTGCATTCAAGCATATATAACAGCTGCACCCAGGGTGTGACATCGAATTCTCTTCAAACCAGCACCCAGGTGCCGTGTGAGGGTTCCCGACTGATCAATCGTTCTCCTGACTGGGCCCAGAGCTCCTATTGCCAAGGTGATAATGCTCCTACTTAATAATTCTGCCTATTGACTTTGTCAGTCTATCTGACTTAATAATTTTGCCTATTGGCTTTGTCAGATTTTGCCTATTGACTTTGTCAGTCTATCTGACTTAATAATTTTGCCTATTGGCTTTGTCAGATTTTGCCTATTGACTTTGTCAGTCTATCTGACTTAATAATTTTGCCTATTGACTGTGTCAGACTATCTGACTCAATAATTCTGCCTTTTGGCTTTGACAGATTATTTACTTCAGGTCATCTGTACCCAAGCAATTGCATTTATTTCAGTTTAAATGTGTAGACTTGAATATTGTTATTTTATCTCAACAAGAAGTTTGTCCTCTGAATGCTATCATTTGTATCACTCTTGAATTCAGGGCTGCCCCTTGATCGGCTGCTCATGGATTAATTTATAGATATACATTTCTGTTTGAATTGAACCAATTGATCTCTAACATTGTTGATGCAGTCATTTCTGATCTTACCCATATGTTGATGGGCAACACTTAAATTGAAGTATTTTCTTTTATGCTTTTGAATTGTTTAATAAACTATGATATTTTAACACATGGTTCTTTCTTGCCAAGTGCCAAGAAGAGTGTGAAAGAGACTCTGAGAGGAGAGAGGTAAACAGAAGAGTGTGGCCAACCACAAACGTTCCCTCTAACACTACACAAACACCACTGCACTACCCTAAACCCCCCTACACTATACAAACACCACTGCACTACTCTAAACCCTAAAACACTACCCCCAGCACAACCCCCTCACAACACAAACACCACTGCACTACCCTAAACCCTAAATCTACCCCCAGCATGACCCCCTACACTACCCAAACACCACTGCCATACCCTAAACCCTAAAACACTACCCCCAGCATGAACCACTACACTACCCAAACACCACTGCACTACCCTAAACCCTAAAACACTACCCCCAGCACTAACCCCTACACTACACAAACACCACTGCACTACCCTAAACCCTAAAACACTACCCCAGCACTACCCCCTACACTACCCAAACACCACTGCACTAACATAAACCCTAAAACACTACCCCAGCACAACCCCCTACACTACACAAACACCACTGCACTACCCTAAACCCTAAATCTACCCCCAGCATGACCCCCTACACTACCCAAACACCACTGCACTACCCTTAACCATAAAACACTACCCCTAGCATGACCCCCTACACTACACAAACACCACTGCACTACCCTAAACCCTAAAACACTACCACCAGCATGATCCCCTACACTACTCAAACACCACTGCACTACCCTAAACCCTAAAACACTACCCCAGCACAACCCCCTACACTACCCATACACCACTGCACTACCCTAAACCTTAAAACACTACCTCAGCACGACCCCCTACACTACTGCACTACCCTAAACCCTAAAACACTACCCCCAGCACGACACCCTACTCTACCCAAACACCACTGCACTACCCTAAACCCTAAAACACTACCCCCAGCACGACCCCCTACACCACCCAAACACCACTGCACTACCCTAAACCCTAGAAAAGAAACCCCCACCCTATGCCCAACTCCCCTTACCTCTCACTCCTCGTGGTTCCTCTCTCCTCGTGGTTCCTGCTTCACGTCGTCTCTGAGGGGCGGTGCACGTCGTTGTGAGGAAACGGAACAGCCTCTGTTTCCTTACAACGACGTGGATCATCTACATGTTTTTAGAACGCATGGTCATTTACCATACATACCTTTACAACAAAATTCGTTGTAAAGGCATGCGTGGTAAATGACCATGCGTTCTAAAAATGCGTAGTAATGACTTTGCGATGTACAACGCATGCGTGGTAATGCATGCGTTGTAATGGTATCGCGAAGTAAAAAAGTCGTTGTAACGGCTGCTTACCGATCGAAGCTGGCCCCTTGTTCTTCAGTGAGACGTTTATTTGATTAATTAGGAGGAAGGAATGTGGTTTTTGTACCGAAAAGTGCATTCCCGGCTGTTGTATTGTGAAAGTGTCCGCGTGGCCTGGTTTTACTTCCGGTGAGAGAGTGAAAGAGTCTGTTTGGATCTAAAGGAGTTCTGTTGTTGGACGGGGCAGGCGCGAAACGTCATCAGAAAACATAGCTAATGGAAAGCGTCCTCCCTGAAGTGTGGAGCAGTGCCATGAGAGGTCAACGAGTGTGCATCCCACCGCAGTATGACCGTACCGCGTGACCCATGTGCCGCCTCCAGGTAAGGGAGGCAGAAGCGGCATCGCAGGTCCTCTTGAAGACCGTTGTAGCACTAATTCTACATTTTGGTACTAGGGCATTTTAACTTCGTTGTTCCTGCCAGATACAAAGAGAAGATCCTGTGTTATTCAGTGCCCTCGTTACCTTTTTTGTGGGTTGTGGTGCTTGTCACTTCGCTGCCCCGCCGGTGCACATGACTGGGCACCCTACCTGCCATCTGCCGGTCCTCTGCCCTCTGATCACTGGTTTTGGTTTCTGGAGTGGCAACATAAACAGTTGCTCCCAAAGGACTAGCCTGAACACTTAGGTGAATATCCCCTGCACCAGCATTCCACGGAAATTCTTTCCTAGCTCTCCCACGTCAACGAGGACGTCATAATAGCACGGTTCCGCTTGCGACACCGTATGACGTCATCGGAGCCATAAGAGGACCTCGTCGGCGTGCTGACGTCAGTTCCACCCATTTTTTCCGTGCCACCGAGGCAAACAGGCGGACCGAGACATTTTCACATGTATACATAGTATAATAAATATATATATATTCACTGAAAAAACCATAGGTTTCAGGCACGTTATAGTTAGAAATGAGCATTTAAAAAACCTTAGAAATTCACTGAAAAAACCATAGGTTTCAGGCACGTTATAGTTAGAAATGAGCATTTAAAAAACCTTAGAAATTCACTGAAAAAACCATAGGTTTCAGGCACGTTATAGTTAGAAATTAGCATTTAAAAAACCTTAGAAATTCACTAAAAAAACCATAGGTTTCAGGGGCGTTATAGTTAGTTGGACATTTCACTCGTACAAAACCATAGAAATTCCCCCGTTATAGTTAGTTCAGCTAACTATAACTCGCGCGCCCGCAATGCACTGCTGATGACGTCACATATTACATCACTCATGACATGGTCAGTGACATCACTCATGACATCACTGATGACATCTCAAATGACATCACTGATGACATCACTGATGACATCATCCTTGTGATAGAGTGGCAGACCTCCTCTCACCCTAATATAACCTTTGATACACACACTCAAAAATACAAACTGACATTTTCAAAACAATGGACATACCAATACCAGTTACAACACACCTATTCAGTAATTCCAAGATCTACACACACATCCACTCATTCACCAACAGTCCCTATACAGTCACTCATACATGTACTCACTCATCATATGTACTCATACACCTATACATCCTGTTACACACCGCCACTCATCCTTAGAGTTACTCACACACATAGTCACACATGCAAACAAAGTATCAAACATCCATTTACTTGCATATACAGTTATACACACACTACCACACTTACTTCTACAGAAACTTACACATACTTACTCTCTTAAACAATCACTTATAGAAACACCTACTTATTTGTACAGGAACTCTTCCAATCTCTCACTCTCACATATACTCACTTATATACACCAATACTCACATATACTAGTTTAAAACATATGTAGTTACTCATAAAGACACTATTGAGACAGTCATTCACTCACTAACACACCCATACACACACTCATCCACCTATACAGTCCTGCACACATGCTGTCTTCAACACATACAAACAGTGAGTCACTCATTCATGCATCTATGCACTAAGTAATACCCCCCACCGAACCATACAGACACTCATACTGATTCTCAAAAACCAACTAATAACCCATATAGACACTCATGTAGCTACTCACCAACCCATGCAGCCACTTATACACAAAGTGAGAGACTGATACAGATATTTTCATATTTAAACATTACTCACTAACCCATGTATTCACTAAGATACACTTAATCAGTCAGTTATACAATCAATTTTACAAAAAAAATCATCCATTTAGGCACTTATATACTCATTTATTCTTCCATCGACCTTGAGATATACATATATAAAACATATTTAATTTTCAGAAAAACCCACATTCACTGGATGATGTCATCAGTGATGTCATCAGTGATGTCATTTGAGATGTCATCAGTGATGTCATGAGTGATGTCACTGACCATGTCATGAGTGATGTAATATGTGACGTCATCAGCAGTGCATTGCGGGCGCGCGAGTTATAGTTTGCTGAACTAACTATAACGGGGGAATTTCTATGGTTTTGTACGAGTAAAATGTCCAACTAACTATAACGCCCCTGAAACCTATGGTTTTTTAGTGAATTTCTAAGGTTTTTTAAATGCTGATTTCTAACTATAACGTGCCTAAAACCTATGGTTTTTTCAGTGAATTTCTAAGGTTTTTTAAATGCTCATTTCTAACTATAACGTGCCTGAAACCTATGGTTTTTCAGTGAATATATATATATATATAGATATATATATATATATATATTCACTAAAAAAACAAAGGTTACTGGGACGTTATAGTTAGGGTCATATTTTACTCATACAAAACCGGAGAAATTTAGCCGTTATAGTTAGCTGAGTTAACTATGACTCACGCCCCCGCAATGCACTGCTTATGACCTCAAATATTACATCACTCATGACATGGTCAGTGACATCACTGATGACATCTCAAATTACATCACTGTTGACATTAGTGATGACATCATCCAGTGACTATGAGTGTTTTTTAAAAGTTTATGAGCGTTAAATATACATACCAAGGTGTATTGGTGAATCAGGTGGTGTATGAGTGATTGTATGGATGACTCAGTGGGTACGTGACTGACTGTATAAGTGAGTGATTAGGTGTCTTAGTGAATGTATGGATGAGTGACTGGTTGTGTGAATGCATCTGTCTGTCAGTTGATGTCTAAGTGGGTGTATGAGTGTGTTAGTGGGTACGTGAATGGCTATATGGGTGATTGATTGGATGACTATCTCCATGGTTGTCTGGGTGTCTGCGTTTGTGGGTGAGGAGGTGTGTGACTGCCTGTATGGATGAGTGAGTGGGTAAGTCAGCACCTGTATGGGGTAGTGAGTTTGTGTGTGAGAAGCTATATAGGTGAGTGAGTGTCTGTATGGCTGTGTCAGTGATTGAGTGCATGTGTCAGCATGGGTGAGTAACTGAGTATGTGAAAGGCAGTATACGTGAGTGATGGGGTATATGACTGACTGTATGCATGAGTGAGTAAATGTGAGAGTGGCAATATGGATGAGTGCATGCTTCTGTCAGTGATTGTATAGCAGAGTGAGTATGTGTTACTATTTGCATGAGTAAGTAAGTGGGTTTGTGTGTAACTGTTTGGGTGAGTAAGTGGCTGTGTGATTGACTGTATGGGTGAGTGTCTAGGTGTGTCAGTAGTTCTATGGGTGACTCACTCAGTGTGTGCCTGTATGGGTGTATGAGTGGATATGTCAATGGCTGTATTAGTAAGTGAGTGGGTCTATGAGTGGCAGTATGGGTGAGCAAGTGGATGAGTGTGTAGATCAATGAATCAGTGAGTGGGTGTGTAAGTACTGGTATGACTCTGTGAATGGGTTTGTGAATGTGTGGAAGTAGCAGTGGGTGTATAAGAGATTCTATAGGGGTGTGAGTGGGTACGTCAGAGATGCTGTGGATGATGTAATCACTGATGTCATCAGTGATGTCATTTGAGATGTCATCAGTGATGTCACTGACCATGTCATGCGTGATGTAATATGTGAGGTCAAAAGCAGTGCATTGCGGGGGCGCGAGTTATAGTTAACTCAGCTAACAATATCGGCTGAATTTCTCTGGTTTTTTATGAGTAAAGTCTGACCCTAACTATAACGTTCCTGTAACCTTTGTACCCCTGCTATTACCTCCAGTAAGTCCCACACAGCCGGATTGCTGAGTTCTGATAACAGGTCACACCCACTTTTTCCTACACTCTGCAAACACAACTCCTGGTGCGCTCTTGGTTGGGGGATGAAGTCCCCTTTGCTGCTGAGGGTCTTTAGGGGCCAACTAGCCCACCTGTTACCTCCAGTAAGCCCCACACAGTGTGATTTCTGAGAGTTGGTTGCAGGCCACACCCCTTTCTCCACCACTCTGCACATGCGCCTCCTGGTGAACTACTATTTGCAGTATAAAGTCCCCTTCCCTCTTGAGGGTCCCTTGGGGCCAACTAGCCTTCCTGTTACTGCCAGTAAGCCTCACACAGCTGCATTGCTGAGAGATGGTCAGAGGCCAAGCCCCCTTTCTCCACCAGTCTGCAAACGCAATTCTTGGCACACTGCTGCTTGGGGGATGAAGTACACTTTAGTCCTGAGGTCATCAGGACACAAGGGGACCTCATCGCCCCACCAGCAGTGCGCCAAGAGGCGCGTCTGCAGAGTGGTCTAAAAAGGGGTGTGGCCTCCTCACCACCTCTCAGCAATCCCACTATGTGGGGCTTACTGAGGTAACAGGTGGGCTAATTGGCCCCTAAGGACCCTCAGCAGCGAAAGGGACTTCATCCCCCAACCAAGAGCGTGCCAGGAGGCGCGTTTGTAGAGTGGTGGAGAAAGGGGGCCTCCGGCAAGTTGCCGGCTTCCTTTTTTGGGATTTTAGGAAGGGGGCTGTGTGGCCCCCCTTCACTTTCACTCTTCTGGGCCCTGGGGATCCCCTCCCCGGGGCCTGAGCCATTTTTTTCATTTTGTTACATTAAAAAGGGAGGGGGCCACGCCGCCCCCCACCCGAGGCTGATTTTGGCCCCGGAGCTAGGCCTATGTTTATATTTTTTATGAAAAAGGGGATGGGGCTTTGCGGCCCCCCTT
Organism: Calotriton arnoldi; assembly: GCA_963921515.1. NCBI lineage: Eukaryota > Metazoa > Chordata > Amphibia > Caudata > Salamandridae > Calotriton > Calotriton arnoldi. The sequence continues at coordinate 1,051,784 of CAWUFW010000379.1, forward strand.
TCCAGGCCGATTTTGGCCCCGGAGACCCCATCCCCCGAGGCCCGGCCATTTTTTTTAAATTTTTATTTTTAAGAGAAGGGGGCCAAGCGGCCCCCCTCCCCCAGGCCATTTTCGGCCCCGGGGTCCCCATCCCCCGGGGCCAAGCCATTTCTTTAAAAGAAATCTACTTTATTTTGAGAGAGGCAGGCCACGCAGACCCGCTCCCAAGGCCGATTTCAGCCCCAGGGACCCCATACCATCCCTCGGGACTGGGCCCCCGCATCACTATTTTTATTAGCCCCCAGGACCTGACCCACCCAGGGGCCTAAAGGAAACGAAGCGCGGCAGTCCGCGCTTCTTTTTTTTCTCCAAATTTTCAGCTGGATTCGTGGATCCACAGCGAATCTGCCGATTTGTTTTTTAAAAAAATGCTTTTTTTGGCCCTGCACAGTCCTAGGGGTTCAGGGTGTTTCTACCCTGCCTCCTTTTCTTGTTTTTTAACCTTTTTCTTGTGACTCAGTTTACCTGAGTCACAAGATGGCTGCCAACACTTCCTGGTTTGAAGTGTTGGCAGCCAATCAGATCTCAGGCACGAGATCGGGAGGGTTCGCAGATCCACCTTGGCCAGAGTTGTATATCTGAGAAATCTTTACATTTCTCAGGAACTACTGAACGTATTCACACCATTTAACAAAAAGAGTGCTTTCTGAACCAAGAGCTACCTTTTTGCCACATTTGGTGCAATTCCGTTCAGCAGTTCGGGCTGTAGCCGTGTCTAAAGTTTCCTATGGAAATGAAAATTAACATGGAGAAAAAATATTTTGAGACCCCCCCTTTTTCTCGGCCTCTGCTTGTCGAATCACCCCGAATCTTTCAACACAGCAGCTGAAGTGAATGGAGAAATAAAATTTCACGAAGTTCGTTAAACGACGCCAAAGATATTGGCAAATGGTAAAAAGGCTTTTCCTATAGAAACGAAGTCCTAACTATAACTACCTACTGGTGACTGCCAGTAGGTTTTATATATATATATATTCACTGAAAAACCATAGGTTTCAGGCACGTTATAGTTAGAAATTAGCATTTAAAAAACCTTACAAATTCACTGAAAAAACCATAGGTTTTAGGGACAGTTATAGTTAGTTGGACATTGCACTCGTACAAAACCCGTGAAATTCCCCCGTTATAGTTAGTTCAGGTAACTATAACTCGCGCCCCGCAATGCACTGCTGATGACGTCACATATTACATCACTCATGACATGGTCAGTGACATCACTGATGACATCACTGATGACATCTCAAATGACATCACTGATGACATCATCCAGTGACTGTGTGTTTCTGTAAAGTTTAAATATGTTTAATATATATAGGGAAAGGCGTATTGAAGAATGAGTGGGTGTATAAGTGTCTGAATGGAAGATTTAGTAGGTGCGTGACTAACTCTATAAGTGAGTGATTAAACGTATCTTACTGAATGCATGGGTTAGTGACTAAACTGGGTGAATGTCTGTATCTGTCTGTCTGTTGCTGTGTAAGTGGCTGCATGGGTTTGTGAATAGCTACATGAGTGTCTATATGAGTTATTGATTGGTTGTCTGAGTATCTGTATGGGTGCCTGAGTGTTTGTGTGGGTGGGGTGTGTGCGACTCTGTGCATAGATGTGTGAGTGGGTGATTCACTGGGTGGATGGTTTCAAGAGTGCATCTGTGATAGACTGTATGGGTGGGTAAGTGTGTGTAAGAGTGTGTTAGTGAGTGAATGTATGTCCCAGTGGTACATGTGTGAGTAACTACATATGTGAAAGGCAGTATATATGTGTGTTGGAGTATATAAATAGCTATAAGCGAGAGTGTGTGATTGTGAGAGTGACTGTATGGATGAGTGTGTGCTTGTATCAGAGATTGTATAAGAGCGTAAGAATGTGCTAGTATTTGTATGAGTAAGTGAGCTTGTGTGTGTATAACTGTATAGGTGAGTAAATGGGTGTGTGCTTAATTTTTTGCATAACTGACTAGGTGTGTGAGTACCTCTATGGATGAGTGGCGGTGTGTGAGTGTTTATATAGGTGTATGAGTGCATATAATAGTCCTGTACTGAGTGACTATAAGTATGAGTGACTGTATGGGTGAGTGAGTAGATGTGTGTGTGTAGACCTAAGAATCAGTGAGTGTGTATATAGTAATTGGTGTTGGAGTGTCTATGGTTTTGACAATGGCAGTCTGTAATTTACAGTGGGTGTATCAAAACTTATATTAGGGTGTGAGAAGATGCATCAAATTATCACATGGATGATGTCATCAGTGATGTCATTTGAGATGTCATCAGTGATGTCATCAGTGATGTCACTGACCATGTCATGAGTGATGTAATATGTGACGTCATCAGCAGTGCATTGTGGGGCGCGAGTTATAGTTACCTGAACTAACTATAACGGGGGAATTTCACGGGTTTTGTACGAGTGCAGTGTCCAACTAACTATAACTGTCCCTAAAACCTATGGTTTTTTCAGTGAATTTGTAAGGTTTTTTAAATGCTAATTTCTAACTATAACGTGCCTGAAACCTATGGTTTTTTGAGTGAATTTCAAACGTTTTTTAAATGCTAATTCCTAACTATAACATGTCTGAAACCTATGGTTTTTTTCAGTGAATTTCAAAGGTTTTGTAAATGACAATTTTTAAATGTATTAATTGTTATATTTATTTTTTTGGTACTGATTTACTACATTTTTTTAAACTATTTATTTTTAGATATTTTATTTTTTTAAATACATTGTAATTACATTATACATTACATTACAAAATATACTTTCTCAGAATGAATTACTTTAGTTTAAATACTTTGCAAATAGGCAAAAAACTTTTATGTACAGTAGTTACAGTTGTTGCAATGGGCAACACAATTTCAAACACAATGCAACATTGAGCTCAATGTGAATTTCAAGTTAAATGCAATTAGTTACTTTATGGATTACTTTTCTAACCACAGGACTGGATCCTAGATTCAGTCCTGGGACATCTCCTGTAAACAGTTGAGTAAAAGCGTTTTGGTTACAGTAGTGATTTTTAAGGAATATTATTGTATTTTAAAAGTTGACACTTAGAAACTTTTTCACATAGAATCACCAATGTTATCCTATGGGAGGAAATTCCCTTAGCAGGTAAGTAGTGTTATCGTTACTTTTTCTTACTCAGTGGTGGATCCTGGATCCAGCACTGGTGCATCTCCTGTAAACAGTTGAAAGAATGCGTTTAAGTCATACAGGCGATTTTTAAGGAACATTTGTAGTTTGTGAAAATCGACACTTTGAAACTTTTCTGCTGAAAACCAGACAATGGATTCCTATGGAAGGAAATACAAGTTACTGGTAAGTACGGTTAGAATTACTTTTCAGGGTCAGTGCTGGGCTAAAAGATGCAGCACTGGGTTCTCTCCTGATAACAGGTGAGTAAATCGGAATTCGTAGTTCGGCTGATTTTAGAGGAATATTATAAAGTTCCAAAACTCCACACACAGAAGAATTTCCAAGTGAAACCAGTCAATGTTAGCCTATGGAAGGAAATTCAAGTTACTGGTAAGTACGGTTAAAATTACTTTTCAGGATCAGTACTGGGCTCAAAGATGCAGCACTGAGGTCTCTCCTGATAACCGGTGAGTAAATCGGAATTCGTAGTTTGGCTGATTTTAGAGGAATATTTTTATGTTTCAAAATCGACACTTAGAAACTTTTTCAGCAAAAAGCAGGCAATGATATCCTATGGAAGGAAATTCAAGTTACTGGTAAGTACGGTTAAAATTACTTTTCAGGATCAGTACTGGGCTCAAAGATGCAGCACTGAGGTCTCTCCTGATAACAGGTGAGTAAATCGGAATTCGTAGTTCGGCTGATTTTAGAGGAATATTATAAAGTTCCAAAACTCCACACTTAGAAGAATTTCCAAGTGAAACCAGTCATTGTTAGCCTATGGAAGGAAATTCAAGTTACTGGTAAGTACGGTTAAAATTACTTTTCAGGATCAGTACTGGGCTCAAAGATGCAGCACTGAGGTCTCTCCTGATAACAGGTGAGTAAATCGGAATTCGTAGTTCGGCTGATTTTAGAGGAATATTTGCACAATGGTGAAGGAAGGGGGTGGGGCCTGAAGTGAAATGTCTGCAAACACGCCCTGTGGCGCGTTTTAAGTTGGAGAATTAATACCTCCTCAATCCCGAGGGTCCCTAGGGGCCAACTGGCCCACCAGATACCTCCAGTATGCGCCAGAGAGCTGCGTTGCAGAGAGGTGTTCAGAGGCCATGCCCCTTTTTACAACACTCTGCAACGCAGCTCCGTGGCGCTTACTGGAGGTACCTGGTGGGCTAGTTGGCCCCCAGGGACCCTCAGGATTGAAGAGGATTTAATTCCCCATCTTAAAACACGCCACGGGGCCTGTTTGCACACATGTCACCTGAAGCCACGCCCCCTCCCTTCACCACTGTGCAAACGAGCCCCATGGCGCATTTTAAGTTGGGGGATTAAGTCCCCTTGAATACTGAGGGTCCCTGGAGTCCAACTAGCCCACCATGTACCTCCAAAAGCGCCACAGAGCTGCGTTGCAGAGAGGTGTAAAAGGGGCGTGGCCTCTGTACACCTCTCTGCAACGCAGCCCCTGGCGCATACCCGAGGTTCCTGGTGGGCTAGTTGGCCCCCAGGGACCCCCAGTATTCAAGGGCAATTACTTCCCTTCTTAAAACGCGCCAGGGGCGCGTTTGCAGACTGCTGCAGGGAGGGGGTGGGGCCTCCGGCACGATGCCGGTCTTTTTTTTTTGTGTGTGCTTTTTTCTGCCCAGGGGGTCCTTGTGGGACCCCCTGAGCAGACCTAGGGGGTCAGGGTGTTTCTACCCTGCCCCCTTTGTGCGTTTTGCGCACTTGTTTCTTGTGGTTTTTTTTTTTAATCGGTGGGATCCCTAAGCGCATCCCGTCGATTTAAAAAAAAAAAAATATGCTTTTTTCTGCCCAGGGGGTCCTTGTGGGACCCCCTGAGCAGACCTAGGGTGTCAGGGTGTTTCTACCCTGCCCCCTCTGTGCGTTTTGCGCACTTGTTTCTTGTGCTTTTTTTTTTAATCGGCGGGATCCGCGCACCCTAAGCGCATCCCGCCGTTTAAAAAAAAAAATGCTTTTCTGCCCAGGGGGTCCTTGTGGAACCCCTGAGCAGACCTAGGGGTCAGGGTGTTTCTACCCTGCCCCCTTTGCGCTTTGCGCACTTGTTTCTGTCCCTCGGTTCTACCGAGGGACAAAATGGCTGCCAACACTTCCTGATTTGGAGTGTGACAGCCACTTGACAGCCAATTAGCATGCAGCTCGTGATCGGGAGGGTACGCGGACCCTACTCGGCCATAGATATATATGTGACTTTACTTTTGATTTTCTCAGGAACTACTGAACGGATTTACACCATTTAAGCAAAAGGCACGACACTGAACCAAGGGCTACCTTTTTGCCAAATTTGGTGTAATTCCGTTCAGCAGTTCGGGCTGTAGCCGCGATGAACGGTTCCTATGTAAAAATGAATGGGGAAAACGCGTTTTGGGACGCCCCTTTTTTCTCGGCCCCCGCTTGACGAATCACCCCGAGACTTTCAGGATAGGAGCGGACCGGAGCGCCCCAACAAGTTGGAAGCTTTCGCGAAGATTCGTCAACCGGTGCCAACGTTATTTCAAATAGAATGTTGTGGATTTCCTATGGAAAATAGGTCCTAACAATAATTATCTACTGGCGACCGCCAGTAGATTATATATATATATATATATATATATATATATATATATATATATATATACATACATATATACATATATACATATATATATATTATCTACTGGCGGTCGCCAGTAGATAGTTATAGTTAGGAACTATTTTCCATAGGAAATCCGCAACATTCTATTTGAAATAACTTTGGCGCCGGTTGACGAATCTTCGCGAAAGTTTCAAAACTCGTGGGGCGCTCCGGTCCGCTCCTATCCTGAAAGTCTCGGGATGATTCGTCAAGTGGGGCCGAGAAAAAGGGGGTCCCAAAACGTGTTTTCCCCATGCAATTTTCCATAGGAACCTTTCATCGCAGCTACAGCCCGAACTGCTGAACGGAATTACACCAAATTTGGCAAAAAGGTAGCCCTTGGTTCAGAGTCGTGCCTTTTGGTTAAATGGTGTAAATCCGTTCAGTAGTTCCTGAGAAATTTGAAAAAGAAAACACATATATATCTGGGCAGAGCCTAACCACACATGTCATCGTGAGATCTGATTGGCTGTCAGCACTTCATCCTGGAATTGCTGGCAGCCATCTTGGGACCAATATAAATGATAGTACCCCATTGAAATGCATTGTAGTGAATCGAAGATTTTGAGGGTTACCAAAAGGAGAACTATAAAGGGTGATAACAGACTTTAGTTACATTAGAATTCATTTGTTGATGGTACCATACTAATTTCAGGAATTGTGGTGTGTTCTAAGGTGCTTTTACCCTGTGAAAAACCTTCTGCTGGGATATCATGAATCATGTTTGAGAGAAAACTATTTTCACATGCTTGTCCCATACAGTTTTGGAAGGTGCTCCAGAAGCTAAAATGAGAGCATATTTTCTGTAAATTAACATTATCTTTCTCAGTCATGTGAGAATGAAGTCTGACATTCTCAGTAAAACATGTACATCCAACAAGGGCAGAGACTGTCAGTTGATTCCTTTGTGTTCTACTGCAGCTTCCCAGAGTGTTCTAAAGAACAACTAGAGTGCTAACAGCCTTACTTATGCCAAACGTATGGCACACCTGAAGCCATCTTGATTGGAATAAACTGGTAACACTTAAAACATTTAATTTAAAAAGGAACAAAATGAGGGGGTTCATTTTGCCATAGAAATTATGGTTAGTGCTGTAGAAAGAAAATTAGGACATGTTTTAAGTGAGATCTCAAATATCTTCCTGTTATATTTCAACAGGAGCAGCCTGTCAGTTGATACCTTTGTGTTCTACTGCAGCTTCCCAGAGTGTTCTAAAGAACAACTAGAGTGCTAACAGACTTACTTATGACAAAAGTATGGCACACCTGAAGCCATCTTGATTGGAATAAACTGGTAACACTTAAAACATTTAATTTAAAAAGGAACAAAATGATGGGGTTCATTTTGTCATAGAAATTATGGTTAGTGCTGTAGAAAGAAAAATTAGGACATGTTTCAAGTGTGATCTCAAATATCTTCCTGTTATATTTCAACAGGAGCAGCCTGTCAGTTGATGCCTTTGTGTTCTACTGCAGCTTCCCAGAGTGTTCTAAAGAACAACTAGAGCGCTAACAGTCTTACTTATGACAAAATTATGGCACAACTGAAGCCATCTTGATTGGAATAAACTGGTAACTCTTAAAATATTTAATTTAAAAAGGAACAAAATGAGGGGGTTCATTTTGTCATAGAAATTATGGTTAGTGCTGTAGAAAGAAAAATTAGGACATGTTTTAAGTGAGATCTCAACTATCTTCCTGTTATATTTCAACAGGAGCAGCCTGTCAGTTGATGCCTTTGTGTTCTACTGCAGCTTCCCAGAGTGTTCTAAAGAACAACTAGAGCGCTAACAGTCTTACTTATGACAAAAGTATGGCACACCTGAAGCCATCTTGATTGGAATAAACTGGTAACACTTAAAACATTTAATTTAAAAAGGAACAAAATGAGGGGGTTCATTTTGCCATAGAAATTATGGTTAGTGCTGCAGAAAGAAAATTTAGGGCATGTTTTAAGTGAGATCTCAAATCCTCTTCTATTTCATTAGAAAATTCTGACATGCAGACTGAAACAATCACTTTCAATACCAGCAGTATTCCCTGGTGAGCAGTAGCTTTACTACAGTGATCAAATGAACAACTAGAGTGCTAACATTCTGAATTTATGGCAAATGTGTGACACATCTAAATGCCTTCTTGATGGAATCAAAGTAAAAAACTGAAAGCATTTCCTACTGAGGAGACTGCAGTAAATGACAAAATTAGGAAACTTCATAACAAATAAGTCTCCCAAGATGGCCACCAGAGAAAAAAGAGCCCAAATGTAGCACAAATATCACCCAGATGTAGCCCACATATAGCCCAATGACAGAAGTGTGCAAAACACTTTTTATTTTTAGTTTTTCTGCAGTTTTATATAGTGCAAACTGGTCAGGTATTGGAGCGTTACATCTTACTTGGACCCCTTATTGCGTATTTTGCACGAAGTACATGAGATTGATCTTGCGAAACATTGAACTTTACGATTCTGTTAACCTGAAGTTGCTCTGAACCGGGCTTTGTAACACCCGTTTTTACCTACTGGTTTAATTAATTCTCACTGTATTGTATTAGGAAAGAGGATTTACTGTTTTTATGTACACTTTTATGATCTATGTTTCTAAATTAGATCAAATAAAGTTTAATGAATTCTACGGCAGGACGGAGGCGAGGATTATGCATATCTTTCCTCACTTTATTTGCATAGCAGTTCAAAGAAAACGTAACACAACAATCATTAAACAAAAGACTACACAACCCATGAACCATTAGGGGGGTAGTCTCCAAGGCAACTATAGTCCAATCATATCACAGTACATCGTATATAATATAGTGACGTCCCTTCCGCTACCTCTTTCTTCACTGCTCGTCAGTTAAGTGCATTCCTTACATTCTTGGCTTAATCTGACGTTGTTGCTGTTTGTACAGCGGTTTCTTGTGCACGTTATTAGCATTATTGCCTTGGTATTGTTTCATATTCCCTGCGCAGCAGGCTCTTGCCCGAGCGCGTTCTCCCCCTCGCAGTTTCTCCCGCTGTGTGCTCTGCGCGCGGTGAGATCCTGTCAGGCGCGTCTGGTCCGAGCGAGGCAGCTCCGTCGAGCGCTCCCGCTGGTCTTTACGTGCGTTTGGGAATCCGGTCACTCTTTTAGTGTCCGCTTGATTCCCGACCAACCCTCGCCTAATTTTGACACCGCTACGCGGTGATTTCCCCACACGGCCACGTTAGTGACCAGCGCCACCTGGTGGTGGTAATTGGTATTGCGCCTCAGTCTATTCTTATAACAGCTTCGGGGAAAGTCCAGCTGTTGGAGCACCGGCGAGGGGGCTGTCTTAAGGATTTTAAGGGCATTTGTTCTGTGCTCACACCCTCTGCTATCATGTCTTCTCCAGAAGACCATTTTTACTCCTCCTACCAGGAATGGCCCCCCAACTTCTCCCTCCAGCAGTGGACCAAGCCCTCTCTCTGGCTATTTCTAGGGCGCTGGCTCCTCTTAGGGATCAGGTTGATAAGCTGGCGAAAAGCATCCCTGGGGTGTTCAGTGACCCAGATCTGGTGGTGGCGGGTCCAAGTAGCTCCCAGATGGGGAATAAAAGGGCCGTTAAGCATAACGCGGGGCACTTGGATGGATTTGATAAACTTACGGAGACCTTCCTCAAGAGTGCGCGAACGCTAAAACATGCACCCTGCCGGGAGGAGGAGGGGCCCGGAGAAAATTGCGACACTGTCACCACTATTGTAGACCCCGACGGCGGGTTTCCCTTAGAGAGAGAGGGTGTATCGGAGGACGATTTCTCCTCTGATGAGGATAAGGACTAGGGGCATCCCTGGCGTCCAGAGTCCCACTCCTCTCAGTCCCCGGTTGGGGACAGGGTCCACTCGGACATGTTCGAGCCTACCCAAATTTACCATCCTAGGTCGGCTTAGTGGACACCTGACGCCAAAGTGGCAGAGTATGTGGTGGGGAAAATCCATCAACCCCTTGAAAGGGAGGTCAGGAATAGGATGAGGGGAGAATGCCCCAGGCCCTCACTGAAGGGGAAGGTGGCACACACGCCTGAAATTGATGAGAAACTATGTACCTTTTTCTCCAAGTATATGAGGGATCCCAAGTAAGGAATTGATAGGTCTTGGACGTGGTAGGGCCCTTGACCCAAATTATTCAATTGACAGAGCGTTCCAAAGAGTCAGGATCCCCTTTGTCCACGGATATTGTGGCTGGTTGGGCGCACTACCCTAAACCCTAAAACACTACCCCCTCCACTACCCAAACACCACTGCACTACCCGAAACCCTAAAACACTACCCCCAGCACGACTCCCTACACTACCCAAAGACCACTGCACTACCCTAAACCCTAAAACACTACCCCCAGCATGACTACCTACACTACCCAAACACCACTGCACTACACTAAACCCTAAATATACCCCCAGCATGACCTCCCACACTACACAAACACCACTGCACTACCCTAAACCCTAAAACACTACCCCCAGCACACCCCCCTACACTACCCAAACACCACTGCACTACCCTAAACCCTAAAACACTAACCCCAGCATGACCCCCTACACTACCCAAACACCACTGCACAACCCTATACCCTAAAACACGACCCCCTACACTACACAAACATGACTGCACTACCCTAAACCCTAAAACACTACCCACAGCATGACCCCCTTCACTACACAAACACCACTGCACTGCCCTAAACCCTAAAACACTACCCCAGCACTACCCCCTACACTACCCAAACACCACTGCACTAACATAAACCCTAAAACACTACCCCCAGCACAACCCCTACACTACACAAACACCACTGCACTACCCTAAACCCTAAAACACTACCCCCAGCACGACTCCCTACACTACCCAAACACCACTGCACTACCCTTAACCCTAAATCTATTCCCAGCACGACCCCCTACACTACCCAAACACCACTGTACTACCCTAAACCATAAAACACTACCCCCAGCATGACCCCCTACACTACACAAACACCACTGCACTACCCTAAACCCTAAAACACTACCACCAGCATGACCCCCTACACTACACAAACACCACTGCACTACCCTAAACCCTAAAACACTACCCCAGCACAACCCCCTACACTACCCATACACCACTGCACTACCCTAAACCCTAAAACACTACCCCAGCACAACCCCCTACACTACTGCACTACCCTAAACCCTAAACCACTACCCCAGCACGACCCCCTACACTACCCAAACACCACTGCACTACCCTAAACCCTAAAACACTACCCCAGCACGACCCCCTACACCACCCAAACACCACTGTACTACCCTAAACCCTAGAAAAGAAACCCTCACCCCATGCCCAATCCCCCTTACCTCTCACTCCTCATGGTTCCTCTCTCCTCATGGTTCCTGCTTCACGTCATCTCTGAGGGGCGGTACACGTCGTTGTGAGGAAACTGAACAGCCTCTGTTTCCTTACAACGACATGGATCGTCTACATGTTTTTTAGAACGCATGGTCATTTACCATACATACCTTTACAACAAAATTCGTTGTAAAGGCATGCGTGGTAAATGACCATGCGTTCTAAAAATGCGTAATAATGACTTTGTGATGTACAACGCATGCGTGGTAATTCATGCGTTGTAATGGTATCGCAAAGTAAAAAAGTAGTTGTAACGGCTGTTTACCGATCGAAGCTGGCCCCTGTTCTTCAGTGAGACATTTATTTGATTAATTAGGAGGAAGGAATGTGGTTTTTTTACCGAAAAGTGCATTCCCAGCTGTTGTATTGTGAAAGTGTCCGCGTGGCCTGGTTTCACTTCCGGTGAGAAAGTGGAAGAGTCTGTTTGGATCTAAAGGAGTTCTGTTGTTGGACGGGGCCGGCGCGACATGTCATCAGAAAACATAGCTAATGGAAAGCGTCCTCCCTGAAGTGTGGAGCAGTGCCATGAGAGGTCAACGAGTGTGCGTCCCACCGCAGTATGACCGTACCGCGTGACCCATGTGCCGCCTCCAGGGTATGGGAGGCAGAAGCGGCATCGCAGGTCCTCTTGAAGACCGTTGTAGCACTAATTCTACATTTTGGTACTAGGGCATTTTAACTTCGTTGTTCCTGCCAGATACAAAGAGAAGATCCTGTGTTATTCAGTGCCCTCGTTACCTTTTTTGTGGGTTGTGGTGCTTGTCACTTCGCTGCCCCGCCGGTGCACACGACTGGGCACCCCACCTCGTGTGCCATCTGCAGGGCCTCTGCCCTCGGATCACTGGTTTCGGTTTCTGGAGTGGCAACATAAACAGTTGCTCCCAAAGGACTAGCCTGAACTCTTAGGTGAATATCCCCTGCACCAGCATTCCACGGAAATTCTTTCCTAGCTCTCCCACGTCAACGAGCACGGCTCCGCTCGCGACACCGTATGACGTCATCGGAGCCATAAGAGGACCTCGTCGGCGTGCTGACGTCAGTTCCACCCATTTTTTCAGTGCCACCGAGGCAAACAGGGGACCGAGACATTTTCACATGTATACATAGTATAATAAATATATATATATATTCACTGAAAAAACCATAGGTTTCAGGCACGTTATAGTTAGAAATTAGCATTTAAAAAACCTTAGAAATTCACTGAAAAAAACATAGGTTTCAGGGGCGTTATAGTTAGTTGGACATTTCACTCGTACAAAACCATAGAAATTCCCCCGTTATAGTTACTTCAGCTAACTATAACTTGCGCGCCCGCAATGCACTGCTGATGACGTCACATATTACATCACTCATGACATGGTCAGTGACATCACTCATGACATCACTGATGACATCTCAAATGACATCACTGATGACATCACTGATGACATCATCCAGTGAATGTGTGTTTTTCTGAAAATTAAATATGTTTTATATATGTATATCTCAAGGTCGATGGAAGAATAAATGGGTATATAAGTGTCTAAATGGATGATTTTTTTGTAAAATTGATTGTATAACTGACTAAGTGTATCTTAGTGAATACATGGGTTAGTGAGTAATGTTTAAATATGAAAATATCTGTATCAGTCTCTCACTTTGTGTATAAGTGGCTGCATGGGTTGGTGAGTAGCTACATGAGTGTCTATATGGGTTATTAGTTGTTTTTTGAGTATCAGTATGAGTGTCTGAGTGTCTGTATGGTTCGGTGGGGGGTATTACTTAGTGCATAGATGCATGAATGAGTGACTCACTGTTTGTATGTGTTGAAGACAGCATGTGTGCAGGACTGTATAGGTGGATGAGTATGTGTATGGGTGTGTTAGTGAGTGAATGACTGTCTCAATAGTGTCTTTATGAGTAACTACATATGTTTTAAACTAGTATATGTGAGTATTGGTGTATATAAGTGAGTATATGTGAGAGTGAGAGATTGGAAGAGTTCCTGTACAAATAAGTAGGTGTTTCTATAAGTGATTGTTTAAGAGAGTAAGTATGTGTAAGTTTCTGTAGAAGTAAGTGTGATAGTGTGTGTATAACTGTATATGCAAGTAAATGGATGTTTGATACTTTGTTTGCATGTGTGACTATGTGTGTGAGTAACTCTATGGATGAGTGGCGGTGTGTAACAGGATGTATAGGTGTATGAGTACATATGGTGAGTGAGTACATGTATGAGTGACTGTATAGGGAATGTTGGTGAATGAGTGGATGTGTGTGTATATCTTGGAATTACTGAATAGGTGTGTTGTAACTGGTATTGGTATGTCCATTGCTTTGAAAATGTTAGTTTGTATTTTTGAGTGTGTGTATCAAAGGTTATATTAGGGTGAGAGGAGGTCTGCCACTCTATCACAAGGATGATGTCATCATTGATGTCATCAGTGATGTCATTTGAGATGTCATCAGTGATGTCATGAGTGATGTCACTGACCATGTCATGAGTGATGTAATATGTGATGTCATCAGCAGTGCATTGCGGGCGCGCGAGTTATAATTAGCTGAAGTAACTATAACGGGGGAATTTCTATGGTTTTGTACGAGTGAAATGTCCAACTAACTATAACGCCCCTGAAACCTATGGTTTTTTCAGTGAATTTCTAAGGTTTTTAAATGCTAATTTCTAACTATAACGTGCCTGAAACCTATGGTTTTTTCAGTGAATATATATATATATATATACATATATATATATATATTCACTGAAAAAACCATAGGTTTCAGACACGTTATAGTTACAAATTAGCATTTAAAAACACTTTGAAATTCACTGAAAAAACCATAGGTTTCAGACACGTTATAGTCTCAAATGACATCACTGATGACATCATCCACGTGATAATCTGATGCACCTCCTCACACCCTAATATAACCTTTGATACACCCACTCTAAATTACAGACTGCCATTCGCAAAACCATAGACTCTCCAACACCAATAACTACATACCCACTCACTGATTACATTATACATTACATTACAAAAAAATACTTTCTCAGAATGAATTACTTTAGTTTAAATACTTTGCAGATAGGCAATAGACTTTTAAGTACAGTAGTTACAGTTGTTGCAATGGGCAACACATTTTCAAACACAATGCAACATTCAGCTCAATGTGAATTTCTAGTTAAATGCAATTAGTTACTTTATGGATTACTTTTGTAACCACAGGACTGGATCCTAGATTCAGTCCTGGTACATCTCCTGTAAACAGTTGAGTAAAAGCGTTTTGGTTACAGTCGTGATTTTTAAGGAATATTATTGTATTTTAAAAGTTGACACTTTGAAACTTTTTCTCATAGAATCACCAATGTTATCCTAAGGAAGGAAATTCACTTAGCAGGTAAAAACTGTTATCGTTACTTTTTCTTACTCAGTGTTGGATCCTGGATCCAGCACTGGTGCATCTCCTGTAAACAGTTGAAAGAATGCGTTTAAGTCATACAGGCGATTTTTAAGGAATATTTGTAGTTTGTGAAAAACAACACTTTGAAACTTTTTGCTGAAAACCAGTCAATGTTAGCCTATGAAGGAAATTCAAGTTACCGGTAAGTACGGTTAAAATTACTTTTGAGGATCAGTACTGGGCTGAAACATGCAGCACTGAGGTCTCTCCTGATAACAGGTGAGTAAATCGGAATTCGTATTTCGGCTGATTTTAGAGGAATATTTTAAAGTTCCAAAACTCCACACTTAGAAGAATTTCCAAGTGAAACCAGTCAATGTTAGCCTATGGAAGGAAATTCAAGTTACTGGTAAGTACGGTTAAAATTACTTTTCAGGACCAGTACTGGGCTGAAAGATGCAGCACTGAGGTCTCTCCTGATAACAGGTGAGTAAATCAGAATTCGGATTTCGGCTGATTTTAGAGGAATATTTGTATGTTTCAAAAATCAACACTTAGAAGAATTTCCAAGTGAAACCAGTCAATGTTAGCCTATGAAGGAAATTCAAGTTACCGGTAAGTACGGTTAAAATTACTTTTCAGGATCAGTACTGGGCTGAAAGATGCAGCACTGAGGTCTCTCCTGATAACAGGTGAGTAAATCGGAATTCGTATTTCGGCTGATTTTAGAGGAATATTTTAAAGTTCCAAAACTCCACACTTAGAAGAATTTCCAAGTGAAACCAGTCAATGTTAGCCTAAGAAGGAAATTCAAGTTACCGGTAAGTACGGTTAAAATTACTTTTCAGGATCAGTACTGGGCTGAAAGATGCAGCACTGAGGTCTCTCCTGATAACAGGTGAGTAAATCGGAATTCGTATTTCGGCTGATTTTAGAGGAATATTTTAAAGTTCCAAAACTCCACACTTAGAAGAATTTCCAAGTGAAACCAGTCAATGTTAGCCTATGAAGGAAATTCAAATTACCGGTAAGTACGGTTAAAATTACTTTTGAGGATCAGTACTGGGCTGAAAGATGCAGCACTGAGGTCTCTCCTGATAACAGGTGAGTAAATCGGAATTCGTATTTCGGCTGATTTTAGAGGAATATTTTAAAGTTCCAAAACTCCACACTTAGAAGAATTTCCAAGTGAAACCAGTCAATGTTAGCCTATGAAGGAAATTCAAGTTACCGGTAAGTACGGTTAAAATTACTTTTCAGGACCAGTACTGGGCTGAAAGATACAGCACTGAGGTCTCTCCTTATAACAGGTGAGTAAATCGGAATTCCTATTTCGGCTGATTTTAGAGGAATATTTGCACAATGGTGAAGGGAGGGGCGGGGCCTGAGGTGACATCTTTGCAAACGCGCCCCGTGGCGCGTTTTAAGTTGGGGGATTAAGTTCCCTTGAATCCTGAGGGTCCCTAGGGGCCAACTAGACCACCAGGAACCTCCAATATGCGTCAGGGGGCTGCGTTGCAGAGACGTGTAGAGAGGCCATACCCCTTTTTACACCTCTCTGCAACGCAGCTCTGTGGCGCTTTCTGGATGTACCTGTTGGGCTAGTTGGCCCCCAGGGACCCTCAGGATTGAAGGGGATTTAATTCCCCATCTTAAAACGCGCCACGGGGCCTGTTTGCACCCATGTCACCTGAAGCCCCGCCCCCTCCCTTCACCACTGTGCAAACGCGCCCCGTGGCGCGTTTTAAGTTGGGGGATTAAGTCCCCTTGAATCCTGAGGGTCCCCGGAGTCCAACTAGCCCACCATATACCTCCAAAAGCGCCACAGAGCTGCGTTGCAGAGAGGTGTAAAAGGGTGTGGCCTCTCTACACCTCTCTGCAACGCAGCCCCTGGCGCATACTGGAGGTTCCAGGTGGGCTAGTTGGCCCCCAGGGACCCCCAGTATTCAAGGGGAATTCGTTCCCCCTCTGCAAACGCGCCAGGGGGCGCGTTTGCAGAGTGGTGAAGGAAGGGGGCGGGGCCTGCGGGCCGATCGTTTAAAAAAAAAAAAAAAAAATTTGTCCCCTGAAGGGGGGCTGTGTGGCCCCCCTTCCTTTTTCCTGTTTTTATGCCCTGGGGACCCCATCCCCCAGGGCCTTACCCCTTTTTAAATTTGTAATTTAAAAAAAAAACGGGAAGAGGGCCGCGTGGCCCCCTTTCCCTGGGCCTGTATTGGCCCCGGGGACCCCATCCCCGGGGCATGGCCTCGTTTTTATTTATATTCTTTGGAGGGGGCTGCGTGGCCCCCTCCTCTGGCCATTTAAGGCCCCGGGGACCCCATCCCCCGGGGCCGGCCATTCCGTTTTTTTTTTGTTTTTTTTTTTTTGGGGAGGGGGGCCGCGTGGCCCCCCTCCCGAGCCACTACTTGCCCCGGTGACCCCATCCCCGGGGCCTGGCCTCTCGTTGGGGACTGTGGGGGGTCCCCAATCCCCCACAGTCCCGCCGGCTCCCCGCGTCCCTAGGGTGCCGGCATTGCTTTTACACATGGGGAGCAGCTAACATGCTGCTCCCCATGTGTAAAGCAATCGGCTTTGGATATTGGAAGAGAGAGCAGGTTTCCTGCTCTCTCTTCCAATATCCAAAGCAGTTTGCAATGACAGGACGGGAGCCGCGAGGCTCCCGTCCTGTCATTGCAAACAGCAGTGTCCCGGGGGTAGGCACCCGGGACACTGCAGGAGCCGGCCCTGGGGGGTGGTGGTCCCCAGGGCCATCAAGGGCTCCAGGAGGGGGCCGCGCGGCCCCCTCCCATTCAGTACACAGCCCGGGGAGGTGGTGGTCCCCGGGGCTCTGGGGGTCCGTAACGGACCCCCATATTAAAATGTTTAGTGCCCCGGGAGGTGGTGGTCCCGGGGCGTGTGGGGGCTGGAGCCCCCCACACAGGTCTAATAATTTTTTTAAAAAAGCCCCGGGGAGGTGGTGGTCCCCGGGGCTGCGGAAGGCTCAGAGCCCTCCCGCACCATTCTTAAAAGCCCGGGGAGTGGCGGTCCCCAGGGCTTGGGGGGCCCTTGGAGGCCCCCACACATTAAGTTATCCCCCACCATGCCCCCGGGACTTGGGCCACCCGAGGGCCAGTTAGCTGTCGAGCGCGCGAGACCGCGCTTCGATTTTTTTTCGGCAGGATTCGCGCACCCTGAGCGCATCCTGCCGATTTTTAAAAAAATTTTTTTTTTTTGCCCAGGGGGTCCTTGTGGGACCCCCTGAGCAAACCTAGGGGGTCAGGGTGTTTCTACCCTCCCCCCTTTGTGCGCTTTGCGCACTTGTTTCTGTCCCTCGGTTCTACCAAGGGACAAAATGGCTGCCAACATTTCCTGAATTGGAATGTTGACAGCCAGCTGACAGCCAATTAACATGCAGCTCGTGATCGGGACGGTGCGCGCAGGGTGCGCTCAGGGTGCGCGAATCCTCCGTGCCCATAGATATATATGTACTTTTACTTTTTGATTTTCTCAGCAACTACTGAACGGATTTACACCATTTAACAAAAGGGTTCTTTCTGAACCAAGAACTACCTCTTTGCCAAATTTGGTGTAATTCCGTTCAGCAGTTCGGGCTGTAGCCGTGTCTAAAGTTTCCTATGGGAAAATGCATGGGGAAAACGCGTTTTGGGACCCCCTTTTTTCTCGGCCCCCGCTTGACGTATCACCCCGAGACTTTCAGGGTAGGAGCGGACCGGAGCGCCCCACGAAGTTTGAAAATTTCGCGAAGATACGTCAACCGGCAAGAGAGTTATTTCAAATAGAATGTCGCGGATTTCCTATGGATAATAGGTTGTAACTATAACTATCTACTGGCGACCGCCAGTAGATAATATATAATATATATATATATATATATATATATATATATATATATATATATATATATATATATGTCCTTCAAATTAACATTCCACAGTCCAGAATGAAAGTGCGGCACACCAAGTGAATAGCACCAAGATTTAATGTGCAAAACAACGTGTTTCAGCTATGAAGCCTTTGTCAAGTTTACACAGTCACCAAAGAAATACGCTGTAAACCAATGGACATAGAGAAAAGACTATCCACAATGAATATGATTCATGTAAGAAAATGTCCACATAATTCATATTTTTTGCGAAATAACATAAACAATATATAATAATAATGAATGAAATCATAAGGAAAATCATATTGAATACATATTAAATACATCAATCAGAAATTTCCAAAATTTCTCATATGCCATTCTGCAGCGTGACAACAAGTGCTCAATACTATTGTGATACAGTGTGTATGTACACATGAAAGAAAAGCAATGGCACCACAATATTGGAATAAAGCAAATGACACTCGCGCATCTATATTATCACAAAATGGTGTATGTACTAGGCAAGCGGGCAAGGGCCACCCTGCAAAGAGACTGCTAGAAATCTAGGCTCAAAATGGAATTAGGTAGAAGAAGTACCTCTCAAAATCGAGATACCAATAACGGACAAGTGCGCACCCATGGTTAGCCTCCTGGTTACATAAATATGCTGACCAGACAACATGTCCCCAGGTTTATCCTATAAACATATATAAGATAAACGCGTAATGCCTAAATTACAATAGTAATCATGATACCGGGCAAGTGCCCTAATACGCTACGCGAGTGTACAGCTAGCGGTTAAAAAGTGCCAGTCAGTGCAATTAGATTGTGAGTGAAAAACATTACAGATTTAAGAAAAGGGCACGTAAAGGGTAGACAATGATCTGAGCTCAACCAATGTGTGTTGTCAGTTCCTCACTGCTATTCATCCCATGCGGTATTCTGGTGTTTAAATCAATTATGTATCTAGATTCAAGAGTTCGTAACATTTTCTCTCTATCTCCCCCTCTGATATGTTTCACAATAGAATCAATCCCCAAAACCTTCAGGAGATTGTTGTTACTGGTGTGTGTTATTTGAAAATGACGAGCTACTGGATAATTAAAGTCATTATCAGTAATGGCTCGTAGATGTTGCAGAATCCTCATCTTGAGTGGGTTTTAGTTAAGGCTGGGCGTAGTTCGCGAAGTAATGCTTCGCGAAGCTACGCAAAGTGCAGTTCGCACTACGCAAGCTTCGCGTAGCACTACGCGAACTGCGTAGCGCACTGTTCGCAATGATTGCACAGTGCCGGATGCTTGTCCGCACTGTGCAATCATTTAAAACGGCAACTTGCACAGTGCGAGCTGTCTTTTACTGCCGCTCGAGTAGATTTTTACTCGAGCGGCAGCTTTCTCAACGCGGACTGGTAGTTTCTCACCGCGAGCGGTCGTGAGCATACTGCGACCACTCGCAATGAGAAACCTGACCTCCCGCGTTGAGAATCTCGCCGGAGGTTTATTTTCCACGCTCGCGATCGGCAACTTGATGTTGCTGATCGCGAACGAAAAAGTCTCGCCGGGATGTCATTTTGCTTGCTCGCGGTCGCCAACCTGGCGTTGAGGACCGCGAGCAAGCAAAAATGATCGCGGCACTACGCTACGCGTGTTTGCACTGTGCTACGTGCAATTCGCGTTGTGCGAAGTAGCGCAAACTTCGCAAACTACGCGAGCGTAGCGTAGCACTTCGCCCAGGGTTAGTTTTAGTACTACCCACATATCTTAAACCACATGGGCATTCGAAGTATAAATGGCAAATTCTGTGGTGCATGTGATGTATTTGTGAATCTGCCTTGTTTTTCCATTTTCCATAGTGTAATTTCTACGGACCTGGCTATTTTTGCATGCTTTACAAGAATTGCATGGATAGAAACCTCCCCTCTGTGTGCCTAACCAGCTAGTCGATGGTATGGGTTCCTGGAAGCTATGTACCAAACAGTCCTTCAACGACTGCGATCGCCTGTATGTGATCTGGGGGCATTGCCCAATAAACTGCCAATAACTGGATCAGTTAATAGAAGACTCCAATGTTTTTTTAGAGTTTTTCTAAATTGAAGGGATCTGCTATTGAAGGTGGTAATCAATCTAGGTTTATTGTCTTCAAATCTTTTTTTGCCTGTATCATTGGTTTTAAAAAGGACATCAGTCTGCTTTACCCCCTCCAATTTTTTACTGGCTTGTGTCAATATTTTACGAGAATAGCCTCGTTTCATGAATCGGTTTTATGTTTTCTTGTTCCTTGTTAAAAATGTCATCCCTGCTGCAGTTGCGGCGTGCCCTAAGGAGCTCCCCATAGGGTATACTGTGAATAAGTGGGGCAGGATGGTAGCTGAATGCATGTAAAGTGCTGTTGCCAGCTGTCTCTTTTCTAAAGAGAGATGTATGTGGTCTGTCCTTATCAATATGTATTGCTACATCTAGATATTCACAGTAAGTTCTGCTGGTAGTGTAGGTTAAGCTTAAATTCAGGTCATTTTTCTCTAGTACCTTGATGAATTCCCTAGCTGTACTCTCCTCATCATCCCAAATCAGGAACAGATCGTCGATGTATCTGATCCAACACAGGACATGCTCCGTGTATTTCTCATTTTGATCTGTCCAGACCACCTGCTCCTCCCACGAGCCCAGGAAAAGATTGGCCAGGCAGGGGGCGAAGTAGGTGCCCATAGCTGTACCGGACTTCTGTCTATATAATGTTTTTTCAAACAAAAAAATGTTATGTTTGAGACAATAGAGCATCATTGCTTTCAACATATTGGTATGCTCTAACATAGATAGTGGTCTGCCTTGGAGGTAGTGTATACAAGCTTCCACTCCCTTCCTTTGCTCAATACAGGTGTATAATGAGCATACATCAAGTGATATCATTAGGTATGTACTTTCCCATTTAACATCATGAATTCTTCTCAAAAAGTCAGTACTGTCACAACAATACGAGCTTAAGTTCACAACTAACGGAGACAGTGTTGGACAGAAAGATAGGCCCAGTTTCAATAATGATTCTTCATCCTGTGTCAGTGTTCTCAATGATAAATTCACAATGATTTTTTCCTCATTGACGTTAGTTTGATTAGCTAGGCATATTTTGAATTTGCCAATTCGCACACCCCTTCTCTCAGTTATTCTTTGGTTTTGTCGGATCCCTTTGCTTTTCCTTTGCCTCTTCCTCGTCCTTTTCCCTTCTTTTCGGCAGAATCGTTCGTTGTTTGTTCCTTCTTTTTCTGTTTCAGTAACTGAAATTTGTGTATGAAGGTTAGTGGGTGCACAACTAAAGGGACCGCTGGCCTTTCTGAGTCCGAACTGAGATCAGAACTGGAGTCAGTAGATACAATTTCTTGTTGATTTTGTTGTTGGATTATGCATAAATCTCTCTGCGCCCAGTCAAATCTTTTAGCATAGGTTAGAATTCGGCCACATGCCTAATCCTTCTTATCTCTTAAGAATTTGCGTTGTTTCTTTAATTTTATGGCGTCCTCATATGATTTCAAACGGGCCTCTAGGCCTTTTAGAAAATCAATTACTGTACTCTCAGTTTTGTGTTTATCCAGTTCTTACTTTAATCAGGTCTTGCCGGGTCAGGTCCAAATCAATTTTAGCATATTTTATCAGCAACTCCAACATTCCTTTGCAGGTCTTTGCCATATAAACTGCCCATTCATTGAGGAGTTCTGGATTGGGATTCTCATAAGTGGGAACAATAGAGATTCTTAAACCTCTAGGTACACGTCCCACTTCCACATAGTTGGTTAGGAGGTAACCTCCCACCACTTATTTAGTTCTCGTTTGGAAAGTTTCTCGAGTAATGCCAAATGCTATGTTAAAGAAGATTCCTGTATGGAGGAGGTAACAATAGTCTTGGAACTCGATTCATTGGAATTTAATTCTTCATTAAATAGGGAAATCGCCGCAGCGTGTCTTTCGGATTCCCAATCATTCTTGTCTTTCCCTTTTTGGTCCGTGCAGAATTCTACGTGTGTCACACTTGACACGAATGCTAATCTAATCATTCTGGACTGTGGAATGTTAATTTGAAGGATTATTGGATGGATGCTGTCTCCATCGCTGGCACCGGTACCGCGAGGCGAGAGGTGACGTATGAACAGTGCTGTTGTTTACATATATATATATGTATTTATATTTATATATTTATATTTATATATATTTTAATAGAATATTGCTCACCAAAGATGATAGGCTGCCAAAGCACATGTTAGAGCAGAAACCGCAGGTTGCAGTGGTCCTTCAACACTGCAATACTACATTTAGCGCCTAATAAATAACGGCGCCATTGTTGAAACACAGCTGTGCAGTTTTAAGCTCTATATCAGTGTTTGTATAGGTAATTCATTTTGAAATTAACTTTTGAGAAAAAAGCACCCAGGTGCATTTTGCTGGTTGTTTTAAGTCTTTGTGATAAAACTGACACAACTGCTAAGGTGGATGTATAAACACTTACTATTAATGGTCTTGTTGAGTCAGGATGAAGAAAGGTTGGTGCAGTGGTGACATGTTTTTGAAAGCTGGAATGCTACCTCTGCTTCTTTTGACCAAACCAACTTATCTGCTACTTAAGAAATGTATCCAATCAATTTCGTTTATAAATTTGGAAAGACCAAGAAGCTCTGACCATCATTTTGGTAGGAGAGTCTGGGAACTTTGGCAAATGTCTCTACCTTTTTCAGGTACATGTCTTGGGGGGCGATTAGACATCCTAGTGCCACTTTATAGTTCACATTGCATTGATTTATTTCTGTTTTGCAAACAAATTATTTCCACTCACTGCGGCCGCACCGTACTGCTTCACCGTGTGCACATGCAGTCCCTGTTCTGGTCGATAATTCGAAAAGAGAATGAAATGCCACTAATGTGGACAAGACAAAACTAGTCAATGAATTTAGCAAGCACGTCGTTTATGAAGGATAGGGGTACAGGCACTAAATGACATGACTTAATAGTTAAATGGGCAGCACATTTCTACTTTGGATTATATCTGGGCCCCCATGATGTAATTCAATCAGGTTGGGATAAAATGTAGTGAAGAACGATTCTTACTGATTATCTTATTATTAGTCCAATAATTAATTCGTAGCTTTAACTCCCCTCCTTTCCTAGGGCTGAAGAAAAGAGATTGAGTAGGTGACCGGTACGGAAGATGCATGCAACTTTCAGATTCCTTAGTAATTAACATTTTTTCTGCAGGTTTCTTCCTCTTTGAGTTAATAGGCCCCACTACATGGAACTGCTTCTCAATGATCACATTTAATTACTTCTGTCTTTCTGAAGACACCCAGGAAGTCCTGGTGTTGGTATGTTGAGAAAGCCATCACGTTTCTTTTGCTATCTGTAAACACTTGCTATTCTGCTAGGCGTTAAGCTACATATTTTTACTTTTCTTCATTGATTTCTACGAGAAAATGAAACTGATAACAACTTATTAAAGCATTGTTACAGTTTATCTTCTGATTGTTCTCTCCTAGGCAGGACATTTCCAAAGGAGCATTTTTTAAGGGGCATCTCTCAAGTGGAACTGCACCACTTAGATGAGCATTTGTATTATATAGCGATCAAGTCAGATGGTATTGTAGCAGCATTAACTGCCATTACTAGTTTATTCTTTTCACTCTTGATGGTGTTTATTCTTAAACTATCTGCAAGATTGATTCCATATACTTTTCTTACATTCTTGTACTCTTTGGTGTTGGGTACGTTCAGAAAATGTCTCCAAAATATATATCAGCATGGATGGTCAAATATGGAACTTCTATCAGTAAAGATGTACTACTACCTGTTTAGGTGGAGTTTCAGAGTTCAAGGCATCAGATGCACAATTTGTCAGGATCCTGCCATCGGGTGGCGCTTCTTGAGGATCTCATGTTAGTCTGATTCTTTCATGAATACTAATTTGGAATCTGTGCTGAACTTCAGTGTTCAAACCCTCTTGGAACTTAGCCCCACTCCAGATTCCATTACAGGGTTTACTTATCAACCACTAATACATTATGGTACTTGCATGCCTGACCTTACCATGAGAGCTGGAGAGGAGACTTTTGGTGAATCATATTATACTTGGAACTCTGTCTTACCTCTTCCAGAATACCTAAGTGCTCCTTGCACGAATTCTGGTCTTATTGCTACACTAGATCCGATCCATTTTTCACTCCTGATTTTCATTCTCCCTACCGGTTGCTTCCTGGAATTCTGTGCATTCCTTCAGGCCCAGAGCTGGAGAAGAGACTTTGACTACTCTCACCTGCACTGTGGTGCAGCCTGTTCACACCTTATCTGAATTCCAATCCCCTTGTGTGGGTGTGAGGTGGGAGGAGGGATTTAAATCTGGCTTCTGCATTCAGAAATAGTGCTTCAACTGCTGTTGCTGGTAGCTCCTGCTTTCTTCTCCAGTTGCCTGCACTGCTGAATCCTTGAAACCTTGAGAGGAGTTCCTGATTCCTGCTACTGCGTTTTGCTTTGTCCTGTTTTCCTGTGACTGCCGTGAGCAGCATTGTGCTTATGTGTTTCCCTTGTTTCTTAGTCTCACCTTCCTTTTTAGCCTGATATCCTAACTTCTGTTTTCCCTGTTATGCTTCTGACCACATATTCACTTAGTTGGCAACGGTTCCATTTATTTCCTTTTCCTGAATTTCTGTTCTGTCCTTGTTCTGAATTCCTGTGTTTATCCCATGTACCAGCAGGGCATTAATTGTTCCTGTGCCTGTAGGGTACATCATTGAATTCCTTGCTCTGAATCCTAGTTCCAATCTCCTTGTACCAATGGGGCATTACTTGTTCCAGTGCCTATTGGGTACAGTCTGCCCTTGATTCCTGTATTGCTGTTCTTGATTTCTGAAGCCCTGTTCTTAACTCCTTGTGTTGACTTTCTCCCTGTCTCTTTGCTGTCTTCTCTGCCCTATGTTCTGTTTATTCATTCCATTGTGATTTCTGTTCCATTCAAAATTCGGTCCACTGTTGTAGCTGTCAGTATCCGTTTTCAGTGTGACCTCTGGCTTGGTCTCTGTTCTGTTCAGGTATGGGAGAGCTTTCTGTTGTTGCGCCCAGTTCCTTTAGAGTCTTACCTGTCTCAGTGTTGTTCTCTGTCTCGGACCACCTTGTACTGAGTAAAACAGCCTCTGTCCAATAGGCCCCACTATGACTTTGCTGTATGAATGTAGTTAAGAGCAATCTGCTAGTGTCAGGTCAAAACGCTTTACCTAAGCTACTAAGAGACCTCTTGTTCATATACAAGTACATCCTTTACTTTGATCATACTTTGTTCTTGTCTATCTCCTTGCCTAGGTTATTTAGTGGCCTCAGTTATAGTTTGAGTGGTCTGGTATTACCTTGCATTGTCTCCATGCTAAGTGTTTCCTCTGGAATCACTCGGCCCTGCCTTCACTCCCTGACACAATTGCAAACATCAAATGACCTGAGCACTGGTGTGGGGATTTACTGATGGACTGGAACTGAAACTGGCACTGTTGGTTGTTAGTGAACCAGATGGAGGCGGTTGGCTTGGCCTCTGTGTTGACAAAGGTTGATGATGTGCCTTTAATCTGTCTAGCCTAGCTGCCAATGCATTTGTAGTTTTGAAAGTGCAATAAGGGCTCAGCTTCATAATTGCACTTGCAAAAATTTACCATTTTGACCTACATTCCAGACGACTGAGGCGGACACCCAACAACTAAAAGACACATCAGATGCAGGTAGTACTTAACACTTCTATTACTTTGATTGCATTTTTTTCAGTAGAGATAGTGACTTCAGTCCTGATGAAGGACACTGACACCTCCTTTGAGGGTTGACCAGGCAACTGACCCTTTTGTGTTAGATGATATGGTGTCATGTGGTTTGTGGCCTCATGGTCTGCCTTGCTAAGCTGGCTTAGGCCTGGCTGCCATGATGCCTTTTTGCGCACGTTACTTTGTGACTTTGTTTTTCCAGCCTCTGTTTGTGCCCGGCTATATTAGGACTGTGTGCATTTCTGCCTTTCACCTTTTCTCCTGTTCCCTGTGGGTTACGTCTGCACAACATGTACAAGGTCGAAAAACAACGTCCCTTGTTCTTGCTGATCTGGCCAGTCCCTCGCACTTAGACATAACACTACGTACAGCTGCACTGGAGAAATTTGTGTGCTTTTTAATATTGTGATTTCACTGTTAGAGGCACTTGGAGAAAAACCTTTCCAGAGAGAAGAGCTGTGCTTGTCTGATGATGTAAACCTTGCATGTAGATATTGAGGTATGAGGGTTCGCCTGACAACGCCCAGAGGTCTTCTGTTTTTATAATAAACTAGCTAATAGCACGGGGAGGGTGGTATGGTCATTTAGCCCTATATCCACTGCTTTATGAAATGCTTTCCCCGTTTGTATTCTATGGAATTGTAACTATGCTGATGATATTATCCTTATGCATTATGCTGATAGTACTGGCACGTGTACTGTATCTTAGAGCACGATAGTTGAAATAAACATTTTAAACTATACTGTGTCTCTTCTGACGCACGTTGTGGATAGGTATGAGTGAGTTATGAAAGGGTATTCTTGCTCCCGCGAGGCCTGAGAGAGAGATACCGTGTTCTGAGTTGTCTAATCATTGGTAGCATCGCTGCTAATGAGACGCTAAAGCTAGTCGGATTGGGATTGTGGGTACTAAGGTGCATGGTTGGTTCACCACTATACTCCGAGGTCCTATTATCCTGTGCATAGCTCTGTGTATGTGCAGAATCCCTACAACATGGCGCCACCAACGTAGTGGGCTGCTTATCTGCGAGATGCTTGAGTAGTACTTGTGCTTGTCCACAACACCCTTCGCAGACGCTTCCGGAAGCGTGTGTGAGGGTGATACCTCCTATATTGACGTTTTTATAGGTTCTTTCAAGCTTGAAGTTATTAAAAGGTGTTTAAATAAAACCCTATATTGTGCTGCCTCATATTAGGTTGTCGATCGTTTCTGCTCTTAATGGCGGATATAAATATACCTGCACATAGCCGCGCTGCGCTCCGGGCTCATTTAGTAGCTTATGGAGTGCCCAACGCGGGTGTCTCACTAATCTTTGTGGTGCAAGCTGACCCAGCTCACCACTTTGAGGTGTTTTACTCTTGGGTCACTTTTCCGGCGGTGGATGGAGCAGACGATTTGTTCCACGAGTACACTCTCACCGCCCTACCCAATGCTTATCGGCCTTATCAGGCTCTTGAAGTGCCACTTACGGCATGGCAACACCGTATTTGGTTTAATGGCGCCCTCCCACATCCGGTCACCCAGGTTCGTTTAGGCCCCCTATCTATAGACGGGGCCACTTGGCCAGTTTTGGCCGGGTATACCCCACATCCGCGTTATATGACGCTTACGATTGCTGAACTGCGTGAGTTACATACGTCTTTGATACGCGTTCACAGAGCTTTAGTACAGTATGTTACAGGCAACGTCCAGGGAGCCCCTCCTGGAGTTGCAGTGCATCCAGCTGGACCGGGCGGTGTAACCATAAGTCCCGTCATGGTTAATTCAGTGATGGGTAAGCACCCACAAAATAAGGATGATTTGCCTTATTGGCTTGCAGAGAAATTTGACCAGCTGGAGGCAGTTTTTCCCAATATTTCTCCTGTGGAAAAACACAGGATTCTAACGATTAGTTTGCCAAAAGACTTAATTCCCGAGTTGACAGAATGCATCAACTGGGGCAAGGTATTCGCAGCAGTATATGCGAAGTGTTTCGGCACTCCTTCCATGACAGTTCTCCCCTCTGTAATTAAACGCGTGCAGGATGAGCATGGCCCTGAAGCGGCTGTGGAATTGGGGATGAGACTGGTGGGAGTGTTCGATATAGTAGCTGATTTGATCCTTGCGAACGTCAAGGGCGATGCAGTTAACTTTCAAGTAGCTAATGCTTTGGCTTTGGTCCCGGAACCGGACAGGCCAAGCGATTTACCGAAAATTATTGCCCAGGCTTACAAAACCATTGGCCGCAATAGTCTGGGAGTTAATCCTTTTGCTAAAATGCAAACTCAATCACAGCCACAACAAAAAACTCAGTCTGAGAAAGATGAGAAACCGTTCTTTACTAAAAAGAGCTGGAGGTTGAAGAAACAGGGTAAACAACAGAAAAAACCAGGGTCGCGAGGCGCATCCCCGGTTTCCGTATCTTCTGAACGCACTAATGATTTGAGAGACATAGCGAGAATTAAATCTCCAGAGAGATTTCAAGTCCCTGATTCGCGTTCTCCTCGTTCTCCACAGGCACCGTCGACCTCCCAGGCTGGTGGAGGAGATCGCCAGGATAGAGGCAGGAGTCGAGAGGCTCCACAGGGACGAGACCAACCTCGACAACAAGTCAGAGGGAAACCAGAAAAATTTCAATGTTCTCGCCCACAGTTTTAGAAGAAAAAAGTTGCAGCTGTAACAGCGAGGTATGCCACAGACGGTGAGAACGAGACTCCTGAATTGGACGTGGGCAGTGACGCTCCTAGAAAGCACCGTGGAAGTTACCATAGTGCGGGAGGCGCTACGTCCTCATGTGGAGGCGACAGCAACTGACACATTCATTACTGTCGAGACAGCTGACACCCGAGTGGCACCCCCTGACAGTCTATATAATATCGTCTTTCAAATTGAAGGTGGCATACAGCGTGTTATTAAAGGGATTTTTGGGGAGAATCTGACCTCTTCTTATGACATCTTGTTAGCAGAGGCGGATTGGCCGCCCCCATTCATACTAGCTGCGCGTCGCGGGGAGGAGGTAATCCTTCCGAGCTTTTCTCGTCATGTCCCCAAGGACAAAGCGGAGGCTCTCGCAGCTGAGTGGGCCGGGGCCCTGGCTCCGGCGTTATACCACAACCACGTGGGCTGGGATGAAGACTCTCCCCCCCATGATATTCCTTTGCGGTCGATGCCACAGCCACAACCCCAATATCCCATCAAGCGGGAAGCTAAAGGTCCCGTTTCCGACATTCTGACACAGTTAGAATATCAAGGAGTAATTGAAACATGCGTATCACCAATGAATAATCCCCTTTTTGCGGTTTCTAAACCCGATGGATCGTACCGCCTAGTATTGGATTACCGACATTTGAACTCTCATTGTCGGACCTTTGCGGTGCAAAATACACACAGTTCTGCGCTTGTAGACAGTCTTGTTCGTAAAAAATAAAAAACGATGCTTGACCTATCCAATGGATTTTACACGCACAACTTGTCCCCGGAGTGCAGCCAATGGAGCGCTTTCACTTCCGGTGGTAAACATTTCAAATTCCGGCGTTTACCCATGGGCTAAAAAAACAGCCCGGGTGTATTCGCCGCCCGTGTTGTCTCTCTGTTGGACAGCATAGACCCAGATGCGTGTTCGTACGTCGACGATATCTATCTGACGGACGACGAATTATGGCCGCATCTTTCCCAAGTGGACCGCATTATTCTTGAATTTGCGGTCTTAGGATACAAATTTAATTTTGCCAAATCTCACATTGCTGAATTTACCGTTTTGTTTTTGGGCTATGAGCTCAACAATGAAGGTAAGGGCTTAGCACCCCATTTCTTGGAGAAGTGCGCACTTTTGTGCCCTCCAACCACTCTGAAGAAGCTTCAGTCTTTACTGGGTTTTCTGAACTTCGGGCGTACTTACATTCCCGAATATGCCCAGCGTATCAAGCCTCTTTATGCCTTGATACAACCTAACTTTTCAAAGTCATGCTGCCTTCCCGAGCATTCCTCTATACTGCAATCTTTGCAGTCTGATCTACTTGAATCTAAATTCTTGTTGACTCGTGATAACCACACAAACCTGGTGATTAGAATCATTCCAGGGGCAGTGGGTTTCACATACTTAACCTTTAATGAAGGTGACACAGTACCGATTGGATACAAGTCACATCTTTACACTTCCGCGGAAATGCGCTTCTCCTCTGTTGAGAAAGTTTTGACTGCAGTGCAAATGGCGATTCTAAAGGAACGCGCACTGGCACAGGGAAAATGCATTTTGGTGGTAACACCATATCCTGCCCTGGAGGCAGTGACGAAAGCAAGTGTCCCGAACTCTAAGGCTTTGCACCCCCGTTGGATACAATGGGCTACATCTCTGACATCTCCGGATGTCACTTTTATCTTTGATTCTTCACTTCAGACGCAGGAGTTTTTACAGTATGAATTTGTTCATCCTCCTCCTCTGTCCTTGCTACCGCTTGAGGAGTACAAATGTATTATCTATACCGATGGTTCGGCACAACCGGCCACGGGATCCAAGCATGCTTATTCAGCAGCATGTGCTATTGTTGCAGGTACCATGGTGAACGGTGAGTTCAAATCGACTGTAGTGCACACACAGGCACTAGGAGACAGTACTGCACAATTGGCCAAGCTGCGCGCTTTGGAGCTCGCGCTTGAGTTCGCTAATCCAGATGTGACGACCCTAATTGTATGCGATTCTTACTACTGTGTTCAATCTTTCAATGACAATCTATTCTTTTAGTCGCAAAACGACTATAGAGATGCAAAGGGTAGCACAATTAAGCATAAAATGCTTTGGGTTCGAGTGGCAGGTCCGAAACAACATCTGCCTCTCACACAGGTGATTCACACTCTTGGCCACCAGAGTGTGGGCGCACATGCTGTCGGTAACGGTTTGGCAGATGAAGCTGCCAAATCATCAGTAGCCACGTGCACAGTAGCAGCAGTTACAAGATCCATGACTAAAATAGATAATGATATTTTGGCAGCTATTGCTGCAACAAAGGAAGGTGCTAATTACCCACGGGGTTTCCCTTCCAAATACTCTTATCAAGTAGGTCCCGATCAGGTTCCCTACGTAAACATTCTGGACGTTGGTGATCGGCTGATTCCCAACGCGGACCGCAGACTTTCCTTGATAACGGCCGCACACGAAGGCTTGGCTTCGGCCCATGCTGGCGTGTCTGTGACGGTTTCCATCTTGCAGCAGCGTTACTGGTGGCGTGGGTTATACAAACAGACCCGTACTTATGTGCTTTCTTGTGACGTTTGTCAGCAGATTAAGCCTTCCACGGTTACACGACCACCACAAACCCCGCTCTGCATTTCTAACAGACCTTTTGGGTGTGGAGATTAGAATGGGGGTTTTTGTGTTTAGTCAGGAAATGGCGCTCAGGCTATTGCGTGTGCTATCGATGGACCTTAGGTGGTGCGGTGCTGCCAGGTCAGGGGAATAACCCGATAACCCCTGCGGAATCTGTGAATCAAGGGATCCACAATTTATGAAGTGAGCGTAGTCCTGGGCACACGCTATGAGGGTATTGGTGATAAAATATCTACTATTGATGCGTTATTCGAATGCAAAGGTCAACATCAGTATTTGTCCAAATAGGTATTATTTTATTTCAACAATCACTGTGTTGAATATAGTGAACCAGCCGACACGTGTTTCGTCACTGGGAAAGTTCCCGTGACTCATCAGGGCTGGGAAGGATACAAAAAATAAAATAAATAAATAATATGTGAGGAAAACAACGATACAACGAAAGATACCTCGTCTGTGCTAGACACGTATATCTAAGTGGAAAGGGATCACCCGAAGTGACTGTTTGGAACATGATCAACTGTGAGTGACCAATATGGTGTTAGGTGACACTCGTGAAGGTGCCGCTGTTCATGGTTCAAGGCTCTAGATGAAGAAGCAGGAAACATTTCAAAATATTTCAATTATTAGTGACAGGTGTGATGGTGCCGCTCTCATGTACAATCGAAGACATGAGGAAAAACGCGGGAAAACTGATACATAGAGTGAGTGAACAGTTGGAAATAGCGTAGAAAAGATCAAGAAGGCAAGAAGTGAAGAAAGGATATGTGAGGACTCACAAGGGCTGGAATAAAAGAGAAAGCGGAGAGGAAACGGGTACACTAGTAAGCCTAAGCTGTTGGACTTCTAGAAGGGACACAAGAGGAAATGTAGTAGATAAGGTGTAGAGGTCGAGACACCAAAGCGAGGAAAAAGGAAACAATGAGTGCGTGGGTGAACTAAAGACCCGTGAACATGAACTACTGTAAAGAACTGAAGATAGAAGGGGGGAAAAACACAAGGGGAAGGAGAGAAGTAAAGGTTGGGGCACAGGTAACAAGTGATTGTTGAAATAAAATAATACCTATTTGGACAAATACTGATGTTGACCTTTGCATTCGAATAACGCATCAATAGTAGATATTTTATCACCAAGACCTTTTGGGTGTGTTTACCTGGATCACTGCGGTCCCTTCTCCTCTGACACTGCATATAAATACATATTAGTTGCAGTGGATTTGTGCACACGTTTCATCTGGGTTTGGCCACAACGGAGTGCTGACGCTCGAAATGTCAAAAGGGATTTGCGTGTCTTTGTGGGAATTTTTGCCTGTGGCACCTTCCATTCTGACCAAGGCCCAGCGTTCACCTCTAAGGCGTACAAGGACGCGATGGGGTCACTGGGGGTGCGGGTGAAATTTTCGTCTCCATATCGGCCTGAGGGCAATTCGATTGTTGAACGAATGAACCATGACTTAAAGCAATCCTTGACAGCTAGAGTCTTAGGTACTGGCAGGAACTGGCTAGCCCACTTGTATACCGTACAACGTGCATTTAATAATCTCCCTAGAAGACCTCTGGGTGGGCGGACCCCATATGAAATGCTCTTTGGCATACGAATGTTTGTGCCCGACCTTGATGGTCTAGACATGGCGGCGCAATCCGCAATCTTTGATGTAGATAACCATTCTACTATGTTGCAGGACTTACAAGAAGCCCGTGACAAACTTGCAAACAAACATTTACCTTCAGCCACAGACGCTGCGCTGCAGATTCCGGTTGCCGGCTGGCTCCCGAAGGTTGGGGACCTGGTCCGAGAGAAGGTGGAGAACAAAAAAGAATTTGGCCCCTCTTATCGTGCACCGGTTCCAGTCCTTGGCTTGAAGGGAACTCGTACAGTCATCTTACCACCGCTTCCTGGTCGCAAAGAGAACAGATACATCTCAGTGGAAAATGTCAAGCTACAACATCTGGCTGATCCTGAATAGTGTAACACCAGCGGTCTCTTGTCCAGCCATTTCCAGGACAACTGTTTGTGGCCCTCCAGCCCACACGGTCACTGATGTTGCCATTGAGATGGTAGATTTGCCTGATCGCCTGCTCAACTACCCGGATTCCCCCTGCAACGAGGAGACCGAATATACATATCCAGCCAACGAGTCAGTGGCTCATCAACCCACAACGCCACTGAGCCCCACCCGTTATTCCTTTGATTCAGCTTCCAGCTCATCACTTCTCCCATCCAGATTCAGTATTTTTGTATCCTGGTTCAGAGACAATTTT
This sequence comes from Calotriton arnoldi, assembly GCA_963921515.1. NCBI lineage: Eukaryota > Metazoa > Chordata > Amphibia > Caudata > Salamandridae > Calotriton > Calotriton arnoldi. The sequence goes on from CAWUFW010000379.1 coordinate 1,085,567, forward strand.
TTGATCCCCCCATGGACATACATCTGGTTGGTACTATTCCTGGTTTTTCTGTTCATGTCCATTGGCTTTGTGACAGTTTTTTTCCTACTCATCAATGGTCACTATTTACCAGAACGCTCTGCAGTGAACTGTGTCGCTGGAACTTTGGCTCCACATTCTTCTTCGCACATCATGAAGCGTGACCACACCTTTGTGAACATTTCAGCTTTCCCAGTCGCTGATGGCATCGTATGGGATGCGGCAAATTTCCAAATTCATGGACCAACCAAGATTATTAATGTACCAAATGTCCTTCGTGTTTCAATGGGTGATGTTGTTAAAAGTAATATTCATTCTGACGATTGGGATGTGCATGCAGTTGAATCGTTATTTACTGATTTGAAATATTATGCTGCCTTTAATGCTGAAGATCTGTATTTAAATTCTGCAAGTTATGCTGACTTATATTGTTACCAGCATTGGGGCAACCACTTTCTCCATAAACCAAGTACCCTTCGGGGTTCTTTTAATTACACCCAATGGGAACACTGTCCAACCCCTTTGCCAGGTAGCTCCCAAACTCTTAGAAATAAGTTTACTTATTTCACATACTTTGATAGATCGAACCCTGGGTCCTATTATTTTAAATTAAACACTTCGTCCACTCAGAAAATCATGTTGACCCACACCAAATTGCTATATTCGGGTTCCTTTTTGAACGCCTTAGCTGTGGGTGGTTATGAGCACTGGCAGGACACCATTGAATTGAAATCTATTTGGGGCACCAAATCATGGCAGGTACAAGGCACGGAAGCCTTGCACCGTGCTTGCCTAATCCCTGCCCAAATTTTATTTTTAAATCATACTATCTATCAAACGACCTGTTGGGGTTTGGCTACTTCCAAACAATTAAATGCACCATCCATTCCTGTATTGTCTTCCACTCCCAGCGAGAGCTTGCATTTCAATATTTCCCTTGACACTTTGCAGGCTTTGTTTCAAAACAATTCGTTTAATGTCTCTACGTTTGTTCAGTCACCCTGGTTGGCTTAGCCCATAGCATCTAATGCCTGCGAACTGCGTTTTCATGACTCAGCTCCTGGTTACAAACAGGATAGGACAGATCCAACGTTTTCTGACTCTCGTACTGTAACAACATATTCTGTTGGTAAATTGTGTAAACAGTGGTTGCAGCACTCTTCATTAGATTCTGTTAAACAACATTTATCCCTCCTATCATGCAACATTGATCTGTCCGACTTTGTTCTGGGGCCTCGTGGTCCTCGACCTAAGAGATTCATTTATGAAACTTACAATGAACTCTGGAAGCTTTCGCAAATTGAAGCTGCTTCCCGTCTTCGGGAAATCGATCAAGCAAATTTAGAAAAGGTGCTTGCTGTTGTTGACAATAGCATTAATACCCTGTCTTCCCGCATTTACACATTAGAGAATATTGTTTCCTCTGTTGTTGATATTGTACAAGATGATGTTTCGGTGTTATATCATGGTCAAAATCAATTGCGTTCAGTAATGCAGTTTGCATGGACTTTTGCAGACACTTAAAATGGGTAAAGTTCCTTGGCACTTTTTGAACACCACTGCCTTATTCTTGCCTTTTAATTTAACTGAGAAACAGCAATTCATGTCCATGAAAGATGCAACATACACTCTATTACATATCGAAAAAATAGAGCCCTTACCATTCTCTGTGGCAGAATTGGATTCTGCTGTATGGCTAGTTCACGGGGTTATCGCCTTGCCTTTTTCTTTATTTGAATTTAGTTTGTGCATGAAACATTATCCGGTGGGCCGTTTCCAGCCCTTGGGCAGTGCCTTCCTGCATGAACTTTGGTCCCTGCCTTTCATGTATAAATGCCTTAGGGACGGAAAGGAAGTTTTTCTCACAGGGGAGTCATGCGATTCCACTGTGGGTCATTCCCTTATTTGTAAAAACATTAAATTGCACGGAGCTTGTAATGTTTCGGCTCCGAATCTTGCTTGTGTTTTAAAGGGCATTCCTGCTCCTGCTATTTCTCTTACTTTCACTGTGCTTGCAAATGGTAGCTATCTCCTTCTGAATAATCAGGACTGCTGTGGAATGCTGGCTGGCATCCCCTATATTGTAACTGTTTCCCACCGGGTTGTGTGCTGTAAAAATGTGCTTTTTCCTCCCCCGCACGACATCATAGATAGTTCCATTTGGCCTTCCATTCCGACTTTGAAGGCAGATTTCAATAAATTGAGCAGAATAAAGGCGCTATTATTGAACCAGGAGGTTATGCTCACATCCGCACGGGAGACAGTCATCCTCCAGGTGGCTAGTACCCACAGTGAACGCAAACCTCCCACATTTCGGTGAGCTCATTCACCCCGTTTTCAACGCATCACGCACCGAAGGTCTTGTGCACTTTTTTAAAGTTGTGGGCTCTGGCCTTGTTACCTCCTTTCAAACTATCTTTGGTGTAATACCTGCTTTTATTCATTCCATTTTTTCCAGCGTCTTTGGCGGCTTTCCGTTGATTCTCGCCTTGGCGGCTGGTGTATTGCTTTTGGTCTGTTTGCTACACAATGGCTGCACTTCCTGGGGGCCTCCTCGACCACGGTCGACTCCGGATGCTCCGTGAATGCATCCTCGCTGGCTTCGGCATCCTGCCATTGGCGACACTGAGTGTGTCCTAAAGACTTTCTTTTCGCTTTGCGTATTTCACTTGCGTGCAACCTGTGATGTCTTGCATCCGATGTCCTTTCTCATGGTCCTTGGATTATTGCCTCTCCAATACGTCTCTGTCTGACCCGGATTTTGTCCGGTTGGTGGGTCCCTTAGAGGCCCATGAAGGAGACTGTTCCGGTGATGGCTTCATGGCGCGTGCGGCTGCACTTGGAATTTTGGCACAATGGGATGTCTGGGCGGCTGCTCAGACTCTCCTACAACAAAGTTATATTGAGTATCACGCAAGTTGTCCCGCAATGCTGGTCACTGCTCCCTCCTGCGAGGACCATGAATGCAGTTTTGATTTGGTGAACTGGATGGCATCTCTTTTTTCTGACGATTCCAACTATATCCTCTTGGAAGGAGTGGCGTTTTTCTGCACTTACACTCTATTGGATTAGGGGGCCTCTGCTTTCAGCGTCCTGCCTCACTGGATTTTTTTTTGCTTTGCAATTTTTTTCCCCATTCGTTCTCCTTCATTGGGGACTATTCCAAAACAGGCGTTTCCGTTCTGCTCCATCTATTTGAACTCTGTCTTCGTCCTATGTCTTCGCCAATGGACTGACCAGGGGAGGGTGTCATGTGGTTTGTGGCCTCATGGTCTGCCTTGCTAAGTTGGCTTAGGCCTGGCTGCCATGATGCCTTTTTGCGCACGTTACTTTGTGACTTTGTTTTTCCAGCCTCTGCTTGTGCCTGGCTATATTAGGACTGTCTGCACTTCTGCCTTTCACCTTTTCTCCTGTTCCCTGTGGGTTACGTCTGCACAACATGTACAAGGTCGAAAAACAACGTCCCTTGTTCTTGCTGATCTGGCCAGTCCCTCGCACTTAGACATAACACTACGTACAGCTGCACTGGAGAAATTTGTGTGCTTTTTAATATTGTGATTTCACTGTTAGAGGCACTTGGAGAAAAACCTTTCCAGAGAGAAGAGCTGTGCTTGTCTGATGAGTAAACCTTGCATCTAGATATTGAGGTATGAGGGTTCGCCTGACAACGCCCAGAGGTCTTCTGTTTTTATAATAAATTAGCTAATAGCACGGGGAGGGTGGTATGGTCATTTAGCCCTATATCCACTGCTTTATGAAATGCTTTCCCCGTTTGTATTCTATGGAATTGTAACTATGCTTATTATTTTATCCTTATGCATTATGCTGATAGTACTGGCACGTGTACTGTATCTTAGAGAACGGTAGTTGAAATAAATATTTTGAACTATACAGTGTCTCTTATTACGCACGTTGTGGACAGGTATGAGTGAGTTATGAAAGGGTGTTCTTGCTCCCGCGAGTCCTGAGAGAGAGATACCGTGTTCTGGGTTGTCTAATCATTGGTAGCATCGCTGCTAATGAGACGCTAAAGCTAGTCGGATTGGGATTGTGGGTACTAAGGTGCATGGTTGGTTCACCACTATACTCCGAGGTCCTATTATCCTGTGCATAGCTCTGTGTACTTGCAGAATCCCTACAACAATGGTTCTGTAGTGCCTGGGGGCGGCCAAGCTCACAATAGCTTTTACTAGAAGAAGAAAGATGTGCCTTACGGTTTGCAGTCAAAATGCAGCTGCTGAACAAGGTCTTGTGCTGAGGCCTCCTGGGCACCATGATGCCTCTCAGATGGAAAATACTGGACCTTATTGACTGAGTGCGAGGGGACATCCCTGTAATCGGAGGAGGAGGATTTTGCTTTGTGGCTTGCACTATAGGGACCTGGAAATGTTGCTTGCTGGATGCTCATTTTATTTTTTTATAATTGGTGGATGGCTGGATGATATATAGCATTTCATGGAGAAGGTGGGGGTTGGGGTATTAGGTTATATCAGTTGGTACAATTGTTGGTTATTAGGCTTTTATTTCTTCCTGGATAATTTTTTGATTTATGCCATCCATCTGCACTGCAATGGTGGGTTGATCTGTTTAGTTCTATCAATGAGGTGGCTAATTCTCAAATTTGTGCATTGGATTAGACATATTGTTTTTGGGTGCAAAATGTCAATAAAAAATGTATACAAAAATATTATTTTGTTTTCAGTTAGATTATTTTAAATTTACCTGGGTACTTAGAGAAATGTAAGGCATCCTTTTTCAGTGTTTTCCTTGTTTAAAATATATATTTACATTTAATATTTTTTAAATATTTTATTCAAAGTTAAAGTATTTGTTCAATGTAGCTAGGACTGGGGTGGGAATAGTAAATCTACCCCTCTCAATGCCCAAAACTTTCCCTAATGTAGCTTAGATTGGATTAGGGATAATAAATCTACTCTCAACAGAGTGTAGCATTTTCCCCAATGTAACTTAGAGTTGGAATAGTACATCTTTACCCCTCAAAGTTGACCACTTTCCATAATGTAACTTAGATTGGAGTGGGATAATAAAGCCCCCCCCCCCCTCAAATGTCAATCCTTTCCTCAATGTATTTAAATTGAAGTGGACATAGTACATCTACCCCTCTCCAGTCCAACCATTCCCGAAATATGGTACAGTATATAGTGGAGTCAATCTTTTTCTCCTCAAAGTACACCTTTACCCAGTGTAGCTAAGAATGGCATGGTAATAGAAAATATATCTCCTCAAAGCTCAACATTTCCCAGTGTAGTGGGAATAGTAAATCCATCATCCTCTAAGTCCGATGCTTTCCGCAATGTAGGTTAGAGTGGAGTGAGAATTGTGAATTTAGGCTCACCTAATGTAACTTAGGGCATGATAATGGCCATTGGTGGCGGTCTGACTCCTGACAGCCTTTTGGTCCAACCGCCGTATGATGAAACTGGCAGTCAGACCCACATCTGTCAGACACAAGACCAGTGCCTCTGCCAGGATCATAGATCTTGACGGTGCGGTGGTCGGAGTAGTGTCCCAGAATGGTGGTGGTGCTGAGGCAGGCACCGCCGTTGGGATTTCGATATCCCTTTCTGATAGCCTTTTCATGGCAGGAACCCCGCCATGAAAAGGTTGTGGTAAAGGAATCAGGGAGCCCCCAAACAAGGCCCGACTGTCATAGGCCAATGCAAAGTGTCCCTGGGGGCACATGCAGTGCCGCCTCTTACCTCCGTGCACTGTGTGCCATGCACAACATGTTACATGGCACACGATGCATAGATGTTCGGAGGTGCTGCATTGTGGCGGCATGTGCTGTGGCCCTATTCCACGGCAGCAGCATGCCCCCGCTGTGGTTCTGATGAGTTTCTGACTGCCAGCTCGGCGGTCTAATCCAAACACGGCAGTCGGACCGCCGTATGCACATCGTGCGGGCTCCCGACTGCCACAATAGTGGCCAGCGGTGTGAATGCCCGGCATCCTAATGATGCCCTTAGATTGGAGTGAGAATAGTAAATGTAAGCCCATAAAAGTCCACTTCTTTCCTCATTATAGCTTAGGTCAGAGTAGGAAACCTAAATGTACCCTCCTTGAAGTCCAGCCCTTTACCCCAGAGTGGCATTGCAGTGGGAATAGTAAATGTAGTATTGCATTTTATTTAAAATTATGAGACATTGGTTGGTTAACATAAGTTTTATTTTAATATTAGAAGCACTTTTTTTACATACAGTCAATTTTTTTATTTTTTCACGTTTTATATTGAATGCGATTTTTAACATATTTTTATTATATTTTGTATCATACATTCATTATTATTAACAAACATTTTTACATTTGTTTCATATTTTTAAGATATGTTCATAGCTTTATGTTCCAACAAAATTTCAACATGCATGGCTTTATTTTTAACATGTTTTAAACTTTTTATTAGATTTGTTATTCAATATTTTTTTTAAAGGTGACTTTTTGACTTTTTCACAAAAAAATAAATAAAGATATTTTTTATTACTTTCTGTGCAGTCTTAATCTTTGTTTTTAAATTCATTTAGCGGGCATTTTTTATATTTTAGTCTATCTGCCTCATTTTGGGTTGTTTGAGCTTCTGTATGGTCGTGGTTCCACATTCCTGCTCTCCGGCTAAGTTAGAAGTGATTTTAAGGTTTTTTTGTGAGATTGGTGGTTGGTGGCAATGTGTTTAGGATTAGTATAGTTAATATAGTTTTATATTTTGTGATTGCTGAGTAGTTAAATGTTAGGTTCCATTTTTAGTTGTTGTAGTATAGTGAAGTAATCCTTAACCCTTTAAGTGCGGCCGTCGCGAGCACTACCTCGGTAGTGCTGCGCACGTCCGTTGGCCGACGTGGCCCCGCCCACATAATGGAAGGCCCCGCACTGCGGCGAAATTATCGCCGCTGTAAACGGGTTAATGTGCTGCAAACACTTTAATTTAATGCTTTTGGAAATGTATTATATATATGTGTTTTTAGTGTTATTGTTTTTTGATTTATGTGTAAGGGGTTATTGTTTTATGTGGGTGGGTATTTATGTTTTTTACAGGTCTTTAAGTCAACTCCTGGATTTTTCCCTCTTGTGGACACCATTTAAAAAAAAAAAAGATTTTCAATTGCTGATGTATTAACTGATATTACTTTTAATGTCCTTTATTTTTTGTTTTTCCTGGAGCCTTTGCTTGATATTTTATTTTTGGGGTTTAGACATTTCCCAGGGATTATTATTGTATGCACTGGATACTTTATCACATTGTTTGAAATTTTGCATATTTCTGATGGGTTCTAATTTACTTTTTGTGAATTTTTGAAATCATGGATTTCAGCTACAAAAACCTAAGTTATATTATATTTACATGTTTATGGGAAGGGAATCTTTACATGTTTTAAAGTTCTTTCTGTTACTATATTGTTGTATAATGTGTTACTTTTCATCCAGCGTGATGAAAAAATTTATTATTTGATTGCTGTAATGTTCATTCATTTATTTAATAATTTTATAGCAATTTCTACTTTTCATTCAGGCATTTATGGCAAAATATATATTTTTAGATGATCACCAAAAATTATTGAAAATACAAATAAGTTATTTAGATCTGTGTTTTTTGTTTAAAGTTCTTTCTTTATTAATTATTTGGTTTGTAAATTTCGATTTTTTAGAGTAGTGTTCTTGCTAGTAGGGGTGGGCGGAATTTGCGTAGTCACGTTACGCAAATCTCTGCGAAATTGTTAAAAATCTCCGCGAGCACGTAGAAATTCCGCGAAGTCGCGGAATTGCTGGTCCCGCCCGTTCACGATGTGTTTTTGCATGCTCGCGGGGAAATATATCGCTAACTTGCCCATGCGGTCGCTAACGGGCGCGGCCATCTTGTTTTTCACTTGTCCCGCCCGCTCGCAATGGTTATTTCCTGTTCCGGGTCGCGTATTGCATGCTCCCGCCCGCTCGCGATGCTTATTTCCAGTTCCCGGGTCGCGTATTGCATGCTCCCGCCCGTTCGCGATAAGTATTTCCTGTTCGGGAACGCGTATTACGTGTTTGCGATGCTTTTTGCGTGCTCGGGGGGGAAATATTGCGCGAACTTGCCCATGCGGTCGCAATGGGCGCGGCCATGTTGTTTTTCACTCTATTGCTATGGTTCTGGGCCTGCTTTTGAATCCTCCCTCTATCTTTTCAATCCTTTGTTTCTGTAAACTTTTTTTGGTCTTTTTATTTATTATCTATCTCTCTATTTTCCTGATTCTATATTTTGAGTTTTTTCTACTTTTTGTGTGTTTTTAACTACTTTTTCACACTTTTTCTATTACCTGCTTTTTAATTTCTTTTACTTACTTTTTTAATTCCTACCTTTTCTTTTCCGCCCCTGCCTACCCAGAACCATGGCAAAGGGCCACAGCCACAGGGCTCGTAGTCGCAGCCAAAGCCGCGACCGCCTTCCTTGCGGAAGGCGGCGCCAAGAGGGTGCAGGCACGGGCCTTATTCGGTGAGGCGGAGGTGGCCGCACTGGTTTTTTTTGTTCAGCGCCACCTCCCCTTAACCCTGGCAGCAGGCGGCAGGCCTGGGTCCGGGTACGGGCTCCGGGAGCGTCGGCAGCGGTGGGGCAAGGTGCGTTGGGCAGTGTTTCGCTGCTCTGGTGTCCGGCGCACCAATAATCAGCTGACGCACCGGTGGTCCGATATTCTGGACCGGGAGCAGGACCTGCTGGACCTGCTAGGAGTGGAGGTCCCGGGGCTTGGTGAGTAGCTATTTAATATTACTACTTTGTGTTCTTCTGCTCTGTGTTATATATTGAGAATATTTTTTTTTCCGACCAGCAAGAATGCTGCTGCTTACATTGCAGGTAAATTACGTTTAAAAATCTGAGATTGTTATGACACAGGCGCTCGGCGCTACTAATCTTACTTGTTTGCAACTTTGCGCTCGCTTGGCCTGATGGTTATGTAAGAGTTTACTTTAGAGAACTTAAGTGACGTAATGCTAGAGAGAGTAGTCCTTCCTTTGTCCTTCTGCCACTAAGAAGGGATAGTGGTGGATTGATAGGTTTACTTACTTATTAGTTGGTAATTTTTAAGTGGTGTGCGTGACGCATCCTCTGTCACGTCACGTGCTGCTGAGTGCTGCTTACCCCAGTCCTTAGTAGAACCTTTTGTAGTTTGTTTACTGAGTGTTAATAGGCTTATATCATCACTAGCAGAACATCAGCAGCAACCAGCCAACAATTTGGTGTATGCAAAAATGTATGCATGTGTCCTCCATCTATGCATTTTTGAGGACTAAAATAAATGGAAATGCAGACTTACTGAACAATTGGCCCGTCTGGATTGGAATAGGTGGGCTAGGTCAGGTGGTAGATAGGCTTGCTAGATGGTCCGTGAATCTCGCAATACTACCAGCCTATCAGATTAGATAGGTAAATTTTATTGCAATTGTTGTTACCAAAAATGTTTTTGGTGCGTATTTGAAAATATTTTATTTATTTCACACCAAACTTTAATTTTTGTCTCTTTCTTTATGAAATCTTACATGATCAGCACCCAGGGGCAAGAAGACGGGGTCACAGCCGGCGGGCCAAGAAGATCTCCAAGATGCCTCCCAGGGACAGGACCGCTCCTCTATCGAGGGCTCTGCTGCTGGCCCCAGTAAGTCCTCCAGTGGTTAATATTAATAATTATATTTCCCAAACTTTTCCTGCACCTTATTTTTCCGAACTATTATTTCAGTATCCTAATTATAATTTTTACAAATTCTTCTTTGATCTATACTATCTGTTTCTAAATTCTTGTTATCCCTGCCTCTAACTGCATCTGCTATGACTCTCTGTACTACTACTATTAGTCTGTCTGTAGCTAAGCTTGCCCAGTTGGCCACTCTTTATTTAAAATATTTTAAATAAAACTCAGATTCACCAATAGCTCTAACCATTGAGTCCAGTCCTTTGGGTTGTCCTCTTCTACTACTTCTAGTCTTCTTAATCTTGAGGCTTTTCGACAATTCCCACCAAGAAAATGCCCAACCACATTTTACAATTTTTGATAGGATAGGACATACTACTACTGTTGTAGGGATTCTGCACATACAGAACTTTGCACAAGAAAATAGGACGTTGGTGATGGGAGGTTGGACCTTCCTCACACCTCAATCAGAAGCCACCACAATGCCCTGACCGACTAGTTATACTGTCTCATTAGGTCTCGAAACCCCCCAAAATACCCAATGAGTAGACAACCCAGAACATAACACTCCCGACCTCTGTCTCGGAAGCAATGCACACCCTTTCGCTCACTCTCTCGTGTAAGTCCACACCAAATACCACCGAGTCTATGTAAGTTCAAAAGGTTTATTTCCAACTGACAAGCTCTGTACGTTGTTCTATAATGCAGCAGCAACAGCAAAATGCATAAGATTAAAACAATAAACATTGTTGCACTTACAACTACAAGTCCATAGAAGCCAAAAAGCGAGATCATGATAACTGAACAGTGGTGGAAGAACCACCCTCCCCTTCGTAGGAATCTAGTTTATATAAAATTATAAATGGAGATGTGAGAATTCTGGGGACCCCTCACCTTATAAGAACCTAGTACTGGTTACATCATAAGCTCTGCAAAGCTCTGCTTCTTCGTATAAGGGAATCTTCCGTCTGTTATGAGAAAAATGGGGCGCGTTAGTATAGTGCAAGCATTTCTCAGTCATGCCAAAAAGTGTAGTATTTTTATGGATAAGCAATATGGACTAACACCAGAACTCCATAACAAAGTGGCTTGTTTTTCGACCTTGTACGCAGCGCTCAGACAGTAGCAGTATGAGCTCATGTGGGCTCAAAGGCGTCTTTCTCAACAAGTTGCGAGGTAACTTGCGCAAAAATAAAAGACACGAAGCTAAAATGGTTGCATGGCTCGGGGTAACTTAGCAAAGACTAGAATGACCCTAGGGACCATATAACACTTACACTACTAGTGTCTACTCTACTACCTGATTTGTACTACTGATGTATATTGTATATGTATTATGCATGTATTAACTTTTTTTCAATCTTGCTAGTGAAAAATAGGGGAGGTGTATATGGCATCTGAAAAATGTGTAATGTTTTTCTAGGCGTACTACCGACCACCAGTACCGGGGCCAGCGGCGAAGGTGACGCGGCCGCTGAGGGTGCAGGCGATGCAGCAGTTGTAGGAGGAGCTGCAGGGGGTGAGCCAGCAGCAGTGGCGGGTGGTGGTAAGTTATATTCCTAATCCTTACTTATTAACATTACACTCGCTGCAAGGGTGTAATGTATACTGTACTGTTGAGACTTAAGTAAGAAGTTGTTGTGAACGGTTGAAGAAGACACCCTTTACTTAGCATTAGCAATGGGAGTGTACTGAGTAACCAATGGCCACCTTCTATCGGACTTCAACTCAGCTGTGAAAGTTTTATGGAGAAGACTAAAAGTCAGATCAGATGACCTTGATGGATGGGTTGAACGAAAAGAGAAAGAAGGGTGGAAGGAGGAAGGACGGGCGAGATTTTATATTTATGACTGGCAGAGAAGGATACGTGGGATGCATGCATAGGTGTCTGATAGGAATCAGATGCATGGGTGGTGGAATGCCTGAAACTCCCACAAATGTTTGAGGCTGAGGTAATGGGAGGATAGATACATACTGCAAATGTTACGTACTGTGCTTGCTAGTGCTACTGTGCCACTATGTGTAGAATGAATTTGTCTGACTGCTTTGCTAAGAGTATATTTTACAATAGTCTTGTTTTTTCTTCTTGATATAGCTACTCCTTCCAAAGGTAAAGTCGACAGGAAGGAGTTGGCAGCCAAGGCCCGGCGCCAGAAGCTGGAGGCCATACAGGCTGAATACCAGCAGCTGGTGGTTCTAGAGGAGGAGGAGGAGGAGGCGGCGGTGGCAGCAGCTACAGCCTCCTCCAATGCCCCGGGCCCCAGCCACCCCCCTCCAGTGTTACGGCGCCACCGCCTGGCAGCCGCCCGCCGCCACACTGCAAGAAGCACTGCTGCCCCCCGTGGATGCAACTGCCGCGCGCTGAAGCGCCGCGTGGCCCGCCTAGAGGAGCGCATCCGTGTCCTGGGGAGGCGAGCCCGCTGAGACCCCGTTTATTTATTGCCCCTTTTTTATAGCTTATTTTGGTGGGTTGGAATCGGCGTTGGGTTTTGGACTATTGGACATTTGTTGGACTTTTTCGTTCCGGGACATGGACATTGGTTGGGGTTAGGGAGAGGGGTGGGTCAGGTGTTGTGGGATTTTTTTTACATAGTTTATTTTTGTTAGGGTATTAAATTACATATTTAGACTTTATATACGATGTTGTTAATGTTTTGTGGGTGGGGTTACTGTTTTACGTTACACTGTTTCCTTGCTGGTGCAGTGCCACAGCCAGTGTTTGATTTAAATAATTGGCTGAGTTACTAAGACACAAACAGACAGATGCGGTACCCCTCACTGAGGGACTTGTCCTACTAGTACTGTCAGTCTCTCCTCCTAATCTATGCATTCTGCAACTGGACTCAAAGGGGTGTGTGAAATAGAATTAATGAAATAAATTCCGTTATTAATTATGCCTCCCCCAAACTTCTTCTCTTACCTGTGCTTGATGTTTAACTTGGGCACGGCGATGGCTGCATGGTGATGATGGTTTCTTTCCCAACATACCATGGTTGTGGTGGTAGTAGTAGTAGACCCTGGCAGTAGCATTTGCAAAAAAAAGAAAATGAGACAGTCAGTCGCCTGAGAGAGACTGTGGGAGGAGTAGTAGAACGAAGTACAGTACGGAACTTACTGCCAAACAATAATATGCCAAAATACAAGGAAACATAATGGTGGCGGGGATAGCCTAGTACATAGAGTTACAAACTCTAGCTGTGTCGAGTCACTCGACTAGGCCTACAGTACACTCGACACAAGCGTAACCGTTAGTGCTGTTTTGGAGGATGACAACAAATCCAATTTATGCCGGCAATTAATGCTGATGGATTAGGTTCCTTTGGTAAAAAAATTATCTTGCAAATATACTGCTCATAGGTAGGCAAGCAGAAGAAGATCCTCGCCCTGCCTTGAAAATGCATTTATGTTGCTTTAGCCACATCCGCCCCAGCAAGCGTGTGATAAATTATTGGTGTACATTTAATTTAGTCACACCTCAATAAGTCACACAGCCCGGGGAAGAGGGTTAGGGTTTGATGAATGGTTGGGAAGGGGGTTTTGGGAAAGGTTTGACAAAGAAAAACAGTACGCATGGACAACAACAAAACACAATCTTGGCAGACAACCATATCCATAAATCTGTTAAGGGAGAAAAAGGAAATGCATGCATGATGATGATAACTTGATGGTTAATGATAGTACTTACTAACTACTACTACTAGACAATTAGACAGTACAGGGCAGCAGTATATTATGCAATTTGCCTTGCCTGTCTGCCCTCAGAGAGACCCGAATTACATACAATTTCTGTTCTGTTGTACCGGCCCGGCCTTAAAGATAGCAAAGAAAAGTCAAAAATAGCTGTAGGGATGAATTGAATTATAAGCAGAGAGCAAACATAACAACAACAACAACACACAGTAGTAATGATTGAAGAAAAAAATGAATCAAATTTAAAAGATGATGAAAGTTGATACTGTTACTGTATGTTATCCTGGTCAAAATGGGGAGTTGCATCTCGGCATTCATCTTGGTCCTCCCTTCCATGGACGCTCCGGCCATCAATCTTGGGTGACGCCACTGCCTGGCTGGCAGATGTAGATTTATTGGTAAGGTAAGTGAGAGTTGTTTTTCCCAGTGTAGCACAGGGTAAGGGCCGGCCTGTAATTGCAGATGGGAAAACAAAAGGGATATTGAAAAATCAAGTAGAAAAAAAAAATGCCTAAATTACGGTAGAGTGCAACAAGAACACTTTCAGAGGCGGCATGGATTTGGATACATCATGTCTACTCTAGTCTGTTTCCAGCATTAACCTCCAACAACAACAGGACAGAGCAGGCCCACGGCACCCTTGACCCATCCTCCATTTAGCGTACCTTTTTTGACAGAGGCAGACAAAGCAGATATACAGCAACATAGCATTTTACAAATTAAGTGACTAAATCAATGCCCCGCTGTCAGTCATACCACCACACTCGACTCCACCACTACACAGACATGTAGGTCTGCAGTGGTTGTTGTTGACTTGGTTACCTTTTAATGCACTCATGAAACGCACTGAGTTATTCCATCAATCATCTCGGATCGTACTGAGTGACTGCGAAGATATTATGTCACTGTGGTCATCATCATGGTGTGTTGTCCAACTCAGTGTGCAGTAGTGTACAGATTGAGTCCCCTTTCCATATTCAAAATGCAATGGATCGGCCTGCAGTAGAAGTAGAAAATTGTTATTAAAAAACAAGAATGGAAACAAACATTGCATTGAGTTACTTTTAGTGTGTAGATTAGATAATAGTACATGCACTACAAACAAGAACAACACAAATCACTCAGTCAGCGTCCAATGCATGTCATCATTCATTACCTGTTCCTTCTCATCTTCAGTTAATGGGCAGTCTGTATCGGCTCGGAAAGGAGGATAGCTATAGTAGTCATCATCATGTTCCACTTCTTTTGGAGAGACTCAACGAGGCAAAATTTTAGTTTTTCTTCGATTATGCTACATCCAATCATCATCTGGCTTGAGGGCAATAGATTTAGGTCGATTCAGGAGGATGGAGGAGCAGGACCTGGAGGAGTGGACTGAAATGCAGACAGCTGAAACTCATATAAGGCAATAAAATACGAAGACGGTGGTGATGGATTTGTTGTGATTTGAAGTTTCCAAACAGAAAGACAGACACACAAATAGAAGTAAATAAGGGAGAACCACAGTAAGAAGTGGAAGCCTAGTTGTCAGGGAAGTATAGCTCATCCTCAAACTCTGGGGGTTCAACCAGAAGTAGGTAATCAGCATCCAACACGCTACTTCCGTCACCTGAGCCGCTGTCCTCATCTTCCTGCGTTGATTCATGTATTGTGTAATTCGGTGGTATAAATTGCTGATTCATTTTGATCATGGTTAACCTCTCCACGTTTTTGGGTGAGAGACTGGTCCTTTTCACTGTTACAATGGAACCAGCAGCACTGAAAACACGTTCAGAAGAGACACTTGCGACAGGGCAAGCCAGATAGTTTATCGCCAGCCTGCTGAGCACTGGCCATTGGCCCCTTTTGCCATACCAATACCGCAATGGGTTTTGAACAATGTAGACGTCTGTTGGGTCATCCAGGTAGGCCTGGACCATTCGGTCAATGTTCAGGGGTGCTACACTTTGTTCGGCCTCTCTTGTCTTTGCATCAGCACTGGACCTAGCAAGTCCTTGCTGTAAATATCCTGTGCCGTTTGTACTGGGGCTGATGATCCGGTTCTTGCTGTTGTCGTTAGTGTTGGTGACAGCTGTGAACCAAATGCACTGCCCACAGGCTCTGAAGTTGAACTTGATGCTGGATGCCCTGCTGCAGTACTTGACGTGGGTTTGAGGCCTTTAATTACCAGCCGTTCATTTTCCAATGTACTGGCTGCCTCAGCTATCCAAGTTTTGTACCATCCACTTCTGAGTAATGTCTTACTGTGCAGTGCCGATTTGTACCGTGGATCCAGAATTGTGGCACAAATGTAATGTTCTTGTGACAGAATCTTATTTTTCACCCTTGCATTTTCACTTAAGCGACATGATAAGCTCTCCACCAACTCATATGCTTCTTTTTTTTCCTCCACACCTATGTACGCTTCAGACACCTCCTTCAGCTGTTGCTCTAGCATGTGCAACAATGGGATAGCTTGGCCCATAGTACAGTCCTCCTTCAATCAATCAATCAGGAGTTTGTTAAAGCGCTACTACTCACCCGTAAGGGTCTCAAGGCGCTAGGGGTGGGGGGTGCAGGTTCCATTCCATCAAGGAGGGGGTCTGTCGAAGAGCCAGGTTTTGAGGTTTCTTGCGAAGATGGGGAGCGATGTTGTCTGTCTGAGGTGGAGCGGAAGGGCGTTCCATGCTTTGGCTGCGAGGAAGGAGAAGGAGCGGCCTCCCGATCTGGTCTTTTTGGTGCGGGGGACCACGGCGTAGGAGTGCTGGGCTGATCGTAGGGTCCTTTGGGGTGCGTGGAATTTGAGTCGGCTGTTCAGGTATGCTGGTCCGGTGCCGTGGAGGGCCTTGTGTGCGTGGGTGAGCATCTTAAAGGTGACTCTCGCCTCGACGGGGAACCACTGGAGTGTGCACAGGTGCTGGGAGATGTGGCAGTGTTTTGGCAGGCTGAGGACCAGTCTTGCGGCGGCGTTCTGGATGTTCTGTAGCTTGCGGATGAGGTTTTTGTTTATTCCGGCGTAGAGTGCGTTGCCGTAGTCGAGTCTGCTGGTGACCAAGGCGTGAGCGACTGTCTTTCGGTGTTCAAGGGGGATCCATTTGAAGATCTTACGAAGGAGGCAGAGGGTGTGGAAGCAGGAAGACGAGACAGAGTTGATCTGGCGGTCCATTTTGAGCTCGGAGTCCAGGATGATTCCCAGGTTGCGTGCGTGGTCTGTGGGGGTTGGCGGGTTTCCGAGGGCAGGGGCCACCAGGTGTCGCTCCAGGCGTCGGGGTTTGGGCCCATGATGAGTACTTCTGTTTTGTTGGTGTTTAGTTGTAGGCAGCTGTTTTTCATCCATTTGGCGACGGCTTCCATGCCTTCTCGAAAGTTGCGTCTGGTGGTGTTGGGCTCGTTGGATAGGGAGAGGATGAGCTGGGTGTCGTCTGCGTATGACACGATGTTGAGTCCGTAGGTTCTGACGATGGGGGCAAGTGGAGCCATGTAGACGTTGAAGAGCGTCAGGCTGAGGGAGGAGCCCTGGGGGACTCCGCAGGTGGTAGGTGTGGGGTCCGAGAGGAAAGGGGGGAGTCTGACCCGCTGCGTCCTGCCGGAGAGGAAGGAGCAGATCCAGTTGAGGGCCTTGTCCTGGATTCCTGCGTCTTAGAGTCTGCGTATTAGGGTGCGGTGGGAGACTGTGTCGAACGCCGCTGATAGGTCGAGGAGGATGAGGGCTACTGTTTCTCCTTTGTCCAGTAGGGTGCGGATGTCGTCTGTTGCGGCGAGGAGGGCAGTTTCCGTACTGTGGTTTTTTCTGAAGTGGATTGGGAGGAGTCGAGGATGTTGTGTTCTTCAATGAATGTGGCGAGTTGGCTGTTGATGGCTTTCTCGATGACTTTCGCTGGGAACGGGAGCAGGGAGATGGGTCTGTAGTTTTTGAGGTCAATGGGGTCCGCTGAAGGTTTCTTTAGGAGGGGGTTGACCTCGGCGTGTTTCCAGTCATCGGGGAACGAGGCGGTCGCCAGGGAGCGGTTGATGGTGTGGCGGAGCATGGGTGCGATGGTGTCAGCGGCTCTGTTGAAGATGTGGTGGGGGCAGGGGTCCGTGGGGGCCCCTGAGTGAATTGACTTCATTGTCTACAGTGTGTCTTCGGTGGTGAGGGCTGTCCAGCCATCAATCGCTGGTTTCCGGGTGTCGGGGGTGGTTGGCGAGGGTTCAGTGTGTTGGTTGTCTTCGTCGAAGTTGTCGTAAATGCTCTTGATTTTGTGGTGGAAAAAGGTGCTGAGTTTGTCACAGAGGTCTTGTGAGGGAGGGATGTCGGTAGACTCGCTGGTGGGTTGGGCGAACTCCTTGATGATGCTGAAGAGTTCCTTGCTGTTGTGCGCGTGGGTGGAGATTCTGTCTTCAATCTCTTTTTTCCTCGTTTCTCTGATGAGTTGATGGTGGGCGTTGGTGGCGGCTCTGAAGTTGTTGTGGGCTTCTGTGGATTTGGTGTTCCTCCAGGCCTTTTCGAGGCGGCGGCATGTGTGTCTGGACTCTCGAAGTTCAGTGGTAAACCATCTGGCTTTCTTGGCGCGGGTATTGTTGTTTTTCTTGAGGGGGGCTATGGTGTTGGTGCTGTCCGAGATCCATCTATGCAGGGTTCGGGCTGCGGTGTTGGGGTCGTCGTTTTCCGCGATGGTTGGGGTGGAGTTGTTGAGTGAGGAGGTGAGCTGGTCGTCGGTGATTTTGGTCCAGTTTCTTCGTGGAAGCAGGTGCTGGTGTCTGTGGATGGTGGGTGTTCTGAAGGTGAAGTGGACGCAACGATGGTCGGTCCATGGGAGTTCGGTGGTGTGGCTGAAGGTGATAGAGTTTCCTGTAGTGAAGAGGGGGTCGAGGGTGTGTCCTGCTGAGTGCGTGGGCTTGGTCATGATCTGGCAGAGTCCAATGTTGTGGAGGTTGTCCAGGAGGGATGTGGTGTTGGGGTCCAGTTGGTTGTCGAGGTGGAAGTTGAGGTCTCCCAGCAGGGTGTAGTTGGTGGATGCGATGGCCTGCAGGGAGATAATGTCCGTGATGGAGTTGGCGACGGGTCCGCGTGGTCCAGGGGGTCAGTAGATGAGGGTTCCTCGGAGGGTGGCGGTGGGGCTGGCCAGTATCTTGAAGTGAAGGTGTTCCATCAGTTCTGTGGGCTCGTCAGGGAGTGTGCTCAGGCGGAGGCTGGATTTGTGGACGATGGCGATTCCTCCTCCTGGGCGGGTGGGGCAGTCCTTCCTGGAGATCTTGTATCCTTGGGGGATGGCAATGGTGATGTCCGGTCCCGAGGTGGTGTTGGTCCAGGTTTCGGTGAAGAATGCAACGTCCGGGGTGGTGCTGTCGAGGAGGTCCCAGATTTCTGTGGCGTGTTTGTGGAGGGTTGAGGAGGATGCATTGCAGGGTCTTCGGTTCGGTTGTGTTCTTGTGGGCGGGTTGTGCTGGATCCGTGTTCTTGGCGGTGCTGCAGGTGTGCCGGCAGCGGTGACAGCTGAAGGGTCCGTGGGTGTCGGCTGGTGATGCTAGCTTGCAGTTGTTGTTGCAGCCTGGGTTGAGTGCGTGGAGTGCTGCTGGGTTGTAGCGTTGGTGGGGCGGAGGTCCAGGGTTCCTCACGCTGGTCGCGGACGGGTCACAGACGGGCGCAGACGGGCTTGCCTTTGACGCGCCTTCGGTGCACCAGCGGTCTTGCTTGCCTGTCCCCGCAGTGGCTGCCATTAAGTAGGGGTCAGGGAGGGCTGGACAGCTGGGAGGCGGGAGCGGGGAGGGGAGCTGGATTGGGCCGGTCACACTGGGGGGGCAGGGGCCGCGGGGGCTGCAGCGGCGGGGAAAGGTAAAGGGAGGAAATAAGGGATAAAGAAAAAAGGGAAAATAAGCAGAAATAAGGCACAGAAGAGCAGAGATGCAGAAAAGTGCAGAAAGGTGAAAGATAAAAGAGGGTAGAAAAATGAGTGAAAATGAGCAGAGCAAGAGAAAGGGAAAATGAGCAGAAATAAGGCACAAAAGAGCAGAGATGCAGAAAAGTGCAGAAAGGTGAAGGATAGGAAGGGTAGAAAAACGAGTGAAGGAGCAGAGTGAGAGGAAGGAGACAGAGGTCCACTGGACCACCAGGGATGAGGCGCAGGGAAACCTGCGGGTGGAGGAGGGCCTCGATCACCAACACTCAAGAGTGCAGGGGCACCTCACTTAATGGTGGAGCTGCGAGGGTGGGAGAGCAATTTCACTGACAATGAGTCAGTGGTCTTGCTCCTTGCTGACTTCACGTGTGAAGACCTCAAAAGGAAGAAGCATCTCTGTAAGAGATTTAACTAGGCACCATTGGTCCATCTGAAGGGTCATGCCTTTCACAGTAGCATCCGCCCTTCGCATGACATATTCATTGATTGGTCTGTACTGCTCAAACAGACGGTCAAGCATGTAATACGTTGAGTTCCAACGTGTTGCCACCTCCTGGATCAGTGCTTTGAATGGCATTCTATAGTCATGTTGAATGATCCTCAGCTGCTTCCGGGCTTTAAAAGAATGGCTGAAATGCATGCATATTCTGCGGCAGGTGGTCAGTAAGTTGCTGACTATGGGTTCTTTTTTCAGAAAGTCTTGAACTATAATGTTAATGCAGTGCGCCAAACACGGGACCCTGAAATAGGCACCAAGCGCCATGGCCTTAAGTATATTACTGCCATTATCCGTGGCAACAAAACCAATGTGAAGCCCTTTGGGGCGCAGCCATTCAAAGACCTTGCTGTTAAACTCTTCCAAAATGTTTGCAGCAGTATGAGATTTCTCCATGGCGAACATGGCTACAGTTGCATGTTTCCGAGAAGCATTAAAAATCTAAGCTGTGTCAACAGCACCTACTTCAGATAGCTTTTCTCTAACCCCCACAAAAGAGACCCAGTGTGCAGTGATGCACATGTAATCAGTGGCTTGGCAACTGGTCCACATGTCTGTTGTCAGGTAGATTTTGTGAACAGCACTCTGCTGCAAAGCTTGTCCAACCAATTCCAGCACATCGTGATGTAGTGCTGGAACAGCAACTCGGGCAAAATAGGACCGGCTGGGAACCTTCCATTTAGGGCAGATGGCTGACTCAAATTCAAGGAAACCCACCCCTTCCACAAATGAAAAAGGGAGAAGGTCCAGCGCTAACATTTTAGCCAGCTCCGCATTGTACAACCGTGCCGTTGGGTGGTTGCGTTGGTACTGCCCCTCCAACCTAAGCATGCTGTCAATGGTAGGCTTGAATATTTTCCTTTGTGGTGCACCCTTCTTCTTGAACCCAGTTAGGCTCAACGACGCCGCACTTTTGCTCATTGCAGTGCCCGGTTGCCTTGGTGTCTCAGGCTGACTCTTAGTATGGTGCCACTCAGATGTTGCTGAGGATGTGGGCGTTATCACTACACTGCTGGGGGTAGGGCTAGAAATGTCTCCCTCTTGTTGACCTTCCACCGCGATCATATCTTCCCCTACTTCTTCATCCCCAACAACAGCAATGGGTCCAGTTTTACTTTTTCTAAGTGAAGTAGGTGAGCCTCCCACTTGATACTGTGGTGTTTTTTAGATGACTTGTTTGTCCTCCGGTACCATAGTTTGTACCAAGCTTACCCCGCCTAACAGCCTGCCGACAAATTGAGCATATAGCAATGTTCTCCTCCTTACTGCTAACCG
Source organism: Calotriton arnoldi (assembly GCA_963921515.1). Lineage (NCBI taxonomy): Eukaryota > Metazoa > Chordata > Amphibia > Caudata > Salamandridae > Calotriton > Calotriton arnoldi. The sequence goes on from CAWUFW010000379.1 coordinate 1,106,572, forward strand.
AAAAGAAGTCCCAAACTGGGGAGGAGAACTTTCTGGCACTGCTGGAGGTGCCACTTACAATACCAGATGAACTGGAGGGTGTGCCTGGAATTTGACTCTGTGCACTTACATTACCACCACCTACTGAGGTGGTGGTTGAGCTGGATGTAGGTCCCTGCCAGGCCTTTGCAAAGGCAAATATGGAAGCTGGAGGTCGTGTTGGCGTTACCTGTGTTGGTGGTATCCGTGCTACATCCCTCTCATCGATTTTGGATAGTCTAATAATGTTGGTCTCCATCTCCGCAGGCCCAGGAGTGATGTTCATGATGACTGGCTCTTCATCATCATCATCATCATCACCCCCCTCGTCTACATCTACCTCCATAACTCTAAGGCTTTCTGGAACCTTCCTTTTCACTAGCCTTGTCTTGTGGCGTGCATCACTCTCAGGCTGAGCTGGTGGCTTCCAAGTGGCATCTAGATCATCAGAAGCGGGGCTTGAAGAAGAAGTTGATGGACTAACCCTCCTTTTCCTTGCTGGGGGTCTGGAAGACAATGGATCTTCTGGAACAGTGGCTTGCTCCTCTTCGTCTGCAAAAAGCTCGATTTCCTGAACTGCCCCTACTTCAGGTGGAACAACTACTATTGTGGGCTGTGGTTCCGGCTGCGGCTGTGGTTGCGGCTGTGGTTCCAACTGCGGCTGGGGTTGCGGCTGTGGTTCCGGCTGCGGCTGGGGTTGCGGCTGCGGCTGGGGTTGCGGCTGCGGCTGGGGTTGCGGTTGCGGCTGGGGTTGCGGCTGTGGTTGCGGCTGTGGTTGCCCACTTATCTGCTGAGTTTCCGCCTGCGAGTGCGTGGATTGGGTACTACTTTGCGATAATGACATTTCAGCATCACTGGTCGTTAGTAGACTGGCTACCTCTGCCACAGTCATGGGCTTGGGCCTAGGTTGCTGGGGTGGGCCCGCTGATGCGGAGGTGCTGCTCCCAGCTTGGTCCCCGCCGGACACCGCTGCTTCAGGCGTAAGTTTTTTTTTACCAAAAAACACATCGGCCGGCACACCAGTCTTGGCAAGTGCCACTTCCTTCTTCTGTTCCTTCTTCTTCTCACTGGCAACTTTATTGGTACTGGAGGACCTGGTACCTTTCTTTGGGGCCATCTTCTTCAGATGTCAGCAGGACGCAGGTGCACAAGTTGCAGAGATGTCTGTGGTCACACGTGGACGTGACACGCAGCAGGACTTCTGCCTGGCAGTACAACGGGTGATGATGATGACACCTCCTCCTCTGTCTTTTTGTGCACCTAAAACCAAAGAAGCCAGGAGAAGAACATCAGTGAAATGTTGCATTTGTTGTTGTGGTTCAATTACTAGTAGTACAAACAAACAAATAAAAGATATAAATTAGTGTAGCCATTTGTGAGACTGTCAACAAGGGCTTTCATGGTATACTGTGTACACTGTCAGGAAGGATAGGAAAGAAGAGGAACAACAACAAAAATACAAATGTAATAGAAGTGGACCCTGTTTGGCATTAAATTATTTGCTCATCACATCATTCAGGGAGCTGCAGCTGGCAAAGGGGATGGATGCAAGCAGTAAGCCAAGAGGAAAACCATGCAGGCCTAAATGGCAAGAGCAGCACACTTATAACTCCCACCAGAAATGGCCACCAGCCACATGGACACTCACAAATCAGAAGCAACAAGCATGAGGCCTGGAAAACACTGTACTGAAAACAGGCCTACGATAGCCAGGCAAAGGCTGCATGCTAAACCACACTGCTTTGCCTGTAATGCAATAAAATGCAAAAACGAAAATTCACAGGGCTAAACAAGGCCTGCAGCACACCACACACAACTAAGGCATGTATTTAACACACAGCACAAAAAAGTGAAATACACCCAAAAATACACATTTTGCAATTCAATCCAATGCCATCCATGTGCCCTCAATGATGTTTAAAAATTCAACAGAACACACAGAAACAGTTGTTTCATGCACCCCTGACTACCTCTGCGCCTACTGGATGAAAGGCCTGTTGGCAGACTAGGCCACAAGCTTGCAGGACTATGGATAAAAGCACACTACCGGGCTTCACAATGGCCAGGCCCACAACAAGAAACTGAAGACAGACAATGCAGGCCTATGGCAAAAAGCACACTGCCTAGCTTCAAAATGGCCGCCAGCCTCATGGCCAGGCCCACAACAACAAAAAAACTGAAGACAGACAATGCAGGCCTATGGCAAAAAGCACACTGCCTGGCTTCAAAATGGCCGCCAGCCTCATAGCCAGGCCCACAACAACAAGAAACTGAAGACAGACAATGCAGGCCTATGGCAAAAAGCACACTGCCTGGCTTCAAAATGGCCGCCAGCCTCATGGCCAGGCCCACAACAACAAGAAACTGAAGGCAGACAATGCAGGCCTATGGCAAAAAGCACACTGCCTGGCTTCAAAATGGCCGCCAGCCTCATGGCCAGGCCCACAACAACAAGAAACTGAAGACAGACAATGTAAGCCTATGGCAAAAGCACACTGCCTGGCTTCAAAATGGCCACCAGCCTCATGGCCAGGCCCACAACAACAAGAAACTGAAGACAGACAATGCAGGCCTATGGCAAAAGCACACTGCCTGGCTTCAAAATGGCCACCAGCCTCATGGCCAGGACCACAACAAGAAGCCTAGGCCACAAAGGAAACACATGCAGGCCTTAGTATATGGCAAAAGCAGCACACTTATAACTCCCACCAGAAATGGCTACCAGCCACATGGACACTCACAAATCACAAGCAACAAGCAGGAGGCCTGGAAAACAATGTACTGAAAACAGGCCTATAATAGCCAGGAAAAGGCTGCATGGTAAACCACACTGCTTTGCCTGTAATGCAATAAAATGCAAAAACGAAAATACACAGGGCTAAACAAGGCATGCAGCACACCACACACAACTAAGGCATGTATTTAACACACAGCCCAAAAAACTGAAATACACCCAAAAAACACATTTTGCAATTCAATCCAATGCCATCCATGCCCCTAAATGATGTTTGAAATTAATAAATACATCACACAGCAAAGGAACAGTTGTCTCATCATGTTTCATCATGCACCCATCCATGACTAGCTCTGGGCCTACTGGCTACCCACAACTATTTATTTTTAAAAATGATGAAAAGTAGAAAAATTGTAGTTGCAGCAACTGCAATGCCCCAATCAAACAACACCAACTTACTTGTAAAATCTCAAATCCCCAAATCCTCAAATCCAATGATAATGATGCAGCATACACAAAGAGTGATCCTTCCAGCTCAAATCCAAGTGAAAAATGAACAGGAGATGGACAAAGCACTGGGAGGAGCCTGCTGGACAGGAACAGGAAGTAGGAGACTCTGTGGCACTTCCTCCCTCTCCCCCCCAAAAGAATTTGACAAAAAAGGACAGCCAAATATCAATCTGAGGTTTTTTTTCATCCAAATCATCAATTTATAGAAGGTTTTATGCTGCTTGCGATGTTATTGTTCTCCAGATTGAAAATTTTGCGTGTTCGGGATCGCGAACTTGACCAACATTCCGCCGGATGTCCGATGGCGCGCCCGAATGACGTGTTCGCGATCGCAATCTCTCTCGCGGTGCACGATGGCGCGGCAAATGACGTGTTCGCGATCGCACACTCTCGCATTGTCCGATGGCGCGGCGAATGACGTGTTCGCGATCGCAAACTCTCGCGGGATAACGCGGCCGGCTACCAAAATCTCGTGGCGCACGCGAACGAATAGGAAAACCCGTCAGCGAACGCAGGAATCCCGGTAAGTCGCTATCGGGCTCGCTAGAACGCATTTTAAAGCGCGAACAAGAAAATAATTCCGCTACGCCGCGGATCGTGGAATTGTTGAAAATGTTGCGTTCTCCGCGGAACGCAAAATTGCCTAAATTCCGCAAATTCCGCGAGCGGAGCGGAATTGCATGCCCAGGGTTACTATGGAGTCTATGAATGGCGGGTCTTGATTGTTAGAAAATAATTGGACTTTGTATTGTAGTATATCATACTTTTATTGTTTTGGTTTAATATTTTAGGATTTCGTTGGGTATAGATTGTTTTCTAAGTTATTGGTAGCTTTGTTTAGCTTTTAATATTTGTAGGAATTTGTAGTGTGATTCTGCCTATTGTCCCTTGGAAGGAATTGTGCCATTCTTCCACTGGGCTATTTAATTTGCTTATTGAGGTGTGATGCTGTCATATACATTCCACCATGTTATACAATGCTTGAGTTGAACTCTGTGGCCACAACAGTGCAGTTTGCCAATTCAAGTATCTTCAAAATAGTCCATTACGGGACTTACTTGATCTTTGTGTCTTTGGTAGTTGGGTGAATCTATTAGGAGGTTATATTGTTTTGCTACTTTAGTTACTGGGACATATGCTAGAGCACTTTTTTTTTAGTTTCATGGGCAAATTCAGCGCTTGTTGAACATTCTAAACTTAGTGCTGAATTTTTGAAGTGTCTTCATATACTTTGGTTAAAATGGTTGTAACACCCTTGCATAGCTGTATGTGTGTATATTTTGTTTTTTAAACGGTACTAATCATTGCTTGCTTGAAGTCAATAATTATTTTTAAGGATAGTAGTTAGTTTTTATTTCAGTTGGTAGTTTGCACTTTGTTTGGGAAAAGCACATAGACTATTTCGTGTATATTTGTATTGTGGGATTTTAGGAAGTGACCACCTTTTGGGTGGTGTACTCCAGATCGTTGCCTTGTCTGTTTTTGCTGGCTGTAGAACTCTGTCACTTTACTCTCGCTAACCAGTAGTAAAGTGCCTGTACTGTAATATGGTTAAATTGGTATACTTCTAATTGGCATATTTAACTTGCCTACAAGTCCCTAGTAAATGGTACAAAGTATACCCAGGGCCCTGTGGTCAAATGACACAAGTGGACTGCAACACCTATTTTCCCATCCACTACAGTGGCAATGCAAACATGGCTTCAGGCCTTCCATTGTAGCCTAACTGGAGCAGTGTAAAAACTAGGGGTGGGTGGAATTGGCAGAATTGAATGCCACAGAATTAAGCAAAATTACAATAAAATTCAGTGAGATTGCACAGAATTGTGCAACAGGTGGAGTTGGTATTTGGCGCTATTTTCTTAGTGCAAAATGCACCCTTGCATCCAAAAATGGATGCAGGATTCATTTTGCCTTAAGACATAGCACCCCAAGTGATTATTACAGAGTATGTAAGGGCCCCAAGGAATAAGCACTGTTCTGCACACCCCTCTGAGCCCTTACATACACATAGTCTAGAACCGTTATTAACTCTGAGTATGTAAGGGCACCAAGCGATATGTACACCAGTGCACTCAGTGGTTTTTAAACAGGGCCAGAAAAGGGAGCTGTCCCTCTATGTTTAAAAATCACTGCAGATTAAAGTTTAATTTGCAGTGGTTTTTTAACATAGAAGGATTGCTCCCTCTTCCAGCCCTGTTTAAAAAGCAAACAGTGCTGATTAACGCCACTGGCGGAGCAGCGGGATTTATTAGTAATTCCGCACTACGAGAGTAACTGGGAATTACTACATTTCTCCAATTCCACTGCCAGAATTAAAAATTCCTCCTGACACTAGTAAAAACTGCAATTTGACCTGTCAAAATAAACTCTTTTGACAGGTCTAAACCAGTCCAGGGTGAAATTTAAATTAAGCTGCATAACTTTGGGAATTTCACATTATGCTAGTTACTTGAAATTCCTAAAACTATGCGAATACACCACTTCACAAAAATATGCACCACTCATGGTAAACATTTACTGAGAATAGCTCAAATTTGCTGTAAAAATGTACTGCCAATGCAAGGGAGCAACAGACTGCGAGCAGCTGTTGTTCGCAATCCACTTATTTATATGTATCCTCATGACAAAAAACAATGCAAGGATGCATTTCATGCTGAAATATAGCATTAAAGGATGAATTTGCATTTTTATGTATAATTTCACATAATTGTCCCATAGTTCATGTAATTACATGAAAGCAAATTATGCAAATTTTGTGTAATCCTTTTAAATATTATAACTCACCCCCAATTAGGCCTTGTAGCTCACAAGGCAGGGTGCATGTATGTAAAAGTAGGACATGTAGAAATGTAATATTAAAATGCCCTTATAGTGACTAAAACTCAAAAGCAATTTTCACTGTAGGAAGGCTGACTGGTCCCTTAGAGAAACCCCAAGAAGCAATTTTAAATGTTATTTCTTCTATTTCAGGGTAGGGACTAGTTAGAGACAGGATTCAACAACTCTTTATAATATTTATCAAAACTCCACTGAATTCTGAAGTTGGGTTTTTAATAAATATTAAGGAAAAGTAACCTTTAGAAAGTTATCTTTTCGCTGCCTGAAACTCTTAAAAGCTCATTTATTTTTCAACTGTCACCCAGCTAGTGAACGGCCCTGTATGAGGTATGAAAACTGCTCCCAGACCAGAGACAAAGCCCTGGAATTGGGGACTTGCTTTGTTTCTCTGCCTGAATGACCATTTGGGCTGTGCCCATGACTTTATTTTACTTCAAAGCGGCCTCCTCATCACAAGCAGATGTCAGATGACACCTGGACTGCCCTTGACCCTGCTGTTGACCTTTGCTTGAGTGATTGCTTACCCCCAAGTGCTATTCCTGATGTCAGGGAATCCTTGACTGTGTTGAGATGGATTTTCCTCCTACCCCTTAAAACCTAGTAGTAAGAAATTGGGTTATTGGTTGAGGATGTGGAAGCCCCAATCAGGCAACAACCACAGTCCTTTTCAGAGTTAACCACAAAAGTCACAAAATTAACTTATGCTTAACCCTCTAGTAGCTTGGCGTAAACCAGTCAAGTTAAATTTAGAGGCAATGTGTAAAGCATTTATGCAGCACACAAACAGTAAAAAAGTAAAAACACAACAAAAGAAAAACCCAAATCAATTTAGAAAAGTAGAGTATTTGGTAATAAATACAATGATACCAGCATGATACTAATCCAAGCAGTGGAACAGGTGATACACAATGTTTAAGATTTTATTGACAATAGCGCCTAAAAGCACAAAGTGCCACTCATCTGATCATGCTAGACCGGAGCAAAGTCACAAGTTCAGGCTGACCACGATGGAGTTTGGCTCAAATACAGGGACCAGGTTAGTCCCACTGAAATGTTACCTTCTGAGTCCAGTGTAAAGAGTTCTATTTGCATTGGAGGAGGGCGCGAAGAGGAGACTGGGTGCCTCAGACGGTCGTCGCGGTAGTGTGAAGAGCAGGTTGGGCGTCGTGGACAGTTGCTGCTGTAGAGAAAAGAGCCAGTCAACAGTTGAGGATGGTTGTTGCTGAAGCTTTGTATTGACATTCGTCATGGGCTGTCCTTGATGTAGCGTGAAATTCAGGTCTTGCATTGCCAGTTGTCGCTGGTGGTCACTGTCACTGCGAAGAGCAGGTCTCACCGGAGCTTTGCATTGGCAGTCGTCATGGGTGGCAGTCTTGGCATGAACATGCCTGACTTCAGGATTTTCACCCTTTCTTTAGGAGGAGTACACTCTGATGCCAGCCACGTGTCCTGGACCTGGGGAGGCACATCTTTGGTATGAGGGACTCACTCCAGCAGAGGCCAGCAGGGCTTGGACAGTTCCAGTTGCAGGTCCAGTCAGGTCTACTTTGCAGCAGGTTGGCTGAGAAGTTGCAGGTAGACCTCTGAAACTTGTTGTGTCCCTGCACCTCACACAAGAGGTCAGTCAATTGACCCTTGGAGTCACTCTGGTGAGCATGTGATGAAAGCAAGCAGGTCCATTCTTTCTTCTCAGACAGCATTGCAGTACCTCAAGCAGCACAGCAGTCTTCTGGTAGCGAGGCAGTCCTTCTTCTGTAACTTCCACAGGACCAGGGGTGTTCTGATGAGTGGCTCTGAAGATCCAATATTCTCCACCGAACATATAGTCAAAGAGAATTCATTGTACATTGTAAAAAAGAGAAGAGGCAATTATTTAAATTGATGTGTTCCAGCCTTAAATACAATGTCATTAATGACAAGTACAATGTCCTTGCAAATATTTTGATTAAAAACTGTCTTTTTTGCCAAGTTTTATGATATTAGCCTACTTAATTATTTCTTTTCGCATAAGTTAGTTTGAAGAACCTAACACAGTTCATCTTGTCCCAAGTCTGGAATATCTATTGGTCTATGGATCTCTATCATTGTAATATAAAGGACCGAGCTACAGACATAAAAATGAAAATAAACTTACACTGTGAACCTGAAATGTTTAATGTCCTACATATTCAAACAAAGTACTAAGCTAGTTGGATAAAAGATTACTGTTCAGTCTGAGATTCAGAAAGGAGAACAGCTGATTGTATATTGGAGAAAGGCAAGGAGAAGTATCTATTATATGTTACCAATCTCTGATCCTGCTTTGCTGGCATCTAAAGCAGCAATTGGGAGGATGGACAATACTGATTTATGACTTCAGGAGTATAACAGAGTAACCATATAAAAAACCAGCTCTGTGCTTCTCAAATCAGCTTTAAACAATGTGTAGCTATACTGGGAGACTTCAAATCATTCCCACAACTCTTACCAGGTACCAAAGAGTTTATTATTTTAGTGCCTGATCTCTAGATAGAGATTTTTAAAAGTAATAAACAGTGGGATAGGGAAGTTTGCTAAATTTACTAAGTGGAAAGCTTACTCAGCATCTATCATTATTATTACAGATATAATATATTTTTTAATAAACAATCAATATCTAGGATCAGAAAATTGGAGTTAGGTGCAATAGATCTATTGAATAGAAATCCATTCTGATGCTGATCTAATAGAGTGGAAGCTGCTGTCATAATACGATTGGCCAACATTTTTATAAAGAGTATATAGTCTACATTTAGCAGACTAATTTGGGAATATGAATTGGGGACTGTAGTAAACTGGGTTTTTGGTTGAAGGGGGTGGAAACTTGCTAAAGCAACACCCACAATCCATGTCAGGGCGAACCACAAACGTTGCTACATTAAACTGTGCTTACCCTCTGATGGCTTGACATAAAAGTAGGCAGGCTTAACTTAGAGGCGCTGTGTTAAGTATTTATGCAACACACAACCAGTAGTTAAGTGAAAACACAACACAAGAACAACCCCACAGTAATTTAGAAAAATAAAGAATAGTTTAATTAATACAATGACACCAACATAACTTAAATTCAATCCATAGAACCAGAGTTATGATTTTTAAAGGTTTTAAGTGAAAAATGGCAACTGAAAGATAAAGGCGCCAAACAGGGGTATCTGGTCACATGAGACAGGGGCAAAGTCCAAAATTAAGGCCGACCACAATGGAACACGGTTTAGCTACATGAGGTGGACTGGGCTCGGTTTCGGCTTGCTTTTGGACTTGGAAGAAATTTGAAGAAATGTTTCTAAGAACATAAAGTTCAGCAGGGCAAGACAGCTGGCGGTGTCCAAGGAACAGGCATCATCATCATCAGGGAGCTGCTGGGCGAGGTTGTGGTGAAGATTCCTAGGAAAAGACTTAGTCACAACTCTTTTGGAAGTTGAAAAGTCGTTGAAGCCTTTAGGAGGCTGGATACGCCTTCCAAGAAGTCCCGCTGCGGAGGATGTTCTGCCCTGTCCTATGGGATGTTTAGAGCCTATCCTAGTGATGACTTATAGGTATTTAAAAGGGAGGTTTAGGCCTGGGAAAAGGTTTATTTTGCCAGGTTGAATTGGCAGCTCAAACTTGCACACAGGCTGCAATGGCAGGTCTCAGACAGGTTTTTAGGGCTACTTAAGTCAGTGGCACAATAAGTGCTGCAGGCCCAATATTAGCATTTAATTTACAGGCTTGGATACATGTAGTACCACTTTACTATGTAAATTAGATAAGTAAATTAAATGTTCCAATTGTGTGTAAGCCAATTTTACTGTGTATAAAGGAGAGAGCACAAGTACTTTAGCAATGCCAACAAAAATGAAATAAAAAAAACAGATAGGGTGAAGATAAAAAGTTTGGAGGTGACCCTGCAGAGAGGGCCAAGTCCAACACAACCCCACTACAGCCGAAAGCCAGGGTGGATTAATCAATACCTTGGGGGGGGGGGCTTCCAGGCTTGGAATATGGACAATGGGCCACTTCGGCAGTGGCACTTGTCAGTTCTATGTCCCTTTGAACTCAGTTGGATCCCCATGTCACTACTTTTCTGAGCCACTGGACTGACCCATGGGTCAGACTGATTTGCATATGGCCATGTCTGAACTGGGGTGGTGGAGTGAGCTAAAGAATGATGATGGATTAAACCCAGATCAGTTGACTGGGGGTGAGTGTTTGATTGGCTCAAACGTTCCGTCCATCATCCCCTTTTGTATCGCTCTGACCCATGGGGAACCCTTCTCCTCACCTGCGGACCACATCTGTGAAGCACCTAAACTTTACTTGCCTGCAGATGCATCCCAGTTGACAGGCAGTACTATCATGGGCAATAAAGCGATGTGCTCATCCGCCTCTTGAAACAGGTTTTGTCCCCCAACCCAAGGAAAACTGCCCATAAGAATTGCAACCGACAGTGGCCACTGACAGCTGGCAATGTCAAGAACTAGACCACAGGCCATCCACTGAAAGAGTGGAGGTTCCAACTGGGGGCCTTGGGTTAGGCCTTACTTCCAGCTTTGAGGCTGGCAAGGAGTTCCCTATTTTCTTCTGTGGGTTACAAGGCCTCTGAAGTTTCTCAGAGTGGGGGCAACAGCCCTGAGTGTTAGGGACCCTATTTCCACTCTCCTTCCCAACAGTCCAAGGGTAGGAGCATGAGACTAGCTACTCAGCCCACGGTGTGTACCGTGAAGCTCAACAGGTGCCTGACAAGCCAGGACATCCATGGGGAACCACCACTCCCCTCAAGAGTGACACAATCTGTCTGTTTCATGCAGGGTTTGCCTGGTGGAGGTTTCCAGCCCTTTTTGTGACAACACAGTGATTACCTCCAAGCCAGAAGTGGCCTCACCAGGGTAAGTCTTGAGGAGCTCTGTTCTCAGAGCTGGCAACCTCTGATCCACTGGTCCCTCCACTGTTGACTGTTTCCACATCCTGGCCCTCTATCTGAGCCTGTAAGAGTAGTACCCCTAGAAACCAGAGCTTTCAGGGCGCCATCCCCTTCCAGCTATGTCAACACCGGTGACAATTGATTTCCCAGAATGCAGTCAATGGGCTTCTGGGGACTGACAATGATCCTCCTCTGGGTCACCACCCCACCCCAGTCCAGGGACACCAGAGTCATAGGGTGGAAGAAGTTCTGCCCATGGGCCTGAGTCACCCTGCATACCTGTACAGTGTACAGATCTGGGAAACCAGACTTTCCAACTGGCATGGTCTGGCTAGCACCAGTATCCCTCAGAGCAGTGACAGGGATCTCATTCACTGTGACCTGGTGGAAGTGACGACTTCCACACTCAGGGATCACAAGCTCACCATCTGTGTCTATCTCCTAACTGAGGGAGACTATGTCATGTTCTACCACCTGCTCTGGGGACTACTTCCCCCTAATGCCACATTGGCCATGCCTTAGAGATGCCATCAGTAGGTGACTTTTTAGGACAGACAGATCCCCTGCTTGTGTCCTAACTCAGAAAAATCAAAACACGGCACGCCCTAGGCCACCGCCAACCAGAGACTCCCACATTTCTCAGAAGGGACATGGAAACCCTTTTCCCCCCACCTTATTCTGGGACCTTTCTATGTCTCCCTAGACCTCCCCTTACTCTGCTGGGAGGACCCTGGGCCAAGGTTCGAAGGCGAAGTGAGCTTACTGTCAATTAGGTGTTGCTGCAACACTGTAAAGCAAATACTGAGCATGTGGTCTCTCAAAATCGAGTCACACAGCCCATTGAAATCACTTATTTTACTGTCCCTCACCCAACCACTTAGTGCCTCACTAGAGTAATCCAAGAAATTCCCCCAAGACTGGTTTAGCAAATTCTGGCTTTCCCTGAATCATATGCGGTATTTCTCAGTGTGGAGCTCTAACTTTGTGAGTTGACTGGCTTTCATGGGAGAATACCTCATCTGTTCCCTCAACTTCATGTGTAAAAAGGGTATACCTTCCCACTGGGGGCATGTGTTTCCAAAGGCTTGCGTCACAATCCTCCTTAGGCTGTACATACTCAGGGCCAACTCATAGGCAGAAAACCATTTATCAAAATAATTTCCACCACATATTGATAGGCACCAGGTTTTGGGGTATGTAGATTCTCAGCTCTCCATTGGACACTGAATGCATGCTGCCACCATTGTTGCTGGACTCTGAGGATTGTCTTGCTTTGAGTTCAAGCTCCATAAGACTCACTTCATGAGTCTGGACCAGTTTCCTTTCATTCAAAGCCTCAGTCCTCCCCTTCTCCAGGGCCAGGTTCTTTTTCTCTAGGGCCCTTTTGGCAGCCGCCTCATCTGCCAACATCCTGGAAACAATGTCTCCTTCTGCAGCCCTCTTTGCAGCAGCCTCCTCCTTGGCTGCTTCCTGTTTTAGTTTTGGGCCAGCCAAAGTCTGAACTCCCACTTAGCCTTCCTGTTTGCCAGTTCCTGAGGAGGCAGGTTTTGGTAGAATACACTGCTTCCTGCTCTAGCATGGGCTCCAATTCCTGTGAACAAGTTGTCTTACTCCTCTTCAGGGCACTGTAGCTCATGGAATGACCACCCTTCTCCTCCTCCTCCTTTAAGTCAAGCTCCTCCGTCGAGGCCAATCCTTTTTCTGCTGCTCTGGGGTAGACTGCATCCTTTTGATTTCCTCAAGGTACTTGGCACTGAAGGCTGCTTGGTGGTCCACCTTTGTGACCTCCCTTCCCACATTCAGCCCCCTCTCCTTGAAAAACCTCTGCAGCTCTTCCTTGCCTAGGTTATCCATGTTGACCAGCTCCATCTCCATTGTAAAACAAAAGGAGGTGAGGAGACTGACATTTGGAAAAAACGAAAAATACCCAAATCAAAAACTAAGGACAATTTAGGAAAAAAAACCTAATATAATCAGGTTATTTATAAAGATTTCAGTGTTACACAATATCACTGAGTGTTACTGCACAAACACAAGTGCGGGAGTTCACCATTGAGCTCCAATGCAGGAAATTGGTTGAATGGGGTTGGAAACCCTACTCAAGCAACACCCACAAGCCTTTGTCAGGTTAAACCACAAAAGTCACTAAATTAACCTGTGCTTAACTAGCTCATAGCTTAGCATAAAAGCAGTCAGGCTTAACTTAGAGGCACCATGTTAAGTATTTATGCAGCACACAACCAGTAATAAAGTGAAAACACAAAATCCCACATCAATTTAGAAAAATAGGGAAAGTTTTAATAAATAAAATTGCACCAAAATGAATGAAATCAAATCAGTAGAACCAGAGTTGTGAATTTTTAAAGTTTCAAGTGAAAAATAACACCTCAAAGATCAAAGCGCCAACCATGGGTATCTTGTGGTACAAAGACTGGGACAAAGTCAAAAGTTAAAGCCAACCGTGATGGAGCGTGTTTGAGCTACAAAGGAGGTATTGGGCCCGGTCCTGGATTACCTTTTGACCTTGAAGAAATTTTGAAGAACGTAGGTAGCAAAGAAACCAACCTCATGAATATTAATGAGATCGGTCGCAGTTTATGACCCATTGGACATGATAGCCATCACAGGGATGGTGTCCTACTGTGGTCAGCAGGCCACCATGTCTGTGATTGCTTTTCAATACAACAATCTTTTTTTGTAATGGAAAATGGGAGGAGTTTAAAAAAAGGAAAATTAAACTAAGTTTAATTTTGTTCAATCTCAAAGGAGAAAGGGGTACCTTCTTGACCACTTCCCATTTGAGAATGGTTTACCACCTCCTACATGGAGGTGGTAAATTATTAATGTTTTGCAACCAGAATTTGGCAGCAAAATATTAATACAGGTCTCTGCAATTTGGTAATTGGAAGCGATGCCCTGAAAACACTGCTACCAAATACCGAATCACAAAACCAAATCGACACACTTCACACATCCTCTTACAAAATTCTCTATTGCCCTTTGAATGCCTGACCACCAATACAAATATTTAATCCTGCACTCCGTTTTTTCTACTCCAAGATGGCCTTCATAACATAACGCCATGTTCTTGTTGCATAATGTACAAGGCAGAATCACACGTCCAGGCCTGATTAACAAATCGTTTTGTGCAGACAGTTAATTTCTATCTTCCAAGGAAGTTAATAAATCACTACCCAAACTCCTTTCTCTGGCCAACATTGTTTTCAAATTCCTTCACTTTTGACAGTACACTATCTATATTCATCGCTGTAGTCCGTACCCCTGCACTCCCACCTTGCAAATCCACATCAGATAACTCGCCACCAGGCATTCATCACACTCACCGCTGACGTCTTCCTTGATCGGTAAAGGTAGTCTATTAAGAAAATCAGCAACCTTATTGTGAACGCAAGGCACATACCGTATCTCTTTTTACCTATAATGCACAAGGTGCATTGACAACCTGGATATTGTTGGTGAAGTACTAACAAGACCTTAAGTGGTTAGTACATTACACAATGGTTTACGATCATATCTCACCACCACTTTAGATCCCCAATATGAATTTCCGGAAGTGTTTGAGACCCCACAAACACCAAGGTTTCTCTCTCAATGACTGAGTATCTGGTTCAAGGTGTCCTCACCTAAAAACTGTCAAACTGACATTTATTAGAAGCTCGTAAACAATATTCATATTTGCATCCAAAATTGGAAACAAATCCATAAAATGCTGCCACTGTATAAAAGCAACTGCATTAGCAGTGTTACCTTTGGGTCTGCCTTGTAGGGGCTGTCAAACAGTAAATTATTACAAACACTGGAGAATAACTTCTAGCTTCGACTATTCGCATGAACCCGATCCACTTCTTCATATATTGTTATGGTGAACTTGCAGTCCCCCACATTAAAGATACCATTCACATAAATGCACTTTTGTTTTGGCACAGTATTTGGACTAAATCTGGAACCAAGATTACTGAAGAGATAATTAAAGATTGCTTGGCTCTTGATGGTAGGGATAAAATTCCCTGGTTTGCTCATGTAAAAAGCCTCCTGGCTGTATTAGACAAAAACCTCCCCTGGATGATCCAAAAAGTATTTTATATTAAAATAAAAAGAGTTGAAGATGCTCCTTATGGGCTATAGGGAAGCTGTGAGGGATTCCAGGGAGAGTGTTGAGACATCAGTGAAGAAATATACTAGAGGCAATCTGTGTAATGACATACCAAACTACTTATTACTTGAGACTAATACGCAGGAAAGGTGTTATCTTACAAGGCTTCAGTTGGGAACTTTACATTTTGTAGTAGTGTTTCCAAGAAAGGGTGTGTGGAAGAAGAATATACCTAAATGTCCATGTAATGGTACATCTGCACAATCAACTGAGCATTTTATTTTGTTTTGCAAATTTTTCAGAACATTAGGAATCGATTTTTAAAACCAGTATTTATAGCACATAAACTGTTCTATTTTAAGGATGTGTTTAATTATTTATGTAATTTAATGACAGAGGAATTATGCTTGGCAGTATTTACATTTGTTTTTCATGCCATTAAGCAAAGGAAAATGTCTACTTATTTATAAAAATTGCACTACGAGTCAGACTAATAACTTTAATTAAATCTCTTTGAGCATTATATGATTTTCCTGTTATACCGATGTAACATTGTTGCATTTGTTACTGTATCGGTGCAAGGTTTTTAGTATTGACAGGAATATTGGCGCTCAAGCTTAGTATGCATGTATTTATTATGCTTCGTGTATGCACGGTGCTACCAGGTCGGGGGAAAAACACCTTGAAACCCCCGTAAATATGTGAGTCCAGAAACCCACAAAATAAATGAGAAACACTGTCCCGGGCACACGTAATTTGGGATAACTTTCTGGTTTTGAAAAAGTCTCGTATTTAGACAGAATCTGCGGTCCACACCAGTATGATGATTTTAAATGTATTTAATGAATGTGACATCGAAAAGCAACCAGCCGACACGTGTTTCGTCACATTAGGGAGTGATCCCGTGACTTCTTCAGGGCTGAACAGAGCTGCGGGTGGATGGAAAGAAACGGCAAGCCGGTGATATTTCCAACCCAGCTGGGTAGTCTCGGGAGGTCTGGTGAGGATGAGGATGGCCAGTGAAGTCTCTGGCTGCGGAGACCTATAGTAGGGGCGAACGCATCCTAGAGATCCATCAAGGGATATAGAATGCCGTGTTTGGTAATGGAGAGCGGTCCAGTGTTCAGCGCGAGAGAGGCGGGTGAGCCTAAATGGCGGAGAGTCGAGTGAATGAAGAAAGGTGGAGTGTAACACTGGTCCACATCCAGACAGCAAGACGGCACCAGTGATACACTCCACCTTCTAAAAGTGGCATTTCTAAAACAGTAATGTTAAATCTAACTTCACCAGTAAGGAGGATTTATCATTACCATTCTAAAGATATGAAACATAAATAAGACACTCCTCTCTGATCAGGAATTACTGCTTAAAAGTGTATTAAGGAATCCCCAATGCTGACCGATGAGAGGGGTAGGCCTCCCCGTTGTAAAAAATTAAATAGGCTCTTTGTCACTACCAGGACATGCCAATCATAAAAGTACTCATCCCACCTTTTACTTACATGGCACCCTCCCCTTAGGGTTATTCATGGCCTACCTCAGGGGTGACTTATATGTAAATAAAGGAAAGTTTAAGACCTGGCAAGTAATTTTAAATGGCAAGTCGAATTGGCAGTAAACTACACACACAGGTACTGCAGTGGCAGGCCTTAGACAGGTTTGAAAAGCTACTTCTGTGGGTGGCACAATCAGTGCTGCAGTCCACTAGAAGCATTTGAAGTACAGGCCCTGGGTATATGGTATACCACTTTACAAGGGTCTTACCATTACATTAAATATGCCAATCAGATATACACCAAGGTCATCATGTTTTAGGGGAGTAGCACATGCATGTTAGCACTGCTGAGAGTCCTAAGGCCAACAAATTGAACCAGCACAAATCGGAGGCACAAAGTCTGTGGAAAGCCCACCCTAAGGATGACAGGTCTAACAGGAGACCACTTCTTATCATGTGCTAAGTGATTGGAGCTACCACAATGGTAACATCTCCCCTTTAAGGCATCCATTTTGTGTCCACTATTGTACCTCATACTGCCCTGTTACGTTTGATTACTTTCTTGGTTAGATTTGATTCCCACTCTCTTTGTGACCACCTTCATCACATTCCCTGCATCCTCCTCTTGCTAGCAGATAAAATTGCCTTCACACATCTTGAAGGTAGGTCAACTTTGCTTACAGTGGAAATAACGTCATTTAGCATAGAATCAATATGAACCCACATACTATCTTAAATGCTGGGATTGTTGCAATGCATAATGATATAATCTCTAATCAGTTCATCATGTAAGTTGCCAAACCTGAATGTCTATGCTAGTTTCTTGCAGCTACATATTCATTCAATTTTTTCTTTGTTAACTTGTTTACTGTGGAACAAATTGTAGCAATCCATTGTAATATGCACTGTGGGTCAAAAGTACACATCAAGGTCTTCCAGAGAATGGCAAACACATCCCCCTCATTGCTCGATCTGGGCATCTTTTCTCTGCGGTTGTATACTTTTAGCCCCCTTCGACGCAAACATTAGAGTGAAATATTTTTCTTCTTTTCTGGTGTGAACCAGTCACCAAAAAAGTAGAAATACTAAAACACTCTTCCTATTCTTCCAACTCCAAATAGGGTTCACCGTTAGTTACCATAAATGGTTAGGGAGACAGAAGTTATACTTAGACATCTTGAATAATAATGGAAGTAAAAATGGACTCTATGAATCTATATAGTTTCTTAATTTGCTGCTGTATGAATACATAAAAATCCAAGAATAGTGTAGACAAAGCCAAAGAATATCCACGGGATTACGGTCTCCCCCCAAAAAATAATCATGATTTTCCACAGAAGCAGATACAACCATAAAGATGCATGATTGATCAAAGTACTCAATTAGTTCCTCACATGTGGTGCTAAATGCTACAGTACTGTCAAAATAACTATTCCAAAAGAGGGTATTTATCCTTCTTAATGTGGCACAATTGTGTCTTCAGTGCGGTGCTAAACCAATTCAAAATGGCTGCTGATGACAAAGCCAAACTACAACCAATTAAATTGTGGTATAGAATCCAAGGCTAGCCAATCCAGAGCGCTGGATGATACAACGGTGCTTCTGCCAGTCCCACTTCAGTACACAAGCAAATGGCAGCTAATTTTGAGCGTCGGTATGGACAACGAATCACAGGCCGTACTAGAAGGTTAACGCTGAAGCGTAATGCATCACAGACGTGGGATCATGAGGTGAAGAGGAATGCAGGAGATCAAGAAGAGCGCAAGCAATTGTGTCAGGATAAACAGTATGGCTAGCACGAGCTGGCAAGTGCTTTAAAATATTCTTGTGTTGCAAAAGTGCAGAAAGCACAGCAATGACATGCAAAGTTCGAAGAAAATTTGCCCTGACTCACTGTCACAAGTGTCTCTGTAGTTTCAAAATGTCTGCCCTCAGACTCCAGAGAATGAGAAGAATAGCAGCTTGAGTATACGTCTTGAGTCAGCTCGCTGCCAATTTGTTGTGTTCCAACACAAAATAAAGGCTCTGGCTCGATGCATAGATCCGCAAATTTATCCTAGTGAGCTTAAGCTCTCATGAACATAGAGTCATGCTCCACTATCCAGTTCTGCCTCACACCGAAGAAACTGAGTCTGGAAGTTGGAACGTGGAACACTTGTTCAAGCAAACACAGCATATTATCGCTATAATAGTTCAGATGAGACGTAAAAAGAGCAAAAGGTGGTTTGAGTGAAGGTATGGATGATCCCTATCATGGTCTGATCTTAGTCACTGGGCATAAACCTTCAAGAGCGGACTGAACTTCCAGTGCTACCAGGCAAAGGCCACCCA
The DNA here is from genome assembly GCA_963921515.1 of Calotriton arnoldi. Classification (NCBI taxonomy): domain Eukaryota; kingdom Metazoa; phylum Chordata; class Amphibia; order Caudata; family Salamandridae; genus Calotriton; species Calotriton arnoldi. The sequence goes on from CAWUFW010000379.1 coordinate 1,125,532, forward strand.
GTTTTACACCATGAGGAGGGATCGATAGAGTGAAGTACTGGCTGAATATAATGGCACTGAATATGGTAGGTGAGGTCATGGAGCCAGAGTCAACATCACGCCAAAGTGGTTATACTCGGGTAATAGATAAGTAGAAAACACCACTGGCTGAAGTAATAAGTATAGTGTTTATGGCATGATTATGCATTGCTTGAAGTTCAAGTCCATGAGGAGAGTAACAGAGTTGAAGACAAATATTGCAAAGGTTGATCTTAGCTGAGAAGTAGGAAGAGGGCAGATAGAGGGGGGAAACAGCATTAGTCAAGTTTTTCAATCTATGCACTCAGGATCTGGAACAACATCTTCATTCTTCATGACTGTCCCAACACTGCTCACCTTTAGGAAGGAGATGAAGACTCACCTCTTTAAAGAACACTTCATCACAACGAAATAACCATCCACTACCCAGCTACCTCTCCTATCTCTAGTGGATTTTATGCCTGTCTTTCACCCTTTACAGTGCTAGCTACCTTTTGGCTAGGTTTGCACTATAGAAAAACGATATGCATGAATGTTAGGTTATCAGGAGTTATCAGCACGTATTATTTTCTTTGTGAATAAAGTAAAACTCTGTTGCAGAGAAACAAAACCTTTCAGAAAGCATATTGCTCTAACTGTACCATAAAAAAGCCTCTATTTAGCAGGAAGGATGAGTAAGAATGTGTTGCTATTGCCTCACTTGTTAGTGTCAGAGACTCCAGTAGCATGTTTTGATAGAGATCTGAATTTGTTTGCCATTCCTCAATGCCTCCACTACTTATTTCAGTCCTTCTTTGTCAGACTGCCTGTGAGTAGGTGTGCCACCTGCTCATCTTTTTGCAGATGTTTCATATTTAGAGGACATGGCTGATATGACAAATAGTCAAGAGCCACTGACGTGTCCATGATGGTGAAATCTGAGCTGTTTAGCAGTCACTCAAGATCCTCAGGTTCTGAGTAATCTGTGGATTTTCTATCCATGGTACTCCACATCATGGAAGATTTCAGGATACCATATTGAATGACTTATTTGCAAAGCTTGGGTATCAGAGTCAGATACGCCTTTCTTTTTGTGTTATACTCTAAGGACTAATTTGCTGAAATTTGAATTTTGTGACAATCTAGAATAAAAGGTCCATTCTTTTTTACTGTCTGGATGAGCCATAAGAAACATACAATTATAGGGTAGAGGCCTAAGGACTTACTTTGACATGTAGTCTGGATTCTGTGGCCTCTCTCCAATTACAACTGGGCAATGAAGGTCATATCCTGCAACTGAGGTAGTATTTCTGCTAGGACGCAGGCATGTATGAAATTTAAATTACGCCAGTATATTTCATGTTTGTTTGAATTGTTTTAGATTGCTTATTATTAACTGTACAATTAATTAAAATCATTACAGTAAAAAAAAAAAAACTTAAAAACGAGCAGGTAAAAGAATGGTCACAGTAAAAGTATAGGAGCTTCAGATAAATTTGGTTGATGTACCACCCCCCCTCACCGCGGCGCCAGCTCGATCAGCCGGCGCCGGTGGTCATTGTCATCTGTCCTTGCACAAAAGTTTCTGAGGCACCTAAGTGGACCTTGGTAATTTTCTACTTCAGCAATCTGTAGGCCAATCTCCTTGGCCCTTCCGTTGAGAACCAAAGTATGGTGCAGTCTCAGTAGGACGGGTAAGAGGGTGCAGGGCTCTGGGCTTGTTTGGGGCCAGGCTGCTTTATCCCCCTTATTATACCGTGCTGGACACCATGGTTCGATTATATTCTTTTGCAGCCTTTAAAGCAATCCTAATCTGATGAGTAAATTTCCCCAGTCTCGCCAAGGTCATCGTGGTTGTTTTAGAAAAGCACAAGGCTGACGCTTCGCTACATGTCTTGGTTCCCTTGGTGATACAAATTGGGCGAAGCAGTCGTCGGCGTTCGTTCCTAAGGGCGGGGCAGCAGCATAAGAGATGTAACCAGGATTCCCTCATGTAGGTGCACAGTCTGCATTTTGTGGATTCCCCCTTGCGAGCCCATGCAGGATTGAAGTCGGTGATTCCTAGTGTACATAGTCTCATGAAGAGAATTTTGGTTCGGGCTTGTGGTGTCAGGGCCTCGTTTAGGTAGGGTTGTGCCTTGCCTACCGTATAGGAGCTGTTCAGCGGGTCTAAGTGGAGGCTAGAGCGGAGAGATTTAAAATCCAGGTCAAATGATGTTTTGCGGACTTGTCTATTTATGGCTTTTTTCCAGGCATTTAATGGAATTTCCGGCAATGGTATGCTCTCTTCATTGATCTTCAGTGTGCTGAGCGCTTTGCCGAGACTGGTGTGCCATGCCGAGCTTGGCCCCTCAAAGATAACTCTCAGTTGTTTTCTTAAGGAATTTGTTGGGGCCCTTAGAATCCTTAAGTATAGTTTTATAATCTCCCCTTGGCACATCAGGTCTGGCCTTACCAGGCCAAGCTCCAGTCTTAGCCTTGACTTCCTTGCCGACCTTGGGATGAGGAAGACTGATTTATACGCTTTGGCTTGGGCTGAGATGAGAAGGGCATCCTGCGACCCCGGGAAGGCCAGGTGGCCATAACCAATGGCTGGCAGCAATTTTGCTTTTAGGGCAGTCAATATTGGTCCGGCGGTGGGGCTGATCAGATGTATACTCAATTGCTTTAACAGGAATATGGCCTTGTTGGCCTTGGAGGACTGCTGTTTCAAGTGGACGTTTGCCTTGGCCCGTTCCGTGAGCCAAACTCCTAGATAGTTGTAGGATGCCACCGTACTGATTTGCAGATCTCCCATTAGCCACTGCGCTTTCTTTTTCAGGTGGTAACTCCCAAAAATGACGACCTTTGTTTTCCCCTGGTTGACTGTAAGGTTGTTATCGTTGTTGAACTGATTCAGTGCATTTAGGGCTCTCTGTAGGCCTACCCTCGTGTGGTCCATTATAGCGGTGTCATCGGCATATTGTAGCACCGGCAGCCTCATGCTGCCTAGTCTTGGTGCTACTAGGCTGGCTCCTTTCAGGGCGTCCCCCAAGTCCACCGTGTACAGGTTAAAGAGGATGGGGGCCAGCACACATCCTTGTTTCAGCCCGTTGTTCGTTGTTATTTTGGGGGACACTGTGCCAGAGCTGGTTTTAACCCGCACCCAGGTGTCTTCATATAGTGATCGAATAGCCTTCAGTAGGTTTGGCGGGATGCCCCAGTTTTCTAATTTCCACCGTAACCTATTTCGTACTACTTTGTCGAAGGCTGTGCTGTAGTCGATAAAGCAGCAAAAGAGTGGTGGATTTTTCTTTTTTGCTGCTTGGGTTGCTAGGTGCGCTAGCGCCAGTATGTTATCCATTGTCGATGACTGTGGTCTGAAACCGGTTTGGTAAGAGGGAATGATCCCTTTTTCTTCGGCCCAAGTCTCCAAGTCCTTCAATAAGAGGCGGGCATAGGCCTTGGCTTCAAGGTCGAGCAGCGCGATGAGCCTATAGTTTGATGGCTTTAATCGATCCCCTTTTTTAAAGATTGGAACTAATATGGAGCCCCTCCAGGAATCAGGGGTTTTTGCTGTCATAATAGAGTAGTTGTAAAGAGGAGTGAGGATGGTTGCCCAAAAATCAGGGGCCTTTATGAAAACGGGTGCAAGTATCCCATTCGGCCCAGGGGCCCCGTCAATCTTCATGTTCTTGAGAATCTTGATGACCATTTGAGGTTATGTAATTTCAGGAATTTCACTGATTTTTCTAATTATGCACCATTTGTGGTAAAAATGTAATGCAAATGGTTCGCAGTAAAAAATAACAATGAATGCACAGAATCAACAGAACATGAGTGGTTGTTATTTGCTGTGGTTTTATTTAATGCTCAAAATGATGGATTTGTATTAAGAGTAATATTGTGTAATTTTACGTATTGCTGTCCTAATGTCAAGTAATTATTTGAAAGATAATTACGCAAATTTCACACACCCCTATTACAAAGATCTTGAGATTGCCTTTTTAGACTTTCTTTCATATGTCATAAGAGTACGCTGTCTCAGAGTGTTCAGTCTTCCAGAATCAAGGCTGCATTCTGTAGTACTGTGGTAAATGTATTCTCTATCATATCAAGCCTACCGTTAAATGAGGCCATGTCAGATTTCATTGATTTGACCTTAGAGGTCCGATCATCAGTTTTTGTGCTCAGCTTTCTGCCTATGGCAGTTATCACATTTAACATTGTTTCCAGAACAATATCCTATGCCCTAAGTGAGAATCATGTCTGGGTTGTTTTAGCACTTCCCCCTCCCACTAGTTTTGTGAAGAGCAATTGCCTGAAGGGTATGCTTCAGACATGGTGGTAAATATCTGGTTTGTTGTCATTTTAAAGTAGTTCAATTGGGAAGCAGAAACATGTCAGTCTCTCTAGGGGTTGCTGGTCCCAATGTCCCTGCCGTTCAATTGAAGAAGTTAGTTGTGAGATGAACTAAAATGTTTCAATGTGCAGGTATTCTCCAGTACTACCTGCGATATGTTAATCCAGTGCTACCTTAAAAGATAGCACACACTGCAATTGTTCTTTCTGACAGAATATGTACAGCAAAGTTAGGGGCAGACCTGGTATACCTTGTTGAAATCAGAAGTTATGTACAATACCGGGGGAGACTGCCGTGGCTCAGTGCTCTCATCTACAAAGCACTGAGTCTCATAGTACACCTGTGAATGGGGGGAAACACCTTTAGAAAGTGGTCAGAACCATGCACGTCTTAACAAAGCAGGCTTTACAATGCATGCATCTTTACCATGCATGCCTTTACCACACAAATCTTTACAATGAGTATGCCTTTACCAGTCGCCACTAGGTAATTATAGTTAGGACCTATTTTCCATAGTAAGAGTGTTTTTTGTTTTGCCAATAACTTTGGCATTGTTTGATGAATCCTAGTGAAATGTTCAAAACTAGTTCAATGCTCAATTCAGCTGCTGTCCTGAACGTTTTGGGGTGATCCATCAAGCGGGGGGATGAGAAAAAGGGTGGGTCCCAAAACGTGTTTTCCCCATGTTAATTCCCATTGGAACTTTAGACATGGCTACAGGCCAAATTGCTTATGGGAATTACACCAAATTTGGCAGGAAGGCAGATGTTGGTTCAGTGAAGTGCCTTTTTGTGATTTGGTGTAAATCCATTCAGTAGTTGTGGAGTTATTTAAATGTTTTTCAGAGATACAATTGGGGATGCGAAGGGTTCGCAACCCCTCCCCGATCTTGTGCTGAGATCTGATTGGCTGCCAACACTTCAAACCAGGAAGTGCTGGCAGCCATCTTGTGCCTCGGTTGAACCAAGTCACAGAAAAAAATGTAAAATAAAAAGAAGAGGGGGCAGGGTAGAAACTATAACCTCCCCCGGGCTTCTTTTCAAATAAATGTGGCGGAGGCCCGTATGACCTCCCCCGTTGCCTCGGGGACCAGCATTTCCCCGGGGCTTATAGTTTTATAAATGGGGGGCCTCTTGGACTGCCCCAGCACTGGGGACTGCTACCTCCCTGGGGCTTTATGCAGGGGGGGCATGTGGACTCCCCCGCAGCCCCAGGGACTGAGACCTCCCCAGGGCTTTGAATTTAAATGATGCAGGGGGCACCCGGTAGTGTCACCTCCCCAGGGCTTTAGCAAAAATTAATGCAGGGGGGCCCACGGCCCCTCCGCAGTCCCAGGGACCACCACCTCCCCAGGGCAAAATGGAAGAAAGGAGGGAGGCCGCGAGGCCCCCCTCCTGGAGCCATTGATGGCCCTGGTGACTGCCAACCCCCAGGGCCACTCCTGCTATGCCCCAGGGTGCCCACCCTCAGGACATAGCTGTTTGCTATGGCTTGGCAGAACCTTTGACGCTCCCACCAAGCCACAGCAAACTGTGCTCCACTTTGAGCAAGAGAGAGCATTTTGCTCCCGCTTGCCCAAAGCGGGGCACAATTTCTACGCTATAGTTAGACTCAGATTTCACTCATACAAAATCTTAGAAATTCAGCAGTTATAATGACCTGAGCTAACTATAACTTACACCCCCGCAGTGCACTGATTATGGCCTCACATATTGCATCACTCATGACAAGGTCAGTGACATCACTGAAGACATCTCAAATGACATCACTGATGACATCATCCAATGAGTGTAAGTATTTTCTAAGAGTTTATGATTGTTAAACATATATACTAAGCTACTACAAAAGGTCAATTGGTATACTAGATGTACTAATAATGAATGATGCTACTTCTCACATTTATTAAGTGAGTGGCTGTGTGATGTCTGTATCCATGTGTGAGGGGTTGTATGAGTGGCTGTATGGAAGAGTGAGTGGCTGTGTGAGTGGTTGTATGGGTATATGAGTTGCTTTGTTAGTGGCTATATGGGTGTGTGAGTGGATATGTCAGTGGCTGTATTGGTGAGTGAGTGGCTGTGTGAGTTGCTGTGTGAGTGGGTGTGTGGGTGACTGTATGTGTGAGTGAGTGGGTGTCTGAATGGCTGTATGAGTGAGTGACTGGGAGTGTAAGTGGGTGCATAGGTAAGTGAGTGGCTGTTTAAGTGAGTGTTTGATTAAGTGAGTTGTGTGAGTGGCTGCATTGGAGAGTGAGTGTCTGTTTGAGTGGCTGTAAGTGAGCAAATGTGTGAGTGCTTGTATGGATGTGTGAATGGGTTTGTAAGCGGTTGTGTGGGTGTGTGAGTGTGTGTGTGAGTAGCTGTATGGGTGTGTGTGTGTGGCTCTGTGAGTGCCTGTATGGGTGAGTGAATGGTTGTGTGAGTGGCTGTAAGAGTGAGTGGGTATATGAGTTGCTCTACAGGGGAGTGAGTGGTTGTGTTAGTACTTGTATAGGATTGTGAGTGGGTATGTGAGGGGTTCTGCAGATGATGTCATCAGTGATGTCATTTGAGATGTCATCAGTGATGTCATCAGTGGTGCCACTGACCATGTCATGAGTGATGTAATATTTTTAGGTCATAAGCAGTGCATTGCAGGAGCATAAGTTAAAGTTAGCTCAGATAGCTATAACTGCTGAATTTCTATGGTTTTGTACTAGTGAAATCTGAGCCTAACTATATCGTGCCGGTAACCTTTGTTGTTTTCAATGAATTTTGAAGGTTTTTTAAATTCTATTTCCTAACTATAACATCTCTGTGACCTTTGTTTTTTTCAGTGAATTTCTGTTTTTAATGTTATTTACTAACTGTAACCTTTGAGCATGAGTGTGTGAGTGAGTGAATGAGTGGCTCAGTGGGTGTGTAACTGGGTGTGTGAGTGTCTCAGTGGATCTGTGAGTGGGTGCATGAGTGTCTGAGTGAGTGTCTGAGTAGGTACATGAGTGTCTGAGTGAGTGTCTGAGTGGGTCTGTAAGTGGGTGTAAAAAGTATCTGAGTGGGTTTGCAAGTGCCTCCATGAGTGTTACAGTCAGTCTGTGAGTGAGTGCATGAGTCTCTGAGTGGGTCTGTGAGTGGGTGTGTAAATCTCTGAGTGGGCCTGTAAATTGGTGCATGAGTCTCTGAGTAGGTATATGAGTGGGTGACAGAGAGTATGAGTGATTCTCTGAGTGGGTGCATGAGCGCATGAGTGGGTTCTGCTCATTCTCTACTCATTTCCTGCCTTTTTCTTCTCACTTTTGACCTGTATTTTGCCTCTTTCTGCTAATTTCTGACCTCTATTTTGCCTCTTTCTGCTCGTTTCTGATGCCTATTTTGCCTCTTTCTGCTAATTTCTGACCTTTATTTTGCCTCTTTCTGGTTGTTTCTGATTTCTATTTTGCCTTTTTCTGCTTGTTGCTGGCCTTTATTTTGCCTCTTTTTGCTTATATCTGATCTCTATTTTGCCTCTTTCTGCTCGTTGCTGGCCTTTATTTTGCCTCTTTTTCTTGTTTCTGATCTCTATTTTGCCTCTTTCTACTCGTTTCTGATCTCTATTTTGCCTCTTTCTTCTCGTTGCTGGCCTTTATTTTGCTTCTTTCTGCTCATTGCTGTCCTTTAGTCTGTCTCTTTGTGCTTGTTTCTTACCTTTATTCTGCCTCTTTTGCTCATTCCTCACCTTTATCTTGCCTCTTTCTGCTCATTGCTTACCTTTATTCTGTCTCTTTCTGTTATTTTCTGACCTTTATTCTGCTTCTTTCTGCTCGTTTCTCACCTTTATCTTGCCTTTCTGCCCATAGCTGACATCTATTCTGCCGCTTTCTGCATTTCTGACCTTTATTCTGCCTCTTTCTGCTCATTTCTCATCTTTATCTTGCCTCTTTCTGCTCATTGCTGACCTTTATTCTGCCTCTTTCTGCTTGTTTCTCACCTTTATTTTGCCTCTTGCTGCTTTTTTCCCTGGGACCGTGGGGGAGCCTCAAGGCCCCCAAGGTCCCTGCCGGCTTCCCGCCTCCTGCGGGAGCTGACATTCCTCTCACAGACAGGGAGCTGCTAAACATGCAGCTCTCTGTCTTTGAGAGCAATCATTTCATCTGTTTCCCTGCCTGCTTGACAGCGGGCGGGGAAACAAATGAAACCTCTGCTTCCAGGAAGCAAAGAGCATTTTGTCAGCTCTTGCTTGCTGGAAGCGGAGTGTTTGCTCTAACTTGGCGGAAGCTAACAGCTATGTCCTGGGGGTGGGCACCCCGGGATGTAGCAGGAGCCAGCCCTGGGGGTTGGTGGTCCCCAGGGCCATGTATGGCTCCAGGATGGGGGCAGCACAGACCCCCACCTTTGTAGTAGGCAGCCCTCATTACTTTTAATTTAGCCCTGGGGAGTTGATGGTCCCTGGGGCTTGAACCTATCCCAGGAGGGGCCTGGTAAGCCCACCTCCAAATTTAAAATAAAGCCCTGGGGAACTGGTGGTCCCCAGGGCTCAAAAGAGCCCATGGAGGGAGGTCCGTGCGGCCCCTTTCCATTATATTATAAAAGCCTCAGGGAGGTGGTGGTCCTCAGGGCTTAAAGGAGCTTCAGGAGGGGGGGTCAGCGCGCTCCCTCCTTTTTTTAATCCCGCATGCCCCCGGGACTTTGGCCCACCTGGGGGCTAAACAGGAGCTCACTCTTCTTTTTTATAATTTTTCAGCGGGAGTCACGGATCCATCAGGACTACCGCCCAAAAAAAATCTATAGCTGTGTCTAAAATCCCTATGGGAAATTGCATGGGGAAAATGTGTTTTAGGACCCCCCTTTTTTCTCTATATACTCTCAGGGGTCTTAGCTACATCTGGTTTAAACCTACCCTTTGGCTCCTTTGCTTAATCATTTATTTAATCAAAGTGCAAATTGCCGGTAAAGTGCACAGTGCCTATTATCACAATTCTACCAGATTTACCATTAGTTCCACCCCTCAACTACTGAAAAATATTCAATTTATAAATGCATATGATCTCATCAATACCCACTAAGACTACAATAAGGCACATTTTCTAAGTCTCATTAAGGACATTGAGCTCATGAAGTGCATATCAATTAAATCATAACCAAATTCTCGTTGGGCATTCCATCCAATTATTGCAAAGGAGTATTCAGTTTCTCCTTGCATAAAACCTACTGCATAAAAATGATCTATACGGCTCATCAGAAAAGTGCATAATGCTTATAAAGTGCATGTTAGCTAAATCATAACAACCCGATAAAAACAATTCTCCTAGATGGAACAAGGGGATATACTGTTCATGCTAAGGAACTGTCAATGTGTAATTCCCTTGCACCCCAGATAAAATCATGCTATACCATACAAACCCACCATTAATATTTCACACCTCCTGATTTCCAAATTAAAGTGCAGAGTTCCTACAGGGTTCAAAGAATTAAAGCATTATTTCATTCAATGTCCAAATCATAAATGTGCATATAGTCGGCATCAGCATTATGACCCCAAGGTATCTCTGTTCCTATTGACAGTATCAATCGTGATTCTTGCTTCCCAAATTCTTTTTCTCGATCTCCTCCCCTTGGGTGGGCCCGAACATGCTTAATTCCACAATAACTAAAAGTTGTTAATAATCGATTGTGAGGTATTCAGACAAAATATTGAATCAGTAATATCGACTGACACAATTATCGAGTATATTGTGACACAGAAATATCGTGAGCAAGAATATTGTGAACAAGAATATCGATTTTAAGGTAAGTAATATTGATTTTTAAAATATAGAAGTCATTAAAATCGTTTGCAAATATATAGATGTTTAAAATATCGATTTTTTTAATGAGTGTTATGTATTTTAGTATATATTTTAAGTGTATGTGATGTAATTTTTTTGTATAAGTATTGTTTATGTTTTTTAATATATGTGTTACATTTTTAGTAGTTATTACATTTAATCAAATAAAATTTTGCGTCTATTAGTTCTGCAGCAGGTTGTGGGTTTATAGGGGAATAGGGTGGAAGTAATTTAATTATAATAAATGAATGATTATTTTTTATTTAATTATATGTATGTAATTGATATTTAATAGTGTTAATTGTGCTTTTAATTTTTTGGGTACATTTTATGTGTGGGTTGTGGGGTTTATAGGGGTAAAAGGTGGGAACTAATTTATTTTAATTAATTAATAACTAGTTGTTAATTATTATTATTTAATTGCTAATTCATTATGGTCATTGTGTAATATTTTAGGTGCAGGTTGTGGGTTTATAGGGGTAAAGGGTGGGAAGTAATTTATTTTTAATTCATTATTAATTTGTTGTTAATTAATGTTAATTAATTAATTAATAATTAATTGTGGTAATTGTGTAATTCTTTTAGGAGTGGGTTGTGGGGTTTATAGGGGTAAAGGGTGATTATTAATTTATTTTTAATTAACTAATAATTAGTTGAGAATTAATATTAATTAACTGATCATTAATTATGTTAATTGTGTAGTTCAGTTTTTTTAGGTGTGGGTTTTGTGTTTATAGGCGTAAAGGGTGGGGAGTAAATGCATTTTAATTAATTTACAATTAGTTGTTAAATACTATTATTTAATTGAAAATAAATTTTATTTGTCTAATTAAGGTTTCTAAACTTCATTCTTAGGTGTGAGTTGTGAGGATTATAGGGGTAAAGGGTGAGATGTTAATTAATTTTAATGAATTATAATTTGGTTTTTAATTAATATTATTTGTTAATTAATAATTAATTATGTTAATTGTGCAATTACATTTATATTTTTTATATTTTATATGTGGGTTGTGGGTTTTCTAGGGGTTTGAGGTGGGAATTAAATCAATTTTAAGCAATTCATATATTTTTAGAATTAATATTAATTATTAGTTTAATAATTAATTATGTTAATTGTGTAAATGTGTTGATAAATATTATGAGTGTGTTGTGTGTTTTGTGGGGGTATATTTTGGGAAGTACATTAATTATACTTAATTAATAATTAATATTTAATTGATGAAAATGAGTTTATTGATGAATACTCATATTATTAGTGTAATGTTTTTAGGTGCAGGGTGTGAGTTTTGTGGTGTCATAGGGTGGGAAGCAACTAAACTGAATTTATGTAATAAATAAATAATATATAAATAAAAATATTTATTTGTATGAAAATTATTTTTGTATTTTATTTATAATAATATTTGTAGGTATTAGTAATATGCATTTAACATTGTAATATGTTTTCATTTTTTTAAATTGTGAATATTAAATATATTTATATTTTATTTGTCAACATATTAATATTTTCTTTTTATTTACTTTGTTTTTAAAATCATTTTATTTTGTTGAATATATTTTGGTTTTACTGTTGAACTGACTGGAGTGGGAATAATAATTTTTACCCCTTCGCTATCCAACACATTCCCTACTGTTGCACTGACTGGAGTGGGAATAGTAAATTCTACCCCGCCCTTATCCTACACGTTCCCCACTGTTGCACTCAATGGAGTGGGAATAGTAAACTTTACCCCTCCGCTATCCAACACTTTCCCTACTGCTGTACTTATTGGAGTGGGAATAGTAAATTTTACTCCTCCGCTATCCAACACTTTCCCTTCTGTTGTAGTGATTAGAGTGGGAATAGTTAATTTTCCACCTCCGCTATCCATCGCTTTCCTTACTTTTGCACTGACTGGAGTGGGAATAGTAAATTTTACCCCTCTGCAATCTAACACTTTCCCTACTGTTGCACTGACTGGAGTGGGAATAGTAAATTTCACCCCTCCGCAATCCAACACTTTCCCGACTGTTAAACTCATTGGGGTGAGAATAGTAAATTTTACCCCTCCTCAGTATAACACTTTCCCTATTGTTGTAGTGATTGGAGTGGGAATAGTAAATGTTGCCCCTTCACACTCCAATAGTATTCCTACTGTTGTACTGGCTGGAATGGGTACAGTAAATATTACCTATCTGCAATCCAACGCTTTTACTACTGTTGCATTTATTGGAGGGAGATTTGTAAATGTTACCCAGTTTTATTATTTTTTGCGCTGTGTGACGTGGGAGTAGTACATTTTTAATATATTTATTTAAATAATTTGCGTAGTTTTGTAGAAATTGTAGTGGGAATAGTATATGTATTAAATATTATATTTTATAATTTATTATATGCTGTTATAATTTATATTATTATGTTTTTGTTTATTTAAAATTATAATATTTTTTAATATTAATATTTTTAATGTGTAAAATGCTTTTAGTTAATTTAAAGAATTCTAAGTTGTTTAATTTTTTTATTTAATTAGAACGGTTTCTTTTTTAAAGATTTTGGGGCTCATTACGATGTCGATCAGAATTGCCTCTGACCAACATCGCGGAAGTATCGTCACCGACCAACCTCTGGTTGGCGGTCCCGACACCACAATTACGATGCGACCGCACATGGGGCCTCATTGTGATGTTGGGCAGAAAGCCTCCAACCGACAGTCGGATTCCCCTAGACCGTGTCGGAACCCATCCGCCCGAGTCGGTCGAATCCAATCCGCAAGCCCGATTATGATGCTCGCGGTCAGAAGGGGAACCATTCGGTCTTTCCGAGTCGGTCGGGGAACCGTTCGGTCTTTCCGAGTCGGTCGGAGGCAATTTGTTAAGCTCTACGGACAGCGTTTCCGACTGACCGATTACGATGTCGAATTCTGACAGCCTTTCCGACTCTGTCTGTCTGACACGAAAAGGCTGTCAGAAACTGACTTTGGGGGCCCCTAGCAGGTCCCCCTTCATCCTGAGGCCTCCAGTTGGAGGCCGCGGGGTACCCCAAGGTACTCCCCTGTAAGACCATGCACTGTGTGGCAGGCACCATGGGGTGCCTGCCACAGGGTGCAAGCTTTCTGCAGACACCCCTATTCTCCATAGGAGCCTGTGTTGTTGGTCGGACCACAGGCTCCCATTGAGGTCAATGGCAGTCCTTCCGAACGGTGTTCAGAACCATTGTAATCGGTCAGGAAGAACCGCCGCCCTCGAGTTGGTAGGATCCCGAACTCAAGACAGTGTTGGGCGGAATCGGAATGAGGCCCAAGGTGCGGTCGCAAGCTCCCATTTCTCAATGGGAGCGTTTGCAGTGGTCGGAAACTGGCTCCAGCACAACCTCCCATAGAGAAATGGGAGTTTCTGTTAATCCCTGCACCACGTGGCAGGCACCTCATGGTGCCTGCCACACAGTGCAGGGATTAACGGGGGTGCCATAGGTGCCTAACAGGCTCCCAACCGGAGGCAGCTGAGGCAAGGAGGCCCTGCTAAGGGCCCCCAAAATCACTTTCCAACCAGCGTTTCATGTTGGAAAGCTGACATGAAAAGCCTGTCAGAAACTGACATCATAATCCCCACGGCAGAAATGCCGTCCGTAGGGGATTATGTGCGGCCTCCAAATGCCCGACAGGCTCCTTGAGCCCGTCGGAAGCCAGTCGGTCCGACCGGCCGGTTTACTCTCCAACTGCCTTCATTGTATAAAGGTGGTCGGACTGTAAACCTTAGATGTCGGTCCGAAAGCCTCCGACCTGCGGTCGGAGGCTTTCCGACCGACATCATAATAGGACCTAAATGTTAATGGTATGTGTATATTTATATTTGTTTTTATATTATTTTTAAATTATAATATAAATTAAAATGATTAGTTTAATAACTTTTTTGTAAGTAGATATATGTAAATACATATATTAATTATTATATATGTGTGTAACTTTTTCAAATGTAGGGCCCTATTACAAAGTTGTTTCCTCCGCCCGACATCGTCTCAGTTAAGGGGCTGACCGACATACGGTCGGCGGTCCCGACTGACTAATTAGGATGTGACCGAACACTCTTTGGTCGCATGCCTATACTTTACAATGGGAGCATGCATTCTGGCCGGAATACATGCTTCTATTGTAAAATAGGAGGTGCAGTTCATCCGTTTTTTCTCAATATTCAGATGTTCAGACAGTTACAAGGAACAGCTATTGGCCTGTTTCCCCCTATGGGCTTGCGAGAGCAACAGGTGCTCCATACAAAATATCATGATATGCTGGAAGAGAATGTCATCCTTTGGCTTAAGTTTAGAGATGAACTCTTCAACATATGAATGGGTGCAGAACAGTAGATTGGAGCTTTTATCACAGAAATGAACATGAATGATTTAGGCCTTAACTTTATGGCCACCGTCAGCAGGAATTAAATTGTGTTCCTGAATGTTAAGGTGCAATCATAATTGGCAAAATAGAAACATCAATTGATAGAAAGGAGACATTGGGTAACTGCATCTAACATGTAAACAGATGTCATCCTGAACCTTTAAAAGAAAACATCCCATATTGTGAGCTATTTCAAGCTGTAGTATTTCCTCTTCTGGGCCCACTTTGGTTATCCCTTGGTTACATGTATTAGCAGCTTTAGGCTGGCTTTGCTTCACGAAGTCACACATAATGCAATTGTTTTTGTGACATAATATTATTTTAGTATGCAATGCATGTGATTTTTTATTCAGTGACTCTTCTTGGGATTTAGTCTGAACATTGCGTACAAGGTTGAACAACATGGTGTAAAAAAGAAATTTGTGCCCAGTCAGCAACATATCCTAACATTTTTAGACATAACACGGTAGCAAAGCTGCAGGTGTTCGAACACAACAGTTTCTATAATATGAACTGTGTCTGGACCCCTTAGAGGGTAAAGGGGAGAATTCCATCAGAGGGACCAGTCTTGCAATGGAGGCAGCAGGCTTGCATAAACTGAGTTTACAACTATGATGCAAACCACCTCACTACAAGCACCAGGTATGAGGTTCAGTGCTAATCCCAGAGATCATTAATATATCCCTGTGCTCACATAGTGAGGGTAGGCGAAGATAGATATATTAATTTCCATGGTCGGGCTGGGCATAGTTTACAATCTTTTAGTAATATTAATTACTTTTCTTAATTGTATCTGTTTGCTAATCTCAGCAAACCTGCTTCAAACTAGACTATATAGTTTCAATAAATATATTGGAAACTTACTTCGTGTCTTTCTTCTGTTTACTATGGACATGCATGAGTGAGAACAAAAGATGATGATCTGTTTCCACGGTTCCTTCGGACTAGATGTTCATGTTCTAGGTTTGCCAAAATCACCTGTTACTCTGGAACGTTAGGAGTTCAGGTGAGGCACTGTGAGTCTGTTGGATTTTGGTCTACAGGTACTGATGTGGTAAAGAGACTCAGTCCCTATAGTCTGATGTCCTGTGCTCCAAAGGCACAGTTCTATTTCCAAACAGAATTTCTGCATCAAAGCTAAGCATATGTCTAGCAATTTAGTAGCATATGTAAAATAACAAGGGCAAATTTGCAAGAAACTTATTAGCAGAGGCTGGAGTAAGGCCAAATTACATAATGTGATATATAAAAGACACTTAGGAACTTATTACGATGTTGGTCGGAGTTGCCTCCGACCGACACCGTCTCAGTCTTGTGACCGACCGACCTCCGGTTGGAGGTTCTGACCACCTGATTATGATGCAACCGAACACTGTTCGGTCGGATACTCCTAGTTCTCCATGGGAGCTTGTATTACGGATGTATGCTGGCCGTAATACAGGCTCCTATAGAGAAATGGTGGTGTGTGTAAAACCCTGCACCCTGTGGCAAGCACCCCATGGTGCCTGCCACACAGTGCAGGGTATTACGGGGGGTACCCAAGGTACCCTCTCGGCCACCAACTGTAGGCCACGGAGGCAAGGGGGGCCTGCTAGGTGCCCCTAAAGTCACTCTCAGACAGCCTTTCTGTGCTGGAAAGGCCGGCACGGAAAGGCTGTCAGAAACCGACATCGTTATCCCGACGGCAGGAATACCATCCATAGCGGATTACAGTGCAGTTCCGACTGATAGGAAGACTCCAAGATCCAGTTGGAACCACGTCGGAATGACCGGCGGGTTTACGTTCCGGCCGACGACATCGTAATTGGGCAGTCAGACCGCAAACCAACCGCGTCGGTCGGAAAGCCCTCCGACTGTGGTCGGAAAGCTTCCGACTAGTGGTCGGAGGCTTTCCGACCGACATCGTAATCGGCCCCTATGTCTTAAAGGAGAAATTAATCTTTGGTTAAAAGAGGCAAAGGAAAGTGCACTGAGAACCAAGATTGATAACTACCTTAAATACACAACATAATAAGGTGAGCACAATTCTCAGAAAAAACTTGGAGTCTGGTAACCAGAGATCCTATTATAGGGGAGTTAGTACTAAAATGATGAAACTTTACCTGTAGAAAATCCCAATCTGTGAGAGATCAACTTTTAAGGAGTCAATTTAACACTTTAAAAACAGAATGGTTGATCCCCAATAAATGTTTCAAAGGATGTAAACACTGTTTAGCCCTTAAATACAGCCAGGAATACAAAAACACTTGGCATTTCCACCAAAAAACAACAAAGGGTGTTCAAGCACACTTAACATGGAATGCTAAGTATGAAATGTATATGCTAACATGCTCCTGCAATAAGAAATGTATTTGTAGCACAATCTTGAAGGTATAGAAAATAATTTTGCAGCATATACGCGCTATTAAAATCTTGGAAAAAACTATCCAGTTGCCCCACATTTTTATAAATACTTTGGGGGGAATGCTGAACAAATGAAATATTCAGTTATTGATTTTGTTTCAGAGTTGACCAGAGGGGATGAAAGAGTAAACAGTTTAATAAGATTGGAATTTAGAAATGTTATTTTATTAGACACCAAATACCCAAATGGTTTAAACAAAGAAAAAGAAATACTTTAACACCATAAAATAGCTGCTACTTTGATGCCCTTACAAAAAGTTTTATACTGATTATCTTTTACTGTCTTTCCTCACATATGCGTGGTTATCTCATAATAATTGGAATACAGGAGAAATTGTATGGATAAGTGCAAACTAGTTTACTTGGGATCTAAAAGGGACTTTAATATGGTTGATACGTGAAACTCACCAGATACGATTATCAAGAAGGACCCCTGAAACTATTACTGAATGTGAATTTATGTCACTTATTTAATCGGAAATTTAGATAACAGATCATGTCACACTGTGTTCAATTCACATGGAGTGCATGTTTTTTTTTATTTATGTCTAATTGAATGTGTTGTAAAAATGGGTGGTTAACTCTGCATATTCTGATGGTGAACAAATCAATATTATTGAGATATGGCCATTAATATATTATTTGAAATATGATATGCTTGGTGGGTTTGAACAGAGAAACATCATCAATAATTCTTTGATGTCTATAATCATCTGTTTGGTATGAAACAAATATATTTACATTCAATTACAATTATTGGATTTAAGATTTTTTGAATTAGGTATAGATAAATTGTAATTACTGTAAAATGGCACATTGAAATAATATATTGTGATAGTATACTTTTTTATCTCTATGACTACCTGAGTAATCGATCGCATGTTATAATGTTTATATTGCATTGTGAAATATGACCTTTCACAGTGAACAATGCTTAGGTAGGCTAAAATGCATAGGTATCTTTTTGTTAAATAAAGTGCTTTTGGAAAGCTATCCTCGAGTGTAAGAACTATACTCCTGTAAGTGAATTATTACAGTAACATATATGGCATAGTGTGGTTGCCACTGTGTAGTTATACATAAGTCAGAGTTTCCACTGGAAGAGCATGTCTTGTTTTCCTAATAACTTGGGTGTTGTTTGACAAATCTTTTCAGAAACTTTCCAGAAAGATGGTTCATCCCACTCAGCTCCTTCCTTGAACATTTCTTGATGATCCATCAAGTGGAGATAAAAAAGGGGGTGTTCCCATAGCACATTTTTGCCAATGAAATTTACATAGGTAATTTTTGACAATGATACCGAAAAAATGGTTGAACAGAATTACACTAAATTTGGCAGAAAGCTAACACTTTCCGCAGAAAGTATGCTTTTTGTGATTTGGTGTGAAGTAGCCATTTTTGAGAAATTAAAGTTTGAATAGCAGAAATATCTGGATGGTTGGTCCCTCAGAAGCCAGCAGTCCCAAGGGACTACAAATTAAAAAATTGTGCACTCTGATTGGTCGGGAATGCTTTTACCCTGTGAGCTGCCTTGGTACGTTGGGACCAGAATCTGTTTGGATGGCTGTAACATGAAGAATAATGTTATGAAGGGCATTATAGAACATGGGGACTTGGTCCAGAGGGAGATACTCTGCCCCGTAAACTTTGTGAGGGGAGGTCCCAGTGAGACTGCCACTGGCCTAAAATGTAAAATTGGTTAAAAGGTTTCCCTCCTCGGACAAAAATAATCATACCTGCAATGCAGGCACCCTTCCACCACGGTGCAAAGGTGCCTGCGTTGGCGCACGGCAGCCCATTGTGCTCCCGCGCAGGGGAAAAGGACAGGAATGCACCATATCTCATAGATAGCGCGCATTCCTGCCCTTTTCTTTTGCCTTAGGGCAGTGCAGCAGAAAGGCCTGCGGCGCTGCCCTACGGCAAAACCTCATAAATGAGGCCCTTAGTGTCGGCGGTAGAAGGTTTGAAACAGGGGTACAGTTTAGAAGACCTGCTTTTCAGACTTTATATGGCTGCACTCGAAGGGTCTATCACTCTAGCCCACCTTTTCCCCCAATCCTGACAAGTCATTCATGATGGCTTCCTTGGCATGGTAAAAATGTAACGTAGTCTTCAAGATTACAATACCAGGGGGCCACGCCTTTTCAGTAAGTAAACTGGTTAATACAATAACAAGTTTCTATGTTCCTGACCCTATATTTCGCTACAGCCCCAGTCAGTTATCACACTATTATTGCTATTTTCATGCGGGTGAACTTATTTTGGGGAAAATGCTAGTTGTGAAAGCTGTTCAAAAAGTGAACATTTGCAAAAATATGCAACTATTTCAAAACATTTAGAGCAGATATTAAAAGTTCATGTGGCTGCTTATGTTACGAGCATGCTATGTCCCCCAATGTTATCCTTCAGTGTGAATACACACTACGAATCTTAATTCATACCACCTATAGCAAAACTTTGATGCTTTGTCAAATAAGATGATGACCTGGGCATTGGAATTTTTCTTCTAATATGTGTTCATGTTCTTCATTGTTATTTTATTTTGTTTTAGTATTTGCTTTATTGTGGTTTTCAGTTGAAATGTCTTTAGGTTTTGCTGTGTCTTTTTGTTTTACATTCCATACGAGACTCATGTAAGAGTCTGGTAAATTGTTGGCCCTAATTAATCATGTCATTCACCCAAAGTAGGACATCTGAACTGAATGACTTTTACACTGCAGTCTGGTACCAATTGAATGAAGGAGGGCAGTGGCAAATGCATTAAAGAGATTTGGAAGTCAATTATTTGAGGAGAGGTTAGAATGTAAACCATTTGTTGGACAGCAAACATTCAACACTTCTAAACAAAAAAAGCTGAACAAGAGAAATGCATGCAACATGATGTTTTTTATGAACCAGCATACAGATTGTGCAATTTTAAGACAATAGTGCAAGGTCAATGCATAAATGGCTATTGTGACACAATTTCAAATAATGAAAATGCATAGATCCTTTAATGATTTTTTTCTCTGCATAATTAAATATGTGCAAAGTAAAAAATTGATGAAATGGATGATATAGGAGAGTGACGGAGAACATGGCGGCCGCTAGTTGAGCAGCCGCTCGTTCCCCGCAGGCACTAGCGTCCCGAGCTAAATGAGGAAAAGCAGAGACCCGGCATACTTGCGATAGAGCTGTTTCTTGATGTGTTGAACATTTGGCTTTCGTTGTTTCTGGATCCCGTCGCGTTCTCTCTCCATTCCGGGGGTATGTGCTGTGGAGCCTCGGTGCCCGCTGGTTTGTTCAACTCGTCTCGGTGGGTGCTGGCCGCCCTGGAGCTGAGGAGGGGCCGCAGAGCAGTGGCTCGGGGCACCTACGTGTCAGCACAGGCAGCGGCAGCACCAGTCGAGCTTTCGCCGTCCTGGAGCGAGTGGAGACTGGAGGGGAGTTCGACGAGGGACGGAATCCAGGCTGTGGCATTTCTCCGAGGCCCCCCACACGTTTACAGCTGAAGGTGGTACAGGGGGCCCAGGCGAAGCAGGCGAGTCCATCGCCCCAGGTGGATCTAAGCATAGTGCCCTCAATTAAGGGGTCGAAGAAAGGTAGGAGGCGCGGGGGGGCTACGCAAGGGCCAGTAAAAATAAAATTGGACAACAAAGGTACTAAACAAACCCCGGAGGAGAAATCTGGCATAAGTACCATTGGGAAAAATCCAAAAAAAAGTACTGCGGTCGGTGTAGATGCAGAAACTAGCTGTTCTCCCTTCCAGCGGTGTGAGGTTAAAGGGAAGACCATTAAAGCAGGAAGGACTAAAGGCAATTCTCTGGATCTTAAAGTTAGAATCACTCCCTCATTAAGGACATACTTTAAAGTACAACCACCAGTATTAGATATTGTGAGGCAGGGTGAGGCCCTCAGAAGGGGGTCAGTAGGCCGGCCTGTTTCTGGTTCTAATATGGAGGGGAAGGAGGTTGTTTGTGGTCCCCTACCTATAGTATTAACTCTGGCTTCAAATCTAACTACCAACAGTAGTCTAATAGGGACCTCGAGTAAAGGACAGGATACTGAAGGGCAGAAAGACTTGGCATCTCTAGGGGTGGAAGCTGGGCATGACGTTGAGGTGGAGGTGGGCAAAGGTCCCAAGGATTATGAAACTAGGGGGCCATCATTGGCTTCTCTTGAGGCTCTTTTTTCCACTCTCTCGGCGGATATCAAAAAGGGGTTCTCTGTTTCAGAAGCCAATCAAGGAGAGATTAGGAACTTTTGTGAGACATTGGAGAAGAAAATTGATCTCTTAAACAATAGAACCGATACCTTGGAGAATACAGTAGGAGAATTGAAAGATGACCTTGGAGCAGCAAAAGCGGACATACTATCTCGCAAGAGGGAGGAATCGGTTCTTCGAGATAGGCTTGAGATGTTGGAGAACAACTCCCGAAGGAGTAACCTTCGTATTTTGAATGTCCCGGAGGGAAGGGAAGGGGATGACCTCAAATCCTATATGATTTCACTTCTAAAAGAATCATTGCAGATGGAAGAGTCAGAAGAAGATTTGAGGAAGGACATACAGAGGATCCACAGAGACCCCTTTAGAAGGAACCCTAATAGAATAAAGCCCAGAAAAATTCTCATTAACTTTCATACCTACTCCCTGAAAGAAAAGATTCTTAATATGGCTTTAAAGGGGAAATCATTAAAGGCCAGAGACTTTTCATTTGAAATACGTTCAGATCTGGCCCGAGCTACCCTTGACTGGCAGTGGGAGTTGGGTAGGAAGCTGGATGACTTTAAGAAGCTTGGGGCTGTGGCTCAATTAAAATTCCCTGCGACTTTGAAAGTTATGCATAATAACAAAATGCACAATATTAGATCGGTGCAAGAGGCAGATGAGTTATTGGGAAGTCTGAGGGAAGGGTGAAGTATAGTAGGTAGGCCTATCTTTGGAGATTGGGTGCTTACTTATGTTAACCATTTAGGTGAACAAACATAGAAGATTTCACTAGTAGGGCTTTTCAAAATAGATTCTTTCCTTTTTTCCCTTTTCTCTTCTTTTTTCTTTCTTCTTCTTCATCTTCTTTTTTTTTTTTTTTTTTCCCCTCTTTGGTTTTTAAAAATAGTATTAGAGAGGTATACAGACCCGCCATATAGGGATCTATATGTGGATACTCAATTAGTTAGTGGGAGTTAAGGGCCGGGCTCAAAACCTTTCCTCTTTCTACTTTTTTTTCAATATTAAAAAGGGACTGCACTGGTGGCTCTGGGGAGCAGAAACTGGACTCTATCTGTCCAGGCAAGTGAGGGGGTTCTCCGGGGAGGGGTTTGCTGGGAGGTGGGGGTGGGTGCACAGGGTGGGGAGTATGGGGGTAAAAAATAAAAAAATGTCCTCATTCACCTTATTGTTCGTTCGTACTGCTTTAGATGTGTTGCGATTGGTCTGGTGTTGGTCCCTTCTGCGAGTCAGCAGTCTTGTAAATCTTGCATGTACCTCTAAACCTCCATGAAGACAATCCAGTTTTTATCCTGGAACGTTAATGGCCTGCGTGTGAAAATCAGAAGGGCAAAAATTCTGCAATATATAAAAGACTCTCCCGCGCAGGTCATTATCCTTCAGGAAACCCATCTTTTGAAGGAAGAGATCTTGGAAGTATTTAAAAATCAAAAATGGGTGGATCATTTAATCTGCTCTAATCAGAGTGCCAATATAAGGGGTGTTGCTATATTAATTAAAAAACAAGCAAAAGCCCGCATTTTAGATTCTCTGGTTGATCCATGTGGCAGGTGGGTCATTGTGAAGGTGATCATTTCGGGTCATCCACTTACCTTGGTGGGCTATTATGGCCCAAATCAAGATGACCCCTCTTTTCTTAAAACTATTTTTTCGAATCTCCTGGATTATTCAGACCCGGTGATCATGGCTGGTGATTTTAACATTGTCTTGAATCCGAAATTGGATAAGTCAGCAAGTAGTAGAGCTAAGGTGCTCTCTAGATCTAGAATGTACCTCCAATCCATGATGGCACAGACGGGACTCTGTGACATCTGGAGAGATAGATCGGGTTCTCGGCTGGGTGTTTCATATTACAATAGTAAATATGGCCACAAGTCGAGAATCGACTATATTCTGGTTAGCCATAGCTTGCGTGGTAAGATTAAGGATATCGGATATCTAACTCCCCATCTGTCCGATCATTCAGGAGTATGGATGGATCTTGTCCTGGCAGATGGTCAGCAGCCTAGAGGCTGGACGTTTGATCGGACCCTACTTCTGGATGGTGAGGAAATGAAATATCTATCTCAGGAAGTTGAGGGCTTTTTGGGTGTCAACGTAGGCTCTGCTGCAACTTCGGTGGTTTGGGATTCTTTGAAGGCCTTTTTAAGGGGCATGATCAAGAGCAGGGTCTGTTTTAGGAATAGACAATATAGAGAAGTGGTGGCTTGTAAGGAGACAGAGTTGAAAATAGTAGAGTTGGGTCTGAATAAGGAGACGGACTCTGAGAAACAGCAGGAAGATTTGGTCAAATTAAGAAGATTAAAAAATCAGTTGGATACCATCCTTCAGACTAGGGTTGCACAAAGATGGGAGGCGAGTAAGCTTGCCCACTTTGAATATGGAGAAGGTGCAGGCAAGCTTCTGGCATGGAAGGTTAAGTCTGATAGGATGCGTAATTTTATCAAACAAATCGACAACACAGGGGGGGTTACATCTCTGTCTACAGACGAGGAGATAGGGGGAGCCTTTTTTGATTTCTTTCAGGATCTGTATCAAGAAGATAGCCCGGTGGATAAAATGACGGCTATGGAGTGGTTACGCGGGAGTAAGCTTACCCCTTTAAATTTATTTCAGCAGGAAGACCTAGAGCAGGATATCTCTCAGGAAGAGGTGAGAATGGCAAGCTGCCGGCCCAGATGGGCTGCCAATAGAACTTTATAAATCCTTGGGACAGGTGGTAATTCCCATTTTGGTACAGCTTTTTAATGAGATCCTATCTGAAGGTGTGAGGCCTCCAGCCTCTTGGGGAGAAGCTACCATTACCTTGATCTTGAAACCGGGTAAGAACCCAGCCCGATGTGGGTCTTATAGGCCCATTTCGCTGCTGAATGCAGATTATAAAATCTTTGCCAGGATTTTGGCGGGTAGGCTGGGCTCGGTCGTGGGAGATATACTCCACACTGATCAGAAAGGTTTTGTTAAAGGTAGGAATTTATCGGACTTGACCTATGATTTTATCGGGGCAATAGATCTGGCCACAACCTACTCGCTCCCCCTTGCTGCAATAACGTTGGATGCCACTAAGGCTTTCGACAGGGTCAACTGGGTGTACTTATCTGCAGTTATGGAGAAATTCAATTTGGGGGAAAGTTTTGTCGTGCAATCCAGCTGATTTACCAAGATCCGTTAGCTAGACTTTTGGTAAACGGCAACTTGACAAGACCTTTTAAGATCACTAGGGGGCTAGGCAGGGCTGCCCTCTCTCTCCCCTCCTCTTTGACCTGTATATTGAGCCTTTTGCTCAGCGGTTAAGAGAGGAGGCTAGCATTTTACCATTTAAATATGGGGCTTGGGAGAGAAAGGTGGCCCTGTACGCTGACGATATTTTGATCCTCTCTGCAGATCTCGTTAGGACCTTCCCTACGGTTATAAGGTTGGCCAGAGATTTTGGGCAGGTATCTGGCTATGAGGTGAATGCTGAGAAGACTGAGGTCATGACTTGGAATCTGGCAGGGGGCCGGCATCAGACCAAGCGCGATATGAGATATTTGGGGGTTAAAATTGTTCAAGAAATCGATAAGATCTCAGCCATTAACCTGGCAAATGTTTCAAAAGAGTGTAAAAAACTTATGAAGCCCTGGGCACATCTCCCTTTAACCATTCTAGGGAGGATTAACTTGGTGAAAATGTTGGTGCTTCCAAAAATCACCTTCTTTTTTAATACCATTCCATTACACTTCGACAATCGAGAAATAGTTATGTTACAACAGGCTATCAATTCGTTTGCCTGGGCATATGGAGGTACCAGGATTGCCTGGAAAAAACTGAGACGCAGGAGGGAAAAGGGTGGACTTGCACTGCCGGATTTGCAATATTACGCATGGGCTTTTCAATTATCGCACTCCAGGATGCTTTTAAAAACTCCAGACAATACAGGGGTGGGCGCCATGTTTTCTGCAATGATAAAGGGGCTGGTCTATCTATGGAGGGATTCCTGTTCAAGTTTGGAGAACCAAAATTCTTCAAAAAGATCAAGCTAAAAGTCCTGCAGGGAATGGCTAGAATATGGGCCAGTATTAAAAGGTTGACGGGCCTAAATTACTTTTCAAACCGGGCCCCCTTGTGGGACTCACTTGGCGCACCAGATTGCCTAAAGGATAGGTTAGCTCTTCCACTTAGAGCAGCAGGATTGAAGACGTGGGGAGACCTAGCTCATGAGGGCATGCCTCTCTCCTGGACATCATTGTGCAACAGGGTGAAAGAGGGCTTGTCTAAATTCAAATATATTCAATTGCAGAGCTGGTTCCAAAACTTGAAAAAACCCATAGGAATAGGTAACATTCTTGAGGAGCAGCTAGTCACAAGACCGATAGGAAGGAAGGAGGTCTCTTTCTGGTACTGGGCTATTGAGGAGGCAGTGGATGGAGATTTCAAATTGGCTGAAGAATTGTGGGGGGGTCTTATACCAAATGAACAATGGGAACATCTGTGGCAAACATCCTTTAACATCTTGTTTGACATTGTTAAACCAGCCTGGTTTAGGAGAAACCACTTGTTCACGCTTCACAGGGCCTATTTATCTCCGTTAAGGTTGACTAAAATGTCGAGGGGGCCTATAGTTAGTTGTAAAAAATGTAATATGGAGAGAGCCTCTGATGTGCATATGTTTATGGAGTGCCCTGCCATAGCAGATTTTTGGGAAAGAGTGGGGAACACCATCACGGACATTCTAGCCCTCCCAATTCAAATAAATCTCATCTTGATAATTTTTGGAATATCCAGTGAAATTGTAGGCCACGCTAGATCTTTTCTTTTCTATGCTATATTGCTGGCCAGGAGGGAAATATGTAAGAGATGGGTAGAAGTTGGTCCTCCTCTGCATTGTGACTGGCTGTCCTCTTTGCTTTCAACATCTAGGAGAGATCTCTGTAGAATTCAAGGCAAGAAAAGGAGAGCACTATGGGATTTTTACTAAATTGGTCCAATGCTTAGGTTTGGGAGACTTGATAGCCCTTTATATGTATCAATATATCTATAAGAAAATTTTGGTCCTATGATTACGCCTCTTTGAAAACTCTTTAGGCTGTGCTGTTGGGCAGTCCCAGTTTTTTTTTTTTTTCCATTCGCTCTTTGCCAACATCAACAGTCTCCAGGGTCATTTGGACCAATTGTGAGAGTGACCTTCCCTTTTATTATGGGGTTAGTGTCATCCAAGCCTGCTGTGGTGCCGGTAGGTGGGGCGCTTCCTACTGGTCCCCTCCCAATAGCCTACATTTCTCTGGGATCGAGTAACGGTACGGGCGACTTGTATGTTCACTAAGGTCTGAGGTGAATGAGGATAAAAAAAAAAATAAAAAAAAATGGATGATATAACTGTACAGATTAGAAGATGAACTAAAGTGATGTCTGCCAAAACATGCTTACCCATATGACGAAATTGCGTGATCCTGAACATATCACATATTTGCAGTGTCTCATATGACTTATTTACCCAAGTTTGGAAAGCTAAAAAGCGGTGTGCCCCTCTCTATTATATGAGATGTAAAAAAACATCTGAAAATGCATTTGCATGAGTATTTGTTTTGTGATTCTGTAGCAAGCATGAAACCATTAATGTGCAAAATTATGCATTTTCATCACTTTGATATTTTTATTGTGATATCAAATATTAATTACGTTGACCTTCAGTGAGTTTGTATTCGTTCTTTTACATTTTGAAAATAAAATTATGAATTTTCCTAAAAATCGTTTCTGAATATCATTTGGAAAGTTCAGTGTTTCCACTTTATGTATAGAAAACGAAAATGTTGCATTGTGGAAAATTGGATGCGCACATGTCCTATTTTATTTAATTGTTAATATATGCTGTAATCATTGGCACCGAATCATGAAATACTGCTCATGTTCAGTCTTCTGAAGCCTTTATGTTACTTCCCTCAAAATAAGAAGTATAAATCTGCATGTTAATCTTGTAAGGAAAGAAAGTGAACGAGTGTAAATATTCATCTACCCAAAGTACAGTATAATTTAAATTTAAATCCCCTGGAAACCAAAAGCACCGTGTTTATAATATGAGAACAGCGGGCAGTCGTGCCCTTGACTGGAGGGCATGTCATTTAGTTCTCTCCCTCTCTGCAAAACCATCAGGCTGGCAGCAGTGACAGATGAACAGCTTACCATTAATTTCTCCTCCTTCATGCCTTCAATCCAAATGGTGCAGATTCTCCACGGGGAGGCATCAAGGTCTTTGCCTTTTTTCTCTTGCATACTCATACTGACTTATAAATCAAGTGCAGATAAGAAGAGAGGGCAAACATCATTCAATTTTTTTCAACGCAGCGCCCATTGGCACACTACTGAGCTTTGACTGAAAGGTTCTTCAAATCTCCCTGTGATTCATAGACCGGGGAGGCTCTGGGAGGACAAAACAACAAAGGAAATTTGAGAGATAGGATTTGTATATCTTGGCTTATAAATAGAAGCCTTTCCTCTGACTTGTTTAAACAGGGACTCCAAATATCTGGCTCGAAGTTATCAATTTAATGCGCTGAATAAGCCTCCTTTGAATTACTAGGAGAACATATTATTTTTCATAAAATCTGGTTGCAAGGTTCCTCCTGCCCAGCATTACTTCTCAGAATGTTGAGCCATGCTCCCTTTAGCAATTGCTGCAAAAATATCTAATTTCGAATTAGTTAATTTTTCTGGAAGATTCCTTTTAACATATATTCCAGAATGCGAAAGATACAGGGGCATATTATCAAGGGCATTATCGCCGCTTTAGCGGCACTTTTTGCCGCTAAAGCGGTGATATTTTTAACGCCCTATTAGCAAGCTGTCGCTAACAGGCGTTAGCGACAGCTTTCAGGCGATAGCGGCCGGGTTTTACATCGCCTTGCATGTCAGCGATAATTATCGCTAATGACATGCAAGGTAGGCGTTCCCAACTAAAAGCGACAGAAAACAGTCGCTTACATACCTATCGCCTATTAGCAATACCCGCGAAGCGATAAAAAAACGCGCGCTAACCCCGATTAGCGCTTGTTTTTTAGAACTGATAAAAACATGACTTAGCAATGAAAGTCAATGGGAGGTGGATTGTAAGGTCAAGTCCCCAGAATTAGCGATAGGATTTTATCGCTGGATTTCTCGCGTTAAAGCTGGGTTTTGCCGCTATCGCTGGATATTTTATCGCAATGGAGATAAACCTTGCTAATAGCATGTTATTTCCGCGGTAATATCCAGCGATAGCCGGCGATAAAAAAAGGCGCGCTAAGCAAGGTTTGCGATATTTATCGCATGTTCTTGCTAATATGCCCCACAGTTTTTATTTAATAATAAACTGACTTTTCCCATGACGTTTCCAGAAATGTGTTTTTGTGTTCCCCTTTGTACACGGTTCATAGTATGCTCTATTATTTTAGTTTTCGTTTCCATTTAATATATCGCAAATCAGTGCGTGATGCTACAGCACCGTGATTTTTCACAGCATTTGAGATACATAAACACAGCCACATACCTGGCAGAATTATTCCCAGCTCTAAAGATGAATAACATGTAGCCCCTTTATTCACATGACTGCTCGTACAGGCTGTCTAACTTTATTACTTCAGGACGGGCTCGGAATTAGACTCGTGTTAACTGTTGACAAATGAGAGGATTATTTTGGACCTAAGAGTGAAATAAGTGCTAACACTGGTAAAAGGCCTCAAATGTTGATGTTGGAGCCTGCCTGATGGCCCTTTGCAGGTGATGTGTCTTGGGATTTCAGACTATTTTATTTTCCAGTCCTTTTTCCAAGCTTCAGGCTTCATCCATAAATTACAACTGATGACAAAAGTAGAAGCTAACAGTGGCAAAATTAGGCCCCAAGGCAAAATAATTATATATACAGCCTTTAGCAGTGAGGGAGAAAGCCATCAATCAGTCCCCAATTATTCACTAGTTAATCAGCTCTGCCCTTCTTTTATTGAAGGGTTACAGTGTAATTAAGTTGGCAGCATCCTTTTAATTCATCAAACATACAACACATGGCAGTGTTTGCTGCAATCAGGGGACAGCACCTTTGTGAGCCTGACCCCTAGCACTGCAGCAGGAGACGAGGCAAACCTCAGAGGTAAGGGAGAATATTTATGCACAGGCACGGCACAGCGAGTGCAATCTTAACAAACCAGCTCTTAGCTGGAAGCAAGAGAAGGTGCCAAATACATCACACAGTGTGCACGGGGACTTGAAGGCAAATGCAGCACATAATTCAGTCGGTTCTCTATTTTGAACTCTCTCGGTGCTAAGATGAATTAGATAAGATTGGGATCTGTAACACCTTGGCCTTAGATATATTAATCTTTCAGTACCAGGTAGTAGTGAAACCAATCGCATAGTTTGACTGGCCAGGTGTGATCCTCGAAAGCCACAACCTAAAAGATAAACAACACAGGAAATTTTGCACCCACACAACAACTGTATTTTAAGCTACTGAACTAAAAGGAGCATAATTATTTGCTCTTCGATTACATGTTGGGTATAATAAATAGGCTTTACATGTAAGTGCGCAGCCTATGAACAGGATGCGTTTGATATGATATGCACGTTGCGTACATCACAGTGTTCTCTAATTCCTTTCTATGCCAGACATTTAGGTTATTGGGTAGACTACTGTGAGGAAATGGTGTGTATTATATCGTGTGGTTCTGCAACTTCACTTATAGAAATGGGGTGTCTGGTTGGCTAAGGTATACACCCAAGCCAGGTTGAACCCACCACTCTAGTCAGGGTAAGCTAGATACACCACTGAGATAACCTGTGCTCACCCTCTGGTAGCTTGAGGCAGAGCAGGCAGGATTATCAAGAGAGGCAAAGTGTAAAGTATTTGTGCAACACACACATAGTAATGCAATGAATATTCCACAAAAAGACTTCACAGAGGATATAGAAAAAAGCTTAATATATTCTGAACCAATTAAGACCAAAACGTCAAAAATCCCATGTATACTTTTGAAGATATGCACATTTGGAAATAGCAGATAATCACACCATTGGAAGAGCCCTTCCGCTCCTCTTCTGATGGTTATGGTCCTGATAGAGACTAAGTAATGATCCAAGCAGTGGATCGATGATCAAGTAGTGCCTTAACACTTAGTGACGGACAAGCTTGCATCCAGCCACTCGAGACCTGGATTCACAAGTAAGCCCAGCAGTCCGTAATTCACACTACCTGTTGTGCAACCAAGGGTGTGGCGCTGTCGGCCCCTCCTTTTGGAATTGTGAGTTAGGGGGGATGAGTCACGCTGGGCTGCCTGCGCTCTGTGGTGAAGTCATTGGCCGCGGTGATGCAGATGCAGTTGAGTGTCCTGTGTTGTGGCTGTCTAGAGGCAATAAACAAATGTAGCTGTCACCCAGCCCAGACGTGTATTGGAGTCAGGCTGTCAGGCACACAGACCATTAAGTGCAGAGAAATTTCCACTTTATAATGGTGGCATTTCTAAAATAACAAAGTTAAATCCAACCTCACCAGTAAGTAGGATTTATCTGTACCATTCAAAACATATGAAACATCAAAAAGCTATTCCTCTCTGATCAGGAATTGCAGTTCGAAAGATTATTAAGGAATTTCCGATACTACCCTAAGAGAGGGGTAGTCCTCACAGTAGTGAAAATTGAAATAGGTTGTTTGTCACTACCAGCACACGCAAAACATACAGGTGCATGTCCTACCTTTTACTTACATAGCACCCTGCCCTTAGGGCTACCTAGGACCTACCGTATGGGTTACTTATATGTAATAAAAAGTGAGTTTAAGCTTGGCAAGTAGGTTTTAAATGCCAAGTCAGAGTGGCCGTAAACTGAGTCACAAAGGTCCTGCAATGGCAAGCCTGAGACAGGTTGAAAGGCTACTTCTGCGGGGAGCACAATCAGTGCTGCAAGCCCACTAGTAGCATTTAACTTGCAGGCCCTGGGTACCACTTTACAAGGGACGTACATGTAAATTAAGTAGGTTACTCAAGTATACACCAATAACCAGCATGTTCAGGGAAGAAGCACATGCACTTTAGCATTAGTTAGCAGTAATAAAATGCTCAGAGTACTAAGGCCAACAAAAAGATACAGCAAAAACGTGGCGGTCGAAAGCAAAATGTTTGAGGGAACACCACCCTAAGGCTGACAGGTCTAACACTCACCATGTAATACATTTACCAATCCCTTTGGACCTGTAGGTTTCATTTGTCAAACCATTAGTGCAACTCTGGGTAGGTGTGTTTCTGAGCAGAAAGGCTTCACAAAGGAACAAGTTTAAAGCATTTAAACAGCACCAAACCAATTGAAGAAGAAACCACAAGACACCAAATAAATCCAACACCAATTTATAAAAATAGACTGTATTTGTTTGTGATTTTTTTTGACACCACAACAAAAAAGATCCACCAGAGTGTTCCGGAGATATAGATTTTAGGAGGTATAGTAAATCAAAGCATTTCACTCAACGGTGAACAAGCACTGGCAAATTCAAAGAATTTGACACTTAGAAACTTTTGAGCAAAAAGTTGGGCAAGTTATAATGCGGACAGTTAGAGTTACTTGGGGTGACCAACTCCCTGAGAAACAGTTACCTCCTTTGTACAATCAGTCTTATTGCAGTTCCAATCACTTTATCCTCATTCAATAGATTCCTAAGGAAGTGGTCCTGATGCTGAGAATACAGGATGTTTGAAGATACTCAAGGTTGCTGTGGATGCGACACAGTCTACAGGGGTCTTCCTGAAAGGACTCCTTAGTCCATGAAGTTGAAGAGGGGGTCTTAGACACAAGATTTAAAATCCAAAAAGGTCCTCTCCAGTCTCGCCGAAGTCCGGTCTCCACTGAACTGCGAGTTGTCCGGTGTCATGGTAAGAGCCACATCCTCCCCCAGGCTGTAGCTTACCTTTTGAATGACCAAGCTGCACTCTGATGACTCTCCCAGGTCCAACAGACATTGTTGCAAATTCTGAGATTTGGGTCCTGGTCCCTGGTGCTACATGATGGCAGGTAGTGGTGATAAGGGCATCTAGCCTACCACTAGCCCTTGGCAGGCTCCTTCAGCTGTTCATTCCCTGTGCTGAGAACAGGAGTTCAGTCAGCTTTCCCTTGGAGTCTCTTTGCTTTGGCTGGGCTCTGGAGATGACTTCTCCTTGAGCAGGACACAGCAGGCACAGTCCCTCTTCTTTGCTAGCCACCAGGTGCAGCAGGTGCAGTCCATGTCAGTGCAGCCTCTCTTCACTGTGAACTTGGTCTGGCAGGGCAGTTCTTCTTCGGTCCATTTTCCAGTCCAACTGAGATCTGAGTTCTGGGAGCCATGGCTGCCCTAGTCATGTACAGAACATGTCCACAGGGTAGGATGCGGTTGGTAGCCAAGGGACTACTACATCCTGATGACTACTTCCCGGGAAGTGCAGCATCTGGCTTTCCCAGGAGGCACCATTCTGACCACTCCCAAGATGGCATAACCCCACTCTCAGCTCCCTAGCCCAACCCAGATGTATGGCTGCCAATGGGGCTTAAAGCCCTGGAAAACCCGTTTGACAACAGGTTCCCCTCTCCTTCCCGGGTGCCAGCTAGTCTGCCTAAAAAATGGGGCTGCCCTTTTCCCAAGTGTTACCCATTTGCCCTTCAAATGCAGCTTCAGCTTTGAAGCTCGTCTTTGGGCCAACACCCATGTGGCTTCCAGCAGCAGGGAAGTAGCACCTCTGTTCAATGGAGGCCCCTATTGTCTCCCTTCCTGGGAGTCATTAGCACGTCTCACCAGGAGGGCAGAATGCTGTCTCGAGTCCATGTTCAACCATAAAGGGTACAGGAGATAGAAGGCAACAAAGCTGCAACTTTGTAAAAGTTGCACACTGTAACTTGTTACATTAATTTTGAGTGGAGAACCAAGTCAGGCATAATGTAACAAGTTGCTTGATACCTTGGAGTATCAACTTTGGTCACACGGTTCAGAAGTGAGCACAGATAAGGGGTCAGCTTGTAAAACTGGCCTTGCAAACAGGGCGACCAAACCTTTCCCCATAAAAACAACAGTATTGTGTTTTTACTGTCAGAACATGTAAAATCCATGTTCTGCCCATGAAATATGCTGCACTTTGCCTCAGGGCTTGATAGACCTGCCATAGGGGTGATTTACACATGTTTAAGGGGGACAGTTGACTTTGCAATGGCTTTTGAACGGCAAGTCAAGCTAGAAGTTTGAAACTGCCCTTCCAGTGTGCAATGGCGGACTGAGAGACTCATTTTACTCTTGTCACACCCAGGGTGGCACAACCAGTGCTGCAATCCCTCGCAAGAACTCTCTAATTCAAAGGCCATGGGAACTCTAGAACCATATACTGGGGACTTACAGGTAAGTTAGCTTATGCCAATTGGGTGTGGCCAATATAACATACTTGCTTTAGGGGTTAGGACACTAGCACTTAGGTCTGTTTAGCAGGCCTCAGTGCACTCTCGCAGTTGAAGAACCAGCAGCATAAGTCAGAACAAACTGAGGGTGACCCTACAAAATGGGCCATTTTCTTACAACTACTGTCTGGTATTGTAGTTCACGCAATACATTATCACAGGAGCAAGATGTTAAAACTACTCTACTAAACCCATGCAGGTGAGATAGTGGCTACTATGAAGGTTTTCTCTACAGTGGTTTCCTGGAAGGGGTTGTGGTTATTGAAAACCTCCTTTCTAAATTATCTATGTGTTAACAGTTTCATGTTTTAACCACACACAGTGCTTTGGGGAGCAGGTGGGATCGAGTCTTGCAGACATCCTCTGTCTTAGCAATCGTAGATTTGTCAATCATTTTTTAAGCCTCAATGGATAGTTGCATGGGCAAAGTTGCTTATGCTGTTTCAGTGATGTACATGGGTTTATATCAGCATCTTCCCAGTGTGATGTTTATGTCTGTGTCTGGATAGAGCAAGGGTTGCATTGAGTGTTTGATCCTTTTCTACTTACAATCACAATCTTATTTCTTATTCTCTTGTCCCAGGGTCGGATTGGCATATATGGCAATTAGGCGGTGCCCACAAGGCTGATGTGACAGGTCACTGTGTGGGCCGTTTTTTGACTGTTTGATGGCCTGCTTTATGGTCTCCTGAGCTTGTGTTTACTGTTAATTCCCCTGACATTGAAACAAACTTTGTCTGTAGCAAGCTACAACCTAATAATTCTTCCATACCTTGAAAAGCTCATACAGCGTGTCTTTACAAATTCAAAACTGCCAAAATTTGCAAACAAGAGCCTTTTTCTTAGCTATATAAATCACTAATGGGGCCACTTTTATTTTGATTCCCAGGCCTATTTTCTGTCCCAGTGCGGCCCTGCCTTGTCCTTTAATTTTAGACCTGGTATCACAGTATGTTAGTTTCATTGAGCCTATATTTGCTGTTCTCATCTCTCTGCCCTTTGTTTCACTTTCCCAAGGATCATTGCAGTCTGCTTATTTTGACCAGCCACCTCACTGACATGTGCATATTACCTGGAGGACGAGCCCCTTGATTCACTTTGAAATGAATTTAGTAGGTTTGGCATCCCTGTCTTACAGCTGATGGTGTTATTCATTATTTTCTTGCTGACTTTGGAAGTTCATATATATTATTAAATAAATGCAATGCTGATGACCTAAACCAGATGTAATTACAATTGTCATGAATGATCTTCCAAGTCAAATTAGTTCTCACAACTTACCTTTAACACTATTAACATGAAGACTATGAATATAGCATTTATTTGTTTTGAATATGTGTTGCTGTCGAATGACACTGTGCTCTTTGGTTTTATAACTTATTCATATAAATATTGGGCGGTCATAAGCATTGCATCTGGTGTGTGAGTTATTGTTTTCATATCTATTGTGCAAGCTTGGATTAACAGTGTTTTTAGGTGAATTCAGAGGGTTTTCTAAGCATACATTAATCTGTTACAATAAATTTCAACCAGAACATTCACTTTAAATGTATTTTAGTACGTGAATTATGTTTTCTTTGATATGAAAGTATATCCTCCCCTGCTGTGCATGTTCTTTGTGCACCGCAGGGGTTGGCCTCAATGCTTGGCTACCACCTAGACCTTTGTCCAAAGAATGTCAACTCAATATGGGTGGCAAACACCTGCTTCCGTGGACAGCCGTTGACCGAGCATGGACGGATTTGGCTTTAAGTGGCCAACCCCTAGTGCACACGGCCTTCAGTTGGATGCTGACTGCTTTTGTTTTCATTTTTTATTGCATTTTTATTTCCTCTTTAAATTTTGGGAGTTTGCAAATACTTAGGGCCTGATTCACAAAAGTAACTTACTGTTTTGAGTCATTTTTGAGTAAGTTTATTACTTTTTGTTATTCACAAACTGCACTTTTGAAGTAACTTTTGTAGTAGGGCCACCACTGTACTAGGCCTGGGCGGTAAATTCCGTTCCGCTCGCGGAATTTGCAAAATTTTGGCAACTCTGCGTTCTGCGGAGGACGCGGAATTGCCAAAAATTCCGCGATCCGCGGCGTAGCAGAATTTTTTCCTTGTTCGCGCTTTCAAAATGCGTGATTGCGCGTGCAGTAGCGACTTACCGGGATCCCTGCGTTCGCCGACGAGTTTTCCTGTCCGCTCGCGTGATCCCGCGAGAGTGTGCGATCGCGAACATGTCATTCAGACGCGCCATCGGACATCTGCGTTCGCGAACAGGAAACACGCATCGCAGGCGGGCGGGACAAGTGAAACAAGACGGCCGCGCCAATTGGCGACCGCATGGGCAAGTTTGTGAGATATTTCGCCCCGAGCACGCAAACAGCGTCCCCGAACAGGAAAAACGCATCGTGAAGGGGTGGAACAAGCAATTCCGCGTGCTTGCGGAATTCTGCGTGCTCACGGAGATTTTTTACAGTTTCGTGGAATTTTGCGTAACGCGACTACGCAAATTCCGCCCACCCTTACACTGCACATGATGAACCACTGGTACTGCCACACCGTCCCAGACCCATAGGGTAGGGGGCTTTTTCCCCAGTTGCCTTAGGGTTATATCACTTTTAGATTTCAGGATAAGAGGATGGAGCCCTGTTTCCTGGAATGCAGCTACAACAGATTTTTCTGTGTGGAGGGCAACCAATCAAAGTGTTACTTATCCACAAAAATGCAATAATTTTTTTAATTTGGGCCAGTGGATAGTCCATTACCAGAGGTTTGTGGACCATCCATCAATGAAGGGTCCAGATGTCTCAAATATTTGAAACGCTTTCAAGCCCACATAAAAGATTTTTAATGTTGATTTAACTAAAACTACTGACTAGGTATGTGCCAAACCAAGCTAACCAATTCATTCAGTAAAGCTCTGCTTTCATGCAATGTTTCGTGTAATTCCTTTCAGTATTTTGTTGTAGAGGAGAGAAAATACTCAATGACCTCAACCAGCCAAGCTGTGAGTGGCTAATTCAAGGTCTCTAGGTTCAAACTGCACTAGAAATCAGATCTCAACTATAACTCTTTAATTTATATATGCATTTAATATAGTAGTCCTCTCCTAGTTATCACAGTATTTAGCAAGACGCTCCGGAGAGAACTGTATAGCTAAGAGAGAGAAAAATTGACATATAACAAATACTTCCCATTAGAACCTTTGTCCTACCCCCCATAGACATTTCCTGAGGTCGCTACACCAATGAACAACCAGAACATCTGGTTCCCAACAAGCTCACCCCAAATTCATAATTACTCCATGTCTGTGGGCATAATCAACCTTAAGATGGCCTTAGACTGTCAAGGAAGGGCTTTGCCTATTCTCCCTGGAAAAAAGCAGCTCTTTCCCTGGTACTCAACTGTCAGCTTGGCTGGGAAGCCCACTGTGCCATAAAAACAGTCTTTCTGGCCAAAGTGTGGAGGCTCAGTTTAGGAAACAGCAAGATTTTTGTTCCTTTACATTGTACTACCATCTTCTGATAAGAGGCTCTGTTTTTACCATCACGATTACTGTGGTTCAAGTTTTCTCACTTGATTTCCTCTTTTTCAACAAGATCCTGAAGGTCTTTACCACAATGTTCCAATTGGTGTCATGCTCTATCCAGGACAGTAATCTATTGATCCATCCTTGACATCTTTGGGCTTCAAGAGCTGCAAGATTCCCCAGAATGATAATGTGGTACTCCTTCACTAGTGTTTGTTTTCTTTCTTCCAGGGTTGTTGAGGCTTCACCATATTGACATCAAGAGTTCTCACCTGCTTTAGGTGCTCATCAGACTCTGGC
The DNA here is from genome assembly GCA_963921515.1 of Calotriton arnoldi. Lineage (NCBI taxonomy): Eukaryota > Metazoa > Chordata > Amphibia > Caudata > Salamandridae > Calotriton > Calotriton arnoldi. The sequence goes on from CAWUFW010000379.1 coordinate 1,162,857, forward strand.
CAGTACCACTCCACTATCTGCAGTTTCTCTTCTGTAGTTTCCATCGTTTGTCCTACTGTTAAGGCCCTGCCAATCAGTCATTCTCAATCTTTCTCCATGCCTCTAAAGGCAGTTTGAATATTGCCAGTTGCATTCTTCACATTACTGTGAAGCACATTTATAGACTTTAGCAAGACCCTCCCATCTTTTATCATTGTAACTTCCTGAGTCCATTGGGACTATGAACCCCTGTTAGTGTTTTATGATGACTTGGCCGTTAAGATGATAAAGTCTTCCCTGCCTCTCCTCCTAACCATCATATTTGTCTTTGGAAGGGAACTCAATCAGGGGCCTCAATGGAGGAAAAAGAGGAAAATCTGTTTCTCAATATAGGCCTTTCCTCACAACTTGTATCCCAGGCAATACAATGTGTTCTACAAAATGGCCCACAGTAACTCTATGCTACATATGACTATGCTGTTATCAGGAATGTCATCAATTATGTCATGCCGAAAACACACAACTGATTTTCTCTCTCACAGACGAAACCACAACCGCCAAGAGCAACTTCCACGACGGGCTGAAGGCAGTCGCCACCTGGATGAAGGACAGGCGCCTCAAGCTTATCTCAGACAAGACCAAAGTCTTCATCCTGGGCTCCTCTCCCTCCGCCTGAGATGACTCTTTGTGGCCCGCAGTGCTCAGATCCCCCCACACTCACAAGCCACGCACAAAACATCAGCATCTTCCTGGACTCCTCAATCTCAATGAACCAACAAATCCACGCCGCCTTGTCCTCCTGCTTCCACATGCTCCACCTCCTTCATACGATCTTCAAGTGTATCCCCACCAAGTCCAGAAAAAGAGTCACCCATGCGCTGGTCAGCAGCAGACACGACTATGGCAATGCACTCTATGCCGACACCACCCAGAAACTCCCCAAAATACTGCAGACAGTCCAGAACGCCTATGCCAGACTCATCCTGAACATCCCACAAGACAACCACATCACCGGCCACCTGAGAAAGCTTCACTGGCTACCTGTCAACAAGAGAATCACCATCAAGCTTCTCATGCATGCATACAAAGCCCTCCACAATGCAGGACCAGCATACCTCAACCACTGCCTCTCCTTCTAAACTCCCAACAGACATTTCTGCTCTGCCCAACTGGCCCTGGCCACCATCCCACAGATCCGCAAGACCACAGCTGGAGGAATATCCTTCTCCTACCTCACTGCGAAGACCAGGAACTCCCTGCCACTGCCCTTAGGCAATCCCCATCACTGACGCAATTCAGGATGGAGCTCAAGGCTCTTTGACTGAACTGTAGACCCAGCCCCACCCAGTGCCTTGAGACCCTTACGGGTGAGTAGTCACAGCTTTATAAGACACCAATTGATCGATTGATTTTGAGATGTCATGAGGGATGTAATAAGTAAGGTCATAAGCAGTGCATGGCGAGGGTGCACCTGGTAGGTCAGTAAGTTATAACTGGTTAATTTCAGTGTTTTGTCTTTTAAACATTAGTTTTTGTCTTATTCAACACCAAACTATAACATCACTTTAACTTTTGTGTTTTTTCAGTGAATTTCTACAGTTTTTTAACGTAAGCTAAGGGCCTGATTACGAGTCTGCAGAGACATGTTAGTGGTGGTCTTCTGACCGCTTTATTATAACTGGGGCGGTGGGGCCACCCTGGGATCACCACAACGGAAAAGGATCAGAGATCCCTGGCAGTGGCGCAGCAGTTTTGAGGCTGCAATATGCTTGACAGGGCCACTGCGGCACCAGCAAGCATATCACAAGTTTCCTCACCGCCATACTTTTCATGGCGTTGCGACTGCCATGAAAAGTGTGGCAGTGAGGAAACAATTGGGGCCCAGGGCCACCTTGTGCCTCGGCACCATGGGGTGCATGCAGGGGGGCACATGTTGTGCCTCCCTGAGTGCATGCACACCAGTACGTGGACGCCATGGACTACACCAGTCCATGCCGTGCAGCTACTGATTTTGACATTCCAATGGCAGTGCCTATTTAATAGGCACTGCCATTGGAATGCCAAAGTACAGCCCCCAGACCGAAGAAAACTCCTAATCTGGCGGGTGGTTCAAACAAGGGTTTGGCGGTGCGGGAGCGGGGACAGTCCAGCACCGCCAAACTCATAATAAGACCCTCAGAGTTTATTACCATACTTAACTATATTTTCACTTTAACCTTTGCTTTTTTCAGTGAATTTCTGTTGTTTTGTAAATTGAATTCAACCAACTCCTTCACAGAGGATGGTGTTAAGCAGTACACAGTGGCAAGTTGGCCACAGGGCCTGTCCTCTGGCAAGCCATGTGACCAATCCAGTGCAGGCGGCCAACCCCCTTGCTCAGCCTTTGGCTGCACACAGTGGGTCTTGGCTGCATTTGTGCCAATCCTACCACGGCTGGCCAGACCCTCATTGTGCACATTCTTTGCAAGTAGCTAACCCATGGCTGCGCATGGGCTTGGACAGTGCATTGTGGTGGGTTGGTCTCAGGAGGCAAGGCCTTCACCAATCCCCGCATGAGATGTCAACCCCTGGCTGCATACAGCCTTTGGACATGCACAGCCATGGTTTGCACATGGGGCCTGCTGCCAGCCTCCCATGTGTGGCCAACACCCTCAATATACGGCTAAAGGCCAAGCCCTGCAACAAACACCACATGGGCAGCCAACTTCCAGAAAAGATTCCTAACCCACATTTCAATTATTAATATATTTTACAATTGTTTTGCCACTACTGCAGCACTCTCTTGATACTGACACTCAAGCTTATCACCATGGTACCATGGACACATGCAAGCTTCACCAGGGAATGGAGGTTGGAATACTGTGGTGCCACATGGGAGGGCCAATCTGGGTCCTGCTGGAATACCGCAGTACCCTGACACAATAAAAAGTTTAGTTTTTGACCCTGGAAGCCTCCTCTGGCTCCTCCCCAAAGTGCAAGGTCATCAGGGGGTCCCACACAGCCCCCGTATATTACTTTATAAAAACAAATTCAAGACATGAGGACCGAGTCCCTGGTTCCTGTATTGGCAGCTGAAACATTTTTTTCAAAGTTGTAGCCAGTCAGTCAGATCTCTTGATATCACAGAACCAGTACTGCTCTCAGGCTACTAAAATGCAGAAGGGAGAAAAAGCTCCCTTTGCAATCAGAGGCCCCTATTTTTTTTTAATTTTCAGCAGTGCAGGATTTAAATAGTCTCCTGTCGGATCAATTGTCCAGATGTACCAATCTTTTTAACTTTTTCATAACCACCCCAAGCACCTCTTTAAATCGAAATTTTATGGAAAAGGCTAAATGGATTTGCACCAATTAATGAAAAGCACACTTTCTGAGTAAAGTTCTAACTTTATGCAAAATTTGTTGTAATTCCACTAAGCCATTTTTCTGAATGGTGAGCAAAGTTTTGTATGTAAATTTACATGTGAAATCAGCATTTCCCCTCTACACTTTCTCTTGTCACCTGCTTGACAGATGAGCCCGAAACTTTCAAGGCAGTAGCTTGGGTGGATGATTTTACTTTGTTTTCAGAAATTCATGAAGACTTGTCAAACGGCACCAAACCTATTAGTAAAATAAAAGAAAATACTATTTTCATGGAAACTCTGGAATAACAAACACTACACATATATATATATATATATACATATATATATATATATATTACCTACTGGCGGGTAGGTAGGTAGTTATAGTTAGGACCTAGTTTCCATAGGAAAAGCATTTTTTGATTTGCCAATATCTTTGGCTCTGTTTGACGAATCTTAGCGAAATTTTCAAAACTAATGGGGCACTCTGGTCAGCTCCTGTCCTGAAAGTTTCGGGGTGATTCGTCAAGCAGGGGCCGAGAAATAAGGGGGGTCCCAAAATGCTTTTTCTCCATGTTAATTTCCATAGGCACTTTTGTCGCGGCTACAGACCGAACTGCTGAACGGAATTACCCCAAATTTGGCAGAGAGGTAGCTCTTGGTCCAGAGTGCACTCTTTGCTAAATGGTGTAAATCCGTTCAGTAGTTCTTGAGTAATTTTAAAAATTAAAAATATCGATATCTGATGGCCGAGGAGGATTCGCGAACCCTCCCGATCACGAGCTTCATTCTGATTGGCTGCCAACACTCCAAACCAGGAAGTGTTGGCAGCCATCTTGTGACTCGGTAAAACCAAGTCACAAGAAAACAGTAAAGCAAAGATAAAAACAAGAAAAGGGGGCAGGGTAGAAGCACCCTCACCCCGTAGGCCTGCTCGCCAAAAAAAGCATTTTAAAAAATATTTTGGGCCGAATTCACACTGGGTGCGCCAATCCGGCCGAAAATATTTTAAAAAACGAAGTGCGGTCTATCGCGCTTTGTTTTAATAAGCCCCTGGGTGGGCCAGGGGCAATATGCAAATATATGACAGGGCCGCGCGGGCCCCCGCAGCCCCGGGGACCACCACCTCCCTGGGGCTATTTTAACATTAAAAGTGGGGGGGCTCCTGCCCCTCACGCTGCCCTGGGGACCACCACCTCCCCGGGGTTTTGAAAATTATGGGTTGGGGCCTCACTGGCCACCCCATGCCCTGGGGACCGCCACCTCCCCGGGGTTTTCTTTATTTCTGGGCGGGGGGCATCATGGGCCCCCCAAGCCCTGGGGACCGCCACCTCCCAGGGCTTAAATTCAATTAAAGAAAGTGTGGGGGGGCTTCTGCCCCTCCCCACACTGCCACGGGGACCACCACCTCCCTAGGGCTAACTTTAATTACGGGCGGGGGCCTGTTACGGACCCCCGGTCCCAGGGACCACCACCTCCCCGGGGCTTTAAGTCTGTTGAAGGGCGGCCATACGGCCCCCCTCCTGGAGCCCTCTTTGGCCCTGGGGACCGCCACCCCCCAGGGCCAGCTCCAGCAAAGTCCTGGGGTGCCCACCCCTGGGACATTGCCGTTTGCTATGGTTGCTCCCGCCCTGTCATTGCAAACTCTGTTTTGCTTCATGGAAGCGAGAGCACGAAACCTGCTCTCACTTCCATGAAGCGAAGCAGAATTGCTTTTGGACAAGGGGAGCTGCATGTTAGCAGCTTCCCTTGTCCAAAAGCAATGCTGGCTCCCGCAGGAGGTGGAGAGCTGGCTGGGACCATGGGACCATTGGGGCTCCCCCCATGGTCCCCAACGTAAGGCCAAGCCCCGGGGGATGGGGTCCCCGGGCCATAATTGGCCTCAGGAGGGGGGCCACGCGGCCCCCCTCCAAGAAAATAAAAAACAAAGCTGGCCAGGCCCCGGGGGATGGGGTCCCTGGGGCCATAAGTGGCCTCAGGAGGGGGGCCACATGGCCCCCCTAAAAAAAATAGCTGGCCAGGCCCCGGGTATGGGGTCCCCCGGGCCATAATTGGCCTCAGAAGGGGGGCCATTCGGCCCCCCTCCAAAATCAAAAAAATCAAAAAATGAAGGCTGGCCAGGCCCCAGGGGATGGGGTCCTCGGGCCATAATTGGCCTCAGGAGGGGGCCATGTGGACCCCCTCCAAAAAAAAAAAAAAAAAAGGCTGGCCAAGCCCCTGGGGCTGGGGTCCCCGGGGCCCAAAAGGGTCAGGGGAAGAGGGGCACATGGCCCCCATCCTAAAATGTAAAAAAACTAACGGAAGCCCTGCAACACGTGGAAGCGCCGCCCCTTTCACTACTACTCTGCAAACGGGTCTCCTGGCGCGTTCTATGTTGGGGGATGAAGTCCCCTACCCTACTGATGGTCCTTAGGGGTCAACTAGCCCATCTCTTACCTCCAGTAAGCTCCACACAGTGGGCTTGCTGAAAGGTGGTCCGAGGCCACGCCCCTTTTTACACCTCTCTGCAAACACGCCTCTTGGCGCACTGCTGGTGGGGCAATGAGTTCCTCTTGTGTCCTGAGGACCTCAGGACACAAGTAGACTTCATCCCCCGAGCAGCAGTGCACCAGGAGGCATGTTTGCAGAATGGTGTAAAAAGGGGAAGTGGCCTTGGACCACTCTCAGCAATCCAGCTGTGTGGGGCTTACTGGAGGTATCTGGTGGGCTAGTTTGCCCCCAGGGACTTTCAGGAGGCAAGGGGACTTCATCCCCCAACCAAGAGTGCGCCAGGAGGCCTGTTTACAGAGTGATGGAGAAAGGGGGCATGGCCTGTGTCCACCTGTCAGCAATCTCACTATCTGGGGCATACTGGAGGTATCAGGTAGGCTAGTTGGCCCCTAATGACTCCCAGCAGCAAAGTGGACTTTAAACCCCATCCAAGAGCGTGCCAGGGAGCGCGTTTTCAGAATGGTGGGGAAAGGGGGCATGGCCTGCTATGAGAACTTAGCAATCCTGCTGTGTGGAACTTACTGGAGGTAAGAGGAGGGGTAGTTGGCCCCCAAGGTTGTCCTTGGGGGCCAACTACCCCTCCTGTTACCTCCACTAAGTTCCACACAGTGGGATTGCTAAGAGGTCTTCAAAGGCCACGCTCACCTTTCTCCACCACTCTGCAAATGCACCTCCTGGCACAGTACTGGTTGGGGGATGAAGTCCACTTTACTCCTGAGGGACTTTGGGGGCCAAGAAGCCCTCCTGGTACCTCCTGTAAGTCCTACGCAGCGCAATTCTTAAGCGCTGGTCAGAGACCCAGCCCCCTTTCTCCACCTCTCTGCAAATGCGACTACTAGTTAAAGAAGCATTTGCAATGTTATAGGTTTCACATTTGCAAGAGTTAGAGCTATTGGCGTTGTAAATGTAAAAGTGTTTTACTAATGTTTCTTGGAGTGAAGTGGATGTAGGTTGTGTGTAGTGGAATTATGTGGTATGATGTGCAGTGAAATTATGTGGATAGACTTTGACTTTAATGTGGATAGAAAGTATGTGGTATTTAGTGTATAGGAATTATGTAGAGTGGGATTATGTGTTATGAAGAGTAATTGTGTGGTATGGTAGTCTGTGTTGTGGAGTGGTAACCTCAGGTTTAGTCTTCCTCATTTCCATAGAAGCTAAACTATAAACTCAATGAGACAAAAAAGAAGGAACCACGGAGGAGCACTTCTGGACCTAGTCAGAGGTATTAGCAGGGCCACTGGATTTATGCGACTGTTTGGCTGCACCGACTTTTGCACAATTATACATTTTCCGCATTTGCCACATAATCCATCATCTGCTACATAATCTGCAGATTTGAACAAAAAAAACCTTGTTTCTAGCTCAAATGGCTCAAACGTTACCAAAAATGCAGCGACAAGTGTTACAGCGTGGTGGAAGGCCCTTTGCAAACCTAGAATGGTCACCTGTTACTTATTGCTAAATGTGGGTATTAAATTGGTACTAATGGTGTGCAAACCACTCTTGCTTCTTTCTGCGCCTCTCTTGCCTCTTTCTGCATTTCTGTTGCTTCTTTCTGCACCTTTCTTTCTTTTTCTGCACTTCTTTTGCCTCTTTCTGCTTATCTCTTCCACTTTCTGTACCTCTCTTGCCTCTTTCGGCACCTCTGTTGCCTCTTTCTGCACCTCACTTGCTTCTTTCTGTACCCCTCTCTCCTCTTTCTGCACCTCTCCTGCCTGGTTCTGTACCTCTCTTGCCTTTTTCTGCACTTCTCTTGCCTCTTTCTGCACTTCTGTTGCTTCTTTCTGCACTTCTGTTGCCTGTTTCTGCACCCCTCTTGCCTCTTTCTGCACCTCTGTTGCTTCTTTCTACACCTTTCTTCCCCCTTTCTGCACCCCTTTTGCCTCTTTGTGTACCTCTGTTCCTTCTTTCTTCACTTCTCTTGCCTCTTTCTGCACCCCTCTTGCCTCTTTCTGCACTTCTGTTGGTTCTCTTGCATTGCTCTTGCTTCTTTATGCATCTCTCTTGTAAATTTCTGCACGCCTGTTTCTGCACCTCTCTTGCCTCTTTCGGTACCTCTGTTGCTTCTTTCTGTACTTCTCTTGCCTCTTTCTGCACCCCTCTTGCCTCTTTCAGCACCTCTGTTGCTTCTTTCTCCACTTCTCTTGCTTCTTTCTGCACCCCTCTTGCCTCTTTCTGTACCCCTTTTGCCTCTTTGTGCACCTCTCCTGCGCCTCTTTCTGCACCACTCTTGTCTTTTTCTGCAGTTCTCTTGCTGCACTTCTTTTGCTTCTTTCTGCACTTTTCTTGCCTCTTTCTGTACCCATCTTACCTCTTTCTGCACCTCAGTTGGTTCTTTCTGCACTGCTCTTGCTTCTTTCTGCACCTCTGTTGCAAATTTCTGCTTCCCTCTTGCCTCTTTCTGTACCCCTCTTCCCTCTTTCTGCACCTCTCCTGCCTCTGTCTGCACACCTGTTCCCTCTTTCTGCACCCCTTTTGCCTGTTTCTGTAACTCTCTTGCCTCTTTCTGCAGTTTTTTTGCCTCCTTCTGCACCTCACTTGCCTCTTTCTGCACTTCTCTTGCTTCTTTCTGCACCCTTCTTCCCTTTTTCTGCACATCTCTTGCCTCTTTCTGCACCTCTCTTGCCTCTTTCTGCACATCTCTTGGTTCTTTCTGCACTGCTCTTGCCTCTTTCTGCACCCTTCTTGCCTCTTTCTGCACCTCTTTTGCTTTTTTATGTACTTCTCTCCTCTTTCTCCACCCCTTTTGCCTCTTTCTGCACCTCTGTTGCTTCTTTCTGCACTTCTTTTGCCTCTTTCTGCACCTCTCTTGCCTCTGTCTGCACAACTGTTCCCTCTTTCTGCAACCCTTTTGCCTGTTTCTGCAACTCTCTTGCCTCTTTCTGTAGTTCTCTTGCCTCCTTCTGCACCTCACTTGCCTCTTTCTGCACTTCTCTTGCTTCTTTCTGTACCCTTTTTCCCTTTTTCTGCACATCTCTTGCATCTTTCTGCACCTCTCTTGCCTCTTACTGCACATCTCTTGGTTCTTTCTGCACTGCTCTTGCCTCTTTCTGTACCCCTCTTGCCTCTTTTGCTTCTTTCTGCACTTCTCTCTCCTCTGAAGTAAGTGACCCAAAAAGGGCCACTCGGGTCACTCACGACCACCTTCTCTGCCTTCCTACAAATGAAGAGTCGGTCAGACAGTAGAGAATACAAACCAGATATTTATTGGAGTTGCACTGCAGCGGAGCCCAGTCTGACTAGCCTCTTGGGATGGCTGTCGAGGGACTGAACCCAGTAAGCATACAATTACATTATGTACGTTTGCAAAGTCCACAAAGGCCCGCCTACTATGGAAAAACCCTAGCAGGTGTCGTAATACAATGGGGGTACAGAGCATAAGTTTCGATTCTGCAGCCGGGCACAGGCTATCTACTGCCCAATGTCGTCTGGCCTATCCTCCTTATCAGACATGTGGGAGAAAGGCTCCATCTCACTAGAATGGCATGCACTAACGAGGATACTTACAATCATAATAGAAAAAGCTCAACCTTGGGAAACAAAACTTACCAAGGACTGTTTCTCGAAAATAACCAAGCAGCAGTTTCTATTATCATACAAAATGGCGTCCAGATTACAAGATGGTTTCGCGAATGCTAAAATATACGGACAAAAGGGCCCCCCAACATTAACAAACCCTCCTGTTAGCATGAGCTAACCATCTACAACTGAAAAAGCAAAAATATAAAGGAATAATAAAGCGCATAGATTTTTATGTACATGTTATGCTGTCAACAGTGGGAGTATATTCCAAGAGAAGAGAAGATGTTTCGAGGACACCATCATCTATGGCCATGATGTAATCTATTTATTTCTGTAACATTATTACAGCATTAGTGTCATGAATCGATATCCTCCTCTTTGGAGCCAATACAGAGATACAGTATGTGCAGCACATTGGAAGACATTGAATAAGGACACAGCAAACTATCATTATAACAATGAAATATATTGCTTTTTCTATTAGCCACCCCCATGTTCCAAAAAGGGACCAACTCCAATTACCTGGTTCCATACCTTTGACATTCTCAATAATGTCCAAGATATGCTTGGTGATATTCTTTTCTATATTTGTTATGCCCACTACACACTGATCACCAATAACTGCGCATGCACCACCATTTTTTGCTAAAATAAAATCCACTGCATATCTAGTTTGTTCAGAAAAAATCCTCATACTCTCTAATTGAATGTGGATGTCACGTAATGCTGCTACTGTGGTATTTGACAATATCTGCAATTCACAGCCGAAATATTCCAGTGCCTTTTCAGTCCTACTCATAGCCATGCCCCCTAATGTGAAAATAGCAGACAGGATATAACCAAAAGTAATACCATTACTGTAACTGTTGATCTTAATATCCGTCACTCCTTCGCAAAATTCCTTTGTAAGAGTTCTCTTTACCCATTTTACCTGTCTGTGGGCATATTTGCAAGGGACCCCTAGGGGCAGCACCATCCAAAGAGCTACATCATTGGTGCCATTATGAACATTTGAGCACGTTCCATTAGTTAAAAAGAAGAACCCGGGATGGGCATATATTGGCCTGTCATAGTTCACAGCTGAATAGCGAGAATTACCTGTAATGGTGTCAGAACCTTTTGAACCTTTCAAAGGGAATGTCTCTTTTGATATGATCACCCCTGAGCAATTGATATACAAAATGGTATCAGTACTATTTATGATGGGGCAACAAGCAGGGTAATAGCCGGGCTTTTCAGGGAACCATCACTTCTTTATAATGCCAACCCACCAACGTAACATTTTGCTCTTCCAAATAGAAGTTATCACAATACGTATAATTGTCACAACTGGGGTAACCTGTTCCTGTGGGTTGACGATGGTACAAGCATGGCCCTGGGTAGCCGAAACCAAACTCCCCTTTTACCTCAACAAAGTTTGTCGGCTTAGAGTATGTATAATTTATCAAAGACAAAGGGTAAGCCGTCCATAGGCTAGTTACAGATTCAGTAGGATAACAAGCAACACCATTACCAAAAAATCTCTTATGAGTATCTAGAAAGACATTATTAGAAAGCATTCTTTTTCGTCTTGGTGTGAAAAAGATATCATTGTCAGAAGTAGGCGAATTACTTGCATATTCTAACGCCCAAAGAACCCCACAAAAAATATCATCAACAGAATAGCAAAAAGAATGAATAGCACTCTCCGCTGCTTCGCTCATGATGATCGGGGCAAAACAACAAAACCCAATGGCTGTTCTTCATCAATCATTGGCCTGCCAAAAAGATGCATGATAGCGGAATGAAAAGGTGCTATTAATATAGCCTTAATGAAACCAAGCAAACAATCTTCTTTCCAGCATCCGTTTTTCTTCTCCTGTGAGCCTCGCTGGCAGGCTCCTATTGTTCATCCACGGTGGTGCTATCGAGCACTTCTTGTTGGAGCTACACGATTGCAGCCCTTGCTGAGGAAAATCCACTTCTTTCAGGATAGGGTACCCTCCCTCCTGGGAAAACACCCCAAACTTTTCCTATCCAGTGTCTCGAACAATGCACCAATGTCCCTGTCCCTGCTCTATTGTCCCTATTTTTCATCCATGAAGTCCATCCCTACTAGTCTGACTTTTCCTTTGGTGCACTGTTCCTTCGTCGAGGACGCAAATTGTACTTAACAATTCCAGGAACAGAGGGATCAAGAAACAAACGTTCACTTTCAGCGGTATTGACTGATTCGGATTCAAACACAGACGGGCCAGCTGACTGGAGCTCTTGGCTGGCCTTAACCTCAGGTGGCACTGCTTCATTCAGAACTGCATCACTCTCCTCCTCAGAGGGTGCCCACGTTATTCTGGCATCGGAGAAAGGAATGAAGCGGGGAACCTTCTCTGTCTCAGAGTCCCCAATGCTGTCGACCCTCCACTGGTCATACGGCAGGGGAAGCGGCACCTTCTTACAGTGTGTGGAGTGTATCCAATTCTTCAGGCCGTCCACTGTCACTGCAGTGCGTGTGGCAAGCAGGATCTGGAAAGGCCCCTTCCATCGGGGCTCCAGGCTGCCTTTGCGCTGAAAATGATGAATCAGGACATAATCCCCAGGCCGAAGGTCGTGGCCGGGTCCCTCTGTAGTGGATGGCAAGGCCTCTTGAATCTGCTGATGAATAGAATGCACATTTTTTGTCAACTCGTACAAATAATCTATCAACAAGGGGTGATCTATCTCGGAGAAGTGACGGGGTCTTGGAACTCCCCAGACATTAGTGGGCCTACCAAAGACGGCCTCATAGGGGGACAACCCTGTTCTTGTATGGGCTGTAACTCTCGTTGACAGCAAAGCCAATGGTAAAGCATCTGGCCACTTCAACCCTGTACTCTCCTGAATTCTGGCCATCTTTAGTTTGAGAGTACCATTGTACTTCTCAACTAAACCTGCTGACTGGGGGTGATTCACAGCATGAAACTTTTTCTTAATGTGCAAGCCATCGCACACTAACTGAATGACTTTCGAATTAAAATGACTACCGTTGTCACTCCAAATCAAACGGGGCAAACCAAAACGAGGGAAAAACTCCTTCAAAAGAGCTTTTGCCATCGCCAGAGCTGTATTCTCCTTGGTAAGATAAGCCTCAACCCATTTACTGAATGCATAAACCACCACCAACACATACTTCAAATTGTTCACCCGTTCCATCTCAATGAAGTCCATTTGCAGGACTTTAAAAGGGAAAGAAGGGGGTGCAAAATTACCAGGAGGTGTAGGAGTGCCCTTCCCAGGATTATACAGCATACACACCATGCAATGTTTTACCAAATGGGCAGCTGTCTTTGGAATATTATCATTCTGCCATACCGGGTTGAGCAACTTACAGATGCCCCTAGCACTAATGTGAGCTGGTCCATGTGCAATAGTAACTACGGGGAGAACATATGCATCTGGCACCTCTATTTCCCTGACATCTATCCAGCACCCATCATCATCCAATTGCGCTGTACTTTCCTGCCCTATTGCTAATTCCTCAACCGTTGCCTCGCTCTGGATATCTTTCACGCTATCTAGTATGTCCTCAAACATCGTAACTTCTGGCACCATCTAGCAGGACCTGCTACAAACATCCTTTTCATCTTAGATCGGGCCGTCTCTTTAGCTGTTTGATCCGCAAAAGCATTCCGCCTCCCCACATCTTCAGTAATTGCTTTGTGAGCGCTACACTTCACTATTGCCAGTTTCTTGGGCAGGGTCAACGCCGACAAAAGTCTATTTATCAAAGGGCCATGCTGAATCTTTGAGCCATGGGAGGTAAGGAATCCTCTCTCTGCCCAGAGCCGCCCAAAATTATGAGCGACACCAAAGGCATACTGGCTGTCAGTGTAAATATTAACCGCCAGTCCCTGACTCAACTCACAGGCCCGAATTAGAGGTGCCAGCTCTGCAGCTTGGGCCGACTGATAGGGGACTCGTGATGTCTCAACTGTCATGTGCAGTGTTGTGATCGCATAAGCGCAGTTGTGGTGCCATCTGGTAATTTAAAACAAGAACCATCGACATATAGTTCCCCTTGGGGGTCAGATAAGGGAACATCAGTCAAGTCTACCCATCCCTTTGTCTCCTCCTCGGTTCAAAACATACAATCATGTATGTCTATCGCCTCACTCTCCGAAGGGAGGGGTAGTAACGTGGCAGGATTCAGAGTGGCACATCGTTTAATCGTGATATGTGGTGCAAAAAGGGTTAGCTCATAGCCAGTCAGACGTGCACTGGTAAGGTGCTGTGTCTTTGTTCTGTTCAACCGCGTATCCACAGCATGAGGTACCATAACTGTGAGATCAGCATCAAGAACAAGCCCTGCCGATTGTCGAATAGAGACGGCCACAGCCGCGGTTGCTCTTAACCAGCTCGGGAGGGCTTTCGCGACGGGATCAAGGACAGCAGAAAATACGCACACGGCCTCTGCTTACCTCCAAAGGCCTGTGTTAAGACAGAAAGCGCACAACCGGCTGACTCGTGTACATATAACACGAAAGGCTTGTTGTAATCGGGTGTCCCAAGCACAGGAGCCGGACAAAGCGCAACCTTCAATTGCTCAAAAGCTTGTTGGCATTCAGGCGTCCAAGGCAAGGGTTCATGCAGATCTTTAGTTGTTAAATAAACAGAGGCTTTGTTAATAAACAAAATTGGGTATCCAATGACGACAATAGGAAGTGATACCAATAAAGGCTTGCACATCCCTTTGGGTCTTTGAAACAGGCATGTTAATTATAACATTAATACGTTCAGGAGTTAGTTTCCGACCCTCCTTATACAGTAGGTGTCCTAAATAGGTGACCTCCTGTCGACAATATTGGAATTTGGAAAGGGACACCGTGTGTCCATGTTGAGCCAAATGCAGCAACAATTTGACTGTAGCTGCTTTACATCCTTCTTCAGTATTGGACGCAATCAAAAGATCGTCCACATACTGTAGCAATACATTACCTGGGGGAAGGGTAAGGGAGTCCAATTGACCCTTCAGAGCCTGGCTATATATACTAGGACTCTCAGTATAGCCCTGAGGAACCCGACAAAAACGACAAAATCTGAAGCTACGACCTGCCAGGGAGAACCCGAACAGTTGCCTGCTATTTGGATGAACAGGGATACTAAAGAAAGCGTTTTTCAAATCAATAACAGAAAATAATTTGGCAGAAGAAGGAATCATAGTCAAAAGAGCAGTAATATCAGGGACCACGGGGAACTGAGGGACTAAAATTGTATTTACTTCGCGCAGATCAATCACAAAACGATAAACATCAGCAATATCATCAGGAGAACCCGGAGGTGGCCTCTTGAGAACAGTAAGGAAGGGACTATTGCACACATTCGCCGCTGTCTCCTCAACAACTCCTGACTGAATCAAATCTTGGATTATACACAACAACCCCTGTTCACCTGCGTGTGAAATCTTATACTGAGGGATACAAGGCAATATCACATTTTCTTTAACCTGAATAGAAATTGGAGGTATTTGCAAAAGTCCTACATCTGTATCACTTGTAGCCCACAACGTAGATGGAATATCCTTAAACTCAACTGGGAGGGGGGCATCTTTAGACAAGCATTGTGTAGTACTAACCACACTTGGACCCATTGTCAAATGGACACCATCCGGGGAACAGTAAATAGTAGCATGCAACTTTTTCAATAGATCTAATCCCAAGAGGTTCTCACCACAATTTGATGTTAGTAAAAATGGCAATTCAGCGGTAAAGGGGCCTATAGTCAAAGCAAGGGGTTTGGAGATGGGGCTTACTACCAGCACACCAGAAAAACCAACCAAAACATTGTTATGGCCAGACAGGGCTGCCCAGGGACCAGTGACCTCGCACCAGAACTATTCATTGCTCCTGTATCCACTAAAACTTTCTTCTCCGAGCCCTGCAAATCCGAAGGTCCATGCTGATCTACAGGTATCGGAACTGGTCCCTTACCCTGTCCCCGGCTGTCCTAGCTGTAAGACATCCCCGTCACCTCATCCAAATCATAATCATCAAGATAATACTGTCACCTCCGAACGTCATCAAAGTAATTCTGAGCAGAACGGCCCGATGACGTTCCATTAGCCTGGTCCCCACCCTGACTGGCTCTCTCTCTCCCCGTCCTCTCGGAGCTGCAACCTTTTTCAGCAAAACCGGGCACTCGCTGCACCAGTGCTCTTCCTCCTTGCAATACGCACATTGATTTGGGCACACAGGCACAGCACTCCGGCTCGTACGAGGAAGCTGCCTGGCCGGTCCAATGCCTCGACCCCGTCCGTGCCCCCTGGATGCCTGCTGCATCAGTACCTTAGTCTTCAACTCCTTCGTTTTCTTTTCCACCTTCTCTTTCTCCTCATTCTCTCTATGCTCATAATACTGAGCCATACTCAATATCACTGAAGGGGTAGAAGTGGTCCACGTGGTCTCGGAAGCCTGCAACCGTGTTATAATCTCTGGTAACAAATTTGTGACAAATTTGTTAACAAACAATTTGATACACCCTTCCAAGGACAAATCCTGGCCACTAACATCCAAAAACACACCTTCAAACCGAGTAAAAAAATCAGACACACTCTCATCTTTCTTCTGAATACATGCGGCTAGCTTATCCCAATCCACCTTCCGGGGTGGAATAAGAGAGTGCATATAAGTAATGATGCGATCTGGCAAAGCCAAGATCTCAGTCTTAGGCTTTTCACCAGGCTTCCTCTCCTTATCCCAGGCCGTTATCTCATCCCAAGTACCACCCAATTCTAGGGCATGGTTCTGAGTGTGCACCTGTCGCCAGATATCCACTGGTACCAATAAGCCAAAAAACATTTCAATATCTGCCAACGTCATTACCGTCGATGCAGCAGCCTCAGTCAATTCTTTATAGTAAGCAGTAGGAATTTTCCTGGGGTCAGGCAACTGAGCCTTAATTGCGAGGACTTCACTCCTCTTCCATGGAGAATAAACCCATTGTTCTTGAAAACAGGCCTCTACTCGTTGTTTAGTCACTTGATCATGTTGATCACGCAACTCTGGTATCTCCGGGTGAAAAACGGGGTGAACTTCCCTCATCGGGAACTGAGATATTGTCGTTGGGGATTTTTGATGCAATCAACCTCGATATACAATCAATGTGGTAACACTAGCAAAAAATTCATTGGGAGCCATGCCCGCGGCATATACTTGATCCCTAATATCGTAAATAGCCTGGGGTGCAACACCTTTAAAACACTGTTCCCATAGTCCAATCAAAGTGGCCGACATATGTTTAAGGGCATGCTACTGGACAAATGGCTCATAATCCTTCAACACACTCCAAACATCTTCAACACCATAAATAGGACTACGGGCCCACTGGGCAGCCTGATTGGCCACCATATTTTTCTCCATATCTCCCACATCAGACCGAATCAACATCCGTCTCAATCACTCCTTTGCAACTGCCCCAGCTCCATCGTCCTGATCACGCACCGGTGTCTCGGCATCCAACAAGGGGGTAGTAGTAAGTAAGGGGACAACACAGCGATCGAAGAGGGGGGCATCAAGGTCAACATCGGCTGAGTAGTAAGTGTCTGTGAAGGAGAAAGTGACGTCGTAACAACAGGGGTGACAGGAGGACTGGCAGTCGCAGTGACTGTGGGGGACGGAGCCAAAGAAGAAGTTGGTGATGCCAGAACCAAAGCACTTCGATCAATACCAGATACAAAGGGAACAGGGGGGCAGAGGCAGATGACAAGGGCTGTGGAACAACAGGCTATATTCTATTCGGGGCATAATGGGGAGGCAGTTGTCTTCCAATAATTCTTCCATAAAAGTGTCTGCTTCCTCTCTAGTAACATAAGACTTATCACATTGCAATCGAAACCTCCTATCTGCACATTCTATAACCTTCTCCACTTTCTCCTTATCATGTGCCACCACTTTCTGAGTCAGTGTCTGCGTTCTCTCCCTCCGTGCCTCTCTTTCCGCCCTCAGCTGTCTCTGTTTAGCTTCCTTCCGCCACACCTGAAGATAATCAAACATCAACTGCCTGCTACGTTTAGCAAACAATTTTTCTTCCAAATAGTTCAATTTCTGCTCATCAAAGGTGCCCGTAGATGGCCACTGCATTTCAGCATTGTCCCTGGTATATTTGTGCCATAATGTACTAAATATAGTAGGGCCAAGACCGTATTTGACATACATGTCATAACTTGGAGTGCCTTCCGCAGGTGCGGGCTGTTTTTCCTCCAATCGAGCATCAGCAGAACAACAACGACACCTCACACAACACAACTTACTCCAACAAGGCATTCTGTTCACACAAAGAAACACATTGACCACACAATCACACTAACATGTACTCATACCTTTACCAAAAATCGCTTCCGCGGGATGCATCAATCGCAAATTAACAAAATGGTACCATGTTTCAAAAAAAATCTTCAAAATCAAATGCAAGCGCTTGTCAAAACTGATTATTAGACCAACCAAAGTACCCATCAAACAAACGTCATGACAACAAAGAACCAAACAAGCTCACCTGGTGCACACTGGTCAAACGAATTTATTCTCCCCTGCCGACTCTTCGGACCAAACGGTCAGATCCAAGGGTTTTGCCATTCAGGACCCCAGTCGGGATGACCGCTGGACAGGGCACCGCCTGATCAGACAGGCGGGGCAGCTGCGAATGCGAAACTCTATCGTGCAGGGGTCCCCCGATCCGCCTATCCGACCCAACGCGGCCCCGTCCTCCTCACCCGTCAGCGGGCGAGGATGAGGTCACCGGATGGAGTCCCTGTTCGGGTGCCAACTGAAGGAAGTGACCCGAAAAGGGCCACTCGGGTCACTCACAACCACCTTCTCTGCCTTCCTACAAATGAAGAGTCGGTCAGACAGTAGAGAATACAAACCAGATATTTATTGGAGTTACACTGCAGCGGAGCCCAGTCTGACCAGCCTCTTGGGATGGCTGTCGAGGGACTGAACCCCGTAAGCATACAATTACATTATGTGCGTTTGCAAAGTCCACAAAGGCCCGCCTACTATGGAAAAACATTAGCAGGTGTTGTAATACAATGGGGGTACAGAGCATAAGTTTTGATTCTACAGCCG
Organism: Calotriton arnoldi; assembly: GCA_963921515.1. Taxonomy (NCBI): domain Eukaryota; kingdom Metazoa; phylum Chordata; class Amphibia; order Caudata; family Salamandridae; genus Calotriton; species Calotriton arnoldi. The sequence goes on from CAWUFW010000379.1 coordinate 1,181,269, forward strand.
GGCACAGGCTATCTACTGCTCAAGGTCGTCTGGCCTATCCTCCCTGCCAGATAGGTGGGAGAAAGGCTCCATCTCACAAGAAAGGCATGCACTAACGAGGATACTTGCAATCATAATAGGAAAAGCTCAACCTTGGGAAACAAAACTTACCAAGGACCGTTTCTCGAAAATAGCCAAGCAGCAGTTTCAATTATCATACAAAATGGCGTCCAGATTACAAGATGGTTTCGTGAATGCTAAAATATACGGACAAAAGGGACCCCCAATATTAACACCTTTTTCTGCACCCCTCTTGCCTCTTTCTGCACCTCTGTTGCTTCTTTCTGCACTTCTTTTGCCTCTTTTTGCACCTCTCTTGCTTCTTTCTACACGCCTGCTGTCTCTTTCTGCACTCGTCTTCCCTCTTTCTGCACCTCTTTTGCTTATTTCTGCACCCTTATTCCCTTTTTTGCATCCCTCTTGCCTCTTTCTGCTGCTCTCTTGCCATTTTCTGCACCTCTCTTGCCTCTATCTGCACCTCACTTGCCTCTTTCTGCACTTCTCTTGCTTCTTTTTACACCTCTGTTGCTTCTTTCAGCAATTCTCTTGCCTCTTTCTGCACTTCTCTTGCTTGTTTCTGCACCTCTCTTGCGTCTTTCTGTACCTCTGCTGCCTCTTTCTGTACCTCAATTGCTTCATTCTGTAACCCTCTTGCCTCTTTCTGCACCCCTCTTCCCTCTTTCTGCACCTCACTTGCCTCTTTGCGCACCCCTGTTCCCTCTTTCTGCACCTTTCCTGCCTGTTTCTGCACCTCTCTTGCCTCTTTCTCTACCTCTGTTGCTTCTTTCTGCACTTCTCTTGCCTCTTTCTGCACCCTTTGCGCCTCTTTCAGCACCTCTGTTGCTTCTTTCTGCACTTCTCTTCCTTCTTTCTGCACCCCTCCTGCCTCTTTCTGTACCCCTCTTGCCTCTTTGTGCACCTCCCCTACCTCTTTCTGCACCCCTCTTGCATCTTTTTGCACCTCTTCTGGTCATTTCTGCACTGCTCTTGCTTCTTTCTGCACCTCTTTTTCAAATTTCTGTATCCCTCTTGCCTCTTTCTGCACCCCTCTTTCCTATTTCTCCATCTCTCTTGCCTCTTTCTGTACCCCTCTTGCCTCTTTCAGCACTTCTGTTGGTTCTTTTGCACTGCTCTTGCTTCTTTCTGGATCTCTCTTCTAAATTTCTGCACCCCTGTTCACTCTCTCTGTGCCTTTTTTGCTTGTTTCTGCACCTCTCTTGCCTCTTTCAGCACCTCTGTTGCTTCTTTCTGCACTTCTCTTGCCTCTTTCTGCACCCCTTTTGCCTCTTTCAGCACCTCTGTTGCCTCTTTCTGCACTTCTCTCACTTCTTTCTGCACCCCTCTTGCCTCTTTCTGTACACCTTTTGCCTCTTTGTGCACCTCTCCTGCCTCTTTCTGCAATTCTCTTGCCTTTTTCTGAAGTACTCGTAACTATTTCTGGACCTCTTTTGCATCTTTCTGTACTTTTCTTGCCTCTTTCTGTACCCCTCTTGCCTCTTTCTGCACCTCTGTTGGATCTTTCTGCACTGCTCTCGTTTCTTTCTGTACTTTTCTTGCCTCTTTAAATACCCCTCTTGCCTCTTTCTGCACCTCTTTTGGTTCTTTCTGCACTGCTCTTGCTTCTTTCTGAACCTCTGTTGCAAATGTATGCTTCCCTCTTGCCTCTTTCTCTACCCCTCTTCCTTCTTTCTGCACCTCTCTTGCCTCTGTCTGCACACCTATGCCCTTTTTCTGCACCCCTTTTGCCTGCTTCTGCAACTCTCTTGTCTCTTTCTGCAGTTCTCTTGCCTCCTTCTGCACCTCACTTGCCTCTTTCTGCACTTCTCTTGCTTCTTTCTGTACCCTTCTTCCCTTTTTCTGCACATCTCTTGCCTCTTTCTGCACGTCTCTTGCCTCTTTCAGCACATATCTTTGTTCTTTCTGCGCTGCTCTTGCCTCTTTCTGCACCCTTCTTGCCTCTTTCTGCACCTCTGTTGCTTCTTTCTGCACTTCTCTCTCCTCTTTCTGCACCCCTCTTGCCTCTTTCTGCACCTCTGTTGCTTCTTTTTGCACTTCTTTTGCCTCTTTCTGCACCTCTCTTGCCTCTGTCTGCACACCTGTTCCTTCTTTCTGCACCCCTTTTGCCTGTTTCTGCAACTATCTTGCCTCTTTATGCAGTTTTCTTGCCTCCTTCTGCACCTCACTTGCCTCTTTCTGCACTTCTCTTGCTTCTTTCTGCACCCTTCTTCCCTTTTCTGCACATCTCTTGCCTCTTTCTGCACTCCTCTTACCTGTTTCTGCATCCCTCTTGCCTCTTTCCGCACCTCGTTTGCTTCTTTATGCACTTCTCTCTCCTCTTTCTGCACCCCTCTTGCCTCTTTCTGTACCTCTGTTGCTTCTTTCTGCACTTCTTTTGCCTCTTTCTGCACCTCTCTTGCTTTTTTCAACACCCCTGTTGTCTCTTTCTGAACTCGTCTTCCCTCTTTATGTACCTTTCTTCCTCTTTCTGCACCTCTCTTCCCTCTTTCTGCTCTTCTCTTGCGCTTTCTGTGCCTTTCTTCCCCTTTCTGTATATGTTCTACCTATGTAAGCATAGTCAGAAATTAGCATTTAAAAAACTTAGAAATACACTAAAAAAACCATAGGTTTCAGGGACGTTATAGTTAGAAATTAGCATTTAAAAAACTTTGAAATTCACTGAAAAAAACAGGTTTCAGGGACGTTATAGTTAGAAATTTTCATTTAAAAACCTTTGAAATTCACTGAAAAAACTATAGGTTTCAGGGACGTTATAGTTAGAAATTTTCATTTAAAAAACCTTTGAAATTCACTGAAAAAAACCATAGGTTTCAGGGACGTTATAGGTAGAAATTAGCATTTAAAAAACCTTAGAAATTCACTGGAAAAAACACAGGTTTCAGGGACGTTATAGTTAGTTGGACATTTCACTTATACAAAACCAGAGAAATTCGGCCGTTATAGTTAGTTGAGCTAACTATAACTCGCGCCCCCGCAATGCACTGCTGATGACGTCACATATTACATCACTCATGACATGGTCAGTGACATCACTGATGACATCGCAAATTACATCAGTGATGTCATCATCCACATGATAATCTAATGCAGCTCCTCACACCCTAATATAACCTTTGATGCATCCACTCTAAAATACAGACTACCATTTTGGAAACCATAGACACACCAATACCAGTTACTACATACCCACTCACTGATTCCTAGGTCTACACACATCCACTCATTCATCCACACAGTCACTCATATATGCAGTCACTCATCAATATAGCACTATCATATGCACTCATACACCTATACAGGCACTCACATACCACCACTCATGCATAGAGTTACTCACACACCTAGTCAGTCATGCAAAAATCAAACATACTCCCATTTACTCACCTATACAGTTATACACATACGACCTCACTTATTCTCTTATACATTCACTGATGCAAGCACACACTCATCCATGCAGCCACTCTCACAATCACTCACTCTCACATATAGTCATTTATATACTCCAACGCTCACATATACTGCCTTTCACATATGTAGTTACTCATACATGTACCACTGAGACATCCATTCACTCACCAACACACCCATACACACACTCACCCACCCATACAGCCCTTCACAGATGCAATCTTGAACCCATACACCCAGTGAATCACCCACTCACACATCTATGCACAGAGTCACACCCCCCCACCAACCCACACAGACACTCAGGCACCCATACAGATACTCAGACAACCAATCAATAACCCATATAGACACTCATGTAGCTACTCACCAACCCATGCAGCTGCTTACACACCAACTGACAGACTGATATAGACATTCACACAGTTTAGTCACTAACCCATGCATTCAGTAAGACATGTTTAATCACTCACTTATACAGTCAGTCACGCACCTACTAAATCATCCATTCAGACACTCATACACCCACTCATTCTTCAATACACCTTCAAATATAAATATATAAAATATATTTAAACTTTACAGAAACACACAGTCACTGGATGATGTCATCAGTGATGTCATGTGAGATGTCATGTGAGATGTCATCAGTGATTTCATCAGTGATGTCACTGACCATGTCATGAGTGATATAATATGTGACGTCATCATCAGTGCATTGCGGGGGCGCGAGTTATAGTTAGCTCAACTAACTATAACTGCCAAATTTCTCTGGTTTTGTACGAGTGAAATGTCCAACCTACTATAACGTCCCTGAAACCTGTGTTTTTTTCAGTGAATATATATATATATATATATATATACATATATATATATATATATATATATATATATATATATATATATATATATATATATATATGAATGGCCAGATGTGCTGTTCATGAAAGAAAACTGGCTGCCTGAGGCTTCGAATCCCATAACTGATATGGGCATCTTTAAGGGCTACAAAATTTCAGATCTTGATCGCCCTAGTGGGAGGGGCGGTAGGAAAGTTATAGTTTACAGGGAGGACTATATCTGCTCAATGTTCTCTACAGAGTAGCTGAAGAGTGCGGAATCATTGGGTTTCTGTCTCACATTGACCCCTCACTAGTCCTTAGCAGGGGTGCTAATTTACAGACCTCCTGGCATGGTAGGACCCTTTCTTAATTCCTTGGGTAATGCACTAGCACAATTGGCCCCTAAAGTTTGTGCATTTTATGGTTCGTGAGATTTTAACTTACACATTGACAGTTCTGCTGATAAAGAGGTTACCATGCTAATAGATACTATGGCGTTGATTGAGCTGGCCCAACATGTATTTAAGCCTACACATCAGGCAGGGCATGTGCTGGACCAAGTGTTTTCCAACATTAAGCTGCAAACATGTGACTCTCTTCTGCTAGGCTGGACCGACCATTTTTTGATTAAGTTCAGATGGCTTACTCTGTTAAAATCTAGGGACCAACCCGCCAAAGCTCCTTACGTGGCAAGACCATTCTATTAGATAGAACAAATTGATCTGATTCACTCTCTGGAGGAGAGTGTTCCCACTCTCTCTGGTCTGGTCCAGGAAGATGATGTTGAGGTTGACAGTTGGATACAATGTGGGGAAAAGCTGGCGCGGCATCATTGCAAAAACCCAGTGGCGGACGGTGACTTTCAACACTGGAGGGGCATCGAGGGGACCGAGAGACAAATCCAGAGGGGGGCAAAAAGATAGTAAAAAAACTTTTTTATAAAATACTTACTTGTGTTTTGCTCTCCTTTCTTCTTTCTCCTGGCATGAGCACAATGGCAGGCACCTCAAGGACCCTCTGGCAACCTCCTTCTGCAAATCCCAATGCTGCTCTCATGCCACAGATGAGCAGCATGAGAGCAGCACCAGGATTGGCTGGAACGGGCTGCCTTGATGCTCCAGCAGGCACCGGAGGCCTGTGCCTGCTCTCCACCCAGCTGTGGAGAGGTTTACACTGTGCATGTCAGACTGCCGGCTAAAGTGACTTACGCAGTGTAAACTGGAGGAGTGAGCACCACTCCCCTGCTGCCAGTCAGCAGCAATGCCCCACCCACAAACACTGCTCGCGCTTGGAGGAGTGAAAAATAAAACAGTAATTCATTTTGTTACTGTTTTATTTTTCACTTTTGTTGCACTGGCAGCAGGGGGGCTATGCTCCTCCACCATAATGAGGAGGCCGCCACTGAATAAATCTTGTAGAAGTAAGACTTCGGGTTCCTGGTTTATGGATAGCCTCAAGGTAGAGAAGAAATGTTGTAAGAACTTTGAAAGACACTGGCGGAAAGACTGCACGGATGAAGATAAAGCTGCATATAAGATAGCATTAAGGAATAACAATGCCTCAGTCAAGAGAGCTAAGAAACTCTACTTTAAAGGAAAGTTTGAGGCTGCGGATATTAAATCTAGGGAAATCTTTGAAGTGGTGATAAAAGTAATTTCACCTACGGCATGCGCCAGACACCAACAACTATCAGCTATATGGTTTGAACAAATTGCCTCCTTCTTTCAAAGTAAACCTCTAATATCCAAGCCAGTCTTTTCACCGGTGCGCTGACTGCTGAGGGATCAGTGGACGTTTTTAACAAGCTGGTGGTTATAGAATTGGGGTGCTCAGTAACGTCTTTTGACCACATCTCTCTGGGTAGACACTTGCAGCTATTCAAGGCCTCGAATCAGAATTACCTGTAGATCCTTGGCCTCCAAACCCTTTTGTGTTGGGGAAAAATGCTATTAAGCCTTTAGTTAACAATGTGCTCTTTGTCTATGGTGGTAATACCACAAACCTGGAAAAAGGCTAAAATGCTCCACCTGCTAAAAAAGCCCTCAGCGGATCCTAAAGTACTGTCCAATTACAGACTAATATCTCCGCTTCCAGCTCTGTCTAAAGTGCTAGAGAAATTTGTCAACCAGCAACTCTCACTGTACCTGGCCAACAACCCCTTGCACCCAAGCCAGTGACGCTTGAGACCTAACTTTAGCACTGAGACAGCACTACTTGAGGTAACAGAGTACATCAGAGACACCCTTGAGGCAGGGGGAAATGCTGCGCTGATACTTTTAGATCTGTCTGCAGGCTTTGATACAGTCCCCCACTCCAGGCACTTGGCGCACCTTCAGTCAATTGGACTGAACGGTCAGGCTTTGAATTGGCTAGCATCCCTCTTGAGTGGCAGAGGACAGGAGGTGTGGATCCCTCCATTTTCTTCAGAGTCTTTGGAGTTGACAGTGGGGGTTTCTCAGGGCTCTGCCCTCAGTCCCACTCTGTTTAAAATGTATCTTATGCCTCTAGCACAGCAGCCCGAAGCTTGTGGGGCAAAAATTATTTCATAGGGTGCGCGGCCTGCAGCCAACCAGGATGGCCACAACCTGAAAAGGCTCCAGTGATCACCCGCGGAAGCCCTGCAGTATCCGCCACATTTATCCGTGTTGTCAGGTCCGGAGCCCGGTCAGAGTGTCGGGTGTAGCTCCGGACTAGACAGAGCGATTTTGGAGTCCTGGGGGTGCGTCGTTGAGCTCTGCCGGCTGTGGCGGTCTGCAGTGCCTCATCCTGCTGGCCTCCTCGGAGGAATATCGGCTGCGTCATTCCCTTGAGAACAGGGAGAGAGACCATGAGGTGTGCCCCGAGTCCGGGAGGCCTTGCGACGTACAGCCTACTGCCTACAACGGGGACCGGTAGGAGATCGTCGGAGCCGCCGTTGGGAGGAGCGGACCCTGCCCTGAGCCGTGAGAGGTCCCCGGCCTGAGGGGATGGCCTTCTTGTCATTTGTTCGTGTGTCACAGTCTGAGGCACGATCGGAGAGTGTGTGGATTGGTGGTGAGTTCTGGCGGGTTACTGTTGGCCTGCCCCATCGGGGGAAATGATTGCTGCATAGTCCCTTGGTCATTCAGGGACAGAGACAAAACGGAGTGAACCCCCAAAAAGGGGGGGGGGGGGATATTAATAATAAAATAAAAACAAAAAACTAGAGGAGCTGCACTAAGCTGGATGGCAAGTAGGAGTGGGCCGTTTGCGCACCGGTGATGCATCCACTGTGAAGGGCGGAACCCATGCATTGCAGTGAGAAGTCTTGGCCTTGGGACAGCGGTCTGGTAAGCCGCGGGTGCGCAGAGGTGGGTTTTCGGCCCCGGTGGCAATAATTGATGCACGGCTGAAATCGCAGTGTGCTGCGGAGTGATAAGGAGGTGCCAATATACACTGAGGGGTCACGAGGCACGGTGAGAGAGGCGCAGCTGGTGGGGTATACACTACTGCCATTCAAGATAACGACGCATAAAGGAACCAAGTTAACTCATCAGACCAAACTTCATAAATTCACCCACCCCAAGTTAAATGCTCCCTCTGAAGTGGGAGATGATCATAGCCAGAAGCTGATGACTGAAGAAGGGACACCCACTCTCCAGGACATAATGGCTGCAATCCAAGGAGTACGCACAGTGCTGGAAAACAAAATAGACACTGTCGCGACTGAGGTGACTCTGATGCATGCAGACCTCCGCAGTCTGGGAGACCGGGTGCGAGTGGCCGAGGATTCTATTGTCACACTCCAGTCAAGTACTAAATCACTTGAAACCATGGTTCAAAAACTTCAACTGCTGACAAAAACTATGGAGGAGAGGCTCGAAGATCACGAAGGGTGCGCCCGCAGAAACAGCGTGTGCATTTTAGGGGTGCCGGAACGCGCCGAGGGGCCGGCTACGGATCTTTTTGTCGAAGAGCTCATCACAAAACATCTACAGCCTCGTGCCCTCTCTAACTATTTCTCTGTGGAACGGGCCCACCGAGTTCCGGGTGGCAGGCCGTGACCCGGAGCACCCCCACGCCCTATCTTAGCCAGGATATTTAATTTTAGAGATAGGGATGTCATACTGCAAACTGGGTGGCCCCTTCACTGACATATGACAACTCCACAATATTCTTCTTTGCAGACTTTACGGCCCAGGTCCAAAAGAGGCGCTGCTCCTTTCTAGAGGTTAAAAAAGTACTTCAAGATCGAGACATGAAATACGCAATGCTATTCCCGGCCAAACTTCGAGTAGTGGCAGAAGGAAAACTTGGTTTTTTCGACTCCCCAGAGCAAGCCTGGGAGTGGCTGGAGGGATGGAGGACAGTGGGGAAGACACGCTCCGGCTCCCACCGACAGCAAGAAGACAAGGAAAGACGTCACCCGCGTCTTCAGCCAGACAAGGCAAGAACAGAAGACGGAGACTGAGACACAATTTCTCAATCATAGTTGTGATAGCTGCATAAGAGGGAATCTATGAGATCCAAGAACTGAATTGAACATAGGATATTTACAAATGGCTTGGCTGAAGTTTGACAGTTTAGAGGTGGGTGAACCAGTTTATTCCAGAACCAATGTCTGATGGTTGGGCACAAGACAAGGAAAAGGTTGGTGGACCTATTGGACTCCAAAGGCACATCCTTAAACTGGTAAAATTATTGTATGATTATGTAGCGGGGTCGAAGCGGGTATTGGGCTTGTGGAGACGTGCCCCCAACAGTAAGTTATGAGGGAAGGGTTACATAAGCACTCTGCAATTTAGGGGGGTGGGCCGTTCTAAGTCCATAATGCAGGGAGGCAGGGAGGGGGGTCGGGGGAACAAGTTGGGAGGTTGAGAATTGCAATGTTTTTAGATTTACATATTGGCAGGTAATGGTAGCAATGCAAGACACTGGTCTCCAAGAATTGACGGCAGCACAGTGGGAGGATGGCTGGAGGGCCTTAGGGAGAAACATGAAACTTCCCTGTACCCGGGTCTCCCTGGTAATTTGCCTTCAAGGGTTCTGGGTACATACGCATTTCCATGGCCAGAGATGACCCTGCTAACAACTTTAAAGTCCTTTCATGGAACGTCAACGGCCTGGGAGTTAAAATTAAGAGAGGGGTGGTATTGCAATACCTGAAACGTCAGGGCCCTGCCGTTGTACTGCTACAGGAAATGCATAAACAGGGAGATTCCTACTGTGCTCTTAATAGATGGGGTTATAAATTGATGGCCCTCTCTGGCTACACTAGAGGCTCAGGAGGGGTGGGGGTGGGGGTATTCTGCTTTGCAAATCACTCCCATTTACTGTGCAAAAAATAACACATGATTCAAGGGGATGCTATGTGACGTTGTTGGGACACTGGGAGGGTAGACTCTTGCATTTCACATTCCTCTATATTCCCCCCAGATTACACGCATCCACTCTTGCCGAACTAGGGTCACATATTGTCAGCCTGCCACAGGGGGAACTATTAATTGGAGGAGATTGTAACGCTGCCATCAATGGAGAAATAGACCGCTGGCCAGCCAGACAACACGATGCCACTGGGAAGGCCTTGGCCGAGTTCCTATCGGCCATGGGTCTCGTCGACGTTTGGCGGGCACGCAATCCTCAGACCTGTCAATATACCTTTCATTCAGGGGCCCATGGCAGTTTATCCCGTATAGACTATATGTTTGAGGTGGGGGTGCAGCTCCAGGTGTTCGGCGAGGTGTGCCACCTCCCCAGGGGTATCTCCGATCACTCTCCTCTGAGTATGACCTATGGGGGGAAAACAGGACATAAGAGTAGTCAGATGGCAATCAACCCCTGGTGCCTGCAAGTGCCGTCTCTTAAAATAGGCTTAATGACAGCCACAAAAAATTACTTTGTAGAAAATAAGGAGTCGGTGGATTCAGCTCAAACATTATGGGAGGCTTACAAGGCAGTTATTAGGGGCCAGGGAGTCTAATTAAAAGAAGGAAAGGCAGAAACAATTGTTAGAAATAGAAGCAGAAATTCGGAAATTAGAAACAGAATTACAAACGTCAGTGTCCCCAGATATACGTCATAGTTTACAAATTAAGCAGAAAACGTACAAAGACATTGCTGAAGAGGCAGCTAAAACACAGAATCGAGCATCCCAACATCGCGTTTATGAGGTCGGTGATAAAGCGAGCATATTGCTCGCCTGGTTGGAAAAAAGAGAACTGGCCTCTAGATGGGTGGTTGAGCTCAACCTAGACACTGGTGCACCACTAAGGAATAGACAGGAAATAGCAGACGCCTTTGGAGTGCATTATCAGCGTCTCTATACCTCATCTTAACTGATCTCTTGGGCGGATGCACAAGGGCTTCTAGCCACTATGGGTCTCCCAGCCCTTGAGGTGGAAGACAAAGACAATCTAGACTTGGATTTGACAGAGAGTGAAATAGTACAGGCAATAGGAGCATTGCGTTCCGGCAAGGCGATGGGCCCTAATGACCTTCCAATCGAACTATATAAATTAAATGCGTCAACATTGGCCCCACACTTATTAAGTATGTATCGAGAAAGTGTTAAAAGAGGAAAACTGCCTGACGACCAGCGATTAGCGAATATAGTTGTCACCCATAAGACTGGGAAGCCACCGGGTGAATGCGCGTCATATAGACCGATATCGCTGCTAAACGCAGAGGTCAAGATATTAGCTCAAATTCTGGCAACACGACTGGCACCACTGCTTCATAGGTTGGTTCATCCTGATCAATCAGGATTCATGCCGGGAAGAAACACCTCATTAAACCTCCGGCGCCTCTATGGAGTGCTGGGGAGGGGTAATACTGTTAAGGAATATGCAGTCGTTATGTCTTTAGACGCTAAAATGGCGTTCGATATGATAGAATGGCCCTTCCTTTTCTCGGTCTTGGAGAAGTTTGGTTTCGGGGAGAAGTTTTTGGCGTGGGTTAAACTTTTGTATTCGGAGCCCCTAGCGCAGGTTTTAGTCAATGGTGGTAGATCAAGGCCTTTCAACTTGCACAGAGGGACGAGGCAGGGCTGTCCCCTCTCCCCGTTGATCTTCGCCTTGGTTTTGGAGCCATTGGCGATTTGGATAAGAGGTGACCCGCTCATAAGGGGTTTAAAATGGACAGAGGATTAGGAAGATCGTATTTCCCTTTACGCTGATGATATCCTTCTCTACCTGGCTAGCCCCTATTCGTCTCTACACAGAGTATTACAAATCTTCACTTTATTCCAAAAATATTCAGGTTATACCATAAACTGGGATAAGTCGGTCATATACGTCATTAGTGGGTCCCCCCCGACTCCCCAGACCTGTGTGGTACAAATCACCACAGAGGGATTTCGCTATCTAGGGATCTATGTTACCACGGATCCAGCGGTCTTTTATCACCATAATTTGGACCCGCCTTTACGTCGGCTACGGGAAGATGTTAAACATTGGAGGTCCTTGCCTTTATCGCTACTGGGCAGAGCTTCCCTATATAAAATGATGGCACTCCCCCGCTTTGTTTACATTTTGCAAAATACACCCTATTTGGTGTCTCCAAACTATTTTCGTGCTGTTGATGCGGATGTATGGACGCTCCTTTGGGATGGAGGAGTCCCCCGAATAGCGCAAAATAAGCTGGTCAAAGGCTGGTATGACGGCGGGATTGCCCTCCCAGCACTCCAATATTTCTACTGGGCATCGCAGTTAATAGTGGTCAATAGATGGGCCCATGTGGAACAAAATGAGCCTGCGTACAGACTGGATAGGCGCAATATGATGCCTGGAGGTTTCCTTAGAGCCTTATATGGGTGGAAGAAAAATGAACCGATATATACCCCGACGTCAACTACGATTAAGCTCTGGCACAGAGCGCTAGCGTCACTGGGCTGGAAAGATAAAGTTACTCTTGCTACCCCGTTGTGGGACTCACTGCGACTGGGATTACTGGTGCACCAGCCAGGTTTTGATAAGTGGGACTGCATCGGTCTCTCGAGGGTGGGTGACCTATGGAAGGGAGGGAAAATCAAGCCCTTTGCAGACCTTCAGAGGGAATATGAGATGTCCCAGACAGAGTCCTATCGTTACCTTCAGATACGACACACTCTATTAAGAGAAATCCTGCTCAGGACTGCTCTCCCAGAGTCCTCCCCATTGGAGGACCGACTCCTCGATGACTACCTGAAGGATAAGGCGATCTCATTGACATACTGGAAATTGCTCTATAGTTCGCCAGACACCCTACAGAAAATCCGGACAAAGTGGGAGGAGGAATTGGGAACTTTTACTGATGAAGAGTGGATGGAGGCGCTCGCATCACCGCGAGAGGTGGCAATATGCTCCCGATTTAAGTTGGTCCAGCTAAAGATTCTCCACAGAACATATTACACACCCATCATGTTGGTTAAAATGGATAAAATTAAGTCGACGCAATGTCCGAGACAATGTAGGCAGGAAGGCATGTTCCTACATCTATTGTGGGACTGCCCGAAGATACAAGAATACTGGGGCAAGTTCGCTACATGTATGCTTAAGGTGTGTGCGAAACAGATGGAGAAGACACCCCAATGGTGTTTATTAAATGTTTGGGATAAGACAGACCTTACAGCGGGAGAAAAAATTTGGGTTACACTGGACTTTACAGTGGCGAAGCGCAATATTGCGAGGAAATGGAGGGCAGAGGTGGCGCCAACCTTGAGAGACTGGAAAATTGATATGGACTGGTGTATGCAGGCCGAGAGGGTGGTTTATGAGAGTAGAGGTTGCCCACATAAGTGGACTAGGATATGGGAAAAATGGAATCTGGCGAGAGGTTCGCTTTGTCCGCCTGTGAATACCAATGCCCCCAGTATAGAGGAATGAGATCACAGCATACTGTAACCATCTATTGTAAATTGATTAATGTGACGAGAAAGGATCTATATGTTATGAGACCAAAGCCGATAATCCTGTGTTATAATTGTCTTGCTACCTTGAATGTATCAATATACGATTTGTTTTTGTATTTTGTACTTGACATACCTGCATCAATAAAAAGAGTTATAAAAAAAAATGATTTCATATGCCAACAACACACAGCTGCTCTTCTCCTGTAAGAAGGAGAAGAAATCACAGGGAAGTTGGTTAAATTCTACTTAACAGCTGTAGTTCAATGGATGACCCTCAATCAATTGAAATGTAATGCAGAGAAAACCAAAATCTTGTTCTTTGGTCAAAATCCACCCGCAACTTAGGAGACCTTTTTGCCAGATGGAGCCCCCCTGCTTGACCCACAGGCTGGAGTTGTCATAAATCTTGGTGTCAAGTTTAACAGTCTTCTATCCTTCCAACCACAAATCAACTCTGTGATGGGTTCCTGTTTTGCCCTTTTGCGCAAATTGAAAAACTGCATTTTTTTCTCCTTCTCAACCAGGAAATCAGTTATTTGGGCACTCATTACATCTGGATTGAACTGTGTGAAAGCCCTGTATTTGGCTCTGCCGGGCTACCTGGTTAATTGACTCTAGATGGTCCAGAACGCTTCAGCCCATTTGCTCCTCAATCTGGCATTGAGAACGCATTTGTCCCCTTATCTTCAATCTCTTCACTGGCTCCCAGTGAGAAAGCAGATTCTATCTAAAGCTATTAAAGTGCTTCATCATACTGGGCTGGACTACTTTGTCTCCAGAATCAGATTCTATCATCCCACTATGATTCTGTGCTCCTCTCACAGGCTACTGGCAAACAGTTCCCAAGATATGTCGTGCCCATTCAGGAGGGCACATTTTCTCCTATTTGGGGCCGCTAGCTTTGAATCAGCTCCCTCAAGATCTCCTCACAGTTGAATCAATCTCCATTTTTAAAAAGAGGTTGAAAACATGGCTTTTCGTTAACAAATAGGAGTTTTTTTCAATGAGTGCTGGGACACTCCTAGGAGTAGCTGTGTGCTCTCCAAATCTTGTTTCAGCATCATCATCACCCCCGCCATGCACAGTTTTCTCATCAATAATTTCACTGAAAATGCTGCAGTGATATTATCAATGATGTCATAAAAGATGTCAAGAGTGATATAAAATGTGGGATAGTTAGGAGTGCATGGTGAGGGCGTGAGCTATAGTTATCTTAAGGCACAAGTTATAGTTACTTGAGATACCTATAAAGGTAACTGGTACATTTCAGTGGTTCTTAGAGTTTAAATCGTTACGTTGTTACAAAACATTTCACCTAACTATAACATTACTTTAATCTTGGGGTTTTTTCAGTGATTTTTCTGCTTTATTGTAATGTAATATTTAATTACCATACCTAAATCCAGACCAGGTGCTGTGCTCCACCCTTCCCATGCAGCCAACCCCAGGCTGTGCCTGGCCTTCAGCTGTGCTCAGCAGAATTTGGCTACAGGGCCTGGCTCTGGTTACCCCATACTCTAGGGCCTTATATATTTTAAAAGGGAGGGGGCCATGTGGGCCACACTCTAAGCCTCTTTAGGCCCTGGGAACCCCATCTCCCAGGGCCTTATTTATTTTAAAGGGGGGCACGTGGCCCACCTTCAGAGCCCTATTAAATCCTGGGAACCCCATCCCTCAGGGCCTTTTTTCTGCTTATTTTAATAAAACAGGCGGGGGTTGTTATTAGCCCCGGGGACTCCATCCTACATTGCTTAAAGGTTGGTGCCCTGGTTGCTACCCACAGCACCCACCATATACTTGTTGGGGCCCGCATGGGGAGCCCCAATGCCCCGCTTTGAGCCCCAATGCCCCGCTTCCCCAGCTGGCTGCCCACATGCAGCAGGAGCTGGCATTGCTCCCACCTGGAGGGAGAATCTATTAAAGCTGCTCCCTCCGGGCAGAAGCAATATTTTGATCTGTTTTCCTGCCCGCATCAGTGCAGGCAGAGAAATAGATCAAAAGCCTGTTGCCTAGGAGGAACCTTTATGGTTACTCCTGCATGGCGGGAGTTTTGAAAATACTCCCGCCAAGCGGGAGCAAACACAGGTTTCTCTTCCCACACCGGTGCAGACAGGGAAACTGCTATGTCCCAGGGGTGTACTCCCCAGGACATAGCATGTGAGCCAGCCCTGGAGGATGGAATCCCTGGGGCCGAAGAAGGATTAAGGATGGGATTGATGCAGCTCCCTCCCTTTTACTTAATTTTGTGGTCCAGGGGATAGGGTAAGCAGGGCCTTTAGAGGCTCGGGAGGGGGGATGCATGACCCCCCTTCCCCTTAAAAAAACAGAAGGCCCTGGAGGATGGGGTTTTTGGGGTCAGAAACAGCCCTGGGAGGGGAGTCACATGCCCCCCTTCTCCTCAAAAAGACTCAGGGGCTTTAGTGGAAGGGTGGCTGGGTGTACCCTCCCCCTAAATAAAATATTAGGCTCCAGGGGATGGGGTCCCCGGGGCTGAAATCAGTCTAAGGAGGGCAGCCACACAGGCCCCCTCCCCAAAAAATAAACCCCTCTTCCCGCTTCTTTTTAAATATTTTTCTGCAGATTCGTGGATCCTCTGTGTATTCGCAGCAAAATTAAAAAAAAATATATTTTTGGCCCTAGGCATTATCTTTCAGAGACCCCACTACCAGGACTAGGGGACCAAGCTATTCCTACCCTGCCCCCTTGTGTCTTTTTTGTTAGGACCCGAGTCCTAATAGGGCTGCCACCATTTCCTAGCTGAGGTGGTGCCAGCCAATCAGATCTCCTTGCCTGAATACCCTCTTGGGTGATTAGTGCACTTTACAAATCAATATAATATAACAATATAACAGCACATCTCAGCTTGAGATCTGTCGGGTTCCCCGGAGGCTCCGCGTCCCTATGTAAACAAAGTATTAATTGCTCATAAACTACTGAACGAATTTACATCAAAACACAAAAAGCACTCTTTCTGGACCTAGATCTACCTTTCTGCCAAATTTAGTGTAAATCCATTCAGCAGTGTAGACTGTAGCTGTGTCTAAAGTTCCTATGGGAAAATGACTAGGGAAAACATGTTTTGAGACCACCCTATTTTCTTAGCCCGCGCTTGATGGATCAATCCAAAACTTACCATGTACAAGTTAGTAAAAAGTAGCACCTTTATGGAAAGCATTGTGGAGATTGGTCAAACGGCCCCAAGGTATTAGCAACACAGGATTCCTATGGAAACACAATCCTAACTATAACTACAGGGTGACGTCTGCCACTGGGTAATATATATGTATATTTAGATATATATTACCTACTGCCGGTTGCCAGCAGGTAGTTATAGTTAGGACCCAGTCTCCATAAAAGGAGCGTTTTTTCATTTGCCAATAACTTCGGCGTAATTTTACGAATCCTCATGAAACTTTCAAAACTAGTATGATGCTCACTTCAGCTGCTGTCTTGAAAGATTTGTGGTGATCCATATAGCGGGGGCTGAGAAAATGGGGGGTCCCAAAACACGTTTTCCCCATCTTAATGCCCATTGAGATTTTAGATACGACTATAGCCCGAACTGCTGAACGGAATTACACCAAATTTGGCAGAAACGTAGCTGTTGGTCCAGAAAGCGACCTTTTTGAGAATTGGTCAAAATCTGTTCAGCACTAGTTTTGGGAATATTAAGAAGGAAAATCCAAATTTGTATATATAGGGACACAGATCCTCCAAGAATCCAACAGTTCCCATGCTAAAATCTGATTGACTGGCAACACTTCAAACCAGGAAGTGTTGGCTGAGGCCGAGAACCAAAAAAGGTGTTAAAAAAAGAGAAGGGAGAAGGGTAGAAATACCCTGACCCCAAGGCCTCTTGGGGGGGGGGTCCCGAAGGAACACTACCAGGGCAAAAAAAACATTTAAAAAAATGTGTTGACAGCTGCAGCTCCCGACAAAAATTACAAAAAAAAAGGAGCACGGGCTGCTGCACTTCTCTTTTATTAAACTCTTGGGTGGGCTAGGCCCCGGGGCCATGCAGGCTTAAGGAGGGAGGTGTATAGCCACCACCTCCTCGGGCCTTATTGAAAAGAAACGGGGGGCCTCATGGACCCCCTGTGCCCCGGGGTCCATCACCTCCCATGGCTAATTTGGCTGTTTTGGTGGGGCCTCATGGGTCCCCCTCAGCCCCGGGACCCACCACCTCCCTGGATCCAAATTGTATTATTGAAAGGGGCCTCACGGGTCCCCCTTAGCCACAGGGCTTACCACCTCCCTGGGGCCAAATTGTATTATTGAAAGGGGAAAGGGGCCGTGGGCCATTCTTGGCCCTGGGGGCTGCCACCTCCCCAGGGCAGGTACTACTGAATCAAAGGAGGGTAGCTGTGCAGCCCCCCTCCCGGAGCCATGCATGGCCCTGGTGACCACCACCACCCAGGGCCATCTCCTGCTGTGTCCCGGGGTGCCCACCCCTGGGACATAGCTGTTTGCTGTGGCTTTGCAGGAGTTTTGACATCTCCTGCCAAGTCATAGCAAGCAATCTGCTTCCAGCAAGCGAGAGCAGAGAAATGCTCTCGCTTGCTGGAAGCGGAACTTTCGTCTGTTTCCCTGCCCGTGAGTAGGGAAACAGACAAAAGGATTCCTTTCACACACAGGGGGCTCCATGTTTAGGAGCTCCCTGTGTATGAAAGCAATGCAGGCTCCACCTGGAGGCAGGGAACTGGCAGGGACCGAGGGGACCTTGAGGCTCCCCCTGCAGTTCAATAGCATACTGGGTGCCTTGGGGGTACCCCAGACAAATGGCTGGGCCCTGGGGAATGGGGTCCATGGGCCCAAAATCAGCCGAGGTGGGGGTCCACGCAGCCCCACTCCTGCATTTGTTTATAGCCAGTCCCTAGGGCATGGGGTCCCCGGGGTCAAAATTGGCCTGGGGAGGGGAGCCACGCTGCCCCTCCCTCATTTGTGCCCGAGTTGAAGCTCCACTTCTGTAAAGTACTAATCATCCTAACTTCATGCGCATGGCCAAGACAAACCAAGTGTTTTCTCTGCATTTCCACTGTGAAATGTTTCTGTAATCTGTGATGAAGGTGCTTGCATCCTTGCTTTTCTCGAGCACAATATCTCATGTAGTGTCAGTGACGACAGGGTTCTTTCTTGTCATCTACTGCTGAGAGCAGGAATCATGTTTTAAACTTTTAAAAACTAGAAGTATATAAACTTGCCTAGGAATCCCTCCCATTATGCCCCGCCCCATATACATTAGCGGTATGTAACGCCTTCCCGCCATTTTCCCAGGATGATGGACAGCCTACTAAAAGGCCCTCAAGAGCGATTCCAGCCGATTTTGAAGATGGGTCTTGATGCCTAGGAATATGATCGCATCTCCCCCAAACAAAAAAGCACTTACTTCTGTAAAGTGCAAATCATCCAAGTGTGTTTTCTCTGCAGTTCCACCTTGTAAAGTTATCTGATGAAGACACTTAAGGAACAAACACATTGGCAAAGTTACAGACACACAAGGCCACTGGGGACATTTCCTTGGCTTCCTTTACACAGCTGTAGTGTAGGAAACGCACCATACATTTACCCAACGAGGTA